>QGSO01000164.1:0-608908 GCA_011037825.1 Carya cathayensis | reverse complement strand
AACTATTTTAAACGTAAAATAACTAGAGATAGAAGGTTATACCATCGACGGGATAACCCGTGCGTCGCTCGTTGTTCGTCACGAACATGCGTCGGAGGAACGTACGTGGCGGCGTACGGTGGCTGTCCACCACATAAAGTGGTAGTTTGGGCTTGAGAAAGGCTAGGCGTGGTCTTGGAAGACTCATGATTTTACAGCTGTCGGTGAAGAACAAAATACGTGATTTACGGAAAAGATAAACTATACGCGTGATTCCAGATTAGGGTAAAGACAAGAGAGATGTGATTGCTGTCGGGAAATAATCCAAAACTGATAATTTTAGCGGGCTGTTACAAATGCCCTATATGCAAAAATGAGGATGAAAGTGTGGCACACATTCTATGGAATTGCCCTTCAGCTATGGATGTATGGAGCCATGCTTCATCTGGTCTACAAAAATGCTCAATCAGGTGTGTAAGTTTTTGTGAGTTGGTCGAGACTCTAATGTCAAAATATGATACAGATCTAATGGCACTTTTTGCTATAATAGCAAGGAATATTTGGCATAGAAGAAATCAGTTTGTGTTTGAAAATGCATTTATTCACCCAAATATATTAGTCCAGACAGCAAGGAAAACATTAGAAGATTTTAAAGCTGCACAAAACAGACCTTTGGCACAGAATAGAAGAAATGCAGTGATGATAAACAGATGGCAATCTCCACCTGAAGGGGTAACCAAAATTAATTGGGATGCAAGTCTGAATGAAGGCAGAGGAAGAGCAGGATTTGGGCTAGTGGCTCGAGATCATGTAGGCAGAGTCTTGGCTATCAAAAAAATTTCAAAACCATGTCTCTTGGATCCTTTACTTGCTGAAGGTTTAGGTGCTTTGTATGCTGCAGAAATGGCCAATGAGATGGAATTCAGATCAGTTATTATAGAGGGTGATTCTCTAACCATTGTAAAGGGCATAGAACAACATATAGATAGATGGGATAGAGTGGGAATGATCATTTCTGATATCAAAAATAGGCTTGTATCATTACCTAGTTGGAGGGTCTCACATGTCAAAAGATTAGGCAATGTTTATGCCCATAATCTTGCCAAAGAAGCAAGTTCATTTCCAGATGATGATGTAGAATGTGTTGTCTATTCTGACAATATGTTTCTTGTAAACACTTGTTAAGTGAATGATAGTCAAGGTTTGTTTCAAATAAAAAAAAAAAAAATGGTAGAGGTAGCAGCAAGCAACTTGAGCATACCATAATTTTCTATTAAAAAAATTTTTAACTTTTTTTAATCCCACTGTAAAAGCATTAATGGTTTTTCAATTTCTAAGCTGGACCTTGGTGTACTTATTGTGGGCCTTTTATGTAGTCACTAGAAAGGCAGTCCTAAATTGCTATTTCTGTGGCGACTCAATGGGCTGTATCTATGAGCTGGATATAACCTAGCTACCACATACAATCAATCAAGATCCAAGACCCTCCCAACAATTTTTTACAAAAGTACAACAGAGATCATCATGATTCCGGATCATAACACTCTTGGTCAGTACTGGATTAACATGCCCTCAATTTTCTTTTCTTAGATTTAAAACTCTTAAATATGATTAAGTTGTTTTCAAATTTTTGTTCGAATTTAAAGATTTCAGTTAGAAAAGAGTGTAAATATATGAAGTTGATCTTACAATATTTATTATTTAGAAATTTTTTTGTTTAGAAATTGCTTAAGTTGGGATTACCCTTTCCATGGGGGTAAAAAACACTTTGAATGGATGTATCAGTGGTACAGGATGCTAGCTGTAAGGGATGCCAGCAGCGAGGTCCACTTGTTAGGGACAATAAGCTCAAACATAGAGACAGTGACAAGGGTAGCATGCCCCTTTTTCTTTGCAATGTCATTAAGAATGCCCCCTTGCTAACAGGTCACAGTGAAGGTCCAGCAATATTAATACCAATTTATTATATGAGAGAAACCAAGATATATTATATATATATATATATGTATAATTATGTTGATCAAGTGTGCTGTTATTGCAATTAATCACCTCAAAATTAGGAGAGAAGTTTCAAACTCCAGAAAATCTAATGGCACTTGCGCTGACAAGGATTTAATGCCTAGAAATTCAATAGAGTTAGCAAGGTTTTGGATCTGCAACTCATAATTAAGGCATATCCAGGCAAGCTCCGTGGATTGTAGCATGAAAATGAAGGAATCAACTTGTCCCATCACAGATAGGGTAGCTTACTTAGCTTGTGCGACCAAAAGGTATTTCATTTTGGGTCTCTCGTGACTGCCTGATTGAACATTTTGATTATTTTTTTGTAATTAATACAAGGGAAATTCAGCATTTTGTACGTACAATGATGCAGCTCCTTTGTGTATAAGATGTCAAGGAGTAGTGGCCATCAGCAGCTAAAATAAAAAGATCATGACCCTAGCTCATGTTTATACAGTGTCTGGTTTACATGAATAACTCCTGTAGAACGACCTATCTGTTATTGGGAGTGTGTCCAAGGTACTATTCTTTACGATTGCTTTAAAAGCGAGCATTTGAAGTGTAACGTCAAATGTCATAAAAGATTTGAGTGTGTCTTCTCTAATACCAATTAATTTTAGGTAAAACATAGCTCGTCACAAGCAGATAAGTGGTATCAAAACTAGAGATCATTGTATACATGCAGTCGCATTTGACCAAATATACAGTTCGAACATCGTCAATTTTACTCATCAAGTAGTTTATCGGGAGATGGAGTTCAATAGGATGACATGACCTTTTTTATCTATCAAATGAATAGGAAACTTAAGTTATCACTCCCAAACATCTCATTAATTTGCTCAAGTTTGTCTTCGAAATGCCTCTCATAATTGATGCAAAAATGTTGGAGAAACACATGGTTTGCTTTTCGTGGAATCAACATTCTAGGATGGCGTCTAGAGTTGGTATGGATTGACTAATTTGCCGTTGGTCATTGAGATGTCATTGTTACTTCTAATTCTTGCTACTACTAGTATTATATGCTCATCCATGTGTGTGTGTCTACTATTATTATATACTTTTTGTACTTTTTAGAGCACATGAATTTGCTTGAACTATATCCTTCTTGAGAAATTTAAATGAATTGTCTTCTTCTAGTGTTAGAAGTCTAAAAAAATTATGCATGTCGATTTTAATTGTCGAAAAGACGATAGGTAAATTAGATGATTAGAGGCCTTAACAATAGAATAATAGGTCATATCAGACAGACCATGCTTCGTCTTGACATTTAAATTTGATATGTTTTGGGGTTATCTCTCATGATCAACTATAGATGACATGCATATTTAGAGCCCTTTTCCCTACTTTATCAACAAAATCAACTGTAGATGAGTTAAAATATATGTTTCTTATTGTCAACATTAATCCTAACTGTATCAATATTCCAGCCATGCATATGCTTGATTGCAAATTACTTGCCGAGCAAGATTGTTTGTGAACATAAAATAAATGGATAGGCACTACATTGTTCATTGCTATTTTAAGGGACCCAAAACAGTGTGGATCCACAATCTTATGTAAGTTCCTCAGGTCCTGATGTTTCTTATTTTTAGTACAGTTACGAGGGTTGTCTTTGTCTACCAGTTGTGTTGCCTCTGGAAAATCATTCTGGGAGCTCCGGATACCCCTTTTTCACTTATATTCTTTCCCATTAATGTTGGCCACTGGAGATTTTCATAATCCAATTCCCTTTTACCCAAAAACTTTTAAGTAAATGTTGAATTTATTTTGGAACTTTCAGTTGGAGATTACAATCAGGTAAAATAAAATGTTTCTGTGAGTGCTCTTTCTGTCAGGGAATAAACGGTGGTTAAGAAAGATTCCTCACTACTAATGAAAGGTACTGAAGACATTACATCAGCATTATTATTTGGATGGCCCTTTTCATGCTAATATTTGGGAAACCAATTTCAGGGGTGCATGAGATGTGATACAGCTAAATTTAAGCTGTGTGTATCCTTAGTAAAATTGAGAATAATAGGCTTGCAAATATAGGTTAGTTCATAGAGCTTACAGATTAAATAAGATCAGATTTTCTCACCTAATAAATTGACCCACTTAGAAAAAGAACAGAAAAGAAAATAGAGGTATGTTATCTGATTGAATAGGTGTCAACAGAGTCTCCAATCTCCATATAGGCTTTTGGAGATTTTAAACACTATTATGTGATTAGTTCAACAACTTATAAACTGGAGCTAATGACTAGCAAACAACATAGGTTGGCATGATCTTGAGATTTTCATTGAGCTGTAAAGAGAAGCAATGATTGGTATCTGTCCTTGTCCCCTGTCCAGCTTGGGATTAGAGAGGATCATGGACACTTGAGCAGTAAATACACAAAAGATAGTGAAAGAAGGGTCCATGAGAGGGCTGGCAATGGCACCACCACCATCCCTACACTTTGTTTTTGCTTCACAAAAAGTGATATATTCTATCTATCTTGACCTAGTTTGGAGGGATGGTGTCCTTGTCATCTATGCCCCTCACATTATCTAAAAAATAATAGCCCCTCATGAGAGGAGCGTATGGCAGACCCCAACCCCCCCATGCTACAAACTTCCCTAACCCTTGTCCCCTGTCCCTACTTTCCAATTTTATAAAACACCACATCATTCCTCAAATCCTCATTAAGTCCAACTTCGCCACCTTCATTGGCTCCTCATGCCTTGCTTTCAAACCCATCCTTTCTTCTCTCGTTTCTCCCAATAATTTGTTTCACCCCAAATCATTCATTTCTTCCAATACCGAGAAAAAAAAAAGAGCAAATAAGATGTGTTCCTCTACCAAGTTGAAATTGCACAGGGGGAATAATGTTAACCCAACTATAGCTCAAATCAATGGCCGTCCTGTCCTTCAGCCAACTTGCAACCAGGTTTTTAGCTTAGAAAGACGCAATTCGGTTAAGAAGAGTTCCCCCACAAATTCTCCTTCTCCAAAATCTATACCTTCTCCTCCGGCAACTGACACTGCTAATGCTAGAGCAAAGCCTTCATTGTCACCACCAATCTCTCCCAAGTCAAAATCGCCAAGACTGCCAGCGCTTAAGAGAAACAACGGTCCTAATGGGCTGAATTCCAGAGCTGACATCGTCTTGGCACCAGCATGCTCGACCAAACCGGCTACTCCAATAAAAAGGCCTAAAAAAGCTGGTGGTGCTGGAGCTGCACCTTCTGTTGACACCTTCACCTTGAAATATCGTTCCTCAATGATAGTTGAGGCCCCAGGAAGCATAGCAGCTGCGAGGAGGGAACATGTGGCAATGATGCAAGAACAACGAAAGATACGAACTGCCCATTATGGAAGAAAAAACTTTGCCAAGTATGAAGGGAAGGTAGCTTCTCTTGATTCATCGAGTGGTCAGGAGGACAAAAGATGTACTTTTATCACCCCAAACTCAGGTATGGAAGCTTTTACCTTTCCTGCACACGTTTGATGTGAATTAGTAACAAAACTTCATGATTTTTTGTTTATTATGAGTGCAGATCCCATCTATGTTGCTTACCATGATGAAGAATGGGGAGTTCCAGTACACGATGATAAGTGAGCTCTCTCTGTCTCTGTCTCTGTCTCTCTCTCTCTCTGACACTCCCTCTCTCTCTCACAGAGTTTCAAAATTAACTTCTCTGAATTATTTATGCAGGCTGTTGTTGGAATTGCTAGTGTTGACTGCTGCACAAGTTGGATCAGATTGGACTTCAATATTGAAGAAACGGCAATTGTTTAGGTTGGTGTGATTTAGAAGCCAATGATTTTCCCTTCTTTGCTTTTAGAAGTAAATGAAGTTACTAAGCTTATCATGCTTTCCAGTTATTCTGCTTTTCACCGATCAAGTGTAATTGAATGGTCCTGGGAATTTCTTTTTGCAGGGATGCCTTTTCCGGGTTTGATGCAGAACTCATCTCCAGATTAACTGAAAAGAAGATAATGTCGATCAGTGCCGATTATGGAATAAACTTGAGCCAAGTTCGAGGAGTTGTGGACAATTCTAACTGTATTCTTGAGGTAATAAAACAAAAGTTCCAACCTGGTTGCAACTACCTCCATTACAAAAGAACTCTACCTACCCTATTTTGTATCTTTAATATTTACCACAAACTTCAAGTTGTACCTTTTCTCATCTTGTTTTATGGACTGAACCCACTATGAAAAACTCACAACCTATCTTTTTTATGTCAGACTCATCATAAGCTGCAAAATGTAATATTTTCTTATCTTTGTTTGCAGATTAAGAGAGAATATGGGTCCTTTGACAAGTATTTGTGGGGATTTGTGAATCACAAGCCAATTTCCACACAATACAAATCATGCCACAAGATCCCTGTGAAGACCTCCAAATCAGAAACCATAAGCAAAGACATGGTGAAGAGGGGTTTTAGGTTTGTTGGCCCCACTGTCATTCACTCATTTATGCAAGCCGCTGGCCTGACCAATGACCACCTCATCACTTGTCAGCGACACCTACAATGCATGGCCTTGGCAACCCATCTTCCAACGGCAGCTCTAGCTTTATAGAATCACATGGGAAAAAATGACTAAATCAATAAGAAACCATATGCAGTGTTATATATGTGTCTCAACAAGAAAAATAGTTTAGGTGATTTCAAACTATAGGTATGGCTTTGTAATTTAGTTGTATAGTGATCAGGATATGCAGTAAAAGTTTTGATGGCACAGATGGGATATTGAGTTCATTAGAGAGATGATGAACAATGGCAAGTTTGAAAGGAGCATCAGAGGAGCAGACAGCATGTGCAGAAGGGCAGGCAATTGCATGTGCATAAGGGCAGGCAATTGCATGTGGGGTGTGGTGTCAATGGCTATCATTAATTATGACCACCACACCCACACCTTTATTTGTTTCCCTTGTCTTCTCCTTTTCCTTGGATTGAACTATTCTTATCCGAGGTTAGACTATTTCCACATTTCTATATACACAGATGACAGAACTCCCATCTTTTTGAGACCAAGAGGGTAGCATGCCACCATTTCTACTCGATTTCAACCAGGCTCCAGGCCAACAAGTTCTGAGTCATGATACCCTTTTCTTGTTTTTAATTAATTTCTAACCTGTTGGGATAAACAAAGTTTGTTTTATTAACTTATTTCCAGTTTGAATGTTCTTTCCCTTTCCTTAATACTAAATAAATGATATCAGCGTTTGCAAAGCTTATTCTACTTGCATTTTTTTCATTTTGGGAAAATCATACTTCACATTTTATTAACATATAAAATAAATAATAAAATCTATCTATTTCCATCAGCTTCGATTTTAGGATAAGAATAAGGTAATTTTATAAGATATCGGAGCAAGAATCATGAGGTCGAATCTTGATTCTACACTTCACCCCCATTTAATCGAGTATCCTATGTGCTGAACCACTCATCAAGGAGGAGTTTGACCCAAATGAAAAAAAAATATTAAGATATAAAATAAACAAAAGTTTTGACACCCTCTCAAACTCTCATCTTATTATTTGATCACCAAACCAAAAAAGTTTCACAATTTTACTTCTTTTTTAAGATCAAACCTTTAAAGATTCTATCGCAGCATCCCTCCTTTCAGTTTCTTTTCAACGATGAGATTTTAACAAGAAAGTAAATTACAACTTATGTTTCAACTTTTCGAATATGTACAATAAAATCTCGATCATTCTTTTACGCGCTTACATGTTAGTTGTCAAGCATATTCTGCATGTGCTAAAGAGGGATTTCTTTACCACATATATATACCTTTTCTCTTTCTATTTCCAAGTAGATGTATGATGACAGTTAAATCTTGCCTTCAGCTCCATGTAAAGTGACATTGGGTAGGGGAATCTTAGCCATGGGGCTGAAGAAACTTAGCCCTAATTGGATGACCTTCCCAAGGCATGTTATCGTATAAACCAGCAATAATCTCACTGGATTTCCACAATATTCCCTGTGAATGCAATCATACAGGTCAGCTCTCTTCTTTTGCTTTAGGTGGGGCATAGGCAAGAGGTTTACTTGCTGGCATTGAAATAACATTTTTATTTTAAAGTGGGGAAAATTCTTAGAGCCTTTCTTTAACCAAGAATCGATAGAAAAATAAATCCAATTCATGATATCACAAGCACAAGAATTTTGCTTTTTATTAAAAAAAATAAAAATCAAAGATGTATTAAATAGAAGACTAATGCTTGATACAATTCTAGAGTGTGTAAGTCTCGAGCATTCTCTTTGAAAAAAAGTAGGGTTAACTATTAAAAAAATAATTTTTTATGTGGATTCTAAATTTATTCAATTTTTTTAAAATGAGTATATAGAACTTACACATCTTTAAACTGCAAATATCATTTATCATAATAAGAGTATAAGAGAAGGGAGTGGGGACTGATTTTTATAGGCAATTAGTAAATCTTAGATGGTAACAATTCTTGGCCTAGCATTTGTGGTGGTGAGTGACTTAAAAGTAGGGGTGGCAATATGTGACACTACCTGTGAATGAAATACAAATAAGACATGAAATTAGCGGGTCTGAATTTGATTTAAATGGGATTGGGTCAAAATTGTAATTTTGAAATAAAATTTAAACAAATTATTGTAGGTTGATATGTTGCCCATTATCAAAGAAATCTACTTGTGATTAAATCTCACCTTCCTTAAGACAGCTTCCAAGTAAGCTCACTCCATTTTGTGACATCCCATTTTTACGTGTATTTTCACTGAAGGAATATTTTAATTTAATTAATAATATAGTGCTTGTATTTTAAATAATCGGATTTAATTGGATTTTATTCGATGTTGAGTTTAAAATTGCTGTTTAATTTATTTTAGCTTGTTTTTGGGATTTAAAATTTAATAGTTGGTTTTCGCTAATTATTTTATTTATTTTAGCTTATCGATGTGTTTTAATTGATTTTTTATTTTATTTGATGTGGTGTTTAATTTATTTTAGTCGTTTTATGTTTTTAATATCGTTTTCGGCGGATCAGTTTCTGGATCCCGGAAGTGAGGACTGGACCTCATTTCTTTCCTTCATCTTTTCTTTTTTCTTTTTTCTTTTTCTTTTCTTTTTCTTTCCCTTTTTTCTTCTTTTTCTTTTTCTTTTTTTTTTCTTCTTCTTCCTTCTTTCCCCCCCGTGCGCGATTCTCTCTCTCTCTCATCTTCCCGTCGCCGTCTGCACCCCACCCCCAGCCCACCGCCGTCCGGCCGGCGTGGCCCACACCACCCCCACCAAAAGAACCCCCTCCCTCCGGTGAACCACCCCACCGAAAATCTCCCCCAACCGGCCGGCCGTTTAGCCGGAAAAATACATCTAAGCCGCACGGTTTTGAGCCGTTTCCGGCGCCATCGCTCCACCTCCGGCCACCACCTCTTCACCACTTCTTCCCCTATCTCTTGCCGTCCTAACCCACCCATCCCCGGCCTCGATCGGTCACCGGAGCAGCTCACACGAACACAACTCCGATTTACACGTTTTTGCCTTCTACCGGCGTTTTCGCCACCACCCACGGCCAAAGCTCGTTTCCACTAACTTCATAAACATCCCTAGACCATTCCCTATCAATTTGGGGTCTTGGTTCGTCCCCGTTCAAAAGTGGGTATTTTGCGACCCACGGCTACAGTGCATTTGCACTGTTACGTTGCTTTCGCATCGCCGTTTGCTTCGCGCCGAACCTTCTAAAAATCCTATTTAGCGCTGTAAGTATTTTCCCAAACTTCGTTTTAGATTTTAATGTATTATTGTCTTTACAATAATTTATTTTGTTATCTGGTTGGTTTGTTGATTCCGGACTGAGTTCGAGGAGTTCGGGGGTCGGTTGGAATTGAGGAAGGAGATGTTTGTTGGATGTTGGTGATGTTCGGGTTGTGTTGGTTATTTATGTGATTTAATTGCATGGCATTGAATTTACATGATTATGTGCGTTTTATTAAAAATGGGTTTCTCATGTGTTAAAATGTCTTTGGGTGCGTGTGTCTCACGAGCCCAAGCCGGGATGGGTTATTATCTCGGTGGAACTCCTCTGGTCACTCGGGAGCGGATAAAATTGAGTGACATCTCCTGGGTTGTCGCTGGGCGACGACCGGATCGCACGATACGGTAACGCTGTCGTGTCGACTCCGTGGTCCTTCGAGTGGCGGGGACTAGAGGATGGCCTGGCCAGGTACGCGCTAGGTGCGAGTCTGGGCATCACTCGTGTAGGTGTCACATGCGTAGTCGTTACCTACGGTGTGGCATAGAGCCAGAGTGTGCGCATGATTCCTATGGGAGATCATGGTGCATGCATAATATGGAATTGTTTTGGATTGTTTTGGATATGGGCCATTATCTGGGATAATGGCGAGTTTTGTGATATGTGGCTTGTGATCCATTTTCTGGGAAAATGGTGGTTTATTGGTTGGGCCATTATCTAGGATAATGGTGAGGAATGGTTTTAAGGAAAATGTTTTTGGGCCAAAATGGGATTTTGACGTGCGTGGAAAAATATGGTTTTTGGGACGTGCATTGGGCATACTTCATGCATTTTTGTTTTGGTCGTAATATATTTTTATCTTGCGTTGTTTGGATTTTTACTTATCTGCGGCACCATTTTTGGTACCGTAGATTTTGATGCAGATCTTGACGAGGAGGAGGCTGAGCTGGAGGAGGCGGCTCCGCCGGAGGAGTAGCTGGATGCTCTTTAATTATATTATATTTGCCGATGTTTTTATTAGTGTGTGTTTTGAAACGATGTTGAACTTGTAATATTTTAGTATGTATGTTTAAAACTGGTTTGTATTTAACGAAGAAAAATTCTGGTACTTAGTTTTATGACTTATCTATCCGCTGCCTGTTCTTTTTTGTATACATTTCGCTCGTACACACACTTTGGACACTTGGCGATGGGATGTGTGACCGTGTTGTCATCATCCCGACGTCTCGACTTCCACTTGGCCGTAGGTGGAAGTTGGGGGCGACACACACTTGATCATAGGTTTTAAACATGTCTAACTTTAAAGTCATGTTGTAAGTTCTTCCTGTTTGTCTAGCCTTCATTGTGTAGATAGGCCACCATTATGTTATAAGTAATAAGCCTCTTAGGGATGAAGTCACTTTGATTTAATGAGATTATAGCATCAAACACTTCCTTATTTGTAAGCACTTTTGAAACAATCTTATACAAGACATTACATAAGCTAATTGGTCTAAATTCACTAACATACGGGTTTGAACTTTTGGAATTAAAGTAACGTAAGTAGATTCAAAGAATGAGGGAGAATATCATCATTTAAGACACTCAAAGAAGCTTGATAGACCTCTTCTCCCACAGTGCTCCAATGATGGGTAAAAACATGCCACATATCCATCTGGGCCTTGTTACTTCAATGGAGCCATCTAATTAAGTGTTGCCTTCACTTCTGATCTTGTGAAGGTTGAGATCATATCATTCATTTCTATGGTGGTTTTATCCACGTCTTATGCACTTTTCTATATCTTCTTTGGAAGGTTTTGTTAAAGTGAATAGCTCTTTAAAAAAAAAAAAAAAGCCTTAAAAGCTTCCTCTATCTCCTCTAGCCTTGTTAAGATTCTGCTGTGAGCCACTGATCTGCTGAATGGTGTTTTTCCTCCTCCTCTGATTGGCACATGCATGAAAATACTTGGTATTTCTATTTCTATGCCATTAAAAATTCTTCTTTGTCCCCTATCTCTATTTTAAATCTTCCTTCTCCAATAGTTGGCCCAGCTCCCCTTGGATCTTTTCAATCTCCTCAATGTTATGGCTCCCTTCTTTTATTTGCAACTTATGGATACTTCTTGTTATATATTTGATTTCTTTTTCCCTGTCCTTTTTAGACTTCCTACTCCACCTAGTCAAAGCACCATTGCAACAGCTTAGAAGATCTTGTACTTTAGAGACTAGATCCAACATAACTATACATCTCCTAAGCTTTTCTCCAATTACTCTCTCACACTCATCTTCAAGTGCCCAACTTGCTTCATATTTGGAACCTTTCTTTCCATGTATTACTCTCTGCCTGAACATACTCAAATATAACATAATAGGTCGTCAAAACCTCCAAACTTTTTTCTTTGTATATTCCATACCACTATGTATTAGCCATTACCCTGTCCAGGTGTTCCTTAGTGAAACTTTGATCACCATGTTTGTTGCTCCAAGTGAATTTATCCCCACTCCATCCAATACCATATAAATCACCTTCCTCCAAAGCTCCTATGAAATTTGACATCAAATTTTCCTTTCTCGGCCTCCCTTGTCCTTTCCACCACTTGAGACTATCTCATTAAAATCTCTCATTACACACCAGCCATGAGGAATGGCACGTTTGAAAGAGGACAACAAACACTAAGCCTCCTTCCTTTTATTAACATTTGGTTGTCCATAGAAATATGCTAACAACCATCTAATATAAAGTTTCACCTTAACTCCTATTTCCATAAAAGTGCTAAGCCTCCCCCTTCCTATTGGGCCCACCACAAAACAATTTTCATATCTCATCTTGGACTGTCCCTGCATTTGTTTCCCACTACCTGTACAACCTCAAGGTTCATGGATGAATCTACCACATGTAAAACAGATACGTGGCAACTTTTCATACTTTAGAAGAACCCACCATCGATGTCCTTACACTAAATAGAATTGTTCTACCTCTCGCAATTGCCCTTGTCAAATTCTGGACAATCTGAACCCCAAGGGAATTTTCCCAACTACATCCATCCTCTTGAACATCCACATTTGTCACCCTACCAATGGTACTACCAATCTTTCTAGTCTGGCGTCATACAAGCCAATAATAAGTTGTACATTCTAACCCAAAAGATCTCCTGCTCAAAACTCGTCTTTTGTAGTTGAGTAAAATCATCAAATAGGTTAAGGACAAATAAATTGCTATCAAACAACCATGGTTTCCCATCCCATACTCTCGGTTTATCGGCTTGGTTTGCAAAGGTAATCACAACAATATTTCTTCTCACCTCCTGAAATGATGTTTGCTTGCTTACTCTCTATACCTTTACCATAGTAGCTTCAATAATCTCCTTTCCAATTTTCTTTTCAGTTAACATCTTTCCTACCAGGCTCCTATCACCCTTTTGTTTCACCTCATCCGAAATACCTTCATCCATTATGATTGAATGCTCTTCTTCCATCAACTGTAAATTGTCCCACTCATCTTCTAGTTCATCCAACCTGCCACCACGGTCAACCGTAGTGATTGATGATTGCAACTCTCCCTCACCCATTTTACTTCATCTCTACCTTCTCTAGAGAGACGATAGAGGGAACTCTGTAGTGGTAAGAAGTTTGTTTTCACTTTTGAACACTACAATTTTATTATTGTTGAGTTGTAATATTAGTATTTCTATATGATTATATTTTTATTACTAGGATTGCAATTATGGACATATGCTTATATTTATTATTATATTGTTTATAATATTGGTTTTATCATAGCTTAAAATTTGAAAAATATTGATATTTTTTGTTAGTTTGTAGTCTTTTTGTTTTTTTAGATATTGTAGTTATTAATAAATATGAATTTTAACTTTTATGTAAAATTATATTAATTAGGTCAAATTGGTTATGTGTATTAGTTTAACTCATTTAAATAAAACGGATTGAAATGAATTGTGTCGTATTCAACCGTTTTTAATTAATTATTAAATGGGTCAAATCAGGCCGACGACACGATATAATCCGTTATTAAAATGGGTCGATTAGGATTTGAAAGTTTGACTCGTTAAACTTAACAGATCAAATTTGAGTTAATCCATATAATCGGATCTCCATGACTTAATATGACAAGAACACGTCATGCAACCCACAAACTTTCTCCCTAAACATATTATTAATGGGATACGTACGTCACCTTTTCAAGCCCCAATAATAATATCTCTAAAAAAGTTTCTAAATAGAAAAGTAATTTAATAGGACTTACCACTTTTATAAAAACCTATAAAAGTCATAAAAGTTTTCTCAACAATTTCATAAAATTTTAAAAAAATCTTTTCAAAATTTTTAGAATTCTTAACATTTTCAAAACTTCTCATAATTTCATTTTCAGACAATACATATATCACTCAAATGTAAAATATTTTTTCAATTTCAAATTTTTCATCTAATCATTACCTATTTATTACTCAAACATAAAATTAATATAACTTTTACAAACCTAAAAAAAAATCATAGAAATTAATGTAACTTTTACAAAATTTAAAATAAAAATAATATTCAATTGTTTTAATTTTATAATATTTTTATTCAATTTTTCTTCGCTCATTTTTCAAAACCTAATAAAATATTTTCACTCAAATTATTTAACTAGTATTTATAAAATTTTGAAATATTCCAAATGTCAAACATTCCCTAGACATCCCTCTTTTAGTTCTTTGGAGGAGTATATTTTGGCTTTGAGAAATAATTTAACCATAAAGGGATTACAAAAAAGTAAACTCACAAATTAATATGATTTAATGTGGTATGTCAAATTGTAAAAATACTTTTACTGTAAGGTATATCTAACTGATCACATTGAGTCATGTCCGTTTGTAGGTTTACTTTTATATAATCTTTTTGTGTCTGTAACACTTTTTTTTTAGTTTTAATGTTTTAATGAGAAGATGGTTTCCTACTCAACTAGCTGATTTTTCTTTTATCTTTTTTAATCAAGCATATAAATATATATATATCATTAACATAAGGAAAATGAAATATATGAAGAGGGGATAGGGTTCTCCAACAAACACCCATTACAATAACTACAGTGCAAAAGTGAAAAAAAAGATCGGGTTTTGAGACAAAAAACTTTGTCCCCACCCATACCCTGCAAAGAAGGCACTATCTTAAATGACTGCCTTTACAATTGTTGTCTTGAAATATTTTTTGAAAAGATCCATATTCCCTACCTCAAGATCAATGATTAAGGAAAGTATAAACATAATAGGAAAATTGGCACCAAATGGCCTGGATTACGGCTCATCGAGTTTGCCTATGACAACATGTGGAAACCATGTTCTGGTGATTGTGAAATAGGGTGGGTCAAATTTAGGGATGGTAATATATTACACGACCCGTTAATCCAACACGAACACGACACGATAATAGCAGGTTAGGTTTTAATCTTAATGAGTTTGGGTCAAAACGGGTTGACCCGTTAAGACACGATTGCTTAATAGGTTGATAACGGGTCAACCCGTTATCACACGTTAAGAAAGTTAAAATTATAATTATACCCTTATACGTAAAAGAAAAATTGTTAGAATTTCAATTTCGATATTTTTATTGTTTGGATTATAATTTTAGACTTGTAGTTAACTTTATAATTTTTATAAATATTGTATTTTAAAATTTATATAAAATTATGCTAAATTTAATAAGGTCAAACTGGTTAATTTCAAGCATATTCAATTCATTTACATAAATAGTTTAAAATGGATCGCATTGTATTCAATTAACCTATTTTATAATATTCATTAATGGGTCAAAACGGGTTGACACGACATGATCCGTTATGTTAACGGATCGTGTTAGGATTTGAGATTTTGACACGATAAACTTAACGGGTCGGGTTAAGATTGAGTTATATAGTATAATATACATGTTTTAACACGATACGAATACGACTCGTTAACACGATTTAACACCCCTAATTAAATCTAAAAGATCTTGAAGCGGAAAAATTACTAATATGACACGTGTATCCGTCGGACACATTTTCACGCGACAGTGCATGGCAATCATGCAGTAAACAAGCCACGCATAAGAATCAAGCACTAGGATTTTAGCCACGATTCCACTTCATCTCGGTAGATCGGCAGCTAGGGGTTGTGTGGTGAGGGCCACGTAGGCAGTCGGTCTTAGGAATGCCGTAAATCTAGCCAAAATCGAGCAGGTGGAAAGGAATGATTAAAATTAATAACAGAAAAACTTTATGAATAGAATCAATAGATAGATACTAAAAAAGAAACAGAGAAGAGGAACTTTTTTGGAGTGAAGCGGTGGTTTTTGTCTAGAAAGGAAAGCAATCCATCAATTCGACGATTTTTCTTATTCTCACATAGTCGATCATTTTTGGAAAAAGTAGACATTTTTTCAATCCCAAATTATCATATATTTTCATTTTGCTCCCTAAACTACTGATATTTCAGTTTACAACTTAAATTATTTATATTTCTTAATTTGTGCCCTCGGTTAAAATCGTATCATTTAAGACAGAACGAAAATTTGATCAATACATAATAATCTTAACAGTCAAATGGTAATCAAGTCGTGGACAAGTTATAAAATATGATAGTTGAGGGTGAAAATTAAAAATCATAAAAATTTAGAGCGTGGAGCAAACAACAAGCGATGGTTTGTAGATGAAAAATGTGATTCCTAGTTCTTTTTTCATATACTATTTTCCTTTTAGAACATGAAAATATCACTATAACCACCTTATTAAAAATAATAATAAAAATCTAAATATTTAATTATATAAGAAATATTAAATAATATAAAATATTTAAACAAAAAAAATAAAGAGAAATTATGAACATCTTTAAAAAATTTTAAATAATTCAAAAATATTTTTTTAATAAACCAGTAATTTTAATTTTCACCCTTTTTTTTCCTTTAACAACCCATAAAAAAGCAATAAATTTTATAAAAATCATTTTATTTTATTAAATTCGACAACATTTTTATTCACACGTACAGTACACAGATGCAAGTCCACTGGATACCACATTGAGTGGGCCTGCTTGGGTAGGCCTAACTCGAACGCTTTGATCCAAACACTTTCCATTAGGTTAGGGTTTCCTCACAAGTCACAATAGCGCTTATATGCTGCTACGCCTCTTTCTTATTCTAAGGTTGGCTTTGCAGTGACGGAGAGCATAGAGAGAGAGAGAGCAGTGGAGGCGGCGGATTTGCTACTACTTTCCCCACAAAATGGTTTGCAAATCACTCTTCTTCTTCTTGTTGTTGCTGTAGTTTGTGGTTTGTGGCGATTCAAAATGGACCACGTTATTCTTTTTTTTATTTTTTATGTTTCCCTCGGTCTCAATAACTT
Source organism: Carya cathayensis (assembly GCA_011037825.1). Lineage (NCBI taxonomy): Eukaryota > Viridiplantae > Streptophyta > Magnoliopsida > Fagales > Juglandaceae > Carya > Carya cathayensis. The sequence goes on along the minus strand of QGSO01000164.1, from coordinate 591,874 downwards.
CATATGGGATACCCTGTTCTTGTGCTAGTTACAATAAACTCAGGTACTGGCATGTACTTGAAAAACTTCGTTGCGCAAGTAGCACCTGCTGGGTCATGTGCATTGAATCTAAGAAAGATTTGTTGCTGCTATATTCAGTTGGATTGATTAAAGATAAAAGTTCATTTTTTTTATAGGTTCTTATTTTTTGATAGATATATTACATCTTGACCCCCCCGTCTCTAATTTTAGTTGATCTGAACTTAATGTTTGCGGAATGTGTAAATCCCAAAAGTTCAAACCACAAATGGACAGTGTTGTGGCTAAAATGTGAACTTTCTCCCTGTTTGCGAAATTTCAAAAGATTTATTATTAAGCTTGACCAACTATGACAATAGAGTACGTTATCAAATGGCCCAAGCACCATTATTGAAAAGATTGGAACCTGTCTACAGCTAGAAGTTTAAATTTTATCAACTATCTTTCTTTTTTTAATAGGTGAAATTCATCAACTATATAAGTCTCCAGACAAAATCACTTAATTTCCACAACTCACTAATTGCAGCCCTCAAGTTATTTCTATGGGAACAAATCAAAATTGTTTAATGTTGATTGTGAACGCATTTGATAATAGAATTACTTTTCCTTTACCTGGGGATTTATCTGTTTTATTATACTTAATCTTTAGAAGTCATCTAACTCATTGGGTCTGGGAGAAAGCATAGACAAATAATTTAGCATTTGATATATGATCGTGTCTTGTAAGCGGGTGTCGTTATTTGCCTATATGGCTGTGTGTATTGCCCAACCATAAATTCAGAAAAAATAGTGTGGCCTTGTAGTGAGACATATAAGCATATTGGGTGGATTGCCTTGCTGAAATATGCTGTATTTATTTGGTTGTCTAACTCAATCCATTTTTCTGTGTGTGTGTGTGTCTATAACAGGCTAGAGGGTTGAAGAAGCATTTGAAGAGGCTCAATGCGCCTAAGCATTGGATGCTGGACAAACTTGGTGGTGCATTTGTAAGTAAAACTTTGTACCTGGTTTCCCCACGACTGATTTTTTTCCCTTTTTGTCTTCTCTCTCATTTGCATATATTTGGCGTTGGTCATTTTTAATCATTATATTCTTTCTTTTCTAGGCTCCAAAGCCTTCATCTGGACCTCACAAATCCAGGGAATGCCTGCCTTTGATCCTTATCTTGCGTAACCGTTTGAAATATGCTCTCACATACCGTGAGGTCATTTCCATATTGATGCAACGACATGTTCAGGTTGATGGCAAGGTTAGGACAGATAAGACATATCCTGCAGGTTTCATGGGTATGCGCATCATAACCTTATCTGAACTATTACATTCATTTTTCTATCAATTTAGCACGTTAATTTTTCATGTACTTATTGAAGATTAATTTTTCATGGGGGGAATGGTCACAAGCCCAGAAGTTGGGATGATGTAAATGCTTATGTTCATATTCTCTTGAGATTTGTAGTTATATTTATCAGTAGATGCTATTACCACTAGGCTAAAGGCATCTACATCATGCAGTTCCTAATTGGTAGATGCTGTGTAAGAGAATGTTCAAACTATATTTATATATATAAACACATTTTGCAATAGCATTTTATTTGGGTTTTCAGTCTCGTGTGTACTATGTGTTGCGCCACTCTTGGGAGACCAAAAGGTATCATGCAAATTTGTCATGACTTGACCAATCTGATTGGTGAGTGGCTGAATTTATGTTCAGAAAAGGGGGAAAAAGTGGCTTGATTCACAATGTGGTATTGAGGGTTATCATTATTTCGTTCCAACTTTAGTTGTTCAATATTTTTTTGTTTTTAGAATTATCTTTTCTGATGTTATTCAGGAATGTAATTATTTTTCTTACATTCTGCCTTTCTCCGACAGATGTTGTTTCAATCCCTAAAACCAATGAGAATTTCCGCCTCCTCTATGACACTAAGGGCCGTTTCCGTCTGCACTCCATCAGAGATGATGAGGCAAAGGTTATTTTCTTCAGTCACTCAAATAAATTCTCGAGATTATCTTTTGCTGCTGAGGAAATTAATCTAGATCTATAACAGATATAACAACAAATGGAAGTTGCATAATTCAGTGGGAATAAATATCATACTTTTGTATGTAATAGATGAAAGTAATGTGTGAAACATCATCTGCCCAACTATTTTTCATCCCAAAATTGTTTATAACTGTACAACATTTAACTTTGCATGGGTACAGGATATCAGGCATTTGTTTAAGATATTTTCGTAGATCACATGGTTTTTGTGAAATAATAACCATTCTTTTGGTTACTAAAAAATATTCAGTCTTTTGGGGACGATCAACATGTTTGTACTTATTTGTTCAATTTATTTTTGGGGTGAAGATGGGGTTCAAACGTTTCCTGTTAGGTTTATTCTGATCTGAAAGCATCTACTCTGCAGTTTAAGCTCTGCAAAGTCAGGTCTGTGCAGTTTGGGCAAAAAGGCATCCCATATCTGAACACCTACGATGGGCGAACCATCCGCTACCCAGACCCAATCATCAAGGCCAATGACACCATCAAGCTTGACTTGGAGAGCAACAAGATTGCTGACTTCATCAAGTTTGATGTGGGGAATGTGGTCATGGTGACTGGTGGAAGGAACAGGGGCCGTGTTGGTGTAATAAAGAGCAGAGAGAAGCAGAAGGGAAGCTTCGAGACAATTCACGTCCAGGATGCCACAGGTCATGAATTTGCAACTCGTTTGAGCAATGTGTACACCATTGGCAAGGGGACGAAGCCGTGGGTATCTCTTCCCAAGGGTAAGGGAATCAAACTGTCCATCATTGAAGAAGCCAGGAAGAGGCTTGCTGCCCAAGGTGCAACCACAGCTTAAATTTGATATGGTTGAAATAACGTTGAAATTGTTATTTTCATGATAGTCCGGACCACTTAGCTTCATATTTCATGCTCTAATTATGTTCCCCCGTTTATCATGTTTGATACCTATTATTTAGTTTCTAAGATTTCTATCTTGAACATTATTAGACACACTTCTTTATGTTTGTCTGCCGCGGTTTTGGTTTTCTATAAAAGCTTTTAAGTTGGGTGTTCATTTGATTTAGTTGGTGATGTAAAAAGTTAAATTTGATATTTGGATGGTCCAAGTCATGAAAGCCTTGCAGTTTTTTCATCTCCTGCGGAAGTAGGGTCTGGCCATGAGTGAGAAAAGTAGGAATTGCTCTGACAATCTACACCCAAATTCACTTTGTGCCTGGTATATTTTAGCCTCAGCTCTACTGGCATGCATGTCGATGCAGATCACAATTAGCACAAAATTATATTTTTACTGGAGTGTTAATCCTCCTATCCAATTTTATTTAAAAATAATTACGATATCTGCACCGTAACAATAAACTACTTAAAAAACAAGCATGCTGTAATTGTCTTTCATGGGTTCCCACTAGGAGTGGCGAATCATGTTTTTGGGTTGCATCGTGTCATGTCACGAATATTTAACTTTATGGGTCAATTTCCGTTATGTTAAATGTATCATACTTTCAAATTTTAATCCAACTTATTTAAATAGGATTGTAATGAGAAATATAATTTATAACTTTAGAGTTTATAATTTATAATTTAAATAATAAGTTTTATACTTCAAAAGCTGTTAATTGTTTGATAAACATGTATCTAAAACACTTTTAAAGGTATATTAATTTTTTTAAAATATGGTTATCCGGATGAGCTTTTTGATAAAAACTTTAATTTGGTGTTTTTTAAAAAAATAAACTTTCAATTTTTTATGTAATTAAAGTATTTTTTTATAAATTTACTAAATATGTCATTTTTTTTCTTTAAAAGTGCTTTAAACCTTTTAAAAGTATTTTTTAAGCTTTCAAATTTAATCATTTAAAATAATTTTACATTAAAGATAAAATATATATTTATTAATAATCATAATATCTTAAAAATATTTGTATTGATATATTTTAAATTTTAATATATAATAAAATTAATATTATAAATTATACAATAACGTACAAATATGATAATAGGTCTAAAATTATAATCTTAATAATAAAAATATAAATATATTAAGAAATATCAATATTATAACTTAATAATAATATAATTTAAAATTTAAAATAAATTTTAAATAGATTAAAATGAGTTGATTTCATATTAAATAGATTAATTTATAAATTATATCTCAACGAATTAAATATTGTTACATACAAGTAAAGTTGAGTACTAATTTGCGTACCAATACTGATTTCTTTATATTCAAAATTTAAATTAACATTATTTTTAATAAAATTTATTTTTTAACCATTGTAACTAGATTTTTTTTAATGAATTAATTCATTTTAATCCGAATTGGTTAATATTAAATTTAAATTTGTTAATTTCGTGTCGAGTTTATATAAAGTTGACAAATCATGTCAGTCAGTATTAGTAACCTTTAAGTTCCCACCACAGAAATTAAAATTAACATACGCTAGAAGCACACGCGGGGGCAGCGGCACCGTTTATGCTGCCGCCTCCACAGTGTGAAGTATCCCCGCACAGAACAGAACAAAAGGTCAAAACAATTGCGACAAACATAGCGGAGTAGACGTTGCTCGAATTACAAGAAGCAAGCTGTCACTTCATTCGTGATTATACAATCTTAACTCTTACGCACGATTGAGTTGTTGGGTGGGAATGATTGATTTCGATTCGATTTGCAAATAACTTTGAATTAATTAATAACACGCGATTAATAAATTAATTAATTCGTTTTATAAATATTTAATTTTTTGTCTTTTTATCGTTGAGAATATGTTTTTTTAAGTTACGTGTTGATCTCCTATTGGATGCGTCAACATCTTATTTACACCGCATCCATTTTTAAGATTTTCTCTTTAATATATCAAACTATTAAACTTTTCTTTTAATATATAATTTATAAAGTTTAGATATTGATAATATTTTATTATGAATGATTTATATAGTTATTTTTATATTATATATAAAACTTATATTAATTAGATTAAAAAATAAATATATCAATCCAGTTTAAATTATTTATATTAAACGGATTAAAACAGATTAAATTAGTCATTTCCAAATTAATTCAATAGAAATTAATTACTAAATGAGGTAATGTCTTATGATAATAACGATATTAAAATTTTAAGATATAATTATTTAATTAAACAAATCGTGTCCAAATTGATTAGTTAATATTCATGACTTGGCACGATTGACTTAACCTCTCGAAAGGACTTGTCACACTTACATATTCACTTCTAACCGATTGATACTTATCCGAGGGAGCTTAACAACATCCCATAAAAAATCTTATAACTTTCATAGGGTGAATTATAATTTATAAGGATTGTTCTTTAAAAAGCAGACACTTTTTCCTTCTTTCTTGCGTCGGTCCCATTCAATTATGGTAGCAGCATGCATACGTGGTCATGGTATAGCATGAGCTGGACCTAAACATCATTATTTCAATAATAAATACTAGTATGACCCCTCTTTTGGTAAATGCTACATAAAGTGGTTGAGGAATACTTAAAACTTTAGCTTAGGGACAGCCTATATTAATCAGCAACGTCCTTATATCTCATCCCATTTGCACTTATGTGCCCAAAATATTGTACATTTTTGTACAAATTAAATGCTGATCTTTGACACCATACCAAAACTTGAGATTGAAAATGCAATTTTTTATAAATAGTATGATAGCCTGATAGCGTAAGATCCAATTCTCTAAATAAAAAATCTGGATTCAAAATCTCTACTCACCTTTCTCGAAAAAAGAAAGGCAAATTCGGATGAGTTTAATTTTATTATGACAATATCACCATTGACAATAGATGATAAATAGGTTTTTTTATTAGAATGTAAACTCCAAGGATGAAATATTTAGGACCAAATGAGTACGTAACACCAAACCATTTTACAGTACCTTGTTTAGTGGGACTGAACTTGTCCTCCCAACATAGTTCTTTTTTAAGTAACGTTTAAATTTATAAATTAATATAATTTAACGTGATATGTCAAATTAAAAAAAAATTAGTTATAAAAATAGATCTATCATCTCGTATGAAAATATATAATTTGCATTTACTTTTATAAGATCATTTTGTAAATATAGTACTTTTATTTATTTATTCTCATTATGAGGTTCTAAAGTTTCACTAAAAATCTCTTAGCCATCTGTTTTAAAAATAAAATAAGAAATAAAATGTCTTACATATAAGTATGAGTAGTGTTACATGTACTTTTGGTCTTACTTACAATACTCATTTTGTTAGTATTTTTTAATGAAATTTAGATTTTGAATTTAAAATCTCATGATTTTCAAGATATCAATAACTGACATGTAAAGAAGTAAGTTTTTTTAAAATTTTTTTAAAGTACATTTAATATTTTTCTATATATATACACAAAGAAAAATGAGTAATTATCATATTTGAAATATTAGTCATATGTAATTTTTCATGTATTTTAAAGAAATATGCGATTTCAAATATATATTTGCAGAGTAATGATACATCCACAAAAAAATTATATAGAAATAATACTATAAGTTGATGTGATTTCGTCTGATCTCTTAAATCTACTTTAAAATAAAAATAATTTTATAATCTAACGAATTATATATGAAACTACGTCAGTTTATATAATTATTTTTATATAATTTTTTATAATTAGAGTATTTATCATATTTATATGCTTTCAAAAGGTTATAATTATATAATTATTGCACATTTTTTTTTAAAGAAAATAGCAAAATAGTTTTTATTTTTATAATCTAGATTAGCATGTCGTTTGATATTTGTTTGGTAAATATATTTCGGTGGATTTGAAAATGTCCAGAATGGGTAGTCAATTCAATTCCGTTCGATTGAAACATGTGAGTCAGGGAACCCGGTGGGGGCACAACTGAACACGCGTCGCACCGATATTGAATATAATTATTTTTTAATAAAAAGAAGGGATCCACCGGCGTTGTCGTTTTACTTTGTTTGTGGGCAAAGGCTTACCGGGCGGTTGGAGTCTGGACAGCCAGACAGACGTACCTTACTTAGGCCACGTATGACCAGTATTACTATTTGCATTCATGCCCTCCCTTACCCCCCAATCTTTTACGGAAAACTCCCAAAGTACCCGATATTCTAATTTGTGGCTCCATTTTTATTTAAAAATTCAGATAATGGGATGGTGTTATGAAACTAATGAAAAGATAGAGAGCAAAAGAGAGAGAGATGTTTAGAGAACTTTGTTTTCTCTTATTTCTTGGGGTCTTACACAAATGAGGACTCCCTCTATTTATAGGGATTTCTTGGTACAAAGGATGGTTAGGATTGTTACACTTGTCATCAATCCAATGGTAAAGAGTACAAAGGAGGTTAGGTGTACCTAAAATCACTATTGGGAGGTAGGTGTACCTAAGATTACCATTGATGGCTAAATGTGGTCATACAATACAATTTGAACTTGGTTTCTAACAGATGGGATATTTTGGCCGTCGCCGGTCGGCTGAGGTTGCTTTCCATAACATTGAACAATGTAAGGTACCAAGGGCCATCATAACAATGAATTGTTTGGAAACGGAAGAGCTCAAGAGACTCGGACAACTCCATGTGGCGTCAACTTTGACACGCCTTTTTCTGTCTAAATGCAGTCTGCAGTCACTTTTGACATTATTTTAATCAATCATTAATGCTAATTATTGCCTTTTCCTGTTAATTTCTCTTTAATTCTTTTTTAATATTTTATTATTATTCTTTTTATACAATAAATAGTTTTAAATTCAAAATTTTTATTTAAGAAACCAGATTATCATACTCTTCTTTAAAAATATATACATTTTAAAAAAATCTTTGCTTAAAATGTAAACAAGTCACTTGGTTTTACTACGAGATCAGAATATATATATATATAAATGAAAAAATAAAAATATTTTCGTTTTTTATAACAAGTTTTTATATCAATAAACTATTTGTAAAGCTTCAATTATATACATTTTTTTATAAATTATTTTTAAAATGAACATTATATAAAAATATTCTATTTTTTAATAATTTTTTTTATTTATAAAAAATGTAAATTACTTTATGCTATTTTGTTTTTTTTTTCACATAAATTATAATCCCAAACTAAAAATATAAAACAAGGTAAATTAGGCTCGAGAATTTGGCGAAGAAAAAAAAAAAAAAAAAAGGCTCGAGAATTTGACAAATCACAATGCACCACGACAGGGATTAGGATTTACTTTCTCCCGTACGTCCCCAGTTATTATAACACAAAATACGATAATTAAACCCCGGCAATAGAATGTTTCAGACACTGGAGAGGAAGAGTCAGACCGACACGCACAGTCAGAAAGAGCGAGCAGAAGAAGAGGATTCCTTCTCCGTCGGCTCTTCTTTATAGGCTTCGTCTTCTTCTTGTTCCTCCTGATCATCTTCTTCACTGACTGAAATACATATCATGAGTAAAAAAATGGGGAAAGAGAAAGACCAGAAAGAGAAGAAGATGTTTGTACTTGGAGTCTGGAGCATTGCTACAGAGGTTAAACTGTTGTTAACTGCGCTTTTGATCCTCTGTACTTTTGCCACGCTTCTTCAGTTCCTTCCTTCTCGTTTCACCATTTCCACCTCCGATCTCCGCGTCTGTATCTCCAGGGTCATCTCCCCCCCAACCAACACCACCACCACCCAACTTGCCCCACCACCCATTGCTACTTCCTCGTCAGTACTTGCTTCCCTACAGGCCCCGCCTCCTTCTTCTCCGGCACCGCCACCTTATATGGCTCCGCCTTCTCTTCTCCAAGAAGATCGGACGCTCGAAAATGGCGTCATCAAGCGGGGCTTCAATCCTTACGGTGCGGCCGCCTACAGTTTCGTCACCATGGGGGCTTACAGAGGAGGCCTCAACACCTTCGCCATTATGGGCTTAGCTTCCAAGCCCCTCCACCTCTATTCCAAGCCGACATATCAGTGCCAGTGGGTCCCCCACCTCAACTCCTCGGAGCCCATCTCCGCTGTCGGCTACAAGATCCTACCTGACTGGGGCTACGGCCGCGTCTACACCGTCGTCGTCGTCAACTGCACCTTCTCACAACCCATCAACATCGAGAACTCCGGCGGAACATTGCTCATCCACGCCTCCACCTCCGGCGGCGGTGACCGCAACTTCAACGTGACGGACACCATCCAGGCCTTGACAGAGTCCCCCGGATCCTTGAGTCTTTCTCTGTTTACTTCAAAGCCCAAGTACGATTATCTGTATTGCGGGTCGCCCTTGTTCGGGAATCTGAGTCCCCAGAGAGTGAGGGAGTGGCTAGCGTACCATGTGAGATTGTTTGGGGAGAGATCGCATTTTGTGATGCACGACGCGGGTGGGGTTCACGAGGAGGTTTTGGAGGTGTTGAGGCCGTGGATGGAGAAGGGCTTCGTGACGTTGCAAGATATAAAGGAGCAGGAGAGGTTCGACGGATATTATCACAACCAGTTCATGGTGGTGAATGATTGCTTGCACAGGTACAAGTTTATGACTAAGTGGATGTTCTTCTTTGATTTGGATGAGTATGTCTATGTGCCTCCCAAAAGCACCATCAAGACGGTGCTCGATTCGCTTTCCGGATACACCCAGTTCACCATTGAGCAGATGCCCATGAGCAGTAAGCTCTGCCTCTCCGAACCTGCCGGCAGAACCTACAGGTACATGCCATGCATCATGCTCTGTGTTCTTGAGAATTGTTTCTTTTAGTTCTCTTAGCATGATTTTAGCTGAGAAATAACAGAAATTTCTTGGTTTAATAAATAGAAAATCTTTGAAATTTAGATACTGGAATTTTGATGATTGAATCGACCTGATATATATTTGCAGATATAGAAGCACCATAGATGAGATATTTTTTCTAGATATTAAATTAGTTTTGTTCAATTGATGTGGCCATGTAGTAGCTCAATTGAACGAAATTTACACGTATGAGAGTTTAGATTGTAGTTTATAATTTATTTGTCGTATGATCAATTGACTGTTTTCCAGTGTTATCAGTTTTTAGGAATTAATTTAATCTTACTTTGTTTCACATTATAATCTTATATTTAGGACCAAGTTGTTTCTTTTTCGATCCCCTTATTTGTTTCGAAATATGGACACTTTCGTTTAGTCTTAGAATAGATTCTTCCACCGCTTCATTGGATTAGGGAAGGTGGAAATGGGGTGGGTTTGAACTTTGTTCTAAAGTGATTGCATCTTATAATATATGGGCTATTGTTAAATCCTATTATAGTATATTTATTACCCATCTTTGTGCGAGACTCGATGCCTTAATTTTTGGGAAGGAGCCTTCAATCAAGGGTGTTCTCTTCACACGTAAGAAAATTAAGATACACGAAAGAGTCTATAAATGATCAAATAAGACATGATTAGAGTAAAAGAAAGCTTGCCAGGTGTAATGGAAAGGAAACTTATTTTAATGCTTATTGACAGCCACAGGTAATTGAGAGGTGGGTCTTAGGATAAACCTTACCATATTGTATATACTGTTACCGTAGGAGTGATATTGATGGATGATTTTACCCGGATGGTTGATTGTTTGGTTCCATGTGAGATACAGATCCAGTACGCAGTATCCTTAGTAGCCGTTGGCTAATGGAAACAACAGATAAGCCAAGAAGATGGGTTTTCAGAAACAATCTGAGTTATCAATTGTCTGCAATGTCATATAATTGTTTTGTCAACTGCATTTGGCATTTGAAAATCGTCTTGTTCACATCCTTTTTTGTCTTGTAATTTTGGATGATGGCCGAATTTCAGGAGATGGGGCTTTGAGAAGCTTGTGTATAGAGATGTGAAGAAAGGGATTAGGAGGGACCGCAAATACGCCATCCAACCGCGCAGTGTGTATGCCACGGGGGTTCACATGTCACAAAACCTTGCCGGTAAAACAACCCATAAAACGGAGGGACGGATCAAATACTTTCATTACCATGGAACTATCGCAGTACGACGTGAACCATGCAGGAACCTCATCAACTCGACAGGGATCACTTTCGACAAAACCCCATATGTTATGGACACCACAATGAGAGATGCTGCTGGGTCTGTGAAGAAGTTCGAGCTAAAAATGATTGGATCCAGGTTACAGAGGACAAGACAGTGACACCATTCTTTTCTTTTCTTTTTTTCTTCCAACTTTTGTACTATTCTCTCTGTTCTTTTCTTTTAGTTGGGGGTTACATTAATTTTGCTAGAACAGAAACTGATTAGGTGGTTTCTTTTTGTAAGATAGCTTATGAAATGGTACAGATACGGGTATAAATGAGCCAGCATGTATGAGGGACAGAAGAAAAGGGCATATATATTAGAGATGTACTTGCATTCTTTATACATGTAAAGCTTGATATTCATTATTTTATACAGAAGTATAATATTTGAATAAGTTGTATGATTAATTTGGTTTGGTCATCGGGTTCGTCGGCAAGGGACAATGGTTACTGTTCATCCAACAAAGTAAAAGGGACCACACACATCCAGCCTCTGAAGGTGGCCAATGTGCTGTGCTTGCGCGCCTGCTACCTCACTTTATCATTTTGTTCCAGAGCTTGTGCTTTCTTTTGTTCATAGGTACCGAAGAAAAAGTGAGGGAGAAAGGATTTCGGTGTGCTGGGAATAACATGCAAAGGGGGGAAAGTCAAAAACGGCATGTGGGTGACACCAAAGCCTAATAAGCCCTCTTTCTAATGTCTTGTCATCTAACCAACACGAGGAAAAAAGTTAGGAAAGGATGAGAACAAAAGAAGGAATCATGATTTTTGGGTGAAATTTCTGTGGTTGGCTTTTATCCAGGTTTATTTTTCTTTGGTTTGAATTTCCCCTCTTACTTGTCGATCTGCTAAATGACAATCGGAAAAATCTCTTCAAAACTTTTGTCGAACAGTCTTTTAATTAAATGAGAGCAAAATTTACAATATTTATCGTAAATAGTATTATAAAATTTATTTTATCTCATTTTAGATCTTAATAGATAGAATAATAATAATATATACAGATCTTTTATTAAAAAGCAGACTCTATTGTAAAAAAGACTTGTACAGAATTTGTATTTGAAAATTTGAAATTTTGTTTCTAGCGTTGCTGTAATAAGTACTTTCTAGTCTTTATAATTGATGTTATTGTTGGGAAGGTTATTAATTTACCAAAATAAAAGATGTTATTGATGAGTGAGTGAAGCACGCCTTTGGCTGAATTTTATGTTGGTGTGTGTAATGAAGGGAAGGGTAAAATTGTCAAAAAAATAAAAAATAGAAGAATTTATATTAACTTAGATGACGCTAAAATCAAGAGTTCTATCTTTTATTGTTGTGCAATCATTAAAATGATAGCTTACAAGTATGGATGTCTCCCACTTTTGAGTTTTGACACTGTTATGTGACAAGATCAGTTGGTTGTAAAGCCAAATGGTTGTCTGGATTATGTTTAGGCATCCGTTGGCCGGGGCGGGGGCCTCCGCCAGCATGCAGTTGGGAGTTGGGTGCGAGGTTAGAGTTGGCTCAAGCTTACTCGAGTTTTACTGCATCTGCCCTGCTCAGTCCATATAAGATATATTTTTAAAAAATACTTTTTTAAATAAAACAACATTTAATAACACCATTTTATCTTAATTTTTATTTTCTTGAAATTAAAAAATGTCGTTATGAAATTAGATTTAACTTAAACCTAACCACCTCTCCCCAACGTCCTCTCAAAAGTGTTATGAAATTAGATTTATGTTCTCCCAAAAGTGTTCTCTCCCAAGTCTGGCTCAATGCCTAAAGGGGCTTAGACCTAAATTTTAAAATGGTTTTTTTAAATATAATTATATATTTTATTTAAAACAAACGCCTTTAAATGTATTTAAAATTAATTATTCAATTCTTATTAGATAAAATATTTATTTAAAAAATCTGTCAAAAACAAAAAATTTTCAGAATATTTTATTTTCTGTGTATTTTAATTGTCCCAAATTTATATATTTCTTTAACAGGCCATAGGTAGAAAACTAAATCCATAACATTCTTTATTTGCTTTTTTTTAACTTTGGGTCTTCTATTTTATTTCTTTAAAAGAAAATAACAAAACATTTTTTGGTGGGAGGTAGGTACTATCCAAATGAGCCGCCCTTGGTTCTCCAGTCCTATGTTCTTTTCATCTCTTACAGTTTTTCCCTTTGTTACTATTAATTTCCTCAATAGGACTACACCAACTTATTGGCTCTATTTTCCAATTATTTTTTTCTATATTATAATTTTTGTTTTGGATGTTTGTTGAAACCGACTCTTCTATTCGTTACAATAAAAAAATATTCCTAACATTAAAATAAATAAATTATTTTATTATGAGTCGGTGTATTATAAACCTAAGGGGTTTAAATTTTTTTTTTTTTTTTTTTGCATTTTTATTTTAATTATCTTCAATTCTTTAATAAGAGAGAGTAGTATGATGTTCAGATCAAAGATCTTCTCTCCTCATTTCTCTTTATTTTTTTTTAATTAAAATTTAATATTTTTTTTCATGATATCAGAGCGGTTAATTAATGCAGGCTCGATTCTAACTAGATTGTAGAATATTTATTTTTCTTAGTTGATTCCATCCTCGGATGATGCCTTCCTTGAGAGAATAATTTCAACGTTGTTCAACCCTATTTTATTTCGAAGACATATTATCTTAACATGATATCACTCTTTTGACTTCATCGATATAAAGTCCATTTGTCGTTTAACGCAAATCTCATGCCACACACAACGTGATGATATAATCATTGGACATATTAATAATCTTTTTATGCTCTTATCTAAATGATGTGTATTTATTTTTCCATTAAATTGACCTCTAAACTATGGGCCGTTTAGCTTCTTGAAAAAACTTCCTGAAAAAATATTAAGAAAAAAGAAAGGATCTAAGGAATGGATTGGCCCAAGTGGCCGGTCGTTTGTAAATCGCCTCCTTTGTTGGGGTCTAATCTAACATCCAGGTCGTTTGAAATAATCTTAACATCCGAACATCAATGACAGTCTCAATTGAAGGCTTAACTTTGCCAATCCACATTTTGCAGGCTCTCATGCATTTCCAAGATGAAGTTCACGCTCACCCTTTCAAGTGATTGTCAACAAGAGAAAGTATAAACGATAGATCAAAAAAAAAAAAAAAAAGGCGAAATTACTTCAGCAACAATTAACAGTTTTTTAGCCTTTCCCACATCAAAGCACTGTTTATTAATTCATCTTATGCAAATGTTAATAGAATAACTAATTTGATCCCTCACTTAATTTTAACCTAGTTAATATTAGGTTAAAGATTCAAGAACGGTTGAATATTAATTCGATTAAGCCTTTTATCCTTAGAGTCATGACATTACACCACACTTCCTAATCCGACATTCACAATCTATTGATCGTTTTTTTTTGTGACTCGAATTCATGACGTGATTTATGCCCTAATACCAATTATTAATGAGATTCAAAAATCCTAAAATGATTGGATATTAATCTTTAGGATCATAACACAATATTGGGCGTTTTAATCACAAAAAACTAAAATAAAAAAGAAAAAACAAATCTGTGTTTTGCTCTTCTATGGATATCTAACATATTAATAAGGACCATTTATTTCTTGGTTCCAAGTAACGACGATCAGGTCCATCACGATGGCCGGAAACTTTCTGGGTCAAAATTTATCCCAAATTTGAAGATGAGCTTACCATGTAATTTTTTGAATTTAGTGACACCCTATAATATATGAAGTGTGGAATGGATATTTAGGACCTCAAATGAATAAGCCTACGTGTTGAGGGCCAAAGTCTGAGGCTTCAAGAAAAGGGGCTGGTATGCAAGCCCAGAGATTGAACTTATGGAAACGTGTTGGATAATATATAAAATAGATAACACTTTTGATCAAGAATATTATCTTACTAATTTATTAGAGAGTTATCCAATATAAACTCTAAGGTCAATCATTATCACCGCATTCATTTCCTGTAAATAACGTATTTGACATTCATTCATATATTTATATTGAGATAATTTCTCTCTAACTTAGGTATTGGAGTTTCACTGGATATTTCGTGCCACCATCTCATCTATTGCAAGTCATCTGTACAGTTGGTGGTATGAAACGCGTCCTCAACGAAGTGTTTTCAAAGATGACTTATGATATTAAGAAAAAGTCCTTTTGTTGATTGTTTTTTAATTTGTGTTTTGTTGTTTGCTTTTGGTATCCTCAGTGTGTGCGAAGAAAGGGAGGTGTCGGATTGACAAATGTATTAGTTTTGTGTGTTTTCATCAGTTGTTGGGATTCCGTCATGATCAGAGCACAATATGTCAATAATATTAACAGATGGTGACAATAACATATAGCAGGCAGGCAGCTTCCTTGCTTACGTTCATTGAAAGAAACCCAGCTTTGGATCATTAGCCAGCATGGGTTTGAAGTTTGAAGTTAGAATTGGCTTTTTCTCCACATTTTGTATGCAGAAATTTATGGCTCTCTAGGCTGTAGCAGACCATTACAAATGGTGGATACACTTTCGCATGAAGAAAAGTTGCATATAGGAAGGTACATGCGTGGTTATCGTATTCTAGAAAGTCGGAGAACTAAGTTCTTATGTTATGTTTGATGTGACATATTTTAAGTGATTTTATATGTCAATTATTTAAATGAAAATTATTTCAAAAGAACGGCAATGTTTTTTAAAAATTTTATAAGAAACAGAAATTTCCCCCTAAAATTCAAGTTTAACCGGTAAAAAACAAAGGTTTATAAGAATTAGAAAAAAAAAAAAAGAAGATACTTAGCTATTAATAGAGGGAAAAAATAGAAGTTTTTCATTCTTTTAGATGGGCCGTGTGAAAGATAAACGTAAAATTTATATGGGCCCTTTGTAGGCGAAAGATATAGGAAACAAAGTGAGTGAGAATGATTTTGTATGGGCTTCTAAGGAACGGTTCATGATTTTATATGGGCTTCTTGGAACGGTTCTCCACTTCTTCTCCATGGTTCTGCTAGAGGCCCCATTCAAAGTGTCATAGAACGGATTTATAGTCAATGAACCATTGCTTGAAGCCCCTTCGTTTCCTTCGTTGGACTTTAAAAAGCCGTGGTTGCTCTTTTTCAGAGCTTGACTACTCTCTCTCTCTCTCTCTCAATCCACAATTTAATTCTTTTTGTTTTCATACACTATCATATCAACTTTCTTTTGCTAGATCATGACTGCAGCATAGAAGTGCAACGCACTGAACGAAATGCAACGCACAGGTGTATCATGATGGAGGTCTCCCGAATTGCTTTCCCTGTCCCTTGTGGGATTTTGTGTTTTTAAATCCTGCTAAACTCTTCTTCTTGCCTTCGACCCCTTGCATAATAATGCCGTCTACTTCAGAAAATTGACATTGGAGCCTCTGGAATAAACGAGAAATTAAAATCCTTCGGAAAGATGCTTCCCTTTTCTCGTGGACGTAGAGTGACAATTACACACATTCCATTGTTGCAGTGTTGAGTCATACCTCCAGTTGTTATCTCTGCGCTCTTATATACAAAATTAATGGAATGGATAAAGGTTTTTGTAGGGTTTTTGTTCCTGTTTATGCCCTATCATTTCTCAACCAAGCCATTTGGGAAAGTTCAAAACAATGAGTTCAAGCGAATGTGATCGTACTGTCTCTTCCATCTTTTGACGAAATCCAATAATCCTCATGACACGTTGGACTATTTTAGAAAAGTTTTGAAGAAACTGTGTTGTCTTAAGAACAATCTGGTTGCTGGAAATTTGACATGTCTTGGAGCACGTTTCAATTGCATTGATCTATGATCTGTCTCATCTCGTCTCATCTCATCTCACCATTACAATTTTTTTAAATTTTCACACAAAATATAATAAACAATTCAACTTTTTCAAATCCTAAAATAATAATAATAATATTTAAAAATAATATTTTAAACTTTCATCTAAAACAAAAAATTCTTATCTCATTTGCCAAACCTAACCTAAGCTTTTGGCAATCTTGCTATGCCTCTATAATTATTTGCCATCAAGAGGCAGATTAGAACCAATTAGGAAGATGAGTCTCTCACGATCAATTTAGTTATCATGAGCTTGAATTTATTTTTTAGGGTAGATGTGCCTGCTCAACTCACTGAAGAAAGCTCTACTATGGAGAAATCTTTGTACGAGCGTTGAGAACATTCTAATAGAACTTGCCTTATGATCTTGAGATATACCGTTTGACTTTTAGATGAATAATAAGGAATATATGGTGTGCAAACTGAATAAGTTAATTTATGCGTTTAAACAAACATCAAGACAATGGTATTTGAAGTTTGATAAAACTGAAGTTTGATGAGATTATCACTTATTGTGTTTTTTAAAGAAAATGTTGTCGATCAAAGAATATATTTGAGCCTTAGTACGAGTAAACATGTTTTTTCTCGCAGCATTGACATTGAGCTCTTGTTTGAGACTAAGCATCTGATGTTTTCTCACTTTGACATGAAGGGTCTTGGTGAAACCTCTTATGTATTAGGTATACATATTGTTCATGAGAGATCTAGTGGCACTCTTGGATAACCTTTGGAACAGATTTAAAGCACCTATTGTAAAATGTGATAGGTTGTCTAAATCCCAATACCCCAAAATGATAGTGAGAGAAATATGTTATTGTGACCAATATGGGTTTGCTTGAATCTTCTATTGTATCTAGTTAGTGGGAGTTATCTATGTATGTGTGAATTGTGAATTTTGACTATGTTGCCATATGTTATTGTGCATTTTGTTTATGACATTAATATAGTTGTAACACAAGACATTCATATTTGGTCTTATGGGGCTTTTTATGAAAGTGAGACTTGATCGCTATTTCATATTATTCCTCCACCATACTTGTATCTTACATATCTAAGTCACGTAACTATGAGTTATTGTTAAGCTTCATACATCCTGTTGGTGTATGCTGTATGGTTAGCATGACTAAATACGTGCAAACAAGTTTTGGAGTTGGTACGTTGTGAAGATGCTTGGTTGGTTTTCACTTTATGATTGAATAATTTATGTTGTCCAAGTGGGAGATTGTTATTTTTATTATGGACTAGCATAGATCTTACATTGGGTCTTGGTTAATCATAATGGGATGGGACAAAATATTAACACGAGGAAACCCCTTTTCACCCTACATTTATATATAATAGAGTTATCCCATTTGATTATATATATTATATGTTGTTGTTAGGGTTAGAGATAAGTTTTTCCTCTCTCAAGATTCAGCTCCCGCTATAGTGAATTCACGGAGATGTGGTTATTTAATTCATTGAGGTAATCTCTCAACCCTTTACTAGAATTTCCAACACAATCATAATTCTTCAGTGGGATAAACTCTCCTCCAAACTTCTATTAGTAGATTTAGAAGGAATTCTTCATCATATTGAAATGAAACTTATCATCCACTCCTCCATACTAATTAAAACTATAGTACTG
The DNA here is from genome assembly GCA_011037825.1 of Carya cathayensis. NCBI lineage: Eukaryota > Viridiplantae > Streptophyta > Magnoliopsida > Fagales > Juglandaceae > Carya > Carya cathayensis. The sequence continues at coordinate 573,389 of QGSO01000164.1, read as the reverse complement.
CTAAGTGCTAATAGCACTCTCATTGAATTACGCAAATGCAAATTTAATGGGGTGTTTGGCTAATAGAGTCTCAAAATATGCTGTATTGGATTATACAAATGCAAAAATGGATGACTTTTTACTACTATAGTAAATTAGTTCTTTGGATCAAATTTGATATATAGTCACTATAGCATAACCAAAAGGAATAAAAAATCTTTTCTTTTTCTTGTGTACATTATATGTTGTTCTTTTCCAATTAATGGTAGAACATTAATATTCTCTCTAGCTCTTAATTTAGAAAAAAAAAATTAATAGCAAAAATAATTTAGAAAAGAAATATTATTAAATTAATAAGATTTTATTATTATTTTGGCTTCACAAGTTTTTGGTGGAAGATATACTTGATTTGGGAAGAGTGATGCTGGGTTTTATATAACGTAGTTATAATGTTGGCTTAGGTTTTTTTAGTACTAGAAGGTTTTTTTAAGCTATGATATTATTACTAATTAACATATAATTGGTAGAATGGTAAAATATAATAAAATAAATATTTTATTATTATATAAATAATAAATAGATAATTTAACGTAAAACTTGAATGTGAATGATGCGACCCGACGGTGCATCTGGCTTTGTGGCTGTTGCGGCTGATCTTGTGGATCCGTTCTTCTTGAGAATTCCTTTGCAATCCTTCTCGAACACAAAAGCTGCTGTAACTGGTGAATTTGCATCGTCAGTCACGCTGCTTCGGATTAATTCCATAGGCAGATCGAAATATAGATGTTTGGAGTCTCCGCCCTCTTCACTGCCACGACATATGGCCGATGATGCCCACGACCCACATTCGAATTTTTCTAAGGAAACTGTCCTCGATGTTACTTCTGTGATGGAAACTTCTTCCTTTCCAGCCTTTACTTTCTTTGTCGTAGGAAAGAGTTGCAAGAACAAGTACAGAATACCGCATTTAAATCCCTTTCGGTCAGGACGTTGCATGTTATCATCTTCAATAGCAGCATTTGGTTTAGGCAGCCTGCATGTAAGTTCATCCTGGGGTGCACTTGCTCTTCCTTCACCGCATGATTTGCTTCTTTGTAACTAAATTTCTTCAAGTTGCTTGGTGGGAGCTGGATTTTCCACTGCAGACTGCTGATCATCATAATCGGCAGGATCACTGACTTGATAACCAGGATTCACTTTGCTTTCGTTTCTCTGATCTTCTGCAACATAATCTTCTGCAGCTATAACAACATGGGGTTTGGGTCTGTAGTATGAGGCGGTAGCAAGATGATTATTAAGCTCCTCTTCCCATGGATGAACATATTTTTAATGGACATGGAAACCGAACATGATTTTTCTAAGGGGCGCTCCTCCAATTAATAATACATTTTTCTACTACAAACTCCAAAGTATTGATAATTAATGTTTCTCAATTCTCACTTCTGATATCTTGTTTTTTGTTGCCTCAGGAATCTCCACACTTACGATCAGTCATTTCTTTCGTGGTAGAAGATATCATACTCTATAGTTCAAGGCACGCGTATAGTTTTTGTTTCTTTTTTTTTTTTTAATAAGAAATTAGAAGATTCTTTCTAGAAAAAAAAAAAAAACCAAAATCAGTTGCATGCACGATATATATGTGGTGCGGAGACTTGAGTTGTGAAACTTTATATATAATATTATTGGAGATAAGGAGATGCATGGTTCCTACTATTTCACTTGGGGTCGTCGTATGTGATCTAATGAACTTAAATCTAAGTATGTGAAGGGCGTACTGCTTCTCCACTTTCTCCTTGTGCCTGATACCCACATATATACATAATAATTTCAAATCTAAAGTGCTCAGCAATCAATGCGAATATATGTTAGAAAAACTTCTAAGATATATCCTAAAGAAGATGGTTTAATTTAAGTATCCCAAGTTCCGTTTTTTTTTTTTGAAAAAGACTTCAATTCATTACTGAAAGAAGGAAGTTACAGCTGTGACCAATAATTACGGATAACAAGCCCCGATTACAAGCCAACTAACCATCGGTTGTACGCTCTCCCGTACACAATTTTCATTGCGCCGGACTATGTCTAAAACTTCTAAGCTCTCCAATGACGACACCATACTGAGATGCGAGACTCTGATAAACAGAAATGTCCATCTCGGCTCGTCTGAGAGAAAAAACACCACAAACCATCCTCATCCTCTAAAAGAGAAGAGGAACTATCCCACCTTCACTCTCTATAAGAGGAGAAGACTCACAAACCCCCATCCTCAAAAGAGGAGAGGTACTTGCCTATTTCAAAAAAAAATATAAAAAACTAAAATGAAAGCAACCAAACAGACACTAAAAAAACAAAACTAGAGTAAAGCTGCAAAGAAAAAAACAAAACTAGAATAAAAAAACAGACACTATGCCGTATGCCGAATACCCCTTTCTGCACACAGATCTGTCAGCCCCTATGATTTTCACTGTAGCCTGCATCATGCACAGGTAGCCTGCACCACGCTATTCCTGCACAATGATTTCTGACAACAAGCGAATCGTAACAGAGCCACCTCCTGCACAAGGGTTTCACACCGTCGCCAGCTTCAACCCCGTCACTGACGCCAGCCCAAAACCACCAAAACCATCCTTACCCCACTTCGGCTAGACTAAACGGAGAACATAGACGAAACCAATGAACCGTCAAGAGGCTTATTCCAGACACCCAAACTCAAAAAACCATATATAGCAGCTCTAAACAATCAAAACGAAAACAAAGAAGAACTAAGAAAAACATCTAAACACTGCGAGACCCGATTTCCGGCCACCATCCTAAGGAGTGACCGCCATGAGTTACACCCGGACTCCACCCCAAAACCCCTTTAAAACCTCCATGCAGCTCGGCATACAACTCGAAAAAACACCATTTGTTTTCCATGGTTAAAACAGAGATCCTTTACCCCGCTGGAAACACCCCAAACCAACATGCAAAAAAGTCATCTCCAGGAGCAAATCACCCGAATCAACTCACACCGACATCCAAAACAGAGATCTCCAAAAAACCAGAACAACTCTTAACAAAATGAAACAAACCGAAAGTAGAAAAGCAGAAAAAAGAATCAACCACCGTTTGACTGTGTCGCTTGAAGCTCCAAACACCATCCATGAAGACATCTACCGTGAGCTGCGCTTGAGATCCACCCCGGAGAAGCTTTATCCCCTCCATGCATCTCGGCATGCGTCCCCAAAAATCCTCTGTTTTCCATGGAAAAAACAGAGTTCTATAACCCGTAGACAAGCACCCCAGCCAGCAAGTTAAATCCATCTCCATGAGCAAGCTCCATGACCAGCCCACGCTTTAAACCTCAAAACTGTCCCCTCAGAAGACCAAAAACAACCGGTCAAGAACACCTGCCATTCGAAGCCAAAAACCTTCACCTCCACCATGGAATGTATCTCCGCCTATCCGGGTGATATGTTAAGGAAAAGGACTCGGCAACAAACGGCTGGTCATCAGTCTCTCAATGGACATCAACACAGCTAAACAGCTTTTATTCTCAAAGGAAAATGTTGACTCAAAACAGAAACGAAAACGATGGAGGAGGGAGGGAGGAGCTTGGGAGTTCTAAGGTGTGCCCATAATGTCCATGCAGCTAGCACTGTCTACCTCAACAACCGTCTCCAGGTTCACCATCCATGATACTGCACATGCACCGATGTACAAAACTCCTATTACGTCTTAATTATGGGTCCCTGTCAAACTCATATAATGGTTAGATTCATACATTAAAAGGGGCATGATATATCTGTGTGTGTGTGTAAAATCCCAGAAAACTAACAGTACATGCTAAATGACATATACATCAAGCAAATGTAGTTATTTTTGGTGTGAAGTCGATAAATTTATCAGCGCAAGTAGTTGGTACGGATTTCCTCATCAAATAAACACAAACTAGTGGAGCTTGCCTAAAAGGAACATTGAAGCTTGTATTTCCCCTATTAGTATTAGAGATATAACTTGTAGGGATGGCTCTTTTTCTAGTATCTTGTATAGATTCTATTGCATGTGCCTCATTCATCAGTTTACCAACTTTGGAAGTCGAGGAAATGCAAGTTTTTTTCGAATCATCCAACAAAAGACCTCATGGGTTTGGATGGTCAGATCATATGGTTCAATAAATTCCTCATGAAGCTCTTTTATTTGGTTTTTGCTTAAAATCTAGGCTATGGAACAAACAGTTGGGCTAAAATCTCAACTTTAAAAATTGGGTTACTCTTGTGCTATCAGTTGCAAATTGCTGATCATCGAGCTCATGATTGTTAACTGATTCAGTGCTAATTAATGTTCATTGGTTCAATAACCATGTATATTCATCCTCCTTGCAAATATATTGAGCTCTTGTATAATGCCAACCATTTGATATTACTCATACTAGCTTGTAGAGAAGGTAACTGCATGCTGAGGCGTTGATGGATTAGAAAAATTGGGAGACTCGTGGGTAACAGCTTATTGGAGTTTATGCACTTGACAGATCGGGTTTGCCTCACTTTCAACATCAAAAGAATATTTTATGTTAGGTTCTACTCTAATTTTTCATCTCTTTTAAGTATTTTTACAAGGTTACCGAAGAATACATAGGTGTTTTGCAAATTAGTTATGTAACCCTGAAGTAGGTCACGACTTCTTTGAAAAAAGAAGAAGATGATACTAGAATTAAGTGAATGTCTGAAATGATGGTTAGTCTACCCAAACTTGTTGTCACAAGTACATGATGATAAACCCATCTTTTAAGGATTTGCTTCCTATATTTTTTAGAGAAAAAAATTTAATTGCAAGCACAACCACGTACTAATATGTGCGCCAATCTAATGTGATTGGTCAAAAAATAGATTTTATTGAAAACAGTGCTAACTTAAATTTTGAATATGAAGTAAATTAATATTGGTACGCAGATTAATACGTGACTCTGCTTATACCTAGCAAAACTCTTTTTTAGAACATTAATCAAATTCTTATCATGTTATTAGCATTATGTTTTCACTATAGGTGGTCATGAGTTAAGTCTCTATGTAATATAATTTTTAAGGATATAAAACTCATTTTCATTGTTTTTGTTTATTGAGCTCCTACTTCTATGTCCTTGAGTCGAACTATGCTTTCTATCTTGAAGGAACACCTACAATTCTCTTTAGACCTTTCCTTTTATAGGGATCAAATCAATAGCCTATAAGTTAAACTCGAGATAAGGTCAAAAATCAAGTTAAAAGATAAAACTAATAAGAAATAAGACAAGTTGACTTAGATTTTTAAAAGGAAATAGACTCAAACTTCTAAAAGGAAAATGTTTCACAAGATAAGTTGGACTTGATCAATCACTTCAAAGAAATAGACCTTTATATAAGGAGCGGATCTCCCACAAATCTACCGAACTCTCTAAAGGCTCTCTATAGAAGCTCCCTACGTACAAACTCCATCACACATAGCGACTCTAAAGTGACTCTAAAGGAACTTCCCTATATTCTTCTATTGTATTGTGAGATACATGAGCCATAAGAGATTGTAAAATTTTCAATCATAGTGGATTTCACTTCCAAACAATCATTGGATGTAGGCATTATATCGAACCACGTAAATCTCTGTGTCTCTCTTTATTTACTTTTATCCACTTATTTATTATTTATTATATGAATAAACGTGAAGAGCATTGTATTGAAACTCGAATCAATGTTGTGAGTTGGAGATGATTTTTTCTTCCATTTCGGTCTGTTGTGAGAATTTTAGGCATTAATACCTCTCGAATAGAAACATATATAATCCATTTAAAATATGAGGAAGGCTAAATATAGTTTTAAAGTGTACAAGTCCTATACAATACCTTTAAAAATAGCATGGAGCAAATATGTTAATTTGCATATTCTAAAACTGTATAAATTATTTTCTTTAAAGTAGACTTATTTAAATAAATAAACGCTATATATTTCAAGCAAAATGGTGAGATGCTATTTCCTCGAGGCCTCCCTACAAGGCTACAAGTGAACAACTGTTGATATAGTTGCTCTTTTGGTAACCACAACAAGGACAAAAGTCTAAAATACACTACAAAGGAAAGAAAAAGAAAATCGGGGCCTCCTATGCATTCACTTCTGACAGTCATGCACAAACAGCGTAGATAATGATGATTCATGACATTTCAAGCACCCTGTGCTTCCAAGAAGGCATTGAAATCCTCCCTGGCCTTGCGCAAACGAGGTGTAATGCAAGAAGCTGGTGAAGTTGGGTGTGATTTAGGGGATGATGTAGAAAAACGAACATGGCGCGGTGATTCATCTGATTTCTTGGCTACTGCTCTTGTCGAACTATTCTTGAGAATACCTTTCTGATCTTTATCAAATATGAAAGCTGCTGTAACTGGTGAATGTGCATCATTGACGCTAGCTCGGATTAACTCCAATGGCAGGTCAAAGTAGAGATTCTTGGAGTCATCATCAGGGTCGTGTGTTACTGCTGATGAAGCCCAAGACCCACATTCGAATTTTTCCAAGGAAACTGTCCTGGATATCACATTTTCATTCTCTGTTTCTACCTTTCTTGCTCTTACTGGCTTTACCTTGCTAAAGCCTGGCAAGAACAGGCACAGGGCACCACATTTAAACTCCTTATCACCAGCATCCATGAAGCTTACCTTCTTGTTAATATCTTTGCTAGATTCAGTAGTCTTGGAAATGCTGGCGTAGTACCTGTTATCATATTCAGAAACATCTGGTTTTGTAAGCCAAAAGTCCGAATCTTCTGATTGGGCGTGTGTTCTTCTGTCCGCGCAGGATTTGCTCCGTCGTAAGTTTCCCTCTCTTTGCAGCGTCAGATGATTGTCCGCTGCAGAGTGCTCGCGGGCCAGATGACTAACTTTTCGAGGATTTTCTTTGTTTTCATTCCTTAATTTCTTCTTCAAAATCGAGCTGAATCGAGGAGAGAAGTTGCCTGAGTTTGGGAGGCTGAAACTTAAGAACTTGGATTTTGCAGGTGGTAGAGGTGGCGGAAGCAACATCATATTAAAGGTCGTCTTTTTAAACGATGATCCTTTCAAGGAAATAGGATCCACCAAAATCTGCTTTTCCTTCTGCATGCTCTCCTTTTCAACCAAAAGTTTGGGTTTCTCCACAGGCAAGAACTCGAACTCGCAGGGATGATCAGGATGAAAATCAGAGTACTCTACCTGAACTTCCTTGTAGAATTCCTCACGTTCAGCCGTCACATGGACATGGACGTCAACTTCAACTCCATCGTAAATGCCACGTGCTTGTTGGGAGCAGTGTTTTGAGATGGGAAGAACTGCATCTGAAGTTGGAAGCGCCATGGTGAAATATGCAGATTGTGCGGCGGAATTGATGGACTGGACTACTTAAAGGAGGAAGAAGACTCGTGGGTAAGTTAGGACGTGCTCAGCATATTCATCTACTTCTTGATAGTGATTTCCACGTTCTCCTGCCTTCTTTGTTTAGTTAGATAAGCCTTGGGGCACATCTAAATAAATGCCACATTTTCTTTAGGGTAACTTTAACAATAATTCACCTGAGAACGTGCCTTTTAAAAAAATTGATAAAGAGCTGACTTTTGTACAAACAGAACATGGGACAAAATAGGCTTTGCATCAACAGCATATTAAAACTCACAAGTTTAAGCATCCAAGGACTACGGAGCAAACTAAAACCAATAACCAAGTCAATGACACTTTGTCATATTTATAAAACGCGATATAAAGATATTGCAGGGACAATTGACTCCAATGGAAAATGTATAGATACATAATATGTTCTCTCTGTCTCATAATGTACAGATTTTTTTTTTCCTCAGAAAACAGGTAACCATAACATAGAAAATACAAACAAAAAGAAATAAAAGAAACTTTTGTTTTTCGAAAAATAGGCGCGTATTATGATACAAGAATAATAAGATATTTCACTTGGGGCAGATTTACAGCATGCAATGTATTGCTCTCCATTTGGAGAAAAAAAAGGGGATGAAGAGGGAAAACAAAACATATTATTAAGAGAAATACTTTAATCACAAAGGGATTACACACAAGCAAATCCATAAACTGATGTGCCTTGATGCAGTATGTCAGATCATAATCCCTTTGTGGTTAAAGTAGATCTAACGCATCATGTGAAAAACCACGTCAGTTTGTGGGTGTACTTGTGTGTAATCTCTTTATGTTTGTAGCAGTTCTCTATTATTAAGGCAATGACATAATTACCAGAAATATACATTTAATCTCATGATTCTGATGTACGTGCTCGTTCAAGGACCTCTGACCCTGATAGGTCCATTAGCAAGAATCATAGACTATACAAAATGGCAATACAATATCTACTGGAGAGATTTTTTTTTTTTTTTTGAGAATTACTGGAGAGAATTAAAAAACAAAATCAAGACCACTGAGATACCAATGATGACTGGAAAAGCGGTGACCAGGTAAAGTGCTCCATAACCCTGCAAGAAACAAAGCTTTCTCGGTAAATGTTTCCAGGATTAGCTAACACAAAGTCACTATCAAAGCTTCTCAACTTCATATTTCACAAGGCAATTCCCTGAGCTCAGTGCACTCCTCATAAGAATAAGATGATTGTGAAGTTTTAACAAGTTACTGGTGTTGCCAGTTAGTTACTGTTATATAGTATAATGTGCTTTTTAATAGATGCATATTGGATTTTAAAAGATAAATCAATGTCAGTGTAAGGCAAAACACTATGCAGTAGAAGATTTTTGCGGTTTAAGAGCCAATTAGCATTCCCAGATCTCATAATTTGACAATTGTGATGCTGCAACATTAGCCAGGACTGAAGCAACAAGCCCCAAAATATGTTGGACCAAAAGCTGTGTCAATAGCCTAATACCAATATGAATACTGCAATTTTTCAAGAGAAGGTTAAAGAAACAAACCACAGCTGGAGGCACTTCTGTCTCATCTTTGGCATCACTCTCTTCTATCTCAGCAGCAGAATCCCAATCAAGGTTCAGTCTTTTAGCAGCCTCCTTAGGATCGATACCAGTGTCAGTGGCTTTTGCATACAAGGATTTCCTACGCTTTGTCTTTGTTACTTCAACCTATACAAAAACACAATAGATGGAATCATGGAAACACAATCGTTCCAGGAAATTGGTAGTAAAGTCAGTAAAATTAGCATGATATACAAGTGGTGACAGGTGAGCCATCTGGAAAATATCTGCATGATCATTTAATCTGTATGATGATCACATCAGGGGTGCTCCAACAAATAACTGCTTCCAGACGGTTCTCGGGTTTACATTTGGAACACTCTCATTAGTTAAAGCAGAAGATGCAGAGTTGTAAGGAATGTTAAGACAAAAAATGTGTATCAAAATAATAAACAATAATGTATTTTGGAAATTCAGGTGGCATCATGTTTTGGACCTTAAAAAAGAGCATAATTCTGAAGAATTTCTTCAGATTAGGGTGTTTAACATCTTGAATTAGATTAAAAACTGAATGCAATCCTTTTGGAAAGTTTATCTGACTTTGGTCATCACATTAAATGTGTGTATGGTGCTGTTGATATGCATCGTCTGCTGACTTCCCCACAGTCTGAGCTTTTGTGATTGATATTTTGTGACAGAATTTTTTTTTTTATAAGTTTTCTTTTCTTTTCTTTTTTTTCCTTTGCAAAAACCACCTTCAGTGGCAATTCTAATATTTCTCTTGGAGGGACCAGTTGACGTCACCATAGGTACCTAAAATTCTAATGTCTAGAGAAAGATTGAGGTATTACACTTCACATCTTGAACAGTAGCCCATTGAAATCTGGACCCAAAACCATAAATTAGTTGCCATGTACACCCTCCAATGAATTCTTTGATCCTTATTGGTTATGAAGTATACATTGAGGTTCAGTACTATTATCAAATAAAATAATCTCCTATCCCTGTGAAATAGCGGGATACATATATCAGTCTGCCTTTAAGGGATCAATATTTTGCAAAAACAGAGATTCAAACATTAACCTAATCTTACAACTACTAGAGCCTGCTTCTTGAAATGGTATTAACATTCAGGTTCAAATTTCTTCTTCAGACCCCCAACTCAGATAATTTTAGCATTTTAGCGGCACACACTAAATGATGGAGCCTGGAAGTGAGTGAAAATGATGTAAATGTCATCTAATCTCAAAGAAAAAGTGCACGGTGTGCTTGCAAGAAGCTTTCAAACAATTTTCATCTCTAATAACAAGAATGCCATATGCTGAAGTTACAATAGTACCTCTAAATTAGGCCATTGAGCCATTTCCTCAGCTAACATCTTAAGAGCAACACGATCTTTTGGTACTTTTCCTTCATTCACCTAGTACATTCAACAATTGCACCATGAGTTGTACCAATAAATTGAAAAACTTTCAAACTCTGTCAGCAATTCACGTGTAAAAAAAAAAACCATCCCTTCTCGTTCTACGGTAGTGAGAAGGTGAAAATGTCAACACAGAGAGATCAATAACACTTCAACAACACAAATATATTGGAGAAAATATGATATATACCAAGGATGATAAAGAGTAACATCAATGAATATAGCACTAGATGTAACTACATGTCTTGGAATATATATGACTGTAAACAAGTGACCACGTGACATGTATTTCCTCTTGCAACAAAACTGTCCTGACTTGTCAAATTGTGAAGCTTGTTCAATGAAGTATAGTGACCTTTGATTCTGTGCTCTAACTGCATCAGAAATGATGCCAATAAGGGATCTGATCAATCTTAAAAAGTTCACCCTTCAAGTTTAAACTCTTTTCTTTCCCCTTCTCATCATTATATATTGCAAGAAAATAAGTTAAATAATATACTGCTTAGGAGTAAGGAACTAAAGAAATCCATCAAAGCATTTATGATTTAAACTAGGGAATTTACTAACAAAAATCTATTTCATTATTTATAGGTGCATATATTTCAGACCTTAGCAATCCTAATTTAAACTATATAATTGCTTTAGATCCTGTAGCTTGCAAATTTAGTCAACAATAAATAAATATTGAATCTAAACTTTGAATAAACAAAAGAAATCATGCATTCATGGCTAGCGAACTACAAATAAAAGAAATGGCTAGAGAACCATAAATGACCATCAAGCATAAGATTCTGGCTGCAGACTGGGAAAAAAAAAACCCAATAAAATGAGAGAGCAATAAATATGGGAATGATGAACTGTTTCATAATTTGAAAAGAATATCATATATTACTTAAATTAATGCTTTGCTACCAAACTTCCACAACCTAATTCAATTAAAAAATTTGTCAAACACGACCATGGAACTATTACAATTGTAGTACGCCTAGTTCAGTTTTTGTAAAATATAGGAAAAATAAAAAAACAGAAGCAAGGAGGACTCACTTCTTCCAAAGCAGTAACTAAGTCATCCCTAGTTGGGGCATCAGGATCCTCTATCCCGAGTAATCTCCTGCGCTCAACTTCTCTTGGGTCCTCAATCATTACGGTCAACTTAACCTACATATTTAGCAACACAAAAATGAACTGGGTCAGCTCCATGCGCATGGGAAATTTAGTAGTGGGAATTCCCAAAAAAATAAAAGCCCCAAAATTTACTACAACATTGAAGTGTAAAGAATTAATCAAATGGTGAGAAGGAAATAAAATATAGAGTAATAGAAGAACAAGTGTACTTGAAGTAGAAAGCTGAGTGTAATTGAAGTAAAAGAAGACTAACCTCACTGAAAAGCATGTCTCTATTTTTTCTGAGAAGCTCCAACACCTAGGGGAGACAGATGAAGTTACTATACTAAATTCTCTTTGGTACAAAGAAAAATAATGTGAGAGAGAAAGAAAAACAAGAACAGACATTTTTTATTTGGCGAACGTATTCGAGGTCTGAAGGTTCTGGTGGTTCCTCAAAGTCATCTCGCTGCTCGTCCTCTTGGGTAGATGTTGTCTCTTCCTTACTGACAAGTACAACAACTCCACTCCTCCTCGGACGACGGCCGCACATATAATGGAGTGGGAGGGGATCGCGGTGCAGCTGGTGGTGGAAATATAAGATGGGTACCGTTGGAATACGAGAAGAGGATGATGCAACAGCAAGTGGGAGTTGAAACAGTGGCAAAGCCATCCCTTCCATAATTCCGACTGAACCAGTGGTCACACCCGTCACAGCTTACGATTTTGATTTTCTTGCCTTTCTTTTTGGTTTTTCCCCTGCACCAAACAGATATTCCGCATAGTCTTGGCCCATCCCAACTCCACCAATGGGCTGAATTGAATCAACTTCTTCGCATATGAAGCCCAGAAAGCTTGGATCTTTAAAGCTCAATCAACTTTTTAACCGGTCTAGTTCTCCTGCTACTTGAAGTGGACTCGAGGCTGCATGGACCTTTTTAATAGAAAAGCTAAAATCTCCTCGACTGTCAAGTTCATGTTGAAGTTGTCAAATTCCATCTAAGGCCTCGTTTAATTCAAAGTTGAGATGAATGATTTTAAATAAAAGTTAAAAATTTAATAAAATATTATTAGAATATTATTTTTTAATATTATTATTATTTTAAAATAAAAAAAATTAAATTATTTAATATATTTTATGTAAAAATTTTAAAAAGTTATAATGATTAGATAAGATATAATAGTAAATCTCACTCTTTTTCAAACTGATTATATGGCGCTTACGTACTCAACCACTATATATAGCATTACTCAATATTCATAAATACTTGAGTAGATATCTTCTCCAATTACATCCATATAAATTTCAAGAAAAAATCTAATTGTAAGCACAACTGCTTACTAATATGTACATTAATTTAATGTAATTGGTCAAAAAATATATTTTATTGAAAACAGTGCTAATTCAAATTTTGAATATAAATGAATTAGTATTAATATGTAGATTAGTACGCAACTTTATTTGCACGTAGTAAAACTCAAATTTTAATGTGTTGTTTTTGGGTAAGAAAGGTCTTTTGTGGGCTAATCAGTTAGAGGCTGGACACTTTATTTTAATGGGCTTCGAACTTTGGAGTCCGGCCCACATAGCCTACGGGTTAATCGTCTTGGTTTTTTTGGCGGGAAACCGCTTCATTTCCCGCCACAGAGAAAGAGAAAGAGAGAGAGGGAGAGCTCTTTGCCAGTTGGATCAGAGATACAGAGCTAAGGTTTGGTTTGGTTTGGTTTTGCCCCATCTGATTCAGAGGAAGAAGAAGAAGAAGAATATGGACGGGTTTGGTGGTTACTTCGAGGATGAGAAAGCTGTTCGGGTGGAGACCATTTTCCTAGACTTCCTCAAGAGGTTTGTTCTTCTTCTCCTGAGATATTTTTGTTTAATAACGATAATGATGATGATGGTGGCTAATGCGAACTGAGTCCTTTTGTTTCTGTGTATGGAATGGAATGGATCGTGGATAAATGAATCAGCTTTAGACTTGGGAATTCGGTTGAGCCCTATTACGAGGCGGAGATCGAAGCAATGAAAGCCAGCGAATCCACCACCATGTTCATCGACTTCCATCACGTCATGCTCTTCAACAATCTCCTCCAAAAGGCCATTTCTGAAGAATACTTGAGGTTTTTTTATTTTATTTATTTTTCGACTCTTTTATACAATTGAAGACCTAATTCCCTAAGATAAATATCCTTGATTAATAGGTTTGAGCCGTATTTGAAGAACGCCTGCAAGAGGTTTGTGATGGAACAGAAACCTACTTTCATAGCCGACGATAACCCTAACAAGGATATCAATGTTGCCTTCTTCAACCTCCCTCTCTGTAAGAGGTACGGCTATCTTTTGATTATTTTCAGGAAAAACAACCGTTTCCAGTTTAATCTAGTTGTATATGATAATAAATAAACGATTTACATTCTAATACTTTCAACTTTGAGATACAGAAAAAAGCCCATTCATTAAATTGTCTAGATAGGCTAGATAAAACTCATGTAAACTTATATTGAGCAGTTGGGTTTTCTTCATTTTGTTGTAAATGCAGTATGTATGTGAGCTTTGTCTTTTAAGTTTTGAAGTTGTACTCTGCTAGGAAACCTGTTTTGATAGGAGTAGGTTGTTGTCGAAAGTTTACATGATCTTTAGGAAAAGGAGAAAAACTGAAAAATAAGTATTTTTTTTCCTTTTTCTGGGTGAGTTCTACACATGAAAATTTCACCACAACCAATAAAGGTCAGGGTGTAATGCCCTAATAAATCTCACACTGAGTGCAAAAAGCATGATAGAGGTGAATGGGTATGACAAGGATGCATTGAGTGTTAGGTCCCACATTGGTTCCTTACTAGGTAGAACTCTAGAACTCAGCTTTATAATGATTTCAAAAATAAATATTTCAAGGAGCTCCAATTATAAACTTGATTAATCTTTTTGGAATATAAGTCCATATTTTGTGCAGACTTTTTATTGAGTCGTTACAAATGATATTAGAGATGACTTAGCAACATCAGGTGGTGCACTGTTGGGGCATTCAGTACATGAGTATAATATGGGCCCTGACAAGGACATCAAGGATATGAGTGGCAGATATTTTAAAGCCCCGTTTGGTTTAGATTGTCTTAGCCCATCTTATCTCATATCATCTCATATCATCTGAACATGCAAACACCATTTAAGGCCCTGTTTGGCTACACAGATGAGATGAGATGAGAAATATGTGAATAATAGTAAGATAGTTTGTGAATATTAGTGAAATGGTTTGAGTTAAGATGTTTAATGGGGTTTTGGGAAAGGAGAGGAAAAAAAAAAGTTGAATAAAAATATTATAAAATTAAAATATTATCAGAATATAATTTTTTAACATAATTTTTGTTTTGCAATATGAAAAAGTTGAATTGTTTTGTGTTTTGTTTAGAAATTTGAGAAAGTTGTAGTGATTAGATGAAAAGGTTGAAAATTGTTTGTATTTAATGCCCCTTAAGTCCCATGTTGTGCGGGAGAAGTATGATACAGGTGAACAAATATGATGAAAGTGCATTGAGTGTCATGTCCTACATTGATTCCTTACTAGGTGGAATTGGGCTTTATAATTATTTCAAGGAGCGCTAGTTGTAATCCTTGACTAGTCCTTTAGAGTAAAAGTCTAAAAATGACTTGTTTTTTCTTGGAGTTGTTGCAAATGATTTTTTACTTGATTGGTTTGGGGGACTACATTAAAATATTACATGAAATAAAAAAGATTATTTTTATGATAATATTGTTATATAGCTATGATGGAGTACACAGAAGACAGAAATAGAGCTTGTAAATCCCAGGTACTGATACATACTGCCAAAAAATCTTCCATTCTTTCCTCCCACTGCGTATTATGGTGATGGCGGTCAAATAAAAAATAACAATGACTCACCAAACCTTCAACTCCAAGCTGTTACTTGTACTTTGCCAATATTTGACAATGTGGGCTTGATTTTGCAACATGAGAATAAGAAATATAATATGTATTAGTAGCAGCAACCTCATTATCATATTCCCCTACTCATTGCAACAAGGGAAACCTATCCTGTGCTAAGTTTTGTAGCACTAATTTTGGCAGCAATTAGGGTGGAGTCAGTACTGAAACTTAAATAGGAATCCTAGTTGGGTATATTATTGTAAGATATGCTGTTTCTGACTGAAAGTAGATAAACCCAAAGTAGTTTCTACTTCGAGGGGTATAACTGTAACCAGTTGATATGGTTGAACGTTCAATTGTAAACCAAAAATTGATCTAGGAGAAGTGATAAAAAGCCCAGCTACATTTGTTCCCCCTTCCCCTCAGGCTCTGCCATAGACCAAAGACTGCTGCAAGTTCAATGTATGCTTTTAGTTCTTTTGACCTTGATAACATCATATGAAAGGCTATTATTTTTGTTCAATTTCTTGGTTACTAAAACAGACAAATATGCATCTATTGAATTTCTTAATCCCAATTAGATTAGCTAAAAATTGAAAAAATCCTTTATATATTCTATCCGCAGATTGAGGGAGTTAACTACAGCAGAAATTGGAAAACTAGTATCAGTGACAGGAGTGGTGACTCGCACTAGCGAGGTTCGACCAGAGCTTCTTCAAGGGACTTTCAAGTGCTTGGTTTGCGGGAACATCATAAAAAATGTTGAGCAGCAATTTAAGTACACTGAGGTAGGTTGTTTGTTGCTTCTTAGAACTAAATATTATGATTTGGTGTTCTCTGCTGACCACAATGGTGGATTTTAAGCCTAATATTATTGTGGTTTTGTGTTGATTGTGGACTTGCAGCCAACAATATGTGTCAATGCACTTTGTTTAAATAGAACAAAGTGGGCATTGCTTCAGCAAGAAAGCAAATTTGCAGATTGGCAGAGGGTAAGAATGCAAGAGACTTCTAAAGAGATACCTGCTGGCTCCCTTCCTAGATCACTGGATGTTATTCTTCGCCATGAAATTGTGGAACAGGCCAGGGCTGGTGACACGTAAGATAAATTCATTTTCCTGGATCCATGTTGGGTCACTGATTTGTTTAAATGTCTTTATCTGGTTAATTCAATCATCTAAGTTGTAATTTTGCTTCATCTTCTATGCACCAATAGGGTCATTTTCACTGGCACTGTGGTTGTCATACCAGACATATTTGCATTGGCATCCCCTGGTGAGAGAGCAGAATGCCGTCGTGAAGCTCCTCAACGCAAAGATTCTGCAGTTGGAAATGGAGGTGTAAGGGGCCTTCGAGCATTGGGAGTGAGAGACCTCTCTTATCGCCTTGCCTTTATTGCCAATTCAGTTCAGGTAGGTCATTGAGATGTCTTTATTAGATGAGATGCCAGTAACCCTGCTACTTAATTAAATGAGATGTCTTTCTATGGTCTCTGTTTCATAAATGCCTCTTTTATGCAGATTTCTGATGGTAGAAGGAATACTGACATCAGGAATAGAAAGAAGGATGCTGATGAAGATGACAACCAGCAGTTCACAGTTAGTTCATCATCCACAGTTTACTGTTTTTTTATGGGTCCCTGTTTGCCTGAGATGTAGTAATTTTTATATGTAATTGGTTCATGTTGCATTATATCTCATTGGTAGAGTTCCTTTGTTGACTTTGTGATGATAAATTATGCTTCTCTTCTTTATTTTGATGTTTTATGATTCGGTTCTTTGAGAAGAAAAGTACTTTTTTATTAGGTAATGTGAAGAGTGAAACCAATATACTGTATGCGTCCCAAGAGGATATCTTTCAGCTGTTGTAATTCTCAGAATGACTTTGTATGTTTGATTAGTCATTTGTCCCTAGCTCTTATCCGGTTCATACAAGTTGTTCTACTTCAATACAATGCTTGAGATTTCCTACATATATTTGGGAACCTAATCCCCAATCATGTTTATTTCTTATTCTCCAGGCAGAAGATCTAGATGACATTCAAAGAATGAGAAATACTCCTGATTTCTTCAATAAACTTGTTGATAGCATTGCCCCAACCGTGTTTGGTCACCAAGATATCAAGCGAGCAATCCTGCTTATGCTCCTGGGTGGTGTCCATAAGTTTACACATGAAGGTATCAATCTGAGAGGGGACCTCAATGTCTGTATTGTTGGAGATCCCAGCTGCGCTAAGTCTCAGTTCCTCAAGTATGCCACTATTTCTGCATTCATCATTTCAATTTTGTGATTTATAGAAATTCAACCACTTACATAAATTGTTCTATGAATTCAAGGTATACTTCAGGCTTAGTTCCAAGATCTGTTTACACATCTGGAAAATCCTCATCTGCGGCTGGGTTGACTGCAACTGTGGCCAAAGAACCAGAAACTGGTGAATTCTGTATTGAGGTAACATTTAGTTTATGTTGCTCCTTTTGAAAATCCATGAATTTTTAATACACTCAGAGCCTGCGTTGGGACAACCAGAATTTAAAGACAATTTCTACAAAATGCCAAAAGTGATCATTTCTACGTTTGGGTCAATAGTACTTCATTAGTTCTACTTGTTACTAGGGTTAAACAAGGAGTGTCTCAGATATGAACAACAGAGACAGATGGTCATTAAGCTGCTTTGAATCAGTAAATTAAGCCTATAAGCCGTATTTCGAAATCAAGTGATAAGACTTCTTAGCATAATTCCAGCAGTAAGTTTGTAGACCAAAGAATATTCTACTCATAATTCTTTTAGTCATGACTCCCAGTGCAAAAAACTTGCACTCGTTCTGTGACTGTATTGTGCTAAAAATTAGGAAATCATATGCAAAGTAGTCCTGGCACTTAACAAAAAAAAATATATGCAAGTAGTCCTGGCAAGGACTTGAATTTTGTTTTGCTCCTTAGCATGGTTGTGGCGATGCTTGTCAATCATCAAGCCTGCAAGTCTTTTCTCAATTGTACTGTCTCGAGTATCAAGCTTGGTAGGGAAAAATAATATTTTATTATCTAAGAAATCTAGGTCAAAGCACTATTTGTCCAAAGGGAAAGTGCTGAATTCCTGCTCTTCCAAGACATGGAAAGAACTTTCAACTAAAATCACATGAACAAGATGAGTAGACTAGTTTAGTTATAACATGGAAAAGCTATTGGCAGTCTTAATCTGAACTTGATATTTTTGGAAACACTGCATAAAAGAAATACCCAAAGCATTTTTTGCTTGGATGTGCAATATTTTTCTCAGTTTTTGGGATATATAAATTCCAAGTGTAAGCCATCCTTAAATCTTTCTTACTTTTTCCTTGTATATAATCTCTTGGCCCAAAACCCCCGTTTTTAGATTTCCTAATATATCTCATCTGATTTTATCCAGGCTGGTGCACTGATGCTTGCCGACAATGGCATTTGTTGTATTGATGAATTTGACAAGATGGACATCAGAGATCAGGTGCTTTATCTTTGTGGTTTATTTAAATCAGCTTAGGATACTATGCATAGACAATTTCACATGTCTGATTTATTAATGAACATGAAGGTGGCAATTCACGAAGCCATGGAACAACAGACGATAA
The DNA here is from genome assembly GCA_011037825.1 of Carya cathayensis. NCBI lineage: Eukaryota > Viridiplantae > Streptophyta > Magnoliopsida > Fagales > Juglandaceae > Carya > Carya cathayensis. Next base: position 554,481 of record QGSO01000164.1, on the reverse strand, counting down.
GCATTACAAAAGCAGGAATACAAGCAACACTAAACGCTCGGACATCAATTCTTGCTGCTGCCAATCCCACAGGGGGGCGCTATGACAAGTCTAAACCACTCAAGGTGAGCAGATTGCTGCAACTGATGAGTGTTTTCAACAGTGCATGGATTTTTGTACTAGTCTTTCACCCCAATTCACTGTTAATGCTTGAGGAAGATGATGTCTTTGCCTTACAGTGGTGTGACCAATTAATGTTGATGTATTTATTAACAAGGATTAATCTCATTATTTGTTTTCTTTCCAGTATAATGTGGCTCTTCCTCCTGCTATTCTCTCAAGATTCGATTTGGTATATGTTATGATTGATGACCCAGATGACCAAACTGACTATCATGTTGCTCATCACATTGTAAGAGTACATCAAAAGCGTGAAGAGGCACTCAGCCCTGCCTTCACAACAGCAGAGCTAAAACGTTATATTGCATATGCAAAGACTCTGAAACCCAAGGTCTGGTATATTCATTTTTTTATATAATCAGCTGGCAGTTATTGTCTTAAATTCCGAAAAAAAAAAAAAAATTACCGATCAAAAAAGTTATTTTGTCTTGAAAAGCTGTTTTGTCGATGTAGTTTGCCTCCTAACAGAGTCTAGAATAATGCAGCTAAACTCAGAAGCCAGGAAACTGTTGGTGGACTCTTATGTTGCTCTCCGAAGAGGTGATACAGCTCCTGGTAGTAGAGTTGCTTATCGCATGACTGTTAGGCAGCTGGAGGCACTGATAAGACTGTCAGAAGCGATTGCCCGATGTCATTTGGAAACTCAGGTGCTTAAACTTTTTGGCTACTTATCCATGTGCAATGACATTTTTATGCATTTCCGTGTTAGACTTCACGGATTTTGTTTTGTAGGTACAACCACGTCATGTTCGTTTGGCAGTGAGATTGCTAAAAACATCCATAATCAGGCAAGAGAATAATGAAAATCTGTCAATGATCCTCTTTATCAGTCTCTCATAGTAGTTGTAATGGCCATAATGTTAATTACTTTGCCATGCAGTGTGGAGTCTAGTGAGATTGATCTGTCAGAGTTTCAAGAAGTTCGTGATGATGGTAATGGTGGTGATGGAAATGATGGCACTGGCCAAGATGATGCTCAACCTAGCAACTCTGCAGCTGAGCCAGCTTCTGGGAATGCCGGTAAGATCATATCTCCAGTGCTGCTTTTTTGGATCATTTTTTGTTTTAACTTTTATGTAAGTGACCAATCTGTTCATTTTAATTGGTTTACGATGGCCAAGAAAGTGGAGAAGGTACTGGAAATCGCCAAGGGAAGAAACTTGTGATTACTGACGAGTATTTTCAGAGGGTTACCCAAGCTCTAGTCATGCGCCTTAGACAGCATGAAGAAGCTGTAATACACGAAGGTAGACCACAAGCTCCCTTTGCCATTAATTGTTTTAATATATCAAGTTTTGACCTGAAAATTGTACCATAAAAGTTTTGCTGGATATTGTTACTTCAAGTTCAATATATAAGATTTTAGTATGTTCATGCATGTATGTGCGCATACACATTGTGTAGAAAATTTTAATTGCAACACATTTTGAGATTGGACCTGAGATGCAGATTGGAAGCTCCGGTTGCTAAGAAACATGCTGCTACAGAAGTAATTCATGATTTGTTCTGTCATTTTAGTTCATTGCTTTGAAACATGCTGTGGACTTTGTTTTTGCAGGGACTGGATTGGCTGGAATGAGGCAAAGGGACTTGATCCAATGGTATGTTGCACAGCAGAATGAAAAGAATAACTACAGCTCTATGGAGGAAGCAGCAAATGAAGTATCCAAGGTTAAAGCTATCATCGAGGTAACTAACAATCTTGCATTCTACCAATTATTTTTTTTTGGATCATTTTAATCATCAAATGCTTGTGGTACAGAGTTTGATACGAAGGGAAGGCCATTTGATAGTGGTAGATGACGGTAGGCAAGCTGCAGAGGGCGAAGCTGCAGAGCAGCCATCATCTGTATCTAGAAATGACAGAATTTTAGCTGTTGCTCCAAATTATGTCATAGATTGAGGCAGCAAATTTTTTAAAAGCAGTAACCAGCTCATCTAGTTACTCAAAAGTTAGCCTTCTGTACTGCAGCAAATTTGCCTTTCCGGTGGATCCATTACTGTGTAAACTTTGATGGTTCCATCAACAGCCCAGCATGGGTCTCGGCCAGCCATTATACTAACGAAGGGAAGAATGGTTGCCTGAGTGAGTGCTTGGTGTACAATGTTAGATGTATGTTATTCAAAATACTGGTGTTTCAACGGTTTGTTGCTGCTACTGGTGCAATAGTTGAATTTTATTTTCCTTTAATCTGCTGTAACCTGGTGTGTGATAAAATATTCTTGAAGCCTAATTGAATTCAGAGTTGCTACTTGAATTTGAACTCCATGACCATGAGATGTGGGTTGAGTTCATTAATTTGCTACTTATACTGTGTCAATATCATTTAGTTTGAATTGGTGAGTGTTCAGATTATGGAGCTTGAAATTGCACCTCAATTTCTTTGAACAGACTTAAATTACATATATAGGATGGCATGCATTCATATCCAACACCAAATTATATTGACTGACAGGCACATAGTAAATATATATTTACATACTTTTGTGACAAAGTCGATCAAGGTTATCTTTGAATTGTCTTCTGTGAATTTAGACATGCTGATTATTCACAGCCTGCTATACACAATTCAACCAAATTTATATTTTGATGAATCCACGATTTCACTCTTTCTTTCTTTTTATCCTGTAGAAACTTTTATTTTTTCCTATTTTTTCAATTTAATAATAATCTATATTTTCTTAGGCCCTGCCGACTTTTTGTTCTCTTGTGCAATACGTTATGTTATAACATGAAACTCAAATATCCAGAATTTTACCACCTAGATTTTGTCTTGTTAAGCAGTAGGATCGAAAGAGAACCGCTACAGAAAAAGGGCGGCTCAAACAAATTGAGAGTTGAGAGTCGGCAGAATTTAAGTTTTTCGTAATTATAATATTTAAATTATTAGTCTTTTTTAATTATAATATAATAAAATATAAATTATTTATTATATAAAATATTTTAAAATTTTTAATAAAATGAGATTTTACTTAAAATATTTAAATAACTTTTTTTAAATTTATATTTAATACAACAACTTAAAATAAAACTGTAAGCTTGTATCTCAATTTAGCAATATCTTAAAATATTATTTAAAATATAAATAATTCATTGTATCTCAATTTAGTATTATGGGCCTTTCGGGCTTGCATACATTGAAAAATATAAAAGTTATTTAAAATTTTATTTAATAAAATAGTTTTTAATTTTTTTTTTTAAAACACCTTGTTTTTTATTACGAGGGCCTTACATAAGTTGGGGGTTTTAGGCAATAGCCTAAATAGCCTTACCATTCAGCCGGCCTTATTACAAATATAAATAAATTATATAAAAATAAATTTATAAATTAACATATTTTCAAGAAATCTGTTAGATTTATTTTATAATTAAAATAATTTTATAATTTGACATATCACATTAAGTTATGTTAGATTATAATTTATTTTTTTATAATATTTTTGTGGCTAAAGTATTTTTTAAGATGAAAAATATTATTGAGTTTGATAGCGAGTAATCAGCTAACATAATATTCAAGCAATTTTTCTGTGGTTGAGAGTTTGCTACACCATATATATCACTTTTGAAAACTACCCACAATGATAAATATTAGGATGAATGGTGAAAATATTATTAGGTATGGAATATTATTAGGTATGTAAATTTTCTTTTTTAAAAAAAAAAATACCAAATACTGATGTGTTTAATCCTAATCATCTAATCTGATATCATTTTAAAAATTCCAACGTGGCAAATATTTCAAAATTGTATAAGAATAGGAAAGAAATAGAAGGCTTTTATCACGATAATTACCATCATTTTCAGGATGACAGAGCACCCATTAACATGTCCTTGTCGGAGGCAGGAGGAGTTCTCCACTCAAACGCTAAACTACGTCATCCTTGTTTCATATTTGCCTCTTACCAAAATGACAAGAATAACAACTAGGAAGAATCTTAATTGATGGGTTTTCTGAAATGACGCAGACTTTTCATATTTTATATCAAAAATTTTATTTATCATTCTCACAAATCACACCTAATTTTTAAATTTTAAATTTTTTTCTCTTAATAAATATATAATATATAGATAATAAATAGAAAAATTCCATGAATTTAGGATTAATAATAAAACTAAAAAAATAAGAAAAAAATTTTAAAAAATATAATCTGTAGTGTATAGGGACGATGAGTAGCAAAACCCATTTTATATACTAGTATTGCTATAGCTATAAAAAAAAAAAATCATAAAAAATAATGCATAAACTAATATAGTTTCTTATGATACGTATGTTATATGTATCTACCTTATAATAAAAATAATTTTATTATAATCTCATGCATCATATCAAAATTCATCATTTTGTAAATTTACTTTTATATAATCTCTTTACGATTAAAGCAATTTTTCTTTATATATATATATATAGAGGTATCATTCATAACCTCATCAAGTTAGAAATTAAACAAATAACATTGCTGCTCCACCATATTTATATCTTGGAATAACTTATTTGACAAATACATACATATATATATATATATATAATACACAACTGAGCAGCTTAATCTTATCTTCTTTTGTGTTGTAAACTTAATTATATTAATTTAAAAAAAAAAGATAATTAAAAATGAATCAAGAAATACGTACACCCATGCATGAATTACTGGAAAACTGATCAATTATTATACAAGTTCATGATTATTAACGACCTTCTTAAATCTCATGATTGATATGATTATCATAATATTAGTAGCTAGCTGGTTGGTTATAATTATTAACGTCTATATATATATATATATAATATAAGTTGGACATTAATATTCTTAATTAAATCTTAAACTAGATAGATAGATATAGATCATGAAGTTAATTAATTAAAGGTAGGCCTACCTATATAGCTTAGGTTTTATGAGCTTTAAGTACTTTGATCCAGGCTAGTGATCATAGATGACCCCAGTACCAGAAGATAAGATTAAGCTGTTTACTATATATTAGAATTACTACGTACTTATTCCAATTAATATATATGTAGTTTTAACAACAACAACAACAATAATAATATGCTTATTATTTTTTTACCACCTCTTTATTTTTATTTTTTAAATATTTTTTTAACATTCTTAATAATTAAGAAAAAATTAAAAAAATATATAACTTTAAGAATAATTACTTCTTAACTGTTAAATAAAAAATTTTTAAAAATAATAAAAAGATGCATGGTAGAAAGTTACCAAGTTTAGAGAAATTCTATTTACCGTCCTTAAGTAGAGACTATATGTGCATGTTCTTTATTAAAAAATATGTATATATATATTATTTTATAATAATATTTTAATAATTTTAAAAAATTTTAAAAATAAATTTATCTATACCTTCGTTGCAATCTCTAATACCATTGCTTCCAAGTCTATCATTATGCATTGTTATATATAGCTGCGCATGCATGCAAAATTATGATCTGATCCATAATTAAATTGGCCGGCGGCCGCTAGCTAGCTGCATGTACGTACGTACTGCCTACGACGTAGTTGATCCGATCGATGAATGGATGGATGATTCCCAAGTTTTCTTTGTCATACGATAACATGTACGTATAATTTTGTTTGATCTTAATTGAAGAAACCTGATAATTCCATTCTCCTTAAAGCTCACGCATATATATAGAATTTTAATACTTATCATCTTCTCATATTACATATTCATATTTATTTTTATTTTTTATTTTTTTATTTTCTTTTTATTTTATTCTTCTTAAATTAATTCAATTCTACTCATCATCTATATACTACACATTTAATAAGAAAAAAAAAATTAAAAAATTATGTATGACATGTTTGATGTGAAGATGATTAGTAAATTTTTTTTTTTTTTTTTAACAAGCCAACTACCATGTGATGCATGTGGGACATGACATAAAAGATCTATATATATATATATAACATAGTCACGATTAATCTATATTATATGCGCATATATATATATATATATATGTATCTGTGTGTGTGTGGGATGATTGGTCCAGCCGACGGTCCGGGTTTGAAAGAATCATGCGTATGTAATATCTTATATGAGTTTGAGAAGTATCATGTGGACACACACATATATAATATGGATGATTGGTCCAGCTTACTTAGTTTCTTATTTTACTAAAATTTTTAAGTATTTATGATTAATTCATGTAAAGTGTTACAATCACAAAAATATTATACAAAAATAAATTTATAATTAATTGACATAACTTTATATAATATATTGATCTATTTTATAATAAAAATAATTTTACAATCTAACATATCACATCAAATCACGTCAACTAGTAAATTTCTTTTTATAAAATCTATTTGTGATTAAAACATTTCTATAATTAATATATTTAGGCTCACAAGTAGAGCTAGGCCCAGGCAACCACGAGAGATCATCAGCTAATTCTACCAACAGCTTTTGATTTAGCTAGCATTATGGTGTCTGGATGAAATGAAATGGAATGGAATGAGTTGGAATGACTTTGCTGTTCAAACCAAGGGTGAGCACTGACTTAGTTGGAGTTCAAATTCGAACTTCGACTCGACTTGTCGGAGCGGAATCATATTTGGGCTTTCAGCTTTAGGTTTTTTTTTTTTTTTCCTCAGTTTCATATTTAACCCATTTTAAAAAAGAATTTTTTGTGGGCTTTTAAATTTGAATTTTTCCAAGAGATTAAAAACTAAATCATTTATTGTTAATTTACTTATATACTAATATCTAACTTATTTTTATACTAAACTTATACTATAGTGTCTAATTACATGTTATTATACTTTAGTAAATTAGTATTATGTGTTATTAACTTATTACATTAGAATTATTAGTTATTTCCAAACTAATGTCTAATTTATTTCTTAAGACTTATACTGCAATATTTCATTACGCACATGTTATTATACATTAGTATTACATGTTATTATACTGATATATAATTTAATTATATACTAAACTTCTAGTATCTAAATACATGTTATTATACTTTAGTAAATTAGTATATGTGTTATTAACTTATTGTACTAGACTTATTTAAATATTAGTGTCTAACTTATTTCTATACTTGATTATGTATGATAGTACTAATACTACTATAATGTTTACATATACTAAACTATCATTAGTTTATCTATATTATTGTATAAGTAAATTATTTTATAATAATTAGCTTATACTAGACTTAGTATATTATTAAATTTAACAATATAAATTCTAATTATATAACTATATAATTATACTAGTATACATGATAAATATATAAATAAAAAAAATATATTTTTATAACATATATACACAATATTGGAGTTAGATTCAGAGTTAAAGGCGAAATTGGAGTCGGTCCGGCGACACCTCAAACTCCGTTTTGTCAAAATCGAAACAGAACCGGTAGAATTCAGAGTCGAATTAGCAAATTAAAGAGAAGGCGGAAGAAACAAATGATTAAGATGGGCTTGAGTGTGACTGATTCTTTAATGATCAGTTTGATGTTTGAAGGCGCCAACGTCATTGATATTATCCAGATCAGTAGTGATCGATCGATCTAGAATTTAGTTAAGCACGTACGTTTGTTTAAGTAGATCGACTACTTACCTTTCAATTTACGACCATTTAAAACTGATCATGACGTATTATATATATATAATATTATATATGCATGATCGATATCTTTATATCTATATAAATATATATAGAAAAGTTGCATTTGTGGGAGACTACTCAACTGAGTGCATAAGGGACCCCATGCTTCAAATTGACAAATACCAAGCATGAATTATATATATATATTCACATGCATAAAGGATGGATGGATGAATGCATGATAATTATTATGCACACGTACAAATCTACGTGGAAAGGATATATATTATCACAATGTTTTTGTATTATTAGAAAATTTTTGTACTGTCGTGATATTTGAAAATAAAAATAAAAATAAAATACAAAATTGAGATGAAGAAAGGAGAAAAAGGAAGACAGGTTTTTTCGCTGTATTTTTATTATTTTCAATTATTCTGGAATAATACTTAACATATATTTCTATTTATTAGTGATTAATGAGATTAGAGAAAGAATGAAAATACAATAAACCAATAATACTAATTGATACCAATTGATTTACATTTATGATAAATTAACTTAATATGGTAGAAAATAAATCATATTACTATACATATTAGAAAATTTTGAATATTAATATATTTTTTTATAAGTTAGAATATTACGAATATATTCTATGATAAGTATATAGTAATATTCTAACATCCTCTTCAAACTCGGGATGAGAATAAAAAGGTCATCTTGAGTACTTTGTAAATAAGATTATGTTACTAGCCATGTGGATGAGACTTGGGGATCTAACTGATAACCTGACAAAAGTTGTCTCTATAGAGCGTGGTGCAAGTGGATGGCAGGCAAAAACAAACTGGTGTACGAGATTGATGATGAAAAGAGGGTCAGCAATCTGTTAAGTGTATAGGAAGCCTCTAAAGAAAGTGTGGTAAACGGAAAAAAAATACCAAAACCGGCGATTTGTTAAGTGAGTAGGAAACCTCTAGAGGATGTGTGGTGAATGAAATGACCACTAAAAAATACGTTGAATATGAGACTTATCACAAATGGTGATCCGTTAAGTGTGTAGAAAGTTTTTGGAAAACGTGTGGTGAATAAGAGAGAACATCAAATAATATGTTAAATATGAGACTTATCACGAATGGAAAATGTTGCGAGAGACATTATGAAATTGGTGTCTCTTATGCCAAAATGTGAACCATAACTCGTACAGTCAATTAGTGGTCTGATATGAGGAAAACTATATTGAAAAATGAACATAACTGACATGTAAAGAATGGTACTTATTAAGTGCTAAAAGACTGTTAAACTGGACATGGTGTGTGATGTAAAAAGCAAAGTGAAGGAACATGCTTGCTAACAAAAAGATGGAGCACGGACATAAACGATTTTATGAGAGATACCAAGATTGGGTATGCTCCGACATATGTTATGTATTTAAGAACAACTAACAATAGTAAAAATGTAACCCTCAAAGTCTTTCTCCCCGATTCTTTACTCTCCATCTTCTTTTCTATTTTATTTTTATTTTCAGACGCCACTAGAGAAACAATAGAAATACAATAAATCAATAATACTAATTGATACAACTTAATTTAAATAATAAACTAAATACCATAGTATCATACATACTATAATATTATAAATCTATAAAAGGTATAATAGTATTCTAATAATGTATAATTATTAATGGAAAATATTTCAAACCCAACCACCTCCCCAACTCCCCCAAAAAAAAAAAAAAAAAAAAAAAAAAAAAATTTGGAAGTTTCTGCCTTCTGGTCTTAACACCTCATTTTTTTACAACTTTTAATTTTTAATAGTTTTGAACAGAGTGCGTTCTCAAAAAACAGAGGGAGAGAGAGAAACAGAGTGGCTCTCCATTTCAAAAAACAGAGGGAGAGAGAGAAACAGAGTGGCTCTCCATTTCATAAACCGAGGTAATGTACAAATTCTCATTCTAAAACCTGGGTCTAGAAATCTAAAAACGCCAAATCATATAGATCACGTAACTTGAGAAAAGAAGAGTGGAATACCAGAGTTGATGGTATTGAGTTAGAGAGATACACACAGCTCTTAAGGACTAGAATAAGATAAATATAGATACATACAACATTTATTAAAAATTTAATTTTTAAAAGTGATTATGTGGTAGTTATACACTTACAGTTGTAACTATCATTTATATAAATATATATATATATATTTTAATGAAAATACAAAGCCAAAGAAAACCTGTCTTGTACCCCACCTCTAGCTAATCCATGTTTCATGTCCCCAAGTCCTTTGTTTTTTAGCCCAAAAATATATAATTATAATGAACAAATTTCCATGTGAATGCAAGCTTGGCTATACATGATTCACGTTGTTGCATGAACAACACATGATTACATTACATTCCCTTTTGAAATTGTACCCTTTCAAATGACATCAAGTTTTGTCAACATTTTTATCGCATGGGGTGGTGGGTATATGCTTCTACATTTTTCAAGACCATTAGTTTTGCCCTTTCTTTTGGCAGAACCAGCGAAGCCACGTGAGCAAGTCTCTAAGAAAGAGATAGAAACTTTTAAATTTGGTATACAGATCCATATCAAGAGTTTAGAAACCTCTATTACTGGCCCCCACACATGATATTTGCCACCTCTGCATGAGGTGACTGCCAGCTGTTCTATGACCCACCACCACTTTTCTTCCCCATTATACCCCAAGGTTCCTCCCTCATTTACTTAGACCAACCTCGACGAGCCATATCCAGTATCGGAAAGTCGGTTATGCCCCCCCTCCACAATTCATTATGCATGCTTGTGCTGGCGTCCGACAGGAGGGTAATGAGGGTCATTGAATTGGAGGTGGGTGGAGAAAACGGAAAACAAGGGTGGTTTTCTTGGTAATTAAAGGGAAGCAGGGGGGTTTTACGCGGGAAGTACGCCTATATGTTGATGATGCTGGGTCTTGGAGCTCTATCTATGTGCCTTAATTTGGAGGGGACAGTTGGGTGGTACAATTGCATTGAGTTGGACTTCAACTGGTGACCACAGTTTGCCACGACAGAGACGGAGTTATTGTTACAAAGTAACCGAGGGAGCGAGCCACAGAGAGAGAGAGAGAGAGAGAATCTGCATCTTCTTCTTCTGGTTTCTCTATTTGTTCATAGTTAATTTAATTGACAAACAAGATGGGTTACTGGAAAGAAAAGGTTCTTCCAAAGATCAAGAAGGTTTTTGACAAGACTGGTCCCAAGAAGGCTGCTGCTGCTGAGGCCTGCAAGTCTTTCGACGAGTCCAAGGTATTTGTTCTTTGAATGATTTCTGTTTTCTCCTAAAGAAATGAAACCAATTAAAAACTTATGGATACACCATCATACAGGCGCACACACACACATACATATATATATATATATATGAAGAATAGCAGAACAAAAAATTTTTTTTTTCTCACTTCTGTGTATTGGGTTTAGGATCAAATCCACAAGGAGTTTGAAGAGAAGAAGACTGTGCTCCAGCCTAAAGTTATTGAAATATATGAGGCTTCGTCAGCAGAAATCAAGGTGAGATTGTATCTTGAGAACTAGGGGCAGTTAAAAAGAATATCTAGATAAGAAAAAACTTAAAAGAAAAGAGATCAAGAGCATGAAGAGTACTAGACTAACATCATATTTCGACTGGCCTGCTACGTACAGACCTTTATCAAGGAACCCAAGGAGGCAGGATTGAAGAAGAACTCTGTTGCAGTTCACAAGTTCATAGAAGAACTCGTGAAAATCGGTACGTATGATCATGTTTTCTGTTATATGTTCGTCCCCATATATATATATGTAATACATATTTCCATTCTCTCATAGCCTCTTTGTCGCTTGGATGTTCTATATTCATGCTCACCGGCTATATATATATATTTACAGAGTTTCCGGGATCAAAACCAGTATGTGAAGCATCTTCAAAGTTTGGGCCAGCGTTGGTTCCGGGTCCCGTTATCTTTATCTTTGAAAAGGTCTCGACGTTTATAGTCACAGAAGAGAAAGTCGAGCCACCGCCAGAAGCAGCAAAAACTGAAGAAGCAGCAAGTGGCAAAGAAAAGGAGATCGTCGTCATTGAAGAAGAGAAGAAAGAAGAAAAGAAGGAAGAGGAAGGGAAGAAAGAAGAGGTGGTGGAGAAAATAGAGAAAGAGAAGATAGAAGTTGTGGCAGTGGAGGCTGAGAAAGCGGAAGCACCAGCTTCTACCGAGCCTGCAGCAGCCAAGGTGGAGGAAGCAGAACCGCCAAAGCCTTGACAAATTCGAGTACAGAAACTTCCTTGAAAGTAAACTTTGTGGGCTTGTTCTCCATCCTTGACAAGGTGATTTGTTATTCTTTGTTCTCCATCCTTTCTTGTAATATTTCTCTGATTTGCCCAGAAAAAACAAAAACCAAAAAAATAAAAAAAAATAAAAAAATCTGTATTTATTTTTATGGATTATGCAATTCATGTGTGAATGGATAATCATTGTGAATTCATCTGTATTATTTCCAATATAGTGGAGTAATGAGAAACTCTCCTCTTGTCAGATTTCCAAATGGATTAATTAGAAGGTTAATATTTATTCGGATCTCTCTCTCTATGATGAGGATTCATGTAATTAGGTACGTAAGAGAGCCATGAATAAGTATTTTTCTTTATAAGATATTTAGTTTCTCTAAATTTTTGGGAGCTAAATTAGTTGAGTAGGTATATCTATTAGTACATATAGTGTGTAAATGTTGTATAATTATTTTGAAAAAAAATTAAGCTTTATTATTAAAAAATTAAATTTTTTTATTTATGTAAGTTTCGTATTTATTCATTTTTTTAAAAGAAATTTTACGGTATTTATACACTCACAACTGTATCATTTCTCTTGTTTCGGTAGAGGGAATAAATATTAACAGTATATATTATTTTATTTCAGGAAAATATTAACATATAAATGTACTTAATTTTCTATGTATTTGGAGGTAACTCATGATCACACCGTTTATGTAACCCATAAAAAAGATTTTTAATTGTTTAAAAAAAAGATTTTTAATTGGAAGTGAGTAAATAAATATATTAATGTATCTGTAGGATTGATTCTGGACTTAAATTGTCAAGCAATAACAACGTACGCCTAGATGTCTACATAAAAAAAAGTTCGCCAAAATTAAAAACAAACTGGATTTATGATCGATCTGGAGAAACGACTAATTAAAATTTTGGTTAGGTGTACTGATGAGTCATTTAAAAGTTAGGGAATGTTGTGCAGTGGATAGATATTGTTGGATACAAACTGTAATGCATGGAGAAGATGAAGATTGGGAAGCTTTTGTTGTAAAATATTATACCTTAACAGTCAAAGGTTTTAATTAAATTAGTATCCGACAGTCTTAAAATTTTAAAATGACTGAGCTTTTAATAGAAAATATCTGATGTCATGTCCAAAATAGAATTGAAGAGACGAGAGAAGCTGTCGCGAGAGAGGAGAGAGATGGAGTTAAAATTATTATTGTAGTTTATACTTTGGTATATCAGATGAGCTCTAATTATAGAAGAGCTAAGTCTGACTAACAGTTTTTACAACTAAACTAACAAAATTTGGAATTAATAACAGAAATTATCTAAATAATTTATGTTAGTCCTAATATAATTCCAAAATGGGTTAAAATTTTTGCAAACAATGGGTCTAGAACAACAGCAAAAGATCCCACTACATCTTTGTAACCAAAACTAGAACTCTTTTTTATTTACCATTAATGCTGGCATTATGGGAGACTAGCTATGATCTCCTGGATTTTCAAGAACCTAGATGCATTCATTCTAATATTTAAGATCCAGAAAAGTTAAATATGTAAAGGTTGATGCTGGGGATGGCGGTGGCGGCGGCGGTGGTTGTAGAAAAAGAGTGTATGTAGGGAAGGAGGTAGTGAATCCTTGGAGGTGACTCAAAAGTGTATATAAGTCCTTCTCCCTACAACAAAGCAAACGCAAAGACAATATGTATAGAGCCAAAAAGAGAAACAATAAATTTGGTCTGATCTAGGAAATGAATGATATTGAATTTTATTTATAAAAAAAAAAAACAGTATAATATAAAGTTGTCTGTCCCATGTCAAAGAATGATCAGTAATCATGCAATCGAAGTGTCATTTTTGTAGGGTAAGTAAGAAAGAAATGGAAGGAAAAAGACAATTCTTTGTAATTAGAGAGCTTGTATTAATTAGTAATTAAGAGAGCAATTTGCCAATTTGGTGTCTAGTGTGGGGACAATTCAAACAGAAGCCAGCCTGCCCTTCCCCACCAAAATAGTACTTATTCCAACACCTAAAGTTGAAGTGCTGAGCAATCAACCTTATGAAAAAACTCATTTCTATATTCATATAATCTGTATTGGGAAATATTTTAGATACAAAAAAATTATATAAAAGTAAATTTACAAACTGACGTGGCTTGATGTGATATGTCAAATTATAAAGTTACTTTTATTGTAAAGTAGATCTAACGAATTTTATAAAACTACATCAGTTTGTGAGTTTATTTTTGTATGATCTCTATGTGTATGTAACAGTTTTCAATATATATTATGTGAATAAGCACCTAGTTAAAATGAATAACTTCTTCATAAGATTTCTGTATCACATACTATTTACAAGACATAATTTGATTTGGAATATAAATTTTAAAATTTGAATTTTACAAATCAAATTATGTCATGTGGATGGTCATGTGTGGCGTAGAAGTCTTAGAATAATATTTTTTTTCATACAAAATACATACATATATATATATATATATATATATATATATATATATATATTTATACGGATGCCTACTGTGTATACGGAGTCATGTTGGCCATATTCAATTATTTAAAGTTGTATGTATCTCGTTTGACAATCATTGATGAAAATCAGTTTTTATTTTATTAATTTCTTTTTAATTTCTTAAATAAAAGACTTAACTAAACGCCAGATGAAAAGTCATTTATTTAAGAAAACTCAAAAAGTTGGCCAAAATAAAAAAATAAAAAAAAATAAAAAAAATTATATAAATGGTTTGTGTCGATAGTTTTCATCGAGTGGGCAAATGGGGAAGGACAATGCTAGGATCCCGCCGGGGATTCCGTTGCCCTTCTTGCTAGTGTTGTTGTTGTTATTTATTTTTAATCATTTTTTAACACTTTTAAATATTTTAAAAAAATCATAATATTATTAAACATTATTTTCTTAATTACTAAATAAAAAATAAAAAAACTTTTTAGGAGAATCCCCCAACAGCATCCCTATCATTTTCCAACGGAAAATTACCAAACGAGACTCTTGTGAAATCATTATCTTTTTGTACAAAGACGAGACGTTACATGCTGTATATGGTTAATTAAGGGTCCAAGGGAGAGTCTTATACCCCTTTTGGATATAAGAATAGTTTTATCTCATTTACTGCTAGTATAGACATTGAGTTGAGTTGAGATGAGATGAAAGTTGAATAAAATATTATTTTTTAATATTATTATTATTTTAAAATTTAAAAAAGTTAAATTATTTATTATATTTTGTGTTGGAAGTTAGAAAAGTTGTAATGATTATATAAGATTAGTTGAGAGGAGTTGAAGAACTAAACGCAGCCTAATCTTATCTCATCATTATAAATTTCTAAAATTTATACATAAAATATAATTTATAATTTAATATTTCAAATCCCAAAACAATAATAATATTAAAAAATAATATTCTTATAATATTTTATTCAACTTTCATCTTAACTTACTATCCAAACAGTACTTTAGAGTGTAAAAAATAAAAGAGTAATGCTACATACAGTTGTGAAGTGTGCAAATGTCAGGCAATTCTTTTAAAAAAGAATAGGATATACTATTAAAAAATTAATTTTTTTTGTGTCATGTATTTACTAATTTTTTAAAAAAAAATTGTATGACGTTTGTGCACTCTACAACTATAAACATCATTTCTCAAAATAAAAATATGTAAGGTTGGTAGGCCCAATCAAAAGCCCATAAAGGTCCACCATGCGAGCAAGAAGAGTAGAGAGGGGAGGCAGAGGAGAATGACTTGCCAAGGGATAAGACATAAAGCAAGGGTCTGACTGCTCACATATAAACACTCTCTTTACAATATTTCCACCCACTGTGATAGTTGTAACAAGCCAGGCCTCAGAAATTGTGTCCTGACTGCTCGCATGCATGCATGCATGCATCCACCAGCATTCTTCAATTTCTGAGTACAGAATCTAAATTAAGAAAAAGCAGCCTCACATCATTTGGTGTTACCACCTAAATGATGACACAATAATACATCACTTTTGCAATACCCTTCATGTTTTCTTGCACTCTTTTGACCACAGCATCCCACAAATCTAACTACAACAACCAACAATACAAAGCATATATATGCTTTTAAAAACCCCAGTTTTTTGAAAAAAAAGGGTAAAAAAAAAAGGGGCAACTTCACTTGTATGTATCAACAGATTACGTTGACAAACTCTTTTTTTGGGGGGCAATGGTCATTGCATTGGAAATGTATTTGGTTGTTTAGCTTGTGCAAGCATTTGAACAACTTCTCTCATGGTGGGGCGCTCCACGCTTTGCTCTTGAACACATAGCATTGAGACGAAGAACACCTGCATGGCTTCATCTAGAGGAATGTTCCCCAACCGTTCGTCTAAGATTTTCCCCACTCGTCCTTTGTATGAGTTGGTTTGCATCTTTGTCCATTGAACAATGTCTAATCCTTCTTCCCCAAAATTACCAACTGGCCTTCTCCCTGTTAAGAGTTCTAGCAGTACCACCCCGAAGCTGTAGACATCACTCTTTTCGTCAACTTTTAATGTGTATGCGTACTCTGTCAAAGGAGGCGGAGGAAAAACATGGAAAATAAGAAGGTTTTTATAGCTGAGTTGCTCAATATCTATTTAGAAAGGAAGAAAGAAAATTGCTTGGCCTTTTTATTAAGCAGTGGTGTATTTTAAAGAAGGGTAAAGGGTCTTTTCAATGTTGTGAAGTTTGGGTGGAATTTCAATGTTTTCTTACTCATCCCACTGTTCTTTTACACAAAGAATAAGCCTCAGCTCGTCTCCCCAGGTAAAGGAACTAAGTTGTGAAAAAAATAAAGGTATTTTATGGTTTTTGTCTGAGAACTACAGAAATGGTGCTACTCTCTGTGTGGTTCAGGGAAAGTAAAGCTTAGATCCCAAACTGGATTCTTGAGGGAGAATTATTTGGAAATGTGTGCATTTTGTTATGGTTTTAGAATTGGGTGCTGGTAAAAAAGGTTGACTGTAATTGGTCTGATTCTGAACGAACATGCAGGGGCTAATGGCTTCAACTTTCAAGACATGCAATGCACATAGCCGGTTAGCGTGACCGTTCGCGAAAGAAAAAGTTAAAGGAGAAGTTGTTCCTGTGTTAGGGGAGCCTTTACCCTTGATGGAATGAACAGAATTCTACTTTCCACCTTGGTCCTAAGAACAGTATATCCATGCTATATTTTTATGGAGAGTGTGGAGAAGTATATCCTATTGATCTCTTTGTTATTTTGATCCCAGAATTGAAGAAAACAAATAAGGTTCCGAATGAAAGAATGTAACCTCTTTCCTGTGATTCCCGGAAATTGAAACTGATGAAGCTAAAGCTTTGAGTTATGTCTCAAACAGATGTGAAGGGGGAAAAATAAACGTACCTGGAGCTATATAGCCATAAGAGCCGGCAATTGCAGACATGCACTCTGATGTTCCAGCGTCTTGTAAGAACTTGGCGAGTCCAAAGTCTGCAACATGAGCTTCGAAATCGGAATTGAGTAAAATGTTGTTGGACTTGACATCTCGATGGATTATCAGCGGGGAACAATCATGGTGCAAGTAGCACAGGCCTTTTGCTGCTTCAATGGCTATTTTGAGCCTTGTTTCCCACTGGAGATACCCACCTCTTTTCCCATGCAGAACTTGACCTAGACTTCCATTTGGCATGTACTCATACACAAGCAAATTGATCTCTTTATTTGAACAAAATGCCAGCAACCGCACAATATTCCTGTGCCTGATTTTACCCAGTGTGCCTACTTCTGCAGAGAGGCCATTATCATGAGAAGAGCCTTTGCTTATTCCCAACAGCTTTTTCACAGCTACTTGCTCTCCGTTTGGCAAAATTCCCCTGTACACAATCCCAGCTCCACCTCTTCCTATGATATTGTTGTCCTTTATGCATTCTAGAATGTCTTCACTTCCAAATTCTAGCTTTTGGAATGCTGTGAGCTTCCACGAATTTGGATTCCTCCTCATCTTTCTGGCTTTTATGACCGCTAGAAGAGCAAATACCAATGAGCATAATAAGAGTCCCAATGCAAAAATAAGCTTAAATCTTCCGGGGACTTGAGACATGCTGCCATTGTGGTAATGTGATTCTATTGGTGAGCCTGATAGATAGTTGCAGGGGCTCAAGTATGCACCACAGAGGTCAGGATTACCAGCAAAAGATGTAGAGTTGAAGACTGAATATTGCCCAGTTTCAGGTATTGGACCAGAGAAGTTATTGTAGGAGAAATCCGCGGAAGTCAAACTCTTCATGGACCCAAGTTCCTTGGGGAGACTCTGGTTCAGGTGGTTCCATGAGATATTTAGATAATTCAATATGTGAATTTCTGCAATTTGCATTGGGATTGGGCCTGAGAGCTGGTTTTGGCTCAAATCTAAGGAAGTCAGCAAGAGGCAATTTCCAATATCAGGAGGGATTCTGCCTGAAAAGTTGTTTCTACTCAGATCCAAATTTAGGACGTTTTTCAACTGGCCTATTGAGGATGGAATTTCTCCTGTGAATCGGTTTCCGTTTAGTAGAAGAATCTGCAAGCTGGGAAAATTGCCAATGGAAGTAGGAAGAGGTCCAGATAAGCGATTATTTGAAAGATTTAGCTGCACGAGTTTTGAGGGTACCTTGCTTGTGTCTTGAGGAAGTGGCCCACTAAGATAATTGTTATATAACTCCATGAGTGATAGCTCAGGCAAGTGAAGAAACCCACTTGGTATCGACCCACTTAAATAATTATACCCAATTCGGACTCTTTGTAGTGTGTCACATTGACCAAGATCATCAGGCAGAGGTCCAAACAGAAAATTGTGTTGTAAAATCAAGATCTTCAACTTCTTTCCTAAGCATAGAGATTTAGGGATCAATCCAGTGAGCTTATTTGTTGACAAATCGAGGTCAAGTAGCCTACCATTCTGACCAAGCTTGGAAGGAATGGCTCCAGTGAAGTTATTCTGCCACATTTTTAGGACTTCTAATTTGGGTAGCTCTGCAATGGCATGAGGGATCTCACCATGAAATTTGTTGATGAATAGATTCAAGAGGGTAAGTTCATGAAGGCCTGAGAACTCAACCGGGATAGCTCCTGTTAGCGCGTTATCTGAAAGATCTAGAGTTTTCAACTTACTCAGATTCCCGAGTTGAGGAGGAATCCAACCGCTGAGCTGATTTACTTGCATGAAAACAGTGTCCAAGTTTTTTAGATTGCCCAACTCTGGAGGAATTGGACCTTCCAGGCTACAATTTGCAAGGTCTAGATGAAACAGATTGATCAGCTTACCCAACTCTAGTGGGATTCCACCATCGAATTCGTTGTAATAGCCCAAAAGAAGCTGCTTGAGATTAGTAAGATTGCCAAGTTCAATGGGTATGAACCCGCCCAATGAATTCCCTGCAAGTGAAAGATAATTGAGCTGCTTCATACCTCCATAGCTCGGAGGTATTTTCCCAGTAAAGAAGTTCCCCCCAAAGTCCAAGTGTTGCAGTTTGGGAAGTTGAGTGACACCCAAAGGAAGTGAGCCATTGAAATTGTTATCATAAGCATCTAGCACCACAAGCTCTTTCAACGGAGAGAACTCCCACTTCAAGTCTCCACTGAACATATTGTTGGATATGTTTAGGAGCTGAAGTCTTTGTAGCTTGTGAATATCCGGGGGAAAAGAACCTGATAAACTGTTACCAGCGACTGAAAGATTAACAAGGCTTCCAAGTTCTGTGATTACAGGTGACAGAGAGCCGGAGATGTTCGAACAGGATATGTCTAGTGAAACTACTAATCTATTGTTTCTGTCACAAAGGACGCCTGTCCAAGAACAAAGGGACAAGTAGTTCGATTCATTCCAGATATTTAGAGAAGGGCTGAAGGACTCAAAAGCTTGTTTGAGAGAAACCAGGATTGAAGCTTGCCTTTTGAGAGATGGATTATGTGAAGAAACAGGATGAGAAGATGTGAGAAACACAAGAATCATAAAAGAAAGAAAGACAGACCTCATATTAGCAGCAGCCATGCTAAACTCTCTGGTTTACGGTAAGTGGTTTCAAAAGAAACCAATTAATTCTTTCTATCAAATTGAAGAAAAGCAATATCACAGTTCAGAGACTTCTATTGAGCTTACTCGAGTGTAGCAACAGCTCCTAGACACGCACACAGAGCTAAGGGGAGAAGGATAGAAAGAGGCAACGAAGACAGACAGTGGAAGGGGAGCAAATAAATTGCAAGGCAATGTCCTCTCCATCTCTGAGAGAGTATAGTTCAGTTTTATCTTTCACTTTATAAAAAGAGAGAGCAAAAAAGCAATGTTTGCATAAAGATGAATATTACTACGGACCGTTTGATGATCCCAATATCCAGAATTCCGTTACTTTTGAAGCCAAATTACAAAGGTGGCCCTACTTTTCCTTCTCATATATTGAATCCAAATGAACAGAGAAGTCGGATTTTGAATCTTCTGCATTTGAGATTTTTGGCCCAAAATGAAAATGTAAATGCAGCAACCATAGGCAGGAAATGGAAATGCACAAAAATCATTAACCCTCGTGATCCACTCTTTAGAGAGCTGATACACATTCATGCTTGAATTGAACTGAACCGGATGGAAAAAGTAAAGCAGGCCGATCGATCATGGCATCCACTTTTTTTTACATAATTCTTCTGCATCAGTGATGATAAGTTCCCAAGTGTATAATTTGCACGAGTTAGATTATTATTATTAAAATATAAAGGGCATTTCCTTTTTGCTTGGGGAATGTTCTACCCCCTTCCATTATGACATCCAGCTTGAGTTGATATAATTTTCCAATTTTCTCTCTTCTGTTTCCCTATTTTTTCTTGGTGCTCTGTGTGTTGCTCATCATAGTAGCTTGGATCACTAAAATAGCCCTGTTTTACACTAAGAGCATCCTTGTCCCTGATAATTAGCCAAGTTGTTAAAGATACTCACACCCAAACTTCTGAGGATTTTTCAAGTTGTAAGTCAAAGTTTAATAATGAGGATCATCCAAGAATGATATCAACTTAGAGCATGCAGATTACATTCGGTGTCTTTTTAGGTGGAAAGTTGATACCTTGGGTCTCGGGGTCCATCTTTTTCTTTGTTATTTGCATAGGAATAAGTAGTGGTCACCTAGAGCCTCCCCGCCCCTCACTTTTAGACTTAGACCGCAAGGTGAAAAAAAAGGGGTTAAAAAAAAAGCATGAGGCTTATTTTGGAGCATGTTGGGATTCATCACTTTAATTTCTGCTTCTCAAATTTTGTGAACACGCAATTGTGATGGTGGGTGCCAAGGCAAGCAAGTGAAAATTAAAGGCATCAAGCTAATTAATGAGAGAAATTAACAGGCAAAAACAACCCTCTCTCTTTATCTTCCGCCCCCCTCTCGATTTTCTGTCATTTCTAATTCTCATAACACACTGTAACTTTCTGTGTCTCTTCCTCTCCCTCTCGATTATCTCTCCCCATTTCCTTGTTCTTGTTTATACAAACCTGCAGTCAGTACCAAGCATGAGAGCTATGACATGACAAAAGCATAATGATTCAACCCACAAGATGAATGGAAAAATGAAATGAAATGAAACAAAATGAGGAAATGCATTTAGCAGTCACGAGACTGATATGGAAGCTGTTGAGAACAGAAGCAGTATACAAAATTGTAGTCATGAAGAGTGATTAGTTCAGGCATGCTTCAAAAGTCCACTTAATGGATAACTTCAACTAAGAAAACAAAAAACAAAATCTTATTGATTCCACAAGACTGCACATTTTTTCAAGCAATCAGATGCAACTAAAGTCCTGGATTCTGCTCATCATCTCATGAAGGGGTAATTTTAGGTGTCAGAAGTGGTTAATTAGAGTAAAGGAGAGTAGCGAATGCAGACAAAGTTCCGTTGACTTAATTGAGAAACATTTATCATTTGACATGTTAATCCCATCTCAGAAAAGAAACTTGACCAACATTTTCTTTCTTGATACTTTGAAAAAATATATTCTTGGAGAAGTTGGGTATCCGCTCTTGATTCCGGAAGAGGAAGAAACAAAATTGTCTCAGAAAAAACAAAATTCCTCGAATCATGCACATCTTTATTAAAGTGGCTTCGGTGTTTCTTTTACTTTAGTTAACAAACCAATGTGCGACCTTTAAAGTGCAAATGTGAAATGTGACGCTATACTGACATATTACATGGGAGGTGAGTGTCTGGATTCTTGAATCTCCAGACTCCAATAATAATTTTTGAAGCTCCAACATTTGTTGAAGCTCTCCCACTCACTTAACGTTTAATGAGGAAAAACTACACTTTGAACCCTCAAATTATGAGAGATTTTACGCTTTACACTCCAAACTATCAAAACTAACACATTGTACCCTCAAATTACCAAAAACTGACACTATGCAAATAAACTGAATCATGGTCTTTGAGATGAAAAAAGACAAATACGTGATGTGACATAATCCTGACCATCAAATCTTAATGAATGGTGCAAAGTGTTAGTTTTAAGTAGTTTGCAGGCACAATATGTCAATTTTAATAGTTTGAGGTACAAAATGCAAAACCCTTGGTACTTGGAGGAAACAAAGGGTATTTTTCCATCTAGTAAAAAGCTAATCTGATGTCACTTTGATTTAATCTTCAGCTTCTTGTTATCTAATTCTCCAGATCTAAAGCCCTATCACTGGAGATTAGATGGCAGGTTCGACTTAGGGAGAGAACATGTCCATTTTCTTCTGTGATCGTGCAGCTGATTAGTGTGTGCATCTTCGATTGATTACAATGAAAGTTTTGGTTTGATAACTCAGTTATATAAAATAATCATTGAGAAGCAGGGAAGAAATAAACGAAGAATCCAAAGATCCATTTGAAATTACGATTGTGCAGCAGAGGGAATAGCCGTGCTTTCCAATCGCGTCCTTTAGCAACAATAATATCAAAAACTTAACTTGCTTATGCTCCATCTTCAAGTCCTTCACAAGGTTTTGACATTGACATCTATCTTCTGTGGTTTAATCTAAAATGGGGTATGAATAAGTAGTTCCAAAATTACTTTAGCAGATGCTTGCCCTTGCTTCGTTTATATCATATCCTTGAATAAATGTTTTCTCTTTGGAAGGTGAAATATGAAGGGCCTTTCCCTGTATTAAAAACTCGTTTTCCTTTTATCAAGCTGGCATTAAGACCTTGTACATACACATTAAGGATAGCTTAGAGTTGGAATACTTGAGCATTTTGATGAGTTGGAATGCTTGTACATACACTCATAGGAAGATGTCTACTTGCTATGAGTGTGTGTGTGTGTGTGTCAGAAGTTAAAAGAGTGATCAAACCGTGACATCATGGATCAGCTTGAACTCTAGTGGTACTGTTATCTGCGTGTGTTTGGCAAGTTTTATTGCTTTAAAACATCTCAATTATGTTTGAAAAGTGTTGGTAGCAAGGTCCTTTAGTTTCAGGCAGACTGCAGTATATAGTTCATACATGAACTGAGTGCATGCCCAATGTGTTGCTGAGTTTCCTTGTTTCCTTCTCGTCTTTTCTATATGTCAGAAGTTTTGTATTGTTGGGATCGAGTGGAGATCTAGAGACAAACTAGATGCAGAAAAACTAATAGTGGAAGCAAATAGAGTCAAAACAGAAACGAAAATCAGCAATCACACAAAAACACCAAGATTTAAGTGGTTCGGCTTCAAACAATAGCCTACGTCTAGTGGCAGCGTTGATCTTCAAAGGAATTCACTAACAAATATGGAGTATAACAGAGGTATCATAAATCATTCCTCAATTCGAAACCTCCAATACACCGATGAGCTCTCAAGAATCTCTCAAAAGGAGTTCTCTCTTTTCTATATATTGGATGCACTCACCTCCTAAAATACGTTTATATATAAAATGGCATATGAATTAGGTCATGGAACATAGAAGATAAGTCCATGACCCACTTGTCATCAAAACGACTATTGGGTGCTATGACAATATTAAAGTTGATAGTATTCTCAACAAAATTAACAACATTAGAGGAATTTGCTTCCTTCTTTTTCAATAGTGACATTTAACAAATAGTGACATTCCCCCCCCCCCCCCTCTCTATTTTAGATTTAGAGCTTCCATTGGAATTATCCTCACCATGATCCGAACCTCTTTCACCAAATCTACTACTAGAGGAATATTTCGCAAGCAAGCCATCGGCTTGATTATCCGTGCCTTTTACACTCAATTTTGTTCTCAACTCCTTAGAATTTAAAGTAGATTTTACTCCTGCTAAGTAGATGGTATCTCTACCATATAATATTGAGTTCACAAAGTTATCAAACAACATAGGCAATGAACACAACAAAATTAAGGCTTGATCTTCCTCTTCAAGTTTAATGTCAATATTCCCTAGATCCATAATAATTTTGTTAAATTCATCTAAATGATCGGACATAAGAGTACCTTTCTTTATTCGGAGAGTGTACAATCGTTGCTTCAAATACAAACAGTTAGTGAGTAACTTCTTCAAATACAAACTCTTTAATTTCCTCCAAAGACTCACAGCGGTCTCTTCGTTGGCCACTTCACGCAAAACTCTATCAGAAAGAGATAACAAAATCATACTATGCGCTTTATCTTTTTCTTCCTTTGTTGATGTAGAAAGTTCATCCGACACCTTCTCCTCCAAAACTTTAGCCAACCCTTGTTGTCATAACAAGGTCCTTCTCTTGATGTGCCACAAGCTAAAACTATTTTGATCATCGAACTTCTCTGCATCAAATTTCACTGAAACCATCTCTCAAGAGCAAAGATCTTCCGTAAAGCCTGACCGCTTTGATAACAGTTTGTTGGAATCGAGTGGAGATTTAGAGACGAACTAGATGCAAAGAAAGTAATAGTGGAAGCAAATCAGAGTAAAAATAGAAACAAAAATTAGCAATCACACAAAGATACCAAGATTTAAGTGGTTTGACTTCAAACGATAGCCTGCGTCCACTAGCGGAGTAGATCTTCAAAGAAATTTACTAACAAAGATGGAGTACAAGAAAGCTATCACAAATCCCTCCTCAATTTCAAAGCCCCAATACACTAAATAAGTTCTCAAGAATCTCACAAAAAGAGTTCTTTATCTTTTCTATATACTAGCCGCACTCACCTCATCAAAAATACATTAACATATAAAACGGCGCAAAAATTAGGTTTTTTGAATATTTGCTCAAGTGGACTGTTAAGTGGATATTGAGTAAAAAATTTGTTTAAAATTCATTGCAACTAAAGTCGAGCCACAATCAAGCCAAATTTATAGAATGATGTTTTCAACTGGAAATCAAACCACCATCCTACGTGTATCAATATATTTAGGTACCTTTCTATACTTCAAGGCGCGAAAAATATTTGGTATCTTTATATCCCTTTTAAATATTTGGGAGTTCCCATTGTGTCTGGTAGATTAAAGGCAGCTCATTTTGATGAGTTTCTTTGTAAGATCAGGGATAAAATTGGGGGATGGCAATCTCGGCTTTTATCTAATGGAGCTCGTCTATTGCTATTGAAGCATGTGCTTGGTAGTCTTCCCATTCATCTTCTTTCTATTTTGCAGGTTCCTAAATCTGTACTATCTACTATATCCAGATATTTTAGCAATTTCTTTTGGGGATATAAAGATGGTCGGCCAAAGAAACATTGGAAGTCTTGGGCTTTGATGTGTACACCGGTTAAAGAGGGCGGAATTGGCATTCGGCATTTAGATGAGGTACAAAAAGCTCTTCATATGAAATTTGCTTGGAGGTTATTAACGACAAATTCTCTTTGGTCCAGATTTTTTAAGGCCAAATATATAAAGCAAAATCATGTATCTTTGGTTAATCCAAACAAAGGATCTAGATTCTGGAGGATGGTGATCAGGACACTCCCGGATGTTATTGAGCATTCCAAATGGAAACCAAGGAGAGGGGATATCTCGTTTTGGTTGGATAAATGGGTAGGGGACGAGCCTCTGGCGGCTTCTTTTTCTATAGAGGCTCCAGATATTAAAGTAAAAGAGTGTTACCAGACGAGTGGATGGAATATGAATCTTCTTTGTCATTTGGTGGGTGATCAAAAGGCGCAGGAAATTTCTGATACTTACTGCAGTTTGAGGGATGGGGAAGACCGTCTGATTTGGGTGGAAAAGGAGGATGGGAAATTTTCTTCGAAGAGTGCTTGGGAGGTTATTCGGGTAAAAGCTCCAAAGGTTAGATGGGCTAGTTGGATTTGGCAATCGTGTATTCCTAAAAGTATGGCAACTGTTATGTGGAAGAGTATTAATAATGCTCTTACTGTTGATGATAAAATTAGGAGTGTGGGCATACCTCTTGTATCTAAATGTAACTGTTGTATACAAGGAAAATATGAAGACATGAATCATGTGTTGGCAACGGGTGATGTGGCGAAGGTCATTTGGAGGAGATGTGCGGTGAAAGTGGGTTTCCTTCGGCATCAAAATAGTACATGGATGGAAACTGTTTCTGCTTGGTTTGCTAAAGCATCCAGGTCGTCGTTCATGGGTCAAATTATGGGTCTTATTCCTTCTATTGTTACTTGGAGGTTATGGATCTGTCGATGCCGTGCCCGTATGGAAGGAAAGTGGGAGTCGGTGGAGGATACATGGAGGAGCATTAAATTTTGGCTTGTAAATTTAAGTTCTAAATTAAAGGTTTCAAAACCTCTATCTCGTCGTGATAATGATTTATTGGCGGACTTATGTATTCCATATAGGTGGAAGAATTGTAGATCATATCAAATTGAGTGTTGGGTTCGTCCAAAGGAAAATTGGGTTAAATTAAATATTGATGGAAGTAGTCGTGAGAGATTGAGAAAGGCTGGCGCGGGTGGATTAATTCGTGACTCTATGGGAAATTTGATTTTAGCTTTCTCACACCCTCTTGATTTTGGTACTAATAATTATGCTGAGTTCATGGCTTTGTTACACGGAGTTAGACATGTGCGGAGATTGGGTTTGAGAAATGTTGAAATTGAGATGGATTCTATGATTGTTGTAAATTGGATTTTGGCCTCAAATTGTCTTATTTGATATTTAGAAGATTATTGGATTGAACTTACAGAATTACTCAGAAATATTAATTTCTCCATTCGACATGTTTATAGGCAAGGCAATAGCCCTGCTAATTTTTTGGCCAAGATGGCGTCTGAGGATTGTGTGGCTATTTGGGAGTCTTTGGTTATGGTTCCGTTTTTTTTACAGGGTTTGATCAGGACTGATAAACTGGGTCTTCCTTATATTAGAATTTGATCTTTTGGTGTTTGTTTGTTTTGTTGGTGCTAGGCTTGTTAGTTTTGTTTCATTTGGTTTTGTTTTTCTTTGACACTTGGTTTTGGGTATTTCTGTAAACCCCCAAGTGTATGTTTGTTCCACGGTTTTCCTCCGCCTTAACTAAGGGTGTTTTAATAAACTTGAGATAAGGCTACTATGTGTGTGGCTACTGGCTCTTTTAAAAAAAAAAAAAAAAAGGCGCGAAAAAGGTCGAGAGGGAAGTGTAACGATATTTTTAGTTACTTCAATTAACGACACGTCGTCTTATTCCAGACGAAACACAACGATAGCCGTTTTGTTTTCCCTTCGTGATCTCCGTGTTTCTGGGGTGGGTGTGCGTGTGACACGAGAGTGAGACGGAGAGGCAGACATCGAAGGACCCATTCGAAGCAGCCAGCGTTTGAGGGAAGAGAGGATGGCTCAGCTTCCGTAGCTTTTTATGCACAACAACAAGACGACAATGACAGTATGGATATTCATTCCCCTGCTGCTGACCCTTCCGCTTCCACATCAACACCAGCATCAACCGCTACAACAGCAGCAGTCTGTGGCCAAACCCAATGCGAAAAACAAGGACAATGAGGAGGGAGGACAACATGAATGTTGAGCTCTCCAAGTTATCCTCCACTGCGACCCTGCTAAAATGACCAAGATGCAGTATGCTCTTCTTTTTCCTCTTATTATTGCACCCTCTTTTATTGGCATACTCCAATACTTGTCATGACTCATCAGGTTGGAAAAATGCAATTCTGACGACCCATTTACACTTAAAATTATCAAGAAGTGTTTCTCTCTGGAAATTTGAAAATAAAATCATGATTTAAACAAAGCAAAGAAAGAAGCATAATGCCTATATGGAGAAACTTGTTGATTATGCTAAGTCGTCTGTAAGATGAGCTTTTGAAAGCTTCAGATAACAATCTATGACAGAATCAATCCTCAAATAGTGTTTTCATGCAGGCTTTGGTATTTATTAAGGTGAATGAGCTCACTCAGTATGTTTTCATCAATAACAGCATTTTGTTTTTCAAATCGAGTTGGGATTTACTAACAGAAGTTTCTGTTATAGTCCCACTTTATATAAAAACCACGTTTCTCAAAATTCTTCAGTTTAAAGATTTTTTTTTTTCTTCCGCCTCTTATGCGGAAGCCGTAATCTGTATTGGGACATCATGTAATGAGTTATACCACTAGACATGTCCGCTAAACTATGACATCTTGACAACTTGTTTTGATCGATTACATCTTGACAACTTTACAGGGCTATTTCATCGCAGTTCACAGAGGAACAGATGAGTAGATAAGAATCCTAAAGGAGAGCTGGATTTCAAAATTCTAACATGAAAATGGTATGCTTCCTGTTTGATTGTTGTTTTTCACATCCCTTCTTCCCTTGTAGCTCGGATCTATTTCTTGGGTTCAATGTGTTGAGGATTAGCGTTCTAATTCCCACAAATTTTTCATTTTCTGCTTTGTTTTATTTAAGGTGTTTTAGGGTATTTATCGTTACGATTGGTCTCGTGTATTGCCAAATATTCATTTCGTCTCATGTACTTTTTTCTGAACTTTCCATTACAGTTTACTTGGTGCTTTTGGTGTGACTTTGTAGTGATGTGTCATATTCATTTTCACATTTGCATTGAAGTTCATAATTGTTTCCTATGGTGTGGATGCAGTTGCTAGAAAGCATCACTGGAACCCAGAAGATTCCTGTGCCAATGACAATCGTGGTGTCAGGAATGGCAAAAAGGTTTGTTGGTGAACTTGTCGAAACAGGTATGCCTTCTGTCCACTTGAATTATGCTGAGAACTCATTTCAGGAACGACGGTTGTTCGCCTTTTGGTTATTCATACAAAGGAAAGAATAAATGAGCATTGGAAGACAGATGAGATTGCATGAGATGCTTCTCAAACACATTTGTTTGAAATCTGAGTAACAAAGATAAAATATAGTGCAGGGCAAAGTTTATCTGTCTTCTCAAATAGTAAATTTCTATTGCAAATATTTCTAATAGAACTTGGAACTCCTCAAAAACTAACTAATAGAAAAACCACACACACGAAAAAAACATTTTCCTGACTTACTATCCAAATATGTGATGTTTTGAGTTGTAAGTTGATGATGTCAAGAAAGAATTAAACGGTAAATAGTTTAATTGCCGCCATGGTATTTGTGGTAGAACCTTCTCCACTGTGCCTGATAGGAGGATAATTATTCAATAGTTCAGGAGCAATAATCCAGAAGATGGGAATTCGCACCCTTGGCCATTTCTGAAACAGGAGAAAGCCAAGCAGTTATGTTCCATATATGATAGGGTGTACAGTTGTTTCTCTTTTTGTTTTCAATTAGGCTCTTCATACTTAATATATTCCAGTTTCATTTCGACTCTGAAGCTCGGCTCTTTTATCTTCTCCTTTTTGGTTTGAATGGTGACATTCTTAAATATTTGGCAGCACATTGCTTTCATGAGTGTTTAATCTTTACCCTGCTCAGATGATATATCCTTAAGCCTTCCGGATGTTAATTCAATTTGGCTGCAGAATTGGGATGCAGTACATTAGTCGTAGAGAAATACTTTACTCACAGAGAGATCTCACAAAGTAAACCTACAAACTGACATGGCTATAGCACTTCTCTTAGTCGTATATGTAAGAGGCCTGAACCTACACTTAATCAGCATTCCGGGGTATCTCCCCTCCCAAAATGAAGATCATGCACAGGTAAACAGCTTGTATTTACTTCTGCTTTAATGTTGTGTAGAAACCCATGGGTACAAAGGCTAAACTTCACTTTTGTGATACAAAAAGCTACACATGAGCATAGTTTTTTCATTTTCTCCCCTTGTATTTTGGGCTTTGAAATTGCAATGCCTGATTAGTTTGTACTGTTTATTGCCCACGGATGCAATAAAACCAACTTATGTCATCGTGGATTGTTTTTTTTTTTTTTTTTATCTTTTCTTTTTTGTTTTTCCTTAGCAGGATGGATGTAATGGGGCGTTGCATTGGTACTTGAAATGTAACTTCATTCCATGTTCCTTAGTCCCTACTTCCATCGCTTGTATAGTTCCCGTATGGATTATGTGCAAGTTGATGGCCTAAAAGTTGAATTTACTTAGTTGAAAACTATTGTTCTTTCTGTTCAGGTACATTTGCTATCTCAGCTGTTTACTCATTCACCTTTGGAATGTATAACGCCTGAATTAGTCTTGAAGAAGATCAATGGAGGAGCATATACACTCTCGAGACTAGGGTCGGTGAAGTGGAAAGTTTATAAATAAAAATATGAGGTGTGAGGAACTTGTGCTGAACTAATTCCTGGTAGCTTTTATGCAATGGAAAGAGAAAAGCCTTTACGCAGTGGAGAGAAGAATTCCCATAGCTGTAGACCTGTAGCTCTTATGCATGGGAAAGAAAAAAGAGTCTTTACTGAGTGGAGAGAAGAATTCCATTATGGTGTGTTTGGATGGATGGATTTAGAGGGAGGATTTGGATTTTGGTCTTTAAAATTCAAATCCCTTGTTTGGATCCTACATTAAAATTTAAATTTACAGCAAAAGCCAAATAAGTTTTTAAGCTTTTCAAAATCTTGAATTTGAAATCTTCATTGATTTGAATTCCAAATCCAAATACAAATGCTTCCATCCAAATACAACCTTAAGAACTTGATGATGATAATTGAATCTCTTCTAACGAGGTTAAATAGTTGAGGTTATTTGCATGTCTAGAAAAATAGAATTAAGGTGTGAAGGTAATATTCATTATTTTTTCATTATTATTTATTACTTTTTTATTATTATTTACAGATCATCTGAGATTACCTCAATATCCAAATGTAACCTTAATGTTATATACTTGAGTCTAGTTCGAGTGAATAGGGGGTGGTTGTCTCGTTCATTTAATTTTTATTCAAATACATGCTGAGTTATAGCTTTTCAATGAGTTGATTTTATATTTACGAACAACTTATTTAATATTGGAGCAAGTTTGAGCTTATTCACCGGTTATTTTGTTTTGATGAATAGATTTTTTATACTATATTTTATAACTTCATATATGCATTTTGACAAACAAATTTCACCTTTGACTAATATTTTATAAAGTTTATGTATACATATATAAGTGATTATACATATAAGGATTAAAACAAAGTATTTAGTATTAGGAACATTTCCTATAACCTCTTTAAATATTAAAAATATTATTATTATAAATATAGCTATAAATTATAATACTATAAAAAATTAATGAAAATACGAAGCTATTCAAGCTTGGTCCTCGCATTTATTATTTAGATATGCACGCTATATATATGATTGTTATGAAATTTATTTATCTTTCTCAAAATATCCTTCTGTTTTTTCTTGGAATGCATATCACTGTATGATACGCATTATTTGAAAATTAAATAAAAATTACAAGAAATAAAAATAATTATTTAAAATAAAAATGGTATGTATTGTAAGATGGAGGGGCGCCACGTGGCAAACCCCTCCCAAAGCTGTAACGGGCCACAGCATGTATAAGTCTTGCATTACATGCTTCTTAATTGCAGTGCATCAAGGCTGTCCTTTTAGACCAGCCGTATGAGATGCATAGGGAGAGCTGTATATAATCCCCCTCACATAATTCTTGATTATCTTAAAAAAGTATTTAAGTTATGAATTTGTTGAGTATTATTTTAGTTTATTTTATGTAGTACACTTCATTATTGAGAGGATATATTTGAGGTTTATTGGATTATTTGTTCTAGACTTGTGAAGCAATTCAACAAGCTGTGCTTAAGGTATTTTGCTATGTTTTCTAACATTGGTATCAGAGCATTTTATTTAAATTGCTTCTAGTTTATCAAGCCTATTTTTAGTGTAGTTTTTTTTTTAACTATGCATGAGTGCCATTTTTTTTGTTTTTATTTCATGCTTGAGGCAGAACCGCTGCCATGGCGTCGCCACGTCTGTGATGTGTGACCACCAAGCACACCTACAAAAAGAAAGGTGGGAACACTATGTCAAATCTCTCATAAAGAAAACCAGCATAGCAACATTCTTAAAGTGTCTTGTCATGTCCTAGACCTATTCGATCGCTGCAAATCAAATATTTTCGAACCCTCTTGAATAAAAAACTCAAAATAATGCTTGACTACCTCCAAATCATTTTAATGTGTTCACAACCTTAGTCGTTGCCAATGTGTAACGTCATAGTTTGACGTCAGAAAACACCATCGAAGATACAATATCGAATAGTCTTCCATTTGCTCTCATATCATTTAATTTTGGTCGAACCGCTTTCCCAGCAATACCTTTTTAAACCGTATAATCATACCCTTAAATAAAATGTCAAAGTAGCATACGTCACAACCTCCATCTTATGACATAGTCAAGGGTAAATAAAGACACTTTAATAAAATATGAGATTCACATAGTGAGAAAGAAGGAAACCATTTACTCGCTTACTCATTTGGTCAAATAAGCACATATAGTATAAAATACATGCTACTGTGTATCTCTCTTTCTCAAAGAGCTTATGTCTATATCAACACCGTACAAATCTTAATCTACCTGCTCCTTAAGCATCTAACCCGAATTTCTCTATTAGTTCGTCTCCAAGGTGTCAAAGAGGGTCGCATCTGGCTAATCACAGGCTACATGGATTGTGGGGTACCCATGCATAGTTCTTTTAATACAATAAACCTCATCTTAGCATCCACTAAGGTGACATATTTTTGTGTCAACCATCTTATCCCCTTGGACAAGTATCTAGGGACACAATGTCTCATCTTCACTCGCTACTCAAGCGCCAGAGGTGATCGCTAAATTGAGTGAGCCGATCTAAGCCTGTTAACATAACTTGTGTGTGTATTCGAAAAAACAATATGATAAAGACAATAACTGAATAACATCATATTGCATTAATATCTCAAATGAAAGTTTACATCTCATTTTCAACTAAAACACAAGTTACATTCACAATCTACACAAATTACATTCACAATCTCTGCAATCCTAGATTCCTAACATGAGTCTAAAAAACATTTCTTGTTGTAGGCTTTGTTAGGGGATTAACAACCATGCGACTCGTAGAAAGATGTTTCAGGACCACTTCATTTTATTCTATTATGTCTCTAATGTAGTGATATTTGATATTTATGTATTTGGTTCTTCTACAATACTTTGAGTCCTTAGCATATGTGAGAGCTAACATGCTATTGCAGAATATTGTCACTGGATCTGAATTATCCGTGCCAATGCCTAGATGCTCAAGGAACCTTTATAACCAAACAACTTCTTGAACTGCTGCTAAACAAAATATATACTCTGCCTCCATAATAGATAAGGCTATACATGGTTGTTTCTTGCTACTCCACATAATGGCGCCATTGTTAAGTAGAAAGACATACCCAGTGGTTGATTGGCGCTCATCTAAGTCACTACCCCAATCAGCATCATTGTAAACTTTCAGTTGCAAATCCAAACCCTAATAGCATAACACATAGTCCACAGTTCCCTTGAGATGTCTCATAATCCTCTTGACTGTTTTCCAATAGACCAGTCTGAGGTTAGATTGGAATCTACTCACCAAGCCAACTGCATAGCATATGTCTAGCCGAGTACACATCATTACGTACATTAGGCTGACCACAGCATTAGCATAAGGGACATGAGCCATCTTTTCAAATTTTTTTTTTTTTTGAAATCTTAGTTCGCATCTCTTTGGACAAGCTTTCGCCTCTAGCAATATGGATGTGAATGGGTTTACATTCACTCATTTGGAAGTGCTCGAGAACTTACTTTATGTAAGCATGTTGGAGCAAGCACATAAGTTTCTTTGACCTATCTTTGTAGATCTTAAATCTCAAAATGTATTCTGCTTCATCCATATCCTTCATCTCAAAATTAAAGGATAATCACTCTTTTATGGTGACTATCAACCTTTTGTCATTTCCAGCCAGTAGTATGTCATCAACAGATAATGACAACATAATGAAACTCTTCTTGAACCTTTTGATATAGACACAATGGTCCTCCCTGATTATCGTAAACCTTGAGAGAATGACTCGATGGAATCTGAGATACCATTGTCTAGATTATTTCTTTAGGCCATCTATAGATCATTTGAGCTTGCACACCTTGAGCTCTTCACTTTTGACCATAAAGTTCATGGATTGATCCATATAGATTTCCTCATCTAGTTCTCTATTGAGAAATGATGTCTTAACGTCCATTTGATAGAGTTCCAAATTTATATATGCCACTATAGATAGAATCAAGCGAATTGAGACAAACCACACCATTGGTGAAATTTTTGTCTCATAGTCTATACCCTTCTATTGGATATATCTTTTTGCCACTAAGCGAGCTTTGCATCTTTCTATTATTCCATCCGACTTACGTTTCACCTTTAGAACCTATTTGTTCCCAATAACTTTGTGCCTTGACAATAGATCTACCAGATCCCAAACCTAGTTATTGACATTAGAGAGATGCAAGACCTGAGATCATGCCCCCTGTGTACAGGTGTGAGATGTAAGATAGAGGGGCGCCTACATGGGCAAACCCCTCCCAAAGTCGTAATGGGCCATGACATGTAACACATAGCTATTAATCCATGCATTACATGCTTCTGAATTAAAGTGACCGTTTAAATGCAGTGCATAAAGGCTGGCCTTTAATGAGATGCACAGGGAGGGCTATATATGGCCCCCTAGATGATTATTGGTTATCTAAAAAACAATACAGAATCTCTTTCTTTGTTATTCTCTCTTGAAAAAGTATTTAAGCTGTAGATTTGTTGAGTGTTACTCTAAATTTTAGGTAGTACACTTTACCACCGAGAGGATACGTTTGAAGCTTGTTGAATTATTTATTCATGCTTAATAGACTTGTGGAGCAATTCAATAAGTTGTGTTTAAGGTATTCCGCTGTGTTTTCTAACATTATTGTTTGAAATATTTTGATTATTTTTTCTCTATAAACAAATAAAATATATTCGTATACGTTTTTTCTGTGGAATAATATAGATTTCATAAATTGTCAAAATGTAAGAAAGAAGTAGCATAAAAAAGTAACCATAATAAAACTCGACGTTAGAAAAACAACTTTTCTCCTATAACCATGACAATATCAACAAATAAAAAAGAGAGAGAGGGAAAAAAAAAATAGAATACACCAACATTATTTTGAGTACATGACTGCAAATAAAAAAAAAATTACTAAAATAATATAATAAGAAATAAAAAAAAAGTTATCGAGGAATGAGAATCTGCATTCTCGTCAGAGGTTAAAATGGTGTCTAAAGCTCCCATAAACAACTAAATTTCATTTACTAAAATAAAGTTTCAACAAGATAATGTATTTTTATTTTAGAAGATTATTATGTAAGAGGATTGTATTTTTTTAAAATATTATAGTAAAATTTTTTTTATCAAAAATAAATTTATAAATTGACGTAATTTTATATAATTTTTTACATATATTTTATTATAAAGTATTCATATAATCTAATATATTACGTCAAATCACGTTAATTTATAAAAAAAAATTTCTTATTTTGAGATTCTTTGTTGGCAAAAATATTCTCCTTTTTATCTTTTTGTGTGGTAATTGCTTCCAAAACGTTCTAACGAAATAAATCTCTACACATGTAATGAAGCCCCAGTTTTTCATGATCGACCATGTTCACAAGCCTGCTACTATTCAATTATGTCTGGTCCCTTTTCATGTGTCTGAGTCTCGGTGGAAAAGTTGTAGCAACCTTGGACGTGTGCTTTGGTTTTCACTTTTTTAATCAAATGAAAATGATAGGAAAATGGTAGAGGTATTGCCGCCTTTATTCTACGAAATGATGTGGCACCTACATGGATATTGCCTCCTCGGCTTCTTAAGACTTTGGTTTCTTCATCATTTAAAACGAGTAATGTTAAAGTTATTGAGTGGGTAAGTGTTATATAAATTTAATAAAAAATAATAAGATTTATTATTAAAAATTAATTTTTTTTTGTGAATTTTATATTTATTTTTTTTTCAAAAGAATTGTGCGACGTATACCCACTTTACGACTACAAATATCATTTTTATTAGTTTAAAAACTTAATATTTATAAAACTGTTGGGAAAAAAACACTCTACAATATGCCACTCCCTAATCCAAACATCACCAACTTGGAGTTTGAAATGAGAGAATTAACAAGGGGTGAACACCGAGGGGGTCAGTGTCTGTTTCGGTCCCAAACTGAAACCCCACCGACACATAAAAAAATCCATATTCTCGACCGAAACCTATCGATAGGGGGAAAGAGAACCAAAAAGTGTCGATCGGTTCGACGATTTGAGAATCAGTTTCCTTGTTCTAGATTCACCAATCAAATTCACAAAACTCACTCACAGATTCATCAAACAACCAACAAAACTCAAAATAAATAAATAAATGAACAAAAATAAGGGGTGAGAGAGAAGGGGGAGGAGATGGTGGCTGCAGCCTGCTTGCAAGACTACGAGTGCAAGAGTTGAAAGAATAGAGCATTTGAGTGAGAGAGAAGGGGTGAGAGAGAGAGAGATACTCTCTGAAGAATCGAAGATGAGAGTGACGGGCCCACACTGTGAAAAACGAAGAAAGGGAATCGTGGTCCGTCGAGACAACGGCGCCTAGAGTCTGAGATGATGGGCTCACAGTCACTGCCACAGGGACACAACGGCACCATCGAGACTCGAAGTGGGAGTGGAGATTGGGAGGAGGGAGCTAGGAAAGAGAGAGGCTGAGGGAAAGTGGGAAACCTAGACTCAAAATGAATGGGAACTGGGAATTGGGAAGTGGCGAAGTAGGAATAGGAGGATTAGTTTCTACTCTAATAAGAAGCTGTTTCTATATATGTATAAAAAGAAAAAAAAATATATATATATAAACCGATCAGCCAGTTTAGCTGCTTTCGACTAGAGAACCGAAATCAAACCAGCTGACATCGGTTCTTATATATCTAACTCACCCGCCGACTGATTCTTGGCAGATTTTGGACGGTGCCGGCGATTGGTGGCCGATTTCTGTCGGTGGAGATCGGTTTTTTGGTTTGGTGTAT
The DNA here is from genome assembly GCA_011037825.1 of Carya cathayensis. NCBI lineage: Eukaryota > Viridiplantae > Streptophyta > Magnoliopsida > Fagales > Juglandaceae > Carya > Carya cathayensis. The sequence goes on along the minus strand of QGSO01000164.1, from coordinate 517,107 downwards.
AGCCCTAGAATTAACTCTAGAAAAGCCCAGAAGATGGAACACTATCCTCATACAGGCACTCTTCACCTTCGACTCAGTCAATGTCATTCTCACAATCTCTCTCTTCTTATAATTACTCTTCTATTGAGAACAAGATCAAATGGATTCACCACTCTTTGAGAAAATTTTATGTTAAATCCGTCTACGCGGCACTTGTTAACTTTCAAAACCTTCCTCAAATGCAATTCTCTGCTGATGTTTGGAAAGAATTATGGAAAATCAAAATTTAGGACAGATTAAAACATTTTCCTTGGAAGGTCATGCATCAAATCTCCCCACTAAAGCTAACCTAAAAAGATTCATCCATTTTAAAGAAAACCAAGATCTTTGCCCCCTGTGCAATACCGAAAATAATAATAATAATAATAAACTTGTCCCACTTTCTTTTCAATTTTCCTTTTCTAAGAATTCTATGAAGACACTTTAGATAGCCGATAAACATAACAATCTTTGCAAGACAACCCATCTCTAGCTGAATTTTGGTCATTCTAAATCCCTTAAAGGAGCTAAGGGTACCCGAGGAGGACACCCATTTATTTCAAATCTTTGTTGTCCTTACCATGGACAACATATGGTTCCTTAGAAATCAAATCACTCATGGTGCTCCATGTCCCTCCATCAATTGGTTTATGTCAAAAATCTCCAAAAAAATCCAATGAACACCTCACAACTTAGAGCATAAAATCAGTCCAGTAGGACCTCAATTGGCAACCCCCTCCAATAGGAGTTTACTCACTCTCCTTCGATATAGCAGTCAGATATAACTGAAGCACCATGATTGCCATATGCAGAACAGATAAGGGCACTCTAGTTTTTACACAAGCAGAATTCATCTACAACACAAATCTCAATGTAGGCGAAGCATCAACCTCACTACTGGCAGTACAAGAGGGAGTAAATAAAAGGCTAAAAAAAATTATCATTGAAGGAGACTCAACATAGACAATGCAAGCCATCACCGAGTCAAAAGCTGCAACAGACTGGGCAATGAAAACAACCACTAGAGACATTCAACATCTGCGACATCTGCGACGCAAGTTTGAGCAGTGGATTGTAAAAAAAAAAAAAATTATCGATCTTAGAATCGATGTACGCACATTTTAACACAATGAACAACCTCCAATCAAGTGTATGAAAGTATTCCTCTAATTTGGATTCCTCAACGTGTATTAGATTTCCCAAGTGGCAAAAGCTCCACCTATTATTATATAATTAAACTGCTAAAACTCTATGGTATTTTTTTTTTTTTAAACTCTATGTATGAAACTTGCTTACAATATGTGTGTGTATATATATATATATATATATATATATGAAATTTATCAACGATGGCTTGCCAATAAGGAGGTAGCTTATTGTTGAAAGGCTGTCCCTCCAACAAAGGGATGGCTTATTTGTCACCTAACCCACAATCTAGCCATGGCTGCCTGCAATACAACAACAACAAAAAAAAAAAAAAAAAAAGAACAATGCTAGGGATTCTGTTGGGGGATTTTGTTGTCCATCCTGCTAGTTTTTTTTTATCATTTTTTAACATTTTTAAATATTTTTTTTTAAAAAATCACAATATTATTAAATAATACTTTCTTAATTATTAAATAAAAAAAAATTGAATCGGGATCCCAAACATTTTCCATATAAAAAAAAAACACAAAAAACAAAACCATTGCTTGTCTAGATTGTATTTGGGAACACAACTAGTATCAAATCTTCTCAATTAAGTTACTTTATTACTATTTATAAATATTCATTACTATTTATTATTATTTATAAATTATTTTCTTACTATTTATAGATGATCTAAGATATTCTTTAAGAGCCCTAAAGTCGTGAGATACACTCTAGAGACACGAAGAACAACACAACCAGACCACAATCTCCAAATGAATTCAAGAAGTAGCCGCCATTCATCCTAAAAGGGTGGTTGGTCACACCCACAAGAGTGGCTAGATTGGATCGACATCCATGGCTGATCCTTAATAGTTGCTTTTTTAACCTTCTTTTAACTATGCTTACCAGTTAATTTGTTTTAACTTATCTTATAGTTTTAAGGAAAAATAATTTATACAAATTTTAAATAAATAAGCTTTATACAAATTCTTATAAATAAAAAAGTAGATTTCACCTTAAAAAAATAGAAAAAAATCTATTATTTATTAATGAGACTTACTTTTTTATAAAAGATTTGTACGAAACTTATCTATTTAAAAAATTTTGGCTTACATCCATTAAAAATATGAAAGATAAAATTGTTTCGAATCAAAATATAAGTTAGAATATTTTTTTATATTTTCAATCTTTTTCATTCACTTTTTAATCAATATATTCAATACACTTTTAATAAGATGTAACTCAAACATTTATTAAAATTTTGCTCTAACCTTACAATATAGAGATCGTATCTGTATTATATTAAGTTATATCAAATATAAAAAAAAATTAAAATATATATATATATTTACTTATTGATGTGAATATTGAATATTATAATTAAGGTTTCTCATATTAATTATACGAAAAAGAATTCAAAGAGGTCATGATTAGCATTTGGTATTCCAAATTTTTAAAGTGTTTTCAAATTATGGTTTAAAAAAAGGTTTTGAAAGCTTTTATGAACACAAAAAAATATTGCTTTAGATACATCATTTACTGTAAGATTTTTACCAAATTTTTTTTTTAAAAAAATAGTTTCAAATTATTATTCTCGACATTTAATACCTTTTAATTAATATCTTGAGCGTTAGTAAAGAGTAATTTCATTTAATCTTACCATTAAAATGGCTTTAAAAATATATTATATCCAATATTTATGTTAATGCATGGAGCATAATCATTATGTTACAACTGAAGGTAATAATTTTTATTTTATTTTATTTTTATTTTTATTTTTTGTTAGAAAATTGAGAGGTAATTTACCACTATTGTTGGGAAATTGAACTATTATTGAAAGGAAGTGGTGGCAGAGGCGGAGATTAAAGGAAGAATTAAGGGGTGTTTTAGAGAAATCGAATAATAAAAAATGGAATCACCTGTTTAGAGTCTCCCCACTCACTCCCATATCCCTACTTCTATATTATTTGTACTATCCCTTCGTTTCGTTGCCCATCTTCTGTAGCTGCTTCTTCTTCTTCTTCTTCCTCCTCCTCCTCCTCCTCCTCTGTCGTACTCCCCTTCTGTTTCCTTGGTCTTTTTTTTTTTCTTGGCTCTCTCTGTATTCCACTCATTGTTCTTAGATTTATGCAGAGAAAAGAAGTCATTTTGAGAGGTGATTTTCATTACCAAAACATATGTGTAAATATATGTCACAGAAAGCTGATTGAGTGAGGTGATTTGAGGGATCAAACCAGAATTTGTTCCAGCGATTTTAATCCTTTGGAATATATACATGTCGATGAGGTCTGCCTCCATAGAACCCTTTCTTGCTCTCTGTCTGTCTGTCTGTCTGTCTGTTGTGATTACAATGAGGTCTACCCCATTGCTTCAGGCCTTGAGATGATTTTCTTTTTCCTTCCCTTCTGTGGCTTTATCTGATGGCGCAATGGGTTCCTGGATCCTGTTGTTACCGACAATTGATTAACTTGTTTTTGGTTTTTCTTTGTTACTGCTGTCTGAGATCAGCCTGTGTTTTATGGTGGAAATTGTAGGCGAAGCAGCAATGTCTCAGCTTCTTTGAAAACTGAGCTCCTCACCTCAATTTGATTCTTCTTTCGATTGTTTTTTTTTTTTTTTTCTTGAACGGATGAAAATGTCACGGAAAATTCTCTCTCTTTCTCGCTCTCGCTCTTTGGGAGTGTAGATTCGTTGAGATAACCATCAGATTGAGATTGAGATTCGCAACTTTGTTGCGGTGAATTCCGATCGGTCATCATCCTTGAGATTCGGCTACTGGGGAGCCTCTACATCCTATTCCGGCTACAAATCTCGCAGGCTGATTCTGGTCTTCAGATGATTTCTTCTCTACACCGATTGACGTTTGTGAACCTGCATATACTTAATAATAAATTTGGAAAAGCATCAAGGCCAACCAAGTTCCTGAAGTTCTTTCCTATAATCCCCATCCAGGGATTCGCTGAGCTTCTTATACTAATTACCGTAGCTCCCTTTGCTCTCTGCTAGAATTCGGTGCAAGTCAAACCCCCATTCTGTTGCTGGCGGATTCACTTGTGGCCTTGTGTCCCTAACATGAATTTCCTTTCTCAAAAAAGATTATATTTTCATTCATTTTCACCATAATAGTTGAATGTCTGTCTATTTTTTTCGCACTCTAGCTGTTGTGTGCTTTCTTTTTATGGGTGTTGAATGTGTTCTTCATGTAATGCCAAATACACCTTAGAGCAATTGGAGCGTGGAGCTGATAAAGGGAATCTGTCCTATTTGTCAGATCTTGTCATAACCAAACATCTCGGCCTCTCATTATTTTGTTTTTGATTGTTTTTTCCGAATTGAATCAGAAGAGTCAAGTGCTTCGTTTCTGCAATATATACTGATTCGGCTGCTAATGGAAGCGAATGTGTATTTGGTTTGGTTTCACAGATATCAGAGAGTAAGCAGCCCAGATGGCGTTGCTTTGAGCAATGGGAAGAAGCCCAACATCAATGGCAGAATTCTCAACCCGACTACCAATACCACCAGAACAAATGTGAATGGCACCAGTTGTTCTACTTTTGAAACCAAAGGCGTCAGGTTCAGATCCCCATCTAGAACAACCCAAGACCATATCAACACTTTCGAAGCTGCACCCACTTCTCCCCAGTCCGATAACCACCACCACCAGCAGCAGCTCCATGATCCCCCATCAGCAGCGAAGAACCACCAGACCCAGAACCCGAAGCGCGACAGGAGTCCAAGTCCCTGTGCGAGTGCGAGTCCCTGCCCGGGCCGGGGTGCCGGAGGTGTTAATGGAGACATGTTACTGCAGTGGGGCCAGAGAAAGAAAGCAAGAGTCTCAAGAACCGAGATCCGGGTGCTAACTGATGACTCGGCATCATCGTCGTCGTCGTCTGCTGCTATCAAGGCCCAAAGGAGACTCGCACCCGCCACAACGATGCCGCCCCCGCCGCCTCCGCCACTGCCCTTTTCTTCCGCTTCTACTCCTAACGCCCCCACCAGACCCAGAAGGGAAGCTTCTGCCTTTCTTTCCAACAGGTTTCTTTCGTCTCTCTTCTTTTTGTTTCTTCTCTCTCTGCCCATTGTTTTCCTTTTTAATACGCATATATGCGTCTTTATTTTCTAAGATTTTATGTGGATCGTCTTTATGCCCTATTTTCTTCTTCTAAATCGAAAGTCTTCTCTTCTATTTCTACTGGGCTCGTCTTCGTGTTCTTTTCATTATTTTCCTTATAAACCTTATGATCTCATCTGTGACTTTTTAATTTAGTCTAGATGTAGATAATTTCACTCACATATCGATCTGGATCTTCGTATTTGCTTTGTTTGATAAACTCCTGAGTTTCAAAAGAATCATATTTTTGCTTGATTTACTCAGTGGTCCAAAATCTGAAGACTGAAACCATGTAATGTTGTTGCCATGGTTATCATTGTTTTTATGTTTTAGTTGTTTCTGTTCAATCTGAAAACAGCATATTCTCACTAATTTACTTTTGTGCCCCTCGAAAAGATGGGCTTGGGAAATTCTAAGACCTAAAAACAAGCTTTTCTTCCTGTAGTGGGTATCCAAGAAGTCCAATCTCCAGTCCTCCTCCCTCTTTAGTTTTTATTTCTGCTTTCCAATTCCGTGTGTCACAAATGTGGGTTGGGGTCATGGGGTATCACCCATTAATGCTCTTATACCCTTGTCTCTTGTTTGTGACAGAACGCAGCTTTGAGTTCCCGTCCGGTCCCGATCTTGAAACTTGAGAAATTTCTTTGAAAACCGTTTTCCTTATTCTCTTTTCCCCATAGTAATTTGTACTTAAATATATATATATATATATATAACCATGTATCTTTCATTATCTCCTTTCTTCAACGTTTTTCTTATCATGATATGATATGCAGCTATAGATAAAGTATGTTAAATGCATTTTTTGTTTTGGGTGGGCATTAAGAAAAATCGTGTCTTTTTCGATTTTTTTCCGGTCTTAGAAAAAGCTTTTAAACTTGATCTACTCTTCCATTACCCCTAAAGCAAGAATCTTTTTATCATCTATTACATAATATTAGTTGGCCATGATGCCCAGGAATTTAGAGGAGCGATCTGGTTCTGGAGCAAACGGGTCACCATCCAGAAACGGTGGCAGCGGTGGCCGAGTGTTGCCGAGATCTATGGCCGGAAAACGATCTCCTCCTCCGGAGAAACTTGACAGAAAGATGAATCCTTATTCTGGGTCTGCAAAAGATGAGAAGGAGAAGCCAAATGGATCCTGTGATCATCTTGATTCTGCTAATCAAGCACACTCAGAGCAGGAAGCTGGGCCTACTAACACTGCTGCTCCATTGATTGGAGGAGGAGGAGAAAAGGTGAATGCTGAAGTGACTGAGTGGCCCAGGATTTACCTTGCTCTGTCGAGAAAGGAGAAAGAAGATGATTTCCTTGCAATGAAAGGCACAAAACTCTCTCAGAGACCCAAGAAAAGAGCCAAGAACATTGATAAAGCTCTCCAGGTATACTACAATTAACTATTAAGGGGAAAAAAACCATAAATAATAATAATAATAATCTGTTTTATTTGGTGGCTCTTTTTTTTCAAAAAAAAAAAAAATGCTCTCTTGTCTGGTGCTGACTATTCCGAATTGTTCCCTACAGATAAAGAAAAAGTAAAATTGTGGGTTATGTTTTTTTTGGCAGTATTGTTTTCCAGGGATGTGGCTGTCTGACTTGACAAGGAATCGATATGAGGTTAGGGAGAAGAAATGTGTGAAGAAGGTATTGATGCTTGTTTTCCTCTTTTCTTTGCCTTTTAGGATTGTGGAGAGAGATAGGGTGCCCACAACATTGTTTGGTACGCCCACAGTTATTTACCAAAAGAAAAAGAAACAGTGGGGATGCGTTTTCAAATTCCATTCTTCAGAGTTTCATAGTAAGGGATACTTTTTAGTACTTGTGCAGTTACTGCACAAGCTCTTTCATGGACATCTTTAGATTCTCATCTATTTTTCATTGACCCGTTCTCCACAATCATGTGATTGACTTTGGGTGTGTTTCCATCTACTTTCCTTGATGGAAGTTACAACTTAGACTCCTACATATTTCTTCTCGAGTTTCTGACAATTCCTTTGCAAATCAACCCTTCATCTTGACTTGTAGAAACATCGCCTGGAAATAGTGGTCTTTCGGGCATTATTGTAGATTTGATTATGATTTGTAAAATATTCGCAGCAAGACTAAAACGATCTGCATGTTTGTTGCTTGTTGTGGATGGAATATGCAGCAAAAGCGAAGGGGTCTGAAAGGAATGGAGAGCTTGGACAGTGAATCCGAGTAGCCAATTTTCCCGTCAATTCTGCTTCAAGATTGATTTTTTTCTTTTTTTAAAAAAGTGTAAAGATCACTCTCTCTCAACCCTTCTCCCAGACCAGAAGTCCGAGCCTAAATTATATTATGTTGCTTCATAGTAGGTGGGGGGTAGGGGCCACCAACAACCTTTTGCAATTAATATATTTGGCCATTTACAATGTATCATTTCTACTACTGTTAAAGATATCAATTTGAGGTTGATATATCAGAGCTTGATCTGCAAAAACACACGAGAGAGAGATGGAGGCAGGTGTGACTGAAAAATCCAGAGGTACTCAGGGCCCATCCAAGCCAAGCCGAGCCAAGCCTTCTCTCAGAGAGAGAGACTGACAACCAGAAGAGCTTTTACTCGGCCAAGTTTTTTTATGTAAGATATAAAACCACCCAAATCAATCACGTGAGGAACCCTCCAAGGTGGGGTTCTGTTTTTTTTATGCAAGTGCTTGGCATTTTTTTGGTTGCCTGCCATTTGTTTTGCGTGGAATTCTTTGCTGTTGTTCATGCTCATCCCGTGTTGAGAAAGAGCTGCCCTCCACCCTTCCTGCAGCAGTTTCTTCCCCATCAATGACAAATGAATGACCTGTTTTCACTCGTAGTTGTAAGACTTATGTACTGCTCATTTAATGTTCTTTCCCCCATGGGATAAGGCAACTACCTAAAAATTTGTCTGAGTTGCTTGCCTGTTTGGTCCTGCTCCTTCTACCATTTATGAGGGTAACTATGTGTAGACTTTAGAATGGTCTTGATAAAAATCTTAACAAGGCTAAGAGTTAGTTTGGTTATATAAAATTAAATTATTTTATCTTATATAATCATTATAATTTTTTTAAATTTCTATGTAAAATATAAAGAACAACTTAATTTTTTCAAAGATTCAAAACAAAATTAATATTAAAAAATTTTAAAATAATAATATTTTATTTAATTTTTAATAAAATATCTCAAGTCATTTTGATTGTGAAGCCAAAGAAGGCAATTTCCAATAAAAAGAAATATTGTTTTATGATTACTTTTTGAAATAAGAAAAAAGAAAGTGTTTGAGGTACTTGATATGAATTTGAATTCTGACGTTTTCCAACAAATACATTTGAATTATGAATTTAAAACATATATATAACTTTAAGTAAATAACATAAATAAATAAATTTTTTTTAAGAATAATGTTACGTACAATCACTTTTATATATTTTCTATGCATTTTATTAATATAATTGACTGTATTAATTTTTTTTAATACACAACCAATCATATTACTAGAATGTATTAAAAAATACATAAAAATAATTACATATCAAATTTTTACTTTCTTAATTTCTTGTATTCAACCCATTTGATCTGAAAATCGAAACCTAGATGACCAGATCCTTATTCTCAATTACCCATGAACACTATTGTGAGAAAATAATATCTCTCTCTCTCTCTGGGGAAAGTAAACTTAATACAGCTGTTATCTCACTTGCCAATAGCAATCGTCAATCTCTACCTATACTCACTTCACCTGATCAATCATGTCCATCGTCCAGGGCTTAAATTGGGCTTTGAGATGGAAGCCTGCCACCATTCAACGAAAATATTGGGAAACGGTAATGAACAGATGTTTGGACGTCATTTCCTTATTTTATTTTATTTTTTAAGGCCGAGGTTAAACACTCTGCATTACCCAGTTGAATATTTGAGCGTATGGTAAGTTATCAATCAATCAGACAGAGAAGTCAAATATAATAGCAATAACACTGCAAACCAATAATTGAAATTTCTCTCGTTACAAGATTTTTGGACTTTCCATTCAAATCTTGAAAAAATAAAAACGATTGTTCAAGCTCTCCATGTATCGCGGCAATCATATGCAGCAATTATGTCATTGTAGCCTCGATTCTAACTTTAGACTCAATTGTGGTGATTATAACTTACACTCAACTGAGATCAATTTAGTTCAGTCTAACTTTAGACTGAATTTAATATTTAAATAACTAACTCTTAAATTATTAAAATCATCTCAACTCAAAATCTCTTTATATATGAAACTTATAATTTTTTTCAACTCAATACTTTTTTACAACTCAGGATCCACAACTTTTTTTAACTTTTCATAAATACATCTAAACTCATCTTAGCATCCAAACACATATAAACTATCTTAGGTAAATCCCTCATAACTAACTTCACAATCTCAACTCACTACTATTAATAAAGAATTCAACTCATCTCAATTCAATTCAACATTCAAACGGAATCTAATTTCTTCTCCATAGACTTTCCAAGTTAGAACACAAAAAGCATAGAGTTTTCCAATTTAAGGGGATTGGTAATAATAGAGCAAGGCGGGCTGTAGACATGGCAAGTCCACCAAGTATAAATGTCCTATTTTCTGAGGATAAAAAAAAAAGTCCACCAAGTATAAAGTTCAAAATTCAAGGCATTAAAGGGTGTGAAATCAATGTTTCAAACCAGGAATGAAAGAAAATAATGGACCCCAAAATTGACCTAAACAAAGTAACATTTTACCGTTCACTAAAAATCCAACTACAAACAAAATTGTATCATATTAGCAAACTGAATAAATATGTGATTTTCTTTCCTTTTTCTTTTTTTAATATATATTGGGAAATAAAATACAAGCACTTGGAGTAGTCTTCCCTGCATATAGCAAGCAATGCCTCGGCTAATGGGCTTCTCATTGTCCAAACAGAAACACCCATCTTGTACCAACTAAATCTTTATAACTCTGAATTGGTCCTTGCTTCATTGAGGCTCTAAAATCCGGAGCACAGATTTTTTTTTTTTTTTAAAAAAAAAAATAAAGGAAAAGGAAAAGCATAGAAAAAGCAAAGTCAGCTCAAAATTAAAATGTATATATATATATATATATTGTTATGGCATTAAGATAAGAAAAGCATCCGCGAGACAAACCAGTCGTTTGAAGGATCTGCTTTGCACTTTTTTCTTTGGACTCTCCGACTCGGGCTTGGCACGATCGAGAGCCTACAGAATTAATAAATGTGAGTTACCATGAGCGCATGAGAATATCCTGTGCGCCTTCTTGTTTACGTAAACAAAACAAAGCACAACCAACTAAACAAGAATGTGGGTACAAAATACTTTTAACCAATTTAATTAAAGGACAGAATATATGTAAAAAAAATAAAAATCTCACGAACTGCTCTCCCCGACATATCCTTATCCCCACCGGAATCCACCACTCCCAAATCAAAGAGAGGAAGAAAGAAGCCCCTCCTCCCATAACAAATCCAAAGATCTTTCTCTTTTTTCTTCTCAATTTTTATTTTTTTTTCACTTTCTTTGTCATTAAAGGGTATATCTAGAGCTCTTGATCCACCATGTCTCTACACGCCTCCCCAACATTAGAAGATTTGCCCTTTCCTCATCCTTCCCCAGCCATTGGCTGCCACCAGTCACTGGTGCTTGGCCACCACGTGCCACCCACCTTCCTCAGGTTCTAGCTTTTTTTTTTTATTCCAACCACTTATGGCTGGCTATCAGCTTGCTTATCAACCAAGTTATGCTTTTTTTTTTTATAAGTAAAAATATTATATATATATATATATCAATAGGAGTAACCAAGTACACTGGACGTATACAAGAAAACACCTAACCCATACTAGAGTGCCCCAAAAAGCCCATGAAAATTACCCAAAATACACCAAACTCGAATTGGAATGGAACACACCTCCCCAACCCCAGCCCCTTGTTTCCTGTACAACTACTTCAAATCCCTCTACAAGATCGTTTTCACAATGCCCTCTCTTTAGTCTTCCCTCGACTTGAACTATCTCCCATCGCATCGTAATTAAATGCCCATGAAAGACGCTTTAACTCCCTACTTTTCTTGAAACTTGATTTGGTTGCAAGCGTGTGGCTCACCTCAATCGCAGTGAATAGAGCTTTAATTTGGTCTTCATATGCATCATTTGAAATCCCCACAATTTGCTTAAAGCCGTTAACTTTATTAAGAACCCAATCCAATGCTGACCCCGCTATATCGTTTAACGAAGGAAGAGAAACCAAGGGAATGGCATTATCCCCAAACACAGTACCCAATTGCACTCTCGACTCTAAACCTTCCTCCACACGAGACACCAACGACAAACTTTCCTTTCCACCATATGATTGCTTAACAACAATATGATTGTTGTCTACTGTTTCTGTCACCATTACAAGTTCCTCCCCTCCATCAACATTGATTGTATGCACTCCACTCCCCGATCATCCTTTCCGTGCCACTTTGTCAAACCCTAATGCTCCCTGAGGAGACATAGAACAGGTAGGGGAAACACAACCTTCTGTAACCCTACTTGCATCTTCTAGAAGAGGCTCGACTGTTACTTCCAAAGTATTCAAGACCCTGGATGGACCCCCATCTTTAATTAAAAATGAATCAAGTTATGCTACTTCAATAACTTTCAGTTTTCTTCTCACAACTTTTATTTAAGAACTTCAATCTTAAATATACCACGCCACGCCGTCATAACACACCCCACTCCCTATTCGGACCTAGCGTAAGGCTCTACCATCCCATTGAGCACCTCTGCCTTTTGATTAGCACATGCAACAACCACATGGCTCCTTCACGCCATCGCAAAGTCTACTGTCCCATTTTTTGGCAAGAGCTACATGCTCCTGCTGCTTTCTTTCAAGGAGATGATACTCTCATCAAGCACCTACCTCAAAAACACACACAATAGGGGAGCTACATAACCCTTTAACCTCTGATAAAATTTTACAAGAGGTCAAAAGTAGGGGAAAAAATTATAAATAGCATAAGAGACAAAGGTTCTCAGTGTAAATCTCAGGTACTACTAACGAAATCCATGGGAGTACACTGCAGATATGCATTAGGTGATCAACGCATATAATTTCTCTCCAAATGTGCAGCTTTTCAGCAAATAGATCCAGGATCTCCAATTCACAGATCGTAGTCCTTCTCCATATTCGATCTACAAAGCACCCAGGTGGCCCAATCTCAACCTACCGGCACTCATTAGAAATAAGAACCAATTCAAGAATTTGTCTTCAATTGATTAAGGCATTTGAGAATTGGATATGATCTTTTTCCATTTTAATAGTTAGGTGGATCTCTTGTATACTTCCTGTGAAAAAGGTCCTTTTTGTCTTAACAAAACTTTACATCACTCATCAAAAACAAAACATATATTATCAAAGAACATAAATTCTTGCACTTAAATGCATAATCTTTTACCCTTTAGTTTGCCTGATTGATTAGGGGCAACTAAGCTCTTACAACAACAATGAAGGCTCACTTCCGTTTCCATATACTTCCCCATTTCCCTTAAACATGTAACCATGGGAAATGTTTCTGATTTTAATACGTTTCCCTTCTTTCATCCACTTCTTTCAATCCAAACACCCTGTTAACCATGTGTGGTTCACAAGATACGGGGTGGACATTTCACATAAACATCTAAATGTGGGAAGTGCTTCTGAGTTTAATCTATTTCACATATCATTCATCCACTTCCCTTCACTTCCTTCAACCCAAACACATTGCTAACCATTTGCAGTAAACATGACACTGGTTGGACATTTCAGGCCTTCATATTCCATCTAATGCATCTTCTGTTTTTAGATGGCCAAAAGCTCCATAACAAACTTTCTCATAATAAATGTGTCACTTTGTAATTAGGTGTCTCACTTTGTATACTTCCTGTGTACTTGGGCATTGCCTAGTTTTTTTCTATTCAATAAAGATTATTACTTATCAAAAAACAAAAAAACAAACAAACTTTCTCATAATATTGTCAATACCCTTTATTCCTCTCACTCCAATCAGCACACCAACAATACGGGAACTGCTCTCCAAATACTCCTAACCACAAATGCGCCTCTCCCAGATGCCATCAACTTTACTACTGACAGCGGATAAACCAATAGATGCCGAATAATAATAATTGAACCAAGGACCAAAGCTCTCCACAAGAGTGAGATGCAGACTCAACAAGCACAAAAAGGGAGTAATGAAGCCCCCCCAACACCCCCCCCAAAAAAAAAAAAAATCATGGCATGGGAAGAATACAATAATGACCTTAACAAATCTGCACCATACATGTTCCATAAAGGTAGAAAGAGATGAAGACGCGTAAGAGTTCCTAGGTTAGCTAATTGTTGTAGCTATTTCTATGGTTGTCAGTATACAGAGAATTCCTACTGCTACAGCAATCAATGCCATGTGAATTTCCATTGCAGTTCTGGCTTTGGACCAAAGCAGCTTGAATCACTCATTGAAAAACAAGTATTAGGCAAATTAACAAGCTTCACTCACTAACGAGCTATTCCCAACAAGCTGAGGCCTTCATGAAGGAGGTGTAATGGCTTTTAGGAATGGTCAATTTCTAGTCCATCATTGGCAGCAAGATTTTTTCACATTTATCTCCTTTATAAAAAATCAACTAAACATTTACAAAAAATCAATCTAAGAGGACCACTTTCAGACACTATAAGAAAGAGAGACTGATCATAGAGATAATAGTACCTGAATCAAAGATTCCACGCGACGTCGCATCCTTGTATGCATAAAACCCTCAGAGCACTGTTGAGGAATATGTATGAAACAGATATTAAATATATCCAAAAATATAAAAAATGAAGCATGCTAAAATAAAGTGAAGACTTTGCACGCCAAAAATATGCCCATATGGGCTGATAGGACCAAATAAAATCCGCATACCACCATTTTACACATTCAAACAGATCAAGGTTTCTTTCCCTAATGAATAGCAGAAAGCTGATATCAGAAGAAGGTTCAGGAAGAAGGATGCATACCATATTAATATATCTTAATGATTTTAAAATGGATAACAACACAACAGATTTCAAGATAAATGAGGAAATAAATCAATATTTTGTAGCACCCATGCTTGTGAATCTCTCCAAAGTTTTTCTAAGAATTGAGATCATCGTGAAATATAGATCATTTACTATTGAACATGCAATGTTACACAATCAAAGTGTTGTACGAGCATCACCATCCCTAGCCAGAGCACCTCTGCATGCATTTAACAGGTGAGAGCAAACATAGTAGCAAGCACTCTGCTGTGGACCAAATTGCCAATGGGTTCATGGAGAAGTTTGAGAGAAAGAAGTAAAACCCATTATGGAGTAAAAATAAAAAAATACACAAGCACAAGCATCTGTCGAGCAAGCCTTTTTGAAACTTCTCACAACTCCTGTGAGTTGAAGGCCTATTGAGTGGCTCTTCTCGAAAGTCCACAAGACTCTCGCAGGATATTCAGTTGAACGAAATTTTTTTTTGATGAATAATTCAGTTGAACGAAATTCGCAACTAAAACTTGCGCAACACAGTTGAGACTGTGGCTTGAACAAACTTGCAATAATTTTAAAAATCCCGATCTCCTAGAATTTCGATTTGGTTAAAATTCTTTACATTATTTAAGTACTCTAAGGCTGGTTTTGGCAGCATGAGTTATTTTTCTGATTTTAAATCAATAGAATCCTCTTGGAAGAATTTTCGTTATATTCGTATGACCATGGGATTCGTTCTTTGTTTGCAAGAAAAAAAGTCGTGAGATTTTCATGTTAGCAGATTAAGCTTCCCACCACACCAGGCTACATCACACTCTAGCTTTAACATGACATATTTGAAGTGGTACAGACGCACATGCATATACCCAAGCACAAAGTATAGAACTTGTATGATGTTTAAAATTAACTAAAATAATCCAAAATTATCAAAACAATTCCGGCCACAAACACATAGGTGCCGTTTCCAGCTGAAGCTACTCACTAGATTTAAATTTACCCAAAGGAAAATGTTGCATCCACCGAGGATGCAGCACGACAAAAGCTACCAATTTTTATTTTTATTTTATAATTTTTTCTACTTAATTGTTAAGTAAATGTTTTTAAATGAATTTGTGAATTTTTTCTTTTTTAAAAAAAAATTAAAAAGATTTAAAAAATACTTGAAAAAAAAAAACACAAAAAAAAATAATAATAAATAAATAAATTTTACACTTATATGTAGGAATCCTCAGAGCCACTATCGGTGGCCCATGCAGGACCCTTACCCAAAATGATTCATAGTTTGTATCTCATTTAAAAAGTTCAAACATGCAAGTGGAAACTGTGTAAGAAGGTGCTTTACTGCTTTCTTTTCCATAAATATTGCAAATAATATAGGGACATGTATTACTTTTATTATTTTTCTTTTATGTATTTCACAATTTCCAATTACGTGAAAATAAAAATCAAAGATAAAGGAAGATTCAGGCAGATTAGGTGAAAGAAATCTCACTTTAACATGATAACTAACATAAGCGTGAAACGTAGATAAACTCCAAACCGTACGGTCCAGCTTTTTACCTTCTACATGACGAGGGAAGATAACTGCATTATTTAAACAATGCACTTTGTTATGGTGAGAAAGTGAAGGAAAAACCAACTCTATCCATTTTTCTACATTTACCAAATGTAACAAATCCTGCATTTGCCAATAATGCTTCAGCCGGAGCTCCCTTCAGTTCTAGAGGAGCAGATGCAGACCACAAACAAGAAGGAGCATTATGGAGTCCAGTTGTACGCCTTGCTTCCACAAACTCCTATATGATAAACAAACTTGGAAGTGAAAAACTACAAATAACACAAAAGTGGATTAAGGCAAACATATCATAAAAATATGCTTGCAAGTGTCAGCAACAGAATCATACACGTGTAAATTGTAATAAATTCCATATGTGAAAGGCCCTCATAGGACCATCAACAAAAAGGTGAGAGCCCACTCATAATTTTCCAAAAAAAAAAAACCTGCATTTGCATGAAATCAGTTATTTAGATTAAAAAATTATTGTACCTGCAGGAAGGAAGTGGCAAGAACAATATCTATGGAGTCTTTAAATCTCATAGGAAACACCACTGTCACCTTTTCTATCTGTTAGAAATCAATATCATAACATTCTGTCAGCAAGTTTTAAGTATGGACCTTCACACAGAATATTGGATGTGATGAAAACATACACAATGACACCAAAATTACAACATGCTCTGTTATGCCAAAAAAAAAAAAGAAAACACTGAATTTCAGAAATGTTATATCAAAACTTATATATCGATGCAACTAGAGTTAGAGTGTATAACCTTTGGAAGGAGAAGGGGTCTTTGTAATACTCCAGATAATGAGGTTAGTAGATTTAATTTATGAATAGTTAGAGGTATCTTTGCAATTCTGGGGGAGACCCCAACCTAGATAAAACGCTACAGGTAGAGGCAAAAAACCCTTGCATCGAGAGAGAAGAAGCTGCCACCCCTCCTCTACAATTAACTCCAGATGATGAAAGAAAGAATATGGCTTTCCTTGTCAAAAGATCACCAACTAGATGATTTTAGGCCAATGTTGACCTACCAAAACAGAGACGAGCTTTTCTGCAAGGAGACCCCAACCACCACACTCATCGAGGCAAATATGAATTCCAGCCAAAAACCTGTAACCCATGACCCCTAAGCTAACCTGATTCAACTGACATTTTTTTCTCCAAATTTAATACATGGAGGTATGTTGATGTGTAATTTCATTTTATAGGGTCAATTTTAGTTAATTTGAGTTACATTTAAAAAAAAAAAAAAAAAAACTTTAAATTTTAAGATTTCAATAAGTAAAAAAAGTTAGAAATTTTGACTTGAAGAAAATTAAAATAAATCTTTGATTACTAATAAGTCAAAATTAAAAACTTTTACGATTCGGGTGGATAACAAAATTGATGGTTGTGTTATATAGGATGTTGGAATTGAACATTCAACCGAGTAATTTTATTTAAGTAGGATTAAATTGAGAAAACTTGAATCGAAATTCAAAGTGTGCATACTTGAATACTGTGAGTTTTGGTTCTTGAAGTTGTGTAACTAAGATAATCACATGTTTTAAATATTAAATTTGATTTGATTGTGCTTAATTTGATATTGTGGACCACTAATGTTTGAGATTAGGCTAAACATTGGGGATCTATTGTATAGACCCTGTATACTTAGATCTACTCGTTTTTTTTTATAAGTACTTAGATCTACTCATGTTAAGATGATATATTATTATGTATACACCCTGTGTACTTAGATCTACTCATTAATATATCGAGGACCGATTGAAGTTCGTTGTGCTTGTAGCTGACCAGATATATTTTCATGTACACTTTTGAGTTCTGTTATAATCTTTGTTCTAGACGAAATTTTATATATGATTTGGCCCCCCGATATAAGAATCCTAGATTCGTTCTTGATTGCAAAAGACTTAAGTATTTTGGATACCCCTAAAACCATCAAATACCGTTTAAGTGACTAATTCCTGGAAACCTATCACTGGTTTTCAGCATACATATGTTCTTCCAACTTTAGTTTTCAAGACTTCTATAAAACTTTTGCTCTTTCTAATTAAATGTATCTATTGTATAGACCCAATGTACTTAGATCTATTCATTAATAAGACTTTCTTCGTACACCTAGTGGCATGGTTGAATTTTTTTAGAGAGAGAAAATTCTCTCCGTACACCTAAAGATTTCTCAGGAGGAAAAGTGAAAACTTTCCTTCTGGTGAAGCTTGAGGTTGCTAAATCTAGAGTGGGATGGGGCATTCGAAATTTGTGGTTATAGAAGCTAAGGAGTTTGAGGTTTTTAGAGATGGGTTGCAAGTGTTCATTATCGAGAGAGGGAGAAGAGTGATAACAGAACTATGTTTGGGTCTGAACACGGTTAGATGGTTCATTAGAGCCATGGAAGATTGTTTGAAAAGTGGGAGAAAGGTGTTCTATTCTGCCCATCAAGAAGGAGGAAGAGGTTATACTGCGCAGAGGTGCTCCAACTTCAGGGGTGGGTACATGGAGGTGGTGGCGTATGGTGGAGGTGGCCATAGAAGCTCTGTTTGTATTCCAGAGGACAAAGATGATAGGGGATGGAGGATGTCGATGGAGGTGTTGAGGGAGGTGGGAAGAGGCCCTGCTTTCCCACCACCACCAGAGAAGGCTTTGCAACATGCTTCTCGGTCGTATAGGGAGGCTCTGCAACAGAGGCCCAGCAACCAGCTTTCCAGTGTCAGAATGGGGGACAACCCGAGAGGTAGGGTAGGTCTGCTGAGAACAGAGCAAATTCTAGCTGTTACTCAGAGCAAAGTAGGAGATGGCAAAGAAAATGATGGCTTTAATATGGAAATGGAGGAAGGCGTGTTACAGGAGCTGAAGGCAAAAGTCAAAGCCATGCAGGAAAAAATTGAGTGGCTTATCAAACGGGCTGAAGAAAAACAAGGCCTGGGCCTAGGCCATGTTCCAGATGTGCCTATGGGTCAAGACTCGGTGTCTGGGCTGAAAGGTAAAGGGATAGATCTCGGCCCAAGCCCGAGAAAGAAGTGGGTGGATACGGGGCGGAGGCTACCTGTTACATCCGAGATTTCGGCCATGCCGAAATTTGCCTTTTTGGAGCCGATACTTGGGCCAAGGGTGACAAAGTCAACCCAGAAAATTTCGATGGACTCGGGGGAGGCAGACGGTGGTCCGGTGGAGGCCAGCTTAGCAGTGGTTATTGAAGAGGGAGAATTTCTAGGCAACGACGGAGAACCCGAAACCAATGGAGGGTTGGTGGGTGAGGTGCTGAACTCACCAATGAGACAGAAAACGCCAACAACCTTAGAACAACCTTTGAGTAACCCAACGTCACTGCAGGAGATCCAGATCATGCCAATGAGTGAGCCGAGAAGTTCTGGAAGGCTGCTGAGTGCGATGGGAAGCCTTGGACAGGCACAGACTAGGACGATGGAGGAAGAGGAACCCCTAGCAGGAGAAGAACAGCCTCGGCCTGAGGAAGAAGATGAAATTCTAGAAATAGAAGGGGATAAAATTTCTCGGGTAGGGGAAGAAGTGGAAGTGAGGGAGAGAGGGGAGGTGGAGGGGGAAGGTTCAATGATTCTGTTTGAGGGGGAGGACTTCTCGGAGGAAGATCCTTCTCCAATAAACATGATAACTCCCTTACCTCATAATTGGGTCTTGAACAAAGTGACAGAGATGCAGAGTGTGGTGGGGATCTCATGTGTGGGCTACGAAGATCAATTTAAGGCGCTGCTAACAGCCATTGAGGCCAGTCACTATCAACATGGTGCAATATCAAAAAAAAGTAGGGAGTTGAGACGACTTACTTGGTCTATCAATTATGGTGGCAAGGATGGAAAGAATGGGAGTGCAGGCCGTGGTAGAAATATGGGAAGGGCTGTTTTAGTTGTTAAATGAAGCCAAAAATTCTAAGTTGGAATGTACGGGGGTTGAATGAGGTTAACAAACGCCTCCGGGTACGATCTTTGTTGAGACAATGGAATCTGGACATTATTTGCTTGCAGGAAACTAAATTGAAGATTATTACAAGAAGAGTCATAAGGAGTTTATGGAGCTGCCAATTTGCAGGATGGTCCTATTTACCTTCGAAAGGGGCCTCGGGGGGAGTATTGGTTATGTGGAATAAAAGGGTGGTGGAGAATATCGATGAGTTTGTGGGAGAATATTCGGTGGGGTGCTCGTTCAAAAAATCCGAAGATGGATTTGTGTGGGCTTTCACTGGCGTTTATGGTCCTAACTTGGATTGTGAGCGGCGGTTGCTTTGGGATGAACTTGCAGGCTTGGCTTCATGTTGGGAGGTTCCATAGTGTATTGGAGGAGATTTTAATGTGACTAGATTTCCTAGCAAAAGATCGGGGGAGGGACGAGAAAACCTTGCTATGAGGGAATTTTTAGAAATCATTTATGAGCTGGAACTAATGGATGTACCGCTAATGGGGGTGATTATACTTGGTCCTCCAACCAAGCCTGGTCAAGACTAGACAGATTCTTAATATCTCCTTCTTGGGAGGAACATTATCCAGATCTCTCTCAGAAAAGGCTCCCTAGGATTTGTTCGGACCACTTTCCCATATTGTTGGATTGTGGAGGGATCCCAGGGGGTAGAAGGCCTTTTAAATTTGAGAATATATGGTTAAAACATGAGGGGTTTGTGGAGCTGGTGGGGCAAAGGTGGAGCTCATATCATTTACAGGGCAACCCAAGTAATGTATTGGCTGGAAAGTTGAAGGTTTTGAAAAAGGATTAGAAGTTATGGAATGAGCAAATATTTGGTGATGTTACACTACAAAAAAAAGAATCTATTTCAAGAATTACAAAGCTTGGAGGGAGTAAGAGATGAGAGTAATCGCAAAGGGCAAGTAGTTGCTGATTTCGAAAGAGTGATCCTTATGGAGGAAATTTCGTGGCGACAAAAGTCAAGGGCATTGTGGCTTAGGGAGGGAGATAGGTGCACAAAGTTTTTTCACCCCATTGCAAACTCTCACAGGAGGTTCAATACCATTGAGTCTCTAAACATGGATGGGGGTTCACTTACAGACCAAGCTGAAATAAAGAATCATGTGGCTGGACACTTTGAACATTTGCTATCGGAACCTCATGATTGGAGACCTACATTAGACGGACTAGCTTTTGAGCACATCGACCAAAGTAGTATGGTTTGGTTGGAGAGACCATTTGAAGAGGAAGAGGTACACATAGTAATCAGAAAAATGAATAGAGACAAAGCACCGGGCCCGAATGGCTTTACTATGGCTTTCTTTCAAATGTGCTGGGAGGTGGTGAGAGAAAATGTTATGCAGGTTTTCCAGGAATTTTTTTACATATGGTAAATTCGAGAAGAGTTTGAATGTTACTTTCATCGCACTTGTTCAAAAAAAAGGGTGCTATAGAGGTGCAAGATTTTAGGCCTATTAGTCTGGTGGGGAGCATATACAAGATAATTTCTAAAGTCCTGGCTAATAGAAGGAGCACAATTATGGATAAAATTATATCTAAGACTCCAAATGCTTTTGTGAGAGGGCGCCAAATACTGGACTTGGTTCTTATAGCAAATGAGTGCTTGGACAACAGGATCAAGTCGGGAGTGCCAGGTATTTTATGCAAATTAGACATGGAAAAGGCCTATGATCATGTCAATTGGGACTTCTTGTTATACATGTTAAGCCGATGTGGTTTTGGGACAAGATGGAGAAAGTGGATGAGGCATTGTGTGTCAACAGCTCGTTTCTCAGTGTTAGTAAATGGAGATCTGGTGGGTTTCTTTAATAGCTCGCGGGGATTACGACAAGGTGATCCATTATCACCCCTTTTATTTGTCATCGTAATGGAGGCATCGTAATGGAGGCCCTAAGTAGAATGATGTCAGCTGCAGTGGAGGGGGGATTCTTGTCTGGTTTTGTAGTGGGAAACATCAACATCTCACATCTTTTGTTTGCAGATGACACATTGCTGTTTTGTGAGGCAAACGCAGGACATATACAAGCTTTGAAGGCCATTTATTGTGTTTTGAAGCGGTATCTGGGTTAAAGATTAATCTTGCAAAGACGGAGATGGTCGCAGTTGGTGAGGTGAGGAACATTAGAGGGTTGGCCAACATTTTGGGATATGTAGTCTCTTCATTGCCATTGAAATATCTTGGCCTTCCCTTGGGGGCTACCTTCAAAGCCAAGGTAATTTGGGAGGAGGTGTTGGAGAAATTAGAGAATAAATTGGCCGGGTGGAAAAAGGTTGTATTTAACTAAAGGGGGGCAGATCACTCTTATCAAGAGCACCCTATCCAACCTTCCTACATACTACTTGTCTCTATTTCCTCTCCCCGCTAGCATAGCAACAAAAATAGAGAAACTTCAACATGATTTTCAGTGGAGTGGCTTAGGCGAGGAGCTCAAATTCCACCTAGTAGGGTGGAATAAGGTGTGTACTCCGTTGAGAGATGGGGGCTTGGGGGTCCAAAATGTGAGGGCCTTTAATGATGCATTATTAGGAACATGATGGCGTTATGATAAGGAAAGGGGAGCCTNTTCTCGGGTAGGGGAAGAAGTGGAAGTGAGGGAGAGAGGGGAGGTGGAGGGGGAAGGTTCAATGATTCTGTTTGAGGGGGAGGACTTCTCGGAGGAAGATCCTTCTCCAATAAACATGATAACTCCCTTACCTCATAATTGGGTCTTGAACAAAGTGACAGAGATGCAGAGTGTGGTGGGGATCTCATGTGTGGGCTACGAAGATCAATTTAAGGCGCTGCTAACAGCCATTGAGGCCAGTCACTATCAACATGGTGCAATATCAAAAAAAAGTAGGGAGTTGAGACGACTTACTTGGTCTATCAATTATGGTGGCAAGGATGGAAAGAATGGGAGTGCAGGCCGTGGTAGAAATATGGGAAGGGCTGTTTTAGTTGTTAAATGAAGCCAAAAATTCTAAGTTGGAATGTACGGGGGTTGAATGAGGTTAACAAACGCCTCCGGGTACGATCTTTGTTGAGACAATGGAATCTGGACATTATTTGCTTGCAGGAAACTAAATTGAAGATTATTACAAGAAGAGTCATAAGGAGTTTATGGAGCTGCCAATTTGCAGGATGGTCCTATTTACCTTCGAAAGGGGCCTCGGGGGGAGTATTGGTTATGTGGAATAAAAGGGTGGTGGAGAATATCGATGAGTTTGTGGGAGAATATTCGGTGGGGTGCTCGTTCAAAAAATCCGAAGATGGATTTGTGTGGGCTTTCACTGGCGTTTATGGTCCTAACTTGGATTGTGAGCGGCGGTTGCTTTGGGATGAACTTGCAGGCTTGGCTTCATGTTGGGAGGTTCCATAGTGTATTGGAGGAGATTTTAATGTGACTAGATTTCCTAGCAAAAGATCGGGGGAGGGACGAGAAAACCTTGCTATGAGGGAATTTTTAGAAATCATTTATGAGCTGGAACTAATGGATGTACCGCTAATGGGGGTGATTATACTTGGTCCTCCAACCAAGCCTGGTCAAGACTAGACAGATTCTTAATATCTCCTTCTTGGGAGGAACATTATCCAGATCTCTCTCAGAAAAGGCTCCCTAGGATTTGTTCGGACCACTTTCCCATATTGTTGGATTGTGGAGGGATCCCAGGGGGTAGAAGGCCTTTTAAATTTGAGAATATATGGTTAAAACATGAGGGGTTTGTGGAGCTGGTGGGGCAAAGGTGGAGCTCATATCATTTACAGGGCAACCCAAGTAATGTATTGGCTGGAAAGTTGAAGGTTTTGAAAAAGGATTAGAAGTTATGGAATGAGCAAATATTTGGTGATGTTACACTACAAAAAAAAGAATCTATTTCAAGAATTACAAAGCTTGGAGGGAGTAAGAGATGAGAGTAATCGCAAAGGGCAAGTAGTTGCTGATTTCGAAAGAGTGATCCTTATGGAGGAAATTTCGTGGCGACAAAAGTCAAGGGCATTGTGGCTTAGGGAGGGAGATAGGTGCACAAAGTTTTTTCACCCCATTGCAAACTCTCACAGGAGGTTCAATACCATTGAGTCTCTAAACATGGATGGGGGTTCACTTACAGACCAAGCTGAAATAAAGAATCATGTGGCTGGACACTTTGAACATTTGCTATCGGAACCTCATGATTTGAGACCTACATTAGACGGACTAGCTTTTGAGCACATCGACCAAAGTAGTATGGTTTGGTTGGAGAGACCATTTGAAGAGGAAGAGGTACACATAGTAATCAGAAAAATGAATAGAGACAAAGCACCGGGCCCGGATGGCTTTACTATGGCTTTCTTTCAGATGTGCTGGGAGGTGGTGAGAGAAAATGTTATGCAGGTTTTCCAGGAATTTTTTTACATATGGTATATTCAAGAAGAGTTTGAATGTTACTTTCATCACACTTGTTCCAAAAAAAAAGGGTGCTATAGAGGTGCAAGATTTTAGGCCTATTAGTCTGGTGGGGAGCATATATAAGATAATTTCTAAAGTCCTGGCTAATAGAAGGAGCACAGTTATGGATAAAATTATATCTAAGACTCCAAATGCTTTTGTGAGAGGGCGCCAAATACTGGACTCGGTTCTTATAGCAAATGAGTGCTTGAACAGGATCAAGTTGGGAGTGCCAGGTATTTTATGCAAATTAGACATGGAAAAGGCCTATGATCATGTCAATTGGGACTTCTTGTTATACATGTTGAGTCGATGTGGTTTTGGGACAAGATGGAGAAAGTGGATGAGGCATTGTGTCAACCAAAGTTTTGAAATCCGTTTCGTTCAGCGTTTCGGTTGAGGCACTAGAACAAAATATTTCGGTACCGGTACATTTCGGTGTACCATTTCGGGATAAACAATAAATGAATAAATTATATATATAAAAACTATAATTCAAAATAATATCAATTCAAGTGTTAAAAATATAGATATTGAGAAACTTAATAATATTTTTTAATATAAAATTTAAAAATATACAAATATATAAAACACATTTATTAATATATTTATTTTATTTTTAAAACTGTAATAAATTCTTGGAATTGACTTGCATGCAGAATTTTTATAAACTACAATAAATATAACTTTTATTTGAGTTGGTCGTTTGGTGAATTTTAAAACCACACATATAAATATATATATATATATAGATATTCAAATTTTGATAGAAAAGGTACAAAACAAGTAAAAAGTAGAAAGTATTCAAATTTTGGCAGAGGTGTAGAGTCTAGTGCACGGAAAGGGTTTATTTGGATTCTAAAAGTACAATTTTGTCCAACAATTTTCAACTTATTTACAAGAGAGCCATTCCTTTAATCTGAATTTTAATTTTGGACCGGAATTAATATTCCAGCCGGAATACCGGAATCCGGCCGGAATTGACCGAAATTGGCCGGAACGGCCGAAATTTGACCCGAAACGAAATAGATATCTACCTCATGCCGGTCACTATTCCGGTACGAAAAATTCCGGCCATTCCGGCCGGAACGGAACGGTTTTTAAAACCTTGGTGTCGACAGCTCATTTCTCAGTGTTAGTAAATGGAGATCTAGTGGGTTTCTTTAATAGCTCGCGGGGATTACGACAAGGTGATCCATTATCACCCCTTTTATTTGTCATCGTAATGGAGGCCCTAAGTAGAATGATGTCAGCTGCAGTGGAGGGGGGATTCTTGTCTGGTTTTGTAGTGGGAAACATCAACATCTCACATATTTTGTTTGCAGATGACACATTGCTGTTTTGTGAGGCAAACACAGGACATATACAAGCTTTGAAGGCCATTTTATTGTGTTTTGAAGCGGTATCTGGGTTAAAGATTAATCTTGCAAAGACGGAGATGGTCGCAGTTGGTGAGGTGAGGAACATTAGAGGGTTGGCCAACATTTTGGGATATGTAGTCTCTTCATTGCCATTGAAGTATCTTGGCCTTCCCTTGGGGGCTACCTTCAAAGCCAAGGTAATTTGGGAGGAGGTGTTGGAGAAATTAGAGAATAAATTGGCCGGGTGGAAAAGGTTGTATTTAACTAAAGGGGGGCAGATCACTCTTATCAAGAGCACCCTATCCAACCTTCCTACATACTACTTGTCTCTATTTCCTCTCCCCGCTAGCATAGCAACAAAAATAGAGAAACTTCAACATGATTTTCTGTAGAGTGGCTTAGGCGAGGAGCTCAACTTCCACCTAGTAGGGTGGAATAAGGTGTGTACTCCGTTGAGAGATGGGGGCTCGGGGGTCCAAAATGTGAGGGCCTTTAATGAGGCATTATTAGGAACATGATGGCGTTATGATAAGGAAAGGGGAGCCTTATGGAAAGGAGTGATTGACATGAAGTATGGAAGTGAACGGGGGGGTTGGTGCTCTAAGGAAAGTAGGGGGGCATATGGGATGGGGTTATGGAAGTACATAAGGAAAGGTTGGTGTACCTTTGCTAGTAATACTCGTCTTTGTGTGGGGGATGGCATGAGGGTCAGCTTTTGGAATGATGTGTGGGTGGGAGACATGGTCCTAAAGGAGGTTTATCCTAATATTTTCAGAATTGGCCGGGACAAAGAAGCAATGGTGGCTGATTTGCGGGTAATAAGTAATGGTACACAGGAGTGGAATATAAGTCTTACTCGGGATGCACATGATTGGGAAGTTACCGGGATGGTGGAATTTCTCAGCTTGTTGTACAACACTGTTATTGATGCTACAAGTGAGGATAAGATAGTTTGGAGACCTTCTAGGAAAGGGAATTTTCTGTGTGCTCCTTTTATGATACAATTACCATGCAGCGAAGACACAACAATTTTCCTTGGAAGAACATTTGGAGGAGCAAAGCACCTAAAAAGGTTGCATTCTTTGTATGGACAGTAGCATTAGGAAAGATTCTCACTATGGACAACTTAAGAAGACGAGGCATTATCATAATAGAATGGTGCTGTATGTGCAGAAAGAATGGTGAAACGGTAGACCACTTACTTTTACATTGTGAGTTCGCTCGGGAAATCTGGAATTATTTCTTCAGTAGAATGGATATAGCATGGGTCATGTCGGGAAGAGTGATAGAATTACTTGCAAGCTAGAGAGGAATCACGGGGACACCACAGATTGCGGCTATATGGAAGATGGCTCCTCTTTGTATTCTTTGGTGTATTTAGAGTGAAAGAAA
Source organism: Carya cathayensis (assembly GCA_011037825.1). Lineage (NCBI taxonomy): Eukaryota > Viridiplantae > Streptophyta > Magnoliopsida > Fagales > Juglandaceae > Carya > Carya cathayensis. The sequence continues at coordinate 490,139 of QGSO01000164.1, read as the reverse complement.
TAATAGAATTTTTGAGGATCAAGAACGTTCCCTAGAAGAGTTTAGGAGGTTTTTTTGGAAGACTCTATTTATGTGGGCCATCGCTCTAAAGCTGAATGGTCTCAGTTTCCAAGATTTCCTTGTATTAGTTACTAGATCCTAAATAAGTGTATTCACATGTATACTTCCAGTGTACCTAGAATATGCTTATTAATAAAATTTCTTATTACTTATAAAAAAAAAATAAGACTTTCTTCCTAATCAAAAACAAAGTTTTGGCTGATTCTAAAAACCCTGCCAAGCTTTTGTCATGTGATATACAACATGGATAATGATTAACTTGTGGTGTACCACATGTCAAAAAACAAAGATAACCATACGGAATTTAGAAAAGTACAATAATAAATGAAGAAGTTTCTGTTGGGGAGAGGAGTCCCCTAGCTAGTTGTGGGGGAGTGAGGTGGGAGGATTTCTCCCCTACTGAGGGAAGGAGAGGGCCCACTCTACCCCTCAAGATGGGCACACAGAGCAGGGGGAAGGGTTTCCCCACCCCCACACACTGCCCCACTGTGGGCCCACAGGGCGGGAGAGATCAGTAGGGTGGGGGTTCCCTTCTCCCTACCTCACGAAGAGGGCTTGCCACAGCATGGGATTGGGGGGCACTGCCCAAGTACACAGGGCTATGCCTTCTTCACTGTCAAGGGGAGAAAGAGAGTAAAGAATAATTTTCTAGTTAAAGCTACGTCTCTAAAAATAAACCCATGAAGGTCAAATTATATCGTTCAAACTTCTAGAGATGAAAAAAAATTATGCAACAAAAATTTGTTGACCTGTTAAGATGATATTTTTACCCGAGGAAGAAGGAAAAAAGACTCGTTTGGCCTATGCAGAATGGCAACAAGCCGGTCCATATTAGAAGCAACAGTCCTTGAAGCAAGTTGTTTTAGAATTACTCTCAAAGGAGCACCAAGGACCGTTTCCCTCACAGATGCAATCTTAACCAAAAGAGCATGTCTGTACTCTGCAAAACATCAACAAGGAAAAAGTTCAATAACATCAAAAACAAAAAATAGTAACTCAGCCACAGAATGACAGAATACACAAATAATAATAGATAAGTGAATTAATGGAAGGTATTTTTTTATCCTTTATGGTTCAAAACAATCTTATGCAAAAATATAATTAACTGAATTTATATCAAACAATCTGTTATATGCTATTTCTACATGTAAGGTGAAGGCAAGCTCAAATTTTTCACATGATGGCTTGTTTGATTGCATCGTTAAGAATTTCTGTCTGCTCAGACACCCTACATCTTGACCAAAAGAAATAATATGTTCATGATAACCTATGGAATACTTTCATATATTGTACTTTCTGCTTTTGTTTCTTTTAATATATATTTACACAGGTTTTTTCCATTTGTCCATTCACAAGGGGTTAAGAACCAAAAAATGAAAAAGGAAGTGTTTAGGGTAAAACAAGTGTACAAAGAAAAAAATCCCTTAGGATCTTCTTTTAAAAAGGAATGTCCTATAGGGTAATCCTCTTCCTCTCATGTCATTTCTAGAGAGAGAGAGAGAGAGAGATTCTTTCAACCACTTTGTAGCTCCCCAAGGAAGGCCCAAGCCACACCTAGGCCATACTCCAAAAAAAGTAGTCAATGATACAACCGGATCCCCTTGAAATCGTTATAAAGAGCAAGAACTTCTCATTTTTAAGCAATGTAAGATCTCATTCACCACCTATACTCATTCAATATGGAGTATTACGATCTTCCCCCTTAAATTCCCAATGTCCTCATGAAGTCATTCCATCATAGATGACTTGGCTCAAGTCCCACATTTCCTGTTGGACTCTAATATCATTTGTAACACCCCAATGAATGCCCAAGCCAGATCTGAGCCATAATCCAACAGAGCTAGTCAATGGTATAATTGAAGTTCCTTGGAATCATTATAAAAACTTCTCCCTCTCAAGTAATGTGGAATCCCATTCACTATCTATGCTCTCTCAATATGAGGTATTACACTCTTAAAAACCAAAGGGGGAGGATAATTCTAATAAGTGCCGAGTTCTAGCCTCAAGCATGATTTTTTAACTTGAGAAATTGGCTTTAACCCAGGAGAAGAGGCACAGTGGCTTGCCAATGAGCGATAGCCAAAACAAAATTCACAGGTTATACACTACTCTTTTGTATTCACCTAGTCTTCAAGTTGGTTGCACATTAAATTTATACAAAAGCATAATAGCTCACAAAGCATTGACTTGAGGAGTGAAATCCTGAATATGGTAAGGAGTATATATTGCATAAAAATGTTACTTCAATTGAGAAAGGAACTGCTATTTGCAGATAATCACCTAAACCTAATCTAAATTTTTAGCTATACATCAAAGCCTAGAAGTATAGATGGATATTTCAATCTGTCATGCAAGTTAAGGAAAATCCTTGCTCATTGATTTCTTCCAGTCTTCTGCTGGGGCAAGGTTTAGAGGCAAATCCAGTGGGAGAGGAGTTTACTTTTCAAAACATGTTGCATAAACCACACTAAAACCATCACAATGAAAACATCTAATAAGGCCTAAAAGAAACACAATCCAGAATCAGTGCAGCTAAAGAACTGAATAATACAAATTAATCAACCCCCGTAGAAATAATACAAGAGGCATAAGGTCTATACAACATACATAATCAAACTGTGAATAGTCTTTTTAATTCATATGTTGATTTCCTTGGACTGCATAATATTACAATATGCACAGTCAGACATAGTTCCAAACATTTTTAACTTCTACCCACATGTCATAAAATTTCAGTTACAACTCCTAAACATTTCACTAATAAGTTCGTTGTAACTGATCATTGACACAAAAATTACCCTTGTATCAAATGAATGGTATAAAATTTTGGTTTAAAAAATTAAATAATAATAAAATAAAATAAAAAACTTTTTTCAGGAAGTAAAAGAAATATTTTAGGCGTAATCTTAAAAATCCGAGCAATGATGGAGATGTTTAACAAGGGATCCTAAATGCTTCAGCATATCAACAGCAAGCTAATAATGACCTTAGAAAAGGAACTCGTTGAACCTTCATCTGGAGGAAGTTTGGACAAATTCAGTTTCAAAGTGAGATTAAATCCATCCCTTGGAGGATCAAGAATTTGTACAACCACACCATATGCAGCTTTTATTGCCTCAATAGCTCCAAAAGGAAGTCCACCAAAGAAGATGGCATCTGGGGGAGGGGTAGGTAACGACACTGACAGCAGCAAGACGTGTGAATTCTTCATTGACACCTACAATATATTTTTGGCAAACAGATGAAAAAACCAGATACTCATACCCCACATGACCAAACTACCAGATTCAAATAAATATAAGGATAGATAAACAAATTGATTAATATAAGATCCTTCATTACAAGTTTACTCATAATTGTGCGCTTTCTTCCACAGAAATGCTAAACTGAAAGGCTTACAAGTTAAATTACCTGAATATGGTAGCGAACATCATGAAACTCAACCCAGTGGTAATCCAATTCAACTCCTTTTTCAAGACTGCAGGAAAATAATGAAATGAGCATGCTGTGCAAGTCCATACAGCAAAGAAAGATCAAGTTTCAGTTCCTTCTTTTTTCTTTTTTTTTTTGTAAGTGACCACTAGATAAAAAGCTAAAAGATGAATGAGTGCCGGAACAAGCATCAGCATCGTCACAGAAACTAAGGAAACTATCAATTAGTAATCGAATTGGATAGTAAAAACTACGATTAGAATAAAATAAAATAAAAATCCATGCATGTGTGGGGTCTATTTGTCACAAAATAAAAATACGAGAGCTAAAGCATTAGATGCTTGTTCAACTGAAAACCAATGCACACGTTAGTTAGATTGTTGATGACTGTCCATGCACATGTGTGGGGTCTATTTTCCCAGATCTTGATTATTGATGACTGTCCTTTAATAGTTAGATTGTGATCATCTTAAGCAAATCACTAAGATAAAACATAAAATTCTCATTTCATCATTACAACTTTTTCAAATTTTAACATAAAATATAATAAACAATTCAAAATTTTCAAATCCCAATTCAACTTTTTTAAATCCCAAAATAATAATAATATTAAAAAATAATATTTTAAACTTTTATCTAAAATTAAAAATTCTCAGCTCACTTACCAAACCTAACTTACTGAACCTCTGGCAACTAATCTTTTCAATATGAAAGGAACACATTTGAATTAATAAATAATCCACTTGACTGGAAAATGGAAGGCCGGATATGAATAGAAAGCAGTAGAAACAAGTTGGCATAATCATTACATGCGATGAAAAATTATGCCCATCAATAAATGTAGGGATGCCAGAAAAGACTCCAATAATATATCTGAAAGTAATAAAACATAGGTTCATGAAGATAAGTAATGACCAACCATAAATCCTAGTAACAGGAGTGAGGTATTCTTTTCGGAAATGGTAAACAATGGCCACAACAATGATTTCATAGACATTGACAACCTAAGATGTGAATTAAAGAATTACAGGTGTACGTAAAGCACTCTCCTAATTCCGAAAGATAAAATGAGAGAACCGTATAAAATTTGATTTGAGAAAGAGAGAGGAAACCCACTTCTGAACTCGATTCTGCAAGGTCTGAAGGAGAAATCTTGAATGAGATTGCAGAAGTATCATCGATTCCAACTCGCTCTCTCACTCTCGCTGTATGTCGGGGAAGGCAGACTGTTGCCAGGGTCTGGGATCTGCAATATCGTTATGGGTTTCGATTCCTGGCTTCTTGTCCGAAGTCTGGGTCTTACGGTTGATGCCGCTTTGATCGGGGGGAGAGAGAAAGTTGGAAGAGTTTGTATGACATTTCCACGTCGGCAAACGACAGGTAGCATTTTGAAAAGTGAAATCTTTTTTCAAAGGGTAACAATACTTGAATTCGTCAGTATACGAGTGCTATATAATAATTTTTTAAAAAATAAATAAATATTAAATTTATATAAAAAATTAATTTTTTTAATAATAACTCGTACTTTTTTTAAAAATAATTAGATGATATTTGTGATATTGCGCATTCCACAATTGTATATAACATCATTCATATTTTAATCTAGGTTTTTTTTTAATTCGAGTTTCAAATTTTAAATTTTAAAATTTCTGCTATTTCAATAACTCACACATTAACTTATACGGTTATGTGAATAAAATTATAAATATAATAATATTTTTCTTATTTTAAAATAAGATTTTTACATAGACCTAATACTAATATTCTAAAAATATAATAAAACTTAAAATAAAAAGTGGCATTTCTCGTAAAATTATTACCATCTCTTATTTTTATAATTTAAAAGAAAAGGCATGGAATCGGCTTCTTCTATTCATTATTCATATACAACACATTTGAAAATGAAAAAAAAAATATGTAATATGTGAAGATGATAAATAGAATTTTTTTAAAATATAATTCAATAAATATTATAGAATTAATTCTTAATCCTATATTTGAATTGAGATGATTTTGATCAACGATCCGAACAATTTCATCTACCGTGCATATTGTTTCCCAGCTTTTTTTTATTTTTTTCAAACATACAAAAACGTTTCTCTTTTTTACTTCAAATGAATATGAATAGGGTGTCAAGAAAAACTAAATTCACAAAATAATAATAATTGAGTGCATATTTAGAAAGGATGTGGTATTAAAGTAATTTAAATCACAAGATGCTACAATGTACATTCTTTAAAATAAGATCATCTACAACTTCTAGTAAGGATAATACTATTTAGCCCCTACAATTATCGTTCAATTGTATTTTTTTTTTAACTTCTATTTTTCATATTTGAAAATGTCTATAAATACAAATGAGTTATCTACTTTTTTCTTCTTCCTTTTTTTTTTTTCCGTAAACGCTCATTTATCACTCAATAACCACTTATTTCTTTTTATTTGTTTTTACCACCTTTTGAAGGTTTTTTTTTTTAAATAAGGAAAATGTAAATAACTCATTTGTATTCATAAACATCTTCAAAAGTGAAAAATAAAAAAAATAAAAATTATAAAAATAAAAAAAATTAAAAAGAAAAATAAATTAATGAGCGGTAATTGAGGGGGACAAGCCAGCATTTTCCCTTCTTAGAAAGTCATACACATAAGAACTAGGGTGCCACCCATTTTTGTTGTTCTCCATATTGGTGAAGATGGTCTGTTAAAAGCACAAAAAACCTAGAAACTTAGATCAGATTCGGGTCTTGTTTAGATTCAGAAACTATCTCAACTCATCTTATCTTTTCTAATTATTATAACTTTTTCAAAATTTTAAACAAAATATAATAAATAATTTAATTCTTTCAAATTTCAAAACAATAATAACATTAAAAAATACTATTTTAACAATATTTTATTCAACTCTCATCTTATCTCATTTCATCTTAACTCACTATCCAAACCTCCACACACCACATAAAAGATGCAAGAACTACCTCCCTAGTATTTGACAGTCCAAAATTGTCAAAGAAATTATGTTTACAACTCTAGGGTATACAAGTTTTGAGTATTCCTTTTGTAAAAAGTGGATAAATTTGGAATCTACGTGAAAATTTATTTATTTTAATAATTAATTATATTCTTTCTTAAATAGAGTGCTCGAAACTTGCACATCCTAAAAATTTATCTAGTATTACTCAAACTTTCACTATCTAAATCTTTAAAATGTAGTCCTGGTATTTTTCAATACCACTTGGGAGGATAACATGAAAGATGAAATTAAGGAAAAAGAACTAGTTTAAAACATTGGTTTTATTTTTATTTTTTTGGGACATATAGTAGAAAGAATTGTAAATCGTCATGATACGTATTTAAGATTAAATTAGAGTAAGGCTAGTATTAATCTTGTTAACTCAATAAATTAAAAGGTTTGGATTAGTATATTTCATGGTTTTCTAAGGTAACGACAGTCCCTAAGTTTTCCTCATATTTGCAAAAGCACATTGGTTTCCAATTTTAGCACTTTAGTTCTTTTTTTGAGGAGTTCAATATCCTGATTTTATTGCTATGCTCTCTTATAGTGAAGAAATATCTTATACAAATAAGAGCTTGAGGTAAAGGAAAGAAATCCTTATATCAGGCTCTTATAAAAAATATAAATAACCCTTCAAATCTAAATACAATCAAATCAAGTAAAATAAAATTAAAATAGACTAGAAAACTAATGTCGAAAGCAACGGATACCAGCACAATCTATAAAGATAAGAACAATCATATGTTTGGGTAATACAAAGAGAGATGAGAACTTTCCATAGGTATAACTCTCAATGCTTAGTTTGATATGTTATATTCTCTAGCACAATTCGACTGTTGATGGCGCCTATCCAATGGAAATATCTTGTTTGGGCTTGTCTTTAGAGATTCATTTCTAGTTGAGATAGGATTAGTCAGGTTTCTATATGGGTTGCAATCTTCTAGTGTTTATCTTTATGGACTGGTCCCAATATCAGAGAGATACCGATGAATGACTTTATCCTTGAACTCTTACGTTGTGTAATTTAACGTTTTAACTATCCACTGCCACGTGAGTCTCATGTGATTATCACCTTTAATTGCCTAAACTTCTTTTCCTCACCTACTGAAAATATTTATAGCCAACAGCTACTCCATAAATTCTTGCCACACGTGCGGGTGGAAATTTCCTTCTTTTTTGTCTTTTCTTTCCACATCATTCATTTCAAATCTAATCCTTTTCTTATGGACACATGTCCTTCCTGAGTAGAGCATGCAATTCATGCATTCATTCTGTCTGACGGTTTGCCTATGATTCATTTCATCGTGTAGCATGAAATCCTTCAGTTTGTCTAACATACATCTCCTTGCGCAGCGTATAATATAAGATTTGTTTGACATGTTTTCTCTGTTGTTGACACGTAGCTTCCTTCCTTGCTCCATCCAATGTGCCTTTTTCCATTCCGCATTCCCATAAATGTCATCACCTTATTCTCTTTAACTTCATCACTCTCCTATCTTGCTCTAAGTGTCTTCTATTTCCGTTTAATCTTCCTCATTTTGTCTTCATGTTCTTTGTGCCTACTTACACCACTTTCTCCTTTCAAATCCTTTCACTCTTTTACACCAATGGCTCCTAGTAATGCTTCCCGTTGTGCTTTTTGATCTTCTCATCTACTTCATTCTCCAAATGAATCCCAATATATTGACCCTTTGCGACCTATCACCTTCAAAGGAAGTCGCTAGACTGTCACCACTACCCTGGTGGAGTTGGATTCTGTGAAAGATTGATATGGTAACCCTTAGTCAGTATGGATGACCCTTCTCAATTCTTGCATTGGCATTGTCAACTCTGTAGGGGTTGTCGAGTAAGCCAAACTATCTATTAGCATGTTTCTGATGGGGTTAAGGTTCCCCTTTTGTTGCCCAGTTTGCAACATTTTAGAGTTCTTGGGCATGATTCTTGCCCAACTCATACTCAATGCTTGGAGGATAGTGTTATCGTGTTGTATTGTCTAGAGGCAGGCCTTGGAGGCTACAAGAGAAGAGAATCCTGACCTCACTGCCTACGAATTCTTTCACATCTTAGCCTTTGTCCTAGGTAAGAACATAAAAGAAAATACTATTATAGCCCATAAGCTTTTTCACTACCTCAAAAGTAAGACAAAAAAATGGATTGATGGCCATTAAGCTTGACATGGAAAAAACATTTGACCTGGTGGAATGAGATTTCCTCTTTGTAGTGATGAAAACCTTGGGATTCAGTCAAAGATTGATAAATTTGATAAAGGAATGCATAACAACGGTGTCATTCTCCATCTTAATCAATGGTTTGCCAAGAGGCTTCTTCAAATCACAGAGGAATTAGGTAAGGAGACCCTTTTTCGCATTTTCTCTTCATATTAGTCATAGAAGCTCTATCCAGAATCTTGTAAAAAGTTGAAGCACAAAAAAAGCTGGAAGGGGTTAAAATTAGCATAAATAGTCCATCAGTATCACACTTACTTTTTGCAGATGACACAATTATCTTTGCAAAGGCCACATAAAAAAAATGCTCAAATCATGTCGAAATGCTTAGCAAAACACCAAGGATGGTCAGGATAAATCTAAACAAATCTTCCATGTTTATTACTAGAAATACAAGCCCAGCAACCAAAATATCCATTTCTCAATGGCTGCCTTATAAAGCATCATCAGCTAGAATGAAATATTTGAGCTTACCTACCTCTTTCAACAAAAACAAAAAAGAAAACTACATTGAAATGTTGAGCAAAGTGGAAAAAAAAATTTAGAAGGTTGGAAATCAAAGCTACTAACTCAAGCAGAAAGAACCATGTTAATCAGATTAGTAGTAAGTACAATCCCCACATACCACATGAATTCATTTCAGCTACCAAAATCAATTTGTAAGACTCTTGACACAGCCTTCAAAAACTTATGGTGGGGCTTCCCAAAAGACAAAAATTATAATTTGACATTAAAATCTTAGAAGTCTATCTCTGCCAACCAAAAAAAGATGGAGGCCTTGGTATCATATTAATGAAAAAGATGAATCAAGCAATACTAGCAAAAATAGGTTGTAAAATAAGTGGACCTAGAAATGGCCTGTGGCGTTCAATCCTAACGGTTAAATATCTTAAGGACACATCATTCTTAGAGGCATCACAGAAGACATCTGATTCTAGTATGTGGAAGGGAATACTCAAAACAAAAGACTTATTAGAAAAAAGGTTCTGCTTCCAAAATTTTAGTGGACAATCAGTAAATATTTGGTTTGATCCGTGGGTCACTACACTAGTAAATTTCAAACCAAAGCCAATCCAATGTATGGCCCCAAACTTTCCTTCTCTTACAGTTGTAGGCCTTGTAAAAAAATTATCCTCAGATTTGGGATATACCAAAAATGCAAAACCTCTTTGATCAGGAAAGTATATCAGAAATACAAAAAATCACACTCTCAGCAAGAGCACATGAATAAGATAAAGTTGTTTGGGCACTAAAACACAATGAGAATTATTCAGTTAAAATAGCTTATCAAGCAATAATAATTGCCCAAGAACTAGAGCAGCAAAATATCTCAATGTCACTATTCAAGCCAATGTGGAGCCTCAAAATCCATGATTGTCATAAATTACTAATTTGGAAGCTACTCTGGAATATCCTCCCCACTAAATCACGGCTTGGCGAAATCATCCATCATCAAGAATCCGAAGAATGCCCACTTTGCAACTAGGAGAAAGAAACTTTGCTGCATCTCTTTGGAGAATGTCCTGTTAACTGAATCATGTGGCAACAGAGCAGTTGGCTCCTAAACCTTACAAGTCTGCCAATCGACACAATTTCAGACTGGATCAAAATGATAATCCACTTAGAAAAGGAATTGGGGCTTCAAATTGAGGAAAAAACATCATTTCCAATTGTTCGTGGTTATAATGTTAGATTTTATTTGGAGGAAGCGGAACCACATTATTCACAATCACACCTCCTTGTCACTCGAAGATGCAAAGATCCAACTAGGCCACATCTATTGAGATTACAAGGAAGCTTGGGAAGGAAAGCTAAGACAACACAAAAAAGAAGAAGAATGGAACCCCCCACCCTCAAACTACCAAAACTTCTCTTTTGATGCAGTAGTACACGATCAATTCTCAGTAGCATCAGCAATACGAAGGAATCACAGGAGAGAAATACTAGAAATAACAACGGAAAAGTTTCAAACCACAATTCCTCTAGTAGCAGAAGCTAAAGCTATGCTGTTAGCTTTCGATATGGCTAGTTCTCAAGAGCTAGCGATAATAGAAGGGGATGCCCAATTGGTCTTCATAGCCATTGAGACCCAGTCTCCACTCCCTTATGGACCATCGCCAATATCATTAAGGACATTCAACTTATCTTTCATCATTAATAAGGATGAAAATTTACTAAAATTCATTAATCTCAAAATAGATATGCGCACTTAAGGTATGATTTGGTAAGTAAAAATTTTGAGATGAGAATTTTGAATTTTACGATGAAATATTAAAATATTATATTTTAAAATATTATATTTTAATATTATTATTTTTTTGGAATTAGAAAAAGTTAAGAAAAAATTAAATTATTTATTCTATTTTATATGAAGATTCGAAAAAGTTGTAGTGATAAGATGAGAATTTTAAATTTAAAATGAGAATTCTTGAGAGCTAAACCGAACCTAAAGTAGTGTAATGGGCAGCTATCTATGTTATTTTTAGAAGCTTACCCTTAAGATAAAATTTCTAGTTACTTATTGTATGTTGATAGTGGAAATTTTCCAACTTAAACTCGTGTATTTTTAATTATTTCTATATAAAATGCTTGATTAAAAAAAAAAGAAAAAAGGTTTAACTGTGTGTGAGTACGAGAAAGAAGGCAGAGTGGGGGACTAAACTGGACTGAAATTGCAGTGATGGAAATGGAAGGGAGACGAGTGAGAAGGTTTGGGAGGGGACGCGCTCGATCTCAGACTCGCTACCTCCTGCCTTTGCGTACAACCACTGTTGCCACCACCCCCAATCTCTCCAACACCATTTCCTGTTGGTCAGTATCTCAGACTTCACACACACACTCTCTCTCTCATTTATATCAAATTCCTTCCGTGATTCAATTGACAATATGAATGTCTTACTACTCCCACAGGTACTGCGACTATAAAATCTCTGTTCTCAATCAACCCCTTTTCCGTTTTGGACGGAGACATGTCAGGTTTTCGCATCTTCCCTGCATCTTACTGTTGTTATTAATCCTTCTTTGTCTTCTAATTAGTATTATTAGAGAACTTTGTGAAAACTGTTAATTACGTATTGACTGACTGACTGTGCCTCGCATTCATTCGTAAAAGGAGTTTGAGAGTATGGTTTTCTATTGGGATCGGTTTTGGCCTAACTGCACTGATTGGCGTTACTATGGTATGGTCTCTACCAGACGGCACCTTTTCCTTTGCTTAAGAATTAATCTTTGTCTTCCAATTTTTCTTTGACGAATGATATCTCGGACATTTTTTACCTCTGGTATCTAATTTTTCTCCCCACCAGATCCTCCTTTGGGAATTAGGCAAAGCCCTGTTTCTGTTCCCACCAAACACAAAGCTCGGAAATCTTTCTACCGCCTTACTGTTCGGGTTTTCTCCCTCAGTTAGTATTTTGATTCTTTCCTTTGTCGTTGTTGTTGTTGCAGTGATGCTGAATTATTAATCAAAACGACTCTGTTCTATTTTCTGCATATGTAGGTCTCTGGTTTGAGCATGTCGCTTGCTGATGCGGGCTATATATTTCTTTCTACCTTGATTTCTGTAACCGTGCACGAATTTGGGCATGCTCTTGCCGCTGCATGGTCAGCTTCGTTCCGTTCCTTTTTTTTGGCATTTTTCAATAAACTGTTTGTTATAAGTATCTGACGCACAACATTGAAAACGATAGGCTTTTTTTTAGTTAGTCAAAGAAATATGGATGAAGAAGATCAGTGTTGAGTTGCACTATATTTTTCCATGTATTGTAAAATGAGATAATTTCAAAATGCAATGGACATTATTTACCGCTGGTATCATTTGAAAATTATTTGACCTTTTTCTTTCCCTTCACCTCTTATAGAAATATAGGGCCGAATGCTAGTAGACAAAGCTAACTTGGTTATAAACTGTCACCAAAAATTATTAAAAAAACACTTTGCCATCAAGTTTGATGTCCTTATTGCTACAAAGAAGTACAGAAATGTGCCTTTGTCCACTATTAGTCCTCTTTGATAGCTAGAAAGGCCTTTGCCATCAAAGCAAGTGATAAACTAATGCATGAGGGGCATGCCCTAAGGATTACACAGTCTTAAGCTATGGATCTTGTGTATCTTTTATTTTTTATTGTTCAAGGCTTTGGGGGTTTGGTGATGTAAGGATGAGAAGGTCGTATTATTTATTGATAAAAAAGGGTGAGAAGTTGGTTTTGTTTGATTCTATTTTCTCAATTATAGGAGTTTGGAGTGTTTGAAATTTTCATATATTTAGGTTTTTTTTTTTTTTTTTGAGAAAAGTAAGACGTATATTAACAAAAGAATAGGCAAAATGCCACGTTCAGTACAAAGAAGTCCTAAACTACGTAGGAGCAATAGATATAAGGAAATCATGTAGATCTTGGCCTTTAAAACTAACAGCAATAGTCCAAGTACAAAGAGTTCTAAATAAAACAGGGTGAGAATTTGGTTTTGTTTGATTCTATTTTCTCAATTATAGGAGTTTGGAGTGTTTTGAAATTTTCATATATTTAGGTATAGAATGAAGTTTAGGGCATTGGAAGATTTTTCTTGATGAGAAAAGTTGGCATAGCTCAAGTACACGGGAAAGACAAGTCTAGAGATACAATAAAGTCACGTATATTCATGGCATTAAAATCTATTACAATCACGGTCCTAATGTGGACAGGGATAGGAGAAGGTTGTGGGAGGAATTGGCGGGAATTTATTCTTTATGGGATGTGCTATGGTGTATGGGGGGTGATTTCAATATTACCCGTTTTTAGAGTGAGCGCTCAGGGCAATATAGAAATTCTGTGGCCATGGAGGAGTTTTCAGAGTTTATTTTTGATTTGAACCTCATGGATCTTCCCTTGGTAGGAGGCGAGTACACTTGTCAAATGGTCGGGTTTGGTCGAAATTAGATAGATTCCTTGTCTCTCCAAAGTGGGAAGCCCACTTTCCGGAGGTATGTCAGAAACGGTTACCTCGAGTTAGCTTTGATCATTTTGCTATTCTTCTAGATTGTGGGGGCATCCACAATGGTTGACGGTACTTCAAATTTGAAAATATGTGGCTTACAGCGGATGAGTTTGTAGAGTTGGTGAGGGCTTGATGGTCTTCGTACCAATTCTTGGGTACTCCAAGTTTCATCCTTGCAGGTAAGCTAAAGGCTCTGAAACAAGATTTGAAGAAGTGGAACTTGGAAGTCTTCGACCACATTGACAATTAGAAGTCAGCCCTACTGGAGGAATTGCAAGTATTAGAGGGACATGAGTTACAAGGAGATATCTTAGAGGAGGGGTTGTTGAGGAAGGGCATGGTTATGTCAAATCTGGAGAGAGTTTTGTTGGCAGAGGAGACCTCTTGGCGCCAAAAATCTAGGGCACTTTGGTTGAAAGAGGGGGATAGGTGCACGAAGTACTTCCACAAAGTGGCAAACTCTCATCGGCGTAGTAATGCTATTGAGTGTTACATTCAGGTCCTGAGGTGTTGACTTCGCCTTCTATTATAGAGAACCATATTGTGCAATATTATGAGTTCCTTCTCACCGAACCGGTTGATTGGAGGCCGAAACTTGATGGCCTGTCTTTTGAGACTATTGATTCTCAGAGTGTGATTGTGATGGAGAGACCTTTTGATGAAGATGAGATTTACAAGGTCATTTTTGATATGACAAAGGATAAAGCACCAGGACCAGATGGGGCTTCTCTATGGGTTTCTTCCAAATTTGCTGGGACATAGTGAAAGGTGATGTTATGCAGGTATTTAGTGAATTTCATTCATTTCAACAGTTTGAAAGATCTCTTAATGTGACTTTTATTGCTCTTATTCTTAAGAAACCTGGGGCGTCAATTATTGAGGATTTTCATCCTATAAGCCTGGTGAGTAGTATTTACAGAATAATTTCGAAAGTGCTTGCAAACTGGTTAAGTTCTGTGATGGAACAAATTATCTCTAAGTCGCAAAACGCATTTATTCGAGGGAGACAAATCCTTGACTCAGTGCTCATTGCAAATAAGTGCTTAGATCACAGATTGAGGGAGGGAGATCCAGGTATTCTATGTAAACTAGACATGGAAATGGCTTATGATCATGTGAGCTGGGAATTCTTATTATATCTGCTTGGGAGGTGTGGATTTGGTGAGAGGTGGATCTCCTGGATGAGTCACTGTATTTCTACTGCAAGGTTCTCAGTGCTAGTTAACGACACACCTACTGGTTTCTTTAGTAGCTCTCGGGGTCTACGACAAGGAGATCCATTATCTCCTCTTCTGTTTGTTATAGTCATGGAGGCTCTTAGTCGGATGGTAAATGCGGTAGTGGATGGGGGTCTCTTATCTGGTTATCAGGTGGGTAATGGCACTGGCGATTCCATTATCATTTCACATCTTTTATTTGCAGATGATACTCTTCTCTTTTGTGATGCGGATACTAGCCAGATTCAAACTCTACGTGCACTCTTACGTTGTTTTGAAGCAGTGTCTGGACTCAAGGTGAATCTTGGGAAGTCTGAGATGGTTCCAGTGGGTGCGGTCTCAAATATTCTCAGCTTAGCAAGCACGTTGGAGTGTAAGGTATCCTATTTGCCGATGAAGTATTTGGGCCTACCGTTGGGTGCAACTTTTAAGGCTAGAGCTATTTGGGATGGGGTGGTGGAGAAGATAGAGAAATGGTTGGGTGGTTGGAAATAGATGTATTTATCGAAAGGGGGCCGCCTCACCCTTATTAAGAACACACTTACTAATCTTCCTACATATTATTTATCCCTATTTCCTATGCCTGTAGGGGTGGTGAATAGGATGGAGAAAATATTTAGGGCGTTCTTATGGGGGGTATGGGGGAGGAGAAGAAATTTCACCTGGTTAAATAGAAGACAGTATGTGACCCTGTTGTATATGGGGGGTTGGGAGTGTGTGACTTGAGAACTTTTAATAAAGCGTTATTGGGGAAATGATTGTGGAGATATCATGCAGAGGGGGGATCTTTGTGGAAAGCAATCATCGATGTTAGACATGGGACAACTTGGGGTGGGTGGTGCTCTAATGAAGTGAGAGGGGGGTATGGCGTGGGCTTATGGAAGTTTATAAGGGTGGGGTGGCCATGTTTTGAAAAACAGATTTGTTTTGTAGCAGGTGAGGGCAATCGCATAAGTTTTTGGCGGGATGTGTGGTGTGGAGATCATGCATTGAAAAGGGTATTTCCGGCTCTTTATAGTATTGCTTTGAATAGAGAGGCTTCTGTGGCGGATATGCGACTCTTTTCAAATGGCTCCCACCAGTGGAATATTCTTTTTAATAGCAATTTTCATGATTGGGAACTAACCCATTGTTGCAGAGTTTTTCAGCTTACTATACTCCAGGGGGTTGCCTTTGACATAGAGGGATAGATTGAAGTGGAGGTCTAATAATAAGAAACGCATGGTTAAGGAGTATTACAAAATCTTGACAACACAAGATCATGCTCCGTTCCCCTGGAAAAATATATGGCGGTCCCGGGTGCCCTCTAAAGTTGCTTTTTTTGTATGGAATGCGGCTCTTGGGAAGATCTTGACTATGGATAATTTGAGGAAGAGGGGTTGCGTTGTGGTAGATTGGTGTTATATATGCAAAAAGAATGGAGAATCTGTGGACCATCTTCTATTGCATTGTGAGGTAGCAAGGGGGTTGTGGGATGAAATTTTTCAAAGGGTGGATGTTTCTTGGGTGTGGATTTGTTGGGTTGTTGGAGGAAGCTACAAGGTTGTCCTCAAGTGGCTGCGGTGTGGAAGAAGATGATTTCGTTCTGTATCATGTGGTGTATTTGGTCAGAAAGGAATGTGCGTTGTTTTGATGATAAGGAACGTACAAGGGAGGAATTGAAGATTTTTTTTCTCCACACTTTATTGCTTTGGTTTTCCGCTATTGTACTAAATGGGGACAATGTTCATGATTTTTTATCTTTAATTCAGGAAAGTTAGAATGTATTTAGGTGTTTTTCTATATACTTCCAGTGTACACGGCTTATGCCTATCTCATTCATATCAATAATATTTATCTCTTCCTTATATAAAAAAAAAGGTTTTGGGATTGGGGATGGGTGTTAGACATCTATATATATATATATTAATGTAACGGTTTTTATTCAATGAACAAGATGGCTATGAAATTTCCAGCTATGATTGCTCTTGGGGATTGTGTGATGCAACTCTTTTCCTGGGTTTTCTCAGTGTGATACTTGGGAAAACTAAGTCGTCTCCTATTTCTACCTTCTAAACTCATTTTAAATTTCCAGCAATTTTATACCCAATTTCAGGTCTGATTTTGCGTTTATTATTTTCCTCAAATTCAATAGTGAAGAACCCCAGCTACTCATTCATCAGATAGCTCCCAAACAACCCAAGAAGGTTCAAACACTATTCTTGGGTTGTTGTTCACATCTTAAGAACCAACATCCAAACCTAAGGTCTTCCTCTTTGTTTCATCTCTAAATTGAATCCTTCCCTTACACCATTTGAAACTCTACTCCCTAGCCCTTTTCATGTCAAAATCCTAGCCCTAACTTGCCCTAAACCCTAATACAACCTGCTTTCCAGAAACTCTACATCCACTTTGGTATCACAACTTTTTTCATACATCATTTTCAGTGTGAAAGCCTTCTTCCTGCATTATTTGGACTTTTAAAATGTAACGGAGTTTTGATTGTCTTAGTATCACATAGTTTGGGTTAGTTATAGCAGTAACTCTATTTGTGGCTTATCAATTCTTTCCAGATAAATATGTGGTTGAATGCTGACATAATTCTGAGAGTAAAATCAATTAGTCATCAATTTAAATTAAAATGTAGTTATTATTCTAGCAAAACCTGCCCAAATCAGTAGTGTCAGTAAGGTGGGTTATGGAGGTTTATTTCTGTAAATGGTATGAAGTTTTGTCTGCAAAACAACTTGATATGCTTATTTTTCTCACTTCCAAGAAGAATTGTCTGATTGCAGGCTTGGCAAATAATGTTTTGTGTTGAGAAAATCTAATCTGAGTCATTGGTGAATCTTTTTTTTGATAAATAAATAATTTTATTAATCAAAGAATGGCAACGCCTGAATTACAACTCTAATGCCCCACCTAAGTGGGCGCATTAGAGACTAGAAAGTCCCGAAGGGCCATACCATTAAAATCAACAGCTATGGCCCAACTACAAAGAGTTCTAAAAAATAAAAGTTTAAGCTCCTCTATAGATCTTTCTTGGTCTTCAAACGTCCTTTCATTGTGCTCCCGCCATAAACTCCACACGATGCAAATCGGAATCATCTTCCACATAGCTTTAATCGGCCTCCTACCTCTTATGCTTGGCCAGCAAGCCAATGCTGCCTCAAACGTTCTTGGCATCACCCAAACCACTGCCAAGCGAGCAAACACCTCGTTCCATAAAATCCTTGCTACCTCACAGTGTAACAGAAGATGATCTACTGACTCTCCTCCCCTTTTGCACATACAACACCAGTCTGCAATGATAATCCTTCTTTTCCTTAGATTATCAGTGGTAAGAATCTTACCCAACACTGCTGTCCAGACGAGAAAAGAGGCTTTTGTAGGTGCCTTGTGACGCCATATCTTCCTCCACGGGAAAAGAGAAGTAGACTCTGGTGTGAGAGCCTTATAGAAAGATTTAACCAAGAAAATACCTTTTCTTGTTGGCTTCCACCACACGGCATCTTCTTGCTGGTTGTCTAGATTTATGGAATATATAAAGCTGTAAAAATCTGCAATGCTACTCATCTCCCAATCCTGTAATGCCCTACCGAAATGAATATTCCAAACAATCCGTCCCTCCCTCACCTCCATAGCATCCGCCACTGATATATTCTTTGCACTCGCCAGTTGGAAGAGAGATGGATACACTTCTTTTTAAGGCCCGACAATCACACCACACATCACTCCAAAATTTAATCCTGGATCCTGTACCCATCTGAAACTTGACAAAACGGTTAAACACATCCCAGCCTCTTCTAATGTTTTTCCACAACCCAACTCCATAAACACCCCTTACTTCTCTCGTACTCCACTCTCCCCATAAGCCGCCATATTTTTTTTCTATGACCATTTTCCATAGGGCATCTGGTTCTCTGGGGTATCTCCATAACCACTTGCCTAATAGTGCCCGATTAAACACCCTTAAATTTCTAACACCCAAACCTCCCCCCTGGATAGACTTACATATCTGTTTCCACTTGACCAAGTGAAACTTGAACTCATCTCCCAAGCCTCCCCACAGAAAATCTCGCTGAAGCTTCTCAATACGAACTGCTACACTTGCTGGAATTGGAAAAAGAGATAAGAAGTATGTGGGTAGATTAGAAAGTGTGCTTTTTTATCAAAGTGATCCTACCACCTTTAGACAAGTACATTCTTTTCCACCCTGCCAGTCGCCGCTCAATTTTCTCAAACACCATATCCCATATAGAAGTAGCCCTTGAAGCACTCCCCAAAGGCAGTCCCAGATAGGTCATAGGAAGAGAAGCAACCTTACAACCCAGCGTTCGTGCCAATAGGCGGGTGTTTGGGACCAACCCAATTGGCACCAATTCTGATTTATCCAAATTCACCTTCATTGGTGAATCTTAAGTTGTAGTAGCCATCAATCTCTTGCCATTTCTTTTTTGAAAATCTAGTGTAATAAACAGCTTCTTATACACATGATTGAATTTATTATGGAGCAAGATATGGCAGTTGATTTCTTACAAAACTTTATATCTAAATATGTGGAATGCTAGATTCTCATTCTTCATGCTGTAGGCAATGTTTCAATGGAAAGCAGTGAGGGCATGCAGATGGAGTACATTGCCATTTTTATTGCAGGTCTATTTCCTGGTGCTCTGGTGGCTTTTGATTCTGAGTTGCTGCAAGCATTGCCACAGTTTACTGCCCTTCGTGTATATTGTGCTGGTGTTTGGCACAATGCAGTGGTAAGATCATATGATATTTTATAGGCTTTATTAAACGTAGTAACCTGTAATTTGGGTGCGTGTCAATTTGAGTTGCTATATTTCTATTATGAGCAATCTAGGCCTCATTCTAACAACTAGTATGCAATCAAAGATGCACATAATGAGATTGGAGTGATTTGATAGCTTGACTCTTTACAAGATTAACCCACTCTGAAGATGACTTATGTGTTGACACTGGAAATGGAAATTACTGTTGCTCTTATTTATGTGAAATACTGTGGTGGTGGGAGTGTTGATCAGAATGGGACTCCTGATACTGTCACATCGTCTACTATCATTTGTGTTGATACTTGACAGAAAGTTTGATGGTCCTGAGCAGAAGGTGGGAAAAAAGGTGTTTTTTGGTTGTTGTGGGGGGGGGGGGGGGGAGCTATAAACTTTCCTTTTCAATACTATGTTTCTTTGGGCAGCTTCAATCGATTTTAATGAGCTGAGATTTCCTGATTTTCTTATCTCTTTTTCTATTTCTAGTTAGGTATTTCTCTTGTATACTTCCCTTGGACTCTTGAACTTGGATGTTTCTCTTGTATAAAAAAAAAAGGCTTTTTGAGAGAGACAGCATCAAATTTGCCAGTTTCAGTAGTCTTTCATTGGATTTAATTGCTACCATTGTAAAAACTCCAGACTTTGATTGTTTTAGTCACGTGTAGGTATCATTGAAACTTATCTCAAACTACAAGTGGTAAAATTTATTTAAGTAAATCTTTGATTTGCTAAAATATTTAGAAAATCTTATGCTAGAAAAATAAATTTAATTAGGCTTATGCACGTAAGTGGTTCTAAACTTCTAATTTCATTTCTGGATTTGTATGATTTTCATCTTTTAGCTACTTCATAAGCTACCAAATCTAATGCTGATTACCTTTTAGCTTTTCTCTTTAGTGTTGTGCAGGTTGTGGATTGGTGCTATTCCTCCTGCCCTTGATCTTGTGTCCCTTCTACATTCATAATGAATGTCCCTTGGTACAACATCGCAAGCATTTTGTTGTGTCACATTTTATATATCAGTAGGTGTGTGTGTATGACTTTGACACGTTTTTACCCATTTTTAACGATTGTATGGAATAGGTTTTGGATTTATCGTCAACATCACCTTTGTCTGAGTATTTGTCTCCTGGGGATTTAATTATATTGTTGGATGGTGTTCGCATCCATAATGCACAAGAGTGGATGGAGATGACAGCTTTAATAGATGAAGTGTCACTTCACATTACAAATCATTCTAAATACAGTGGAGACTTTGGGAGAGTTACTGGCAGAAAAGGATATTGTGTCCCCAATTTCATGACAGAAGATCCCGAGAAGATTCTGTCAGTAGACAACCAATCTGCCTGTCCTAATGATCTTACTGCATTTGCAAAAATTCCCTGTCTTGATATGAGAATGTCGGATGGTGGTAGCAGTGAAGATGGTCATCCAAAGAGAAGACAGGATACCAACTGCATGAATGCTAAGGACATTGTCAAGCTTAACAAATGTGGTGATGGATGGGCAACAATAACCAATGGAAGCAGCTGCACATGTTCTCTGGTAAAGAAATGTTTGAATAAGCGTTTGCCTTTTCTCCTACTGTCAAGTCTTATATGCTTGGAACAAGGAAGTGCTTCATACTCTGGCTAATGCTGCTGAAATATTTTTTGATGGTGTCCCTAGGATGAGTCGTGCTTAAGTCCACTTGGGATGCCAGGTTTGAGCTGGGTTGAGATCACATATTTGAGATCATCTTCCCCAGAGTGCATGCAGCTTGGAAGAAATTCATTTTCAATTTCTCAGATTTCTGATCTTGCGGAAGCGAAATGTCATGGGACTTTTGTTTTTGTTGGTGATGTGATATCCATGGCAAGTTCGGTTCATTTAACTTCTTATCAACCTCGTTGGACCTTTCGATTTGGTACTAGTCTTCCAAATGTACTTGAAAGAGTTCTGATGTGTACATTCCACGTATCTCTAACACTAGCTCTTCTCAATAGCTTGCCAGTAAGTACTTGTATCAATCTTATATTGTATTTAGATGCTTCAACACACACACACCCTCACATTTATCTGTCAAAATGTTTGTCAACAGGTTATTTACTAATATAGTTTGGTACAACAGTTAATTATATTAAGCTTAAAGTCTTGATAACTAATTGGTTGTCAAATTCTTACCTTTTAAAGTCCGTATTTCCTCGACGACTTTGCCATAAACATCAAGCACTAGATTCATTGGGTTGCTCAGTTTGTGCTTTCATTAGATAAAACACTGACACAAAGGTGAAGCAAGGTAAATGAAATTAAGTTTTTGAATTGATCATACAAAGGTGATGCAATAGTCATATGGTTTGAGGCCATTAAAGCAAAAATGCAGAGGTATATATGTTGTGAGGTTTTCAGTCAACCAAACAATGTATGAGATTTGTACTTGTCTTGGGTTGAGCTTGCTGATCTAATTCCTTAAAATCTATAAAACAGAAAAACAATGTCACAGCACCACCACCACCACCACCCAAACTCATCCTCACCCACTGTGCACAGATAGAGATGATCTTACATTATCATAACATTGCCTCCTGGCATAACTCTCACCCAGAAAATGTGAAATCTGTACTTTTTATGCATGAGGTGGAATTTGTTGAGGGAAAGGAATTGTTGAGCCTGTAGAGGCGTTGTATAGCCATAACATTAAAATAAGCTGGTCTTTCTCAGATGGATCTATGCTGCATTGTATCATGGTGATCCCTCCACCCATTTTTACATATTGCATATTGTTTTAACCGTTGGTTGCTTTCTTTTGTGTGTTTGGGGCTTCAGGACTACTTCTGAGAGTCACATATTTGGTCTATACATGCATAAGGAGAGTTTGTTTCATTAAATAGTTTGACCTGATTCCCATGGGTTAATTTAATATGCTCTTTGGTTGGATATCTGAGATGTTTCTTAGTAGTACATCTTAGGGAACCTGACCTCAGTTGGTATTGGACATTGCACATCTCTATTTGGCTTGTTTTAGTGCAAAATAACTGGCAATATCTCCCATTTCCAATACTTGTCATGAGAAATATACAGAAAGTTTTTGATGTCATACTTGCTTATACTAGTTAAAACTCAAGAGTATCTTATTAAGGTTGAAAACATGTTAAGAACGAATTCTATCTCATGATCTTTATTTTATTATTATCATTATCTTCATCTTCTCTCTCTCTCTCTCTCACAACACACACACACACACACACACACACAATACTGACAGTGGATATAGCAAGACTCCAAATTACAAAAATGCCTATAGAATTGACACCCACCAATTGATTGAACTCTTTGGGGATTTAGTTTTGCTTTAATAAATTGGATTGTTCAAAATTTTGGTTTGGATTTTGATGTGGCATTATGGAAAGATCAGTGTTCCTTTCAGTGCTTGAAAGATGTGTGCTTATTTAGATGATTTTTAAGCCTTATCAATCGTGGGAATTGGTTCATGTCTTTCTCATCAGAGATGGGAGGACTGGATGTCAGTTGCAGTGACAGTGCTGATGTGGGGCGCACCGGGGGGTGGCGGGGGGGGGGGGGTGGCTGGTAGGTTTGATTTGGGTCATTGGAAGAATGGATGGCGGTTCAAAATTTGGTTATAGTGATGGACACAAAAATAGGATGTGGACGGTGAAAATTGCACGTTGTTGATGGGTTTGGGAGAATTGGTTGATGTTGTGATCTGAGTAGCGGATGTGAAGGAGGTAACTAGAGATGGGATTATGATGGTGATCATGGAAATAAGGTTTTATGGGATTCAATCCAAATGGTGGGTAAATACATGGTTGCAGTTATTAATCTCATTAAGCTGGCATAGATACAATTGGTGACTAGCGGTGCATGTTTTTCAATCTGATCCCCTGCTTTTGGGGAAGTACTTTTCTGAAACAAGATCTTGCCATGATGTAAATTATCAATTAGCCTATATCATTAATACCTTTAACTATAAACTGACGAGGAAGGTTTTCATTTTCCATTCTAGGTTGTGAACTAATATCACCAAAAGGAGAAGTTGGTAAACAATATCCCTCTATAGAATTGTCTGAAGATGTGCAGAAACATATTTTTGATGATTACTTTGTTGAGAGCATCACCCAAAATGATCATTTTCAAGGAAGACCAAAATGATGTTCTGTATTCTGGCCTATTATGACCACATTATTTGTTTCTCTTAATTGTAATAATTTTATCAGGTCTACTTTTTGGATGGAGAATCTCTTCTAGAGGTGACCCTAAGCCATTTCACTTTGCTGAGCCCGTGGAAGAGGGAAATGGTTCTCCGAGCATGTCTTTTTGGAGGGACAGTCATTTCCCTCCTTGTCTTTGTGAGGACCTTTTTCAGTTTTTTCTATGCCTAAGGTAAGCAGTGATATGTTTTGCTTTTCCTAAAAATATGCTTCATCATCTTTGCTGTTGATTTTTCTTTAGCATGCATCTACTTATATAAATTCCATAATAAATCGTTTTAGGGCTTACGTGGTGAAGTTATACTACAGGTTGTTTACAAATTTATGGAAGACAATGTGCTCCATCTGGATTGTTAAAAGTGTAGAAAATATGTAGCCAAGGTCTTCAATAATGGTAATGAAAAAGGTATGGAATACTAGGTCTTTTTTTTTTAAATTTTTTTTATTTATTTCAAATTCATCTATCATTTCACATTCTCTACAAATTGTGTTTTGATGTATGGCAAATGCGAGACCAGCACAGGAAGAAGACCTTCCTCTGCTTTGCATTGAAATTATCATATTCTTTTAGACTTTTTAGTTAATGTGAACACTTCGACCACTAGCTTTGAGCACTGTGAGCCCTAAAATAAAATTCTCCATTGGAATTACTCTATTGACAAGAGTTTAATTTAAAAATTAACGATTAGTTGATTTCCTTAAAAGATGAAAACCATGACTTTGGTAATGCTTTAATTAGGATGAACATAAAACTTTAGAAAGAGAGTGAGAATGAGAAAGGAAGAAACATCAATCCATACTTGTGTCAACATAAATAAACTGAGCATAATTAAGTTCGGTCTTAGTAGAATTAAGTATCTCCAAAGGTTAAAATTAAGTACACTAAGCAGTTGGCTTATATTTTCAGGCGCATTTGTAAAGAAATGCTTAGTTCCACAAACCCCATTGCACTGGCCATTGAAACTTCTCGTTGAACCCATCTGAGTTTGTCCTCAAACATAGTTTTCTTTGCCTTTCTTAGTTTCATCATCCACTAAACTTCTGATCTCAAATTAACCAAGATCCAATTTCGGGTCATTTCTTGGTGAGCATGATAATGCCATAATCTCTTCAATCCTTCTCCGACTTCAAAGTGTAGATGCATTTTCAT
Source organism: Carya cathayensis (assembly GCA_011037825.1). Taxonomy (NCBI): domain Eukaryota; kingdom Viridiplantae; phylum Streptophyta; class Magnoliopsida; order Fagales; family Juglandaceae; genus Carya; species Carya cathayensis. The sequence continues at coordinate 465,091 of QGSO01000164.1, read as the reverse complement.
TTCTTTCTAGAATTGGTTTTTCATTTGTTTCCCATTTATTTATTTCCATATTAGAGTGTATCACTCCTCTTTATAAACAATGTAATTATCTCCGTATTAATTAACCAAGGAAAATATAGAGATAATTTCCTATCTTTTGTCTTTCTCCTCTTCTTCCCTTCCAATATTTCAACTCAAAGTTGGATTGAGTGGTTCACTGGACTTGGTTGGTGGCTAGATAGGGCCAAGAAAGTGAGAGGAACTTTTAAAGTGCCCAAACCTAGTCTGAAGCTCGTAGTACTTCTTTCCATGCCTATGGAGTATGAAAGGCCCTAATAGGTCAGTCAAGTTTTGCAAGACATCTATATGGATAAAAAGGTTTTCTCTCCATACAATCAACATTTTCTCTCCATACAACCAATGTTTCTTTACAACCAAAAACTCCGATGAGGCTTGGTGGGATTAATTGGTGAGATCACGATTGAGTAGTGAGTTGTAGGGGTCGTAGAGTAGGATGGGGTTAAAAAGAAATCTAGTTATAGAATCGAAAACGTTTGTTTTGAGTAAGGAAGGAAGCTTCTTGCTCATAACAGAAAGTAGTTAGAAGATGGTGAAGGAAGTGAGACTTGGGATGGTAACGGTGCGGTGATTTGCAAAAGCATTGGAGGAGTGTGGGAAGGGGAGGACGAAGGATTTTTACACCACATCAAGGGAGGGTGCCAGAAGTTTCATTGCACGGAGGTGCTCAAATGCCAATGGCCGTTTCATGGCATCAATAGAGTACGGTGGGGGTGGAAGGTGAAATTTTATTTTTATACCGGAAGATATGGAGGGGCAGGGTTGGAGGAGGATCGTAGATGCATTGAGGGAGGGGATCACATTTTGTAACACAAACGGTATCGCAGAGACCGTTAGGGTGGGGACCCAAACACAAAGTCAATTGTACAGGGAGGCCTTGGTGTAGACAATGGTGCTAGTGCAGTCCCAAGAACAATATACGTGTGGCGGGGCCAGCGGTGGTAGCACTCAACAACAAACCACTGTGAGATGCATACAAGGTCAAGGGACTGATATGGCCTAACACACCACTGGTATAGTTCGTGCGCAGTGGAAGGGTGGCGGTGGCAAGCCCGTTGTTGCTCTGGCAAGCAATGGCGTGCACAGTACTTTGAAGGATGTGCTATGACGCCCCCAACTTCCACCTACGGCCACGTGGAAGTTAGGACGTCGGGACGATGACAACACGGTCATAGATCCCATCGCCAAGTGTCCAAAGCGTGTGTATATGCAAAAGTGCACAAATAAGAACACGCAGCGGGCAGATTAGTCATAAACTGAGTACCAGAATTTTTTCCTTAACTTAATACAAACTAGTTCAAAACATACATACTAAAATATTACAAGTTCAACATCGTTTCAAATCCAAATACACATTAATAAAAACATCGCCAAATATAATATATTTAAAGGTCATCCAACTAGTCCTCCGGCGGAGCCGCCTCCTCGGGCTCAGCCTCCTCCTCATCCAGATCTGCATCAAAATCTACGGTACCAAAAATGGTACCGCAGGTAAGTAAAATCCAAATAACGCAAGATAAAAACATATTAAAATTCAAACAATATGCATGAAATATGCCCAATGCACATGTCCCAAAACCATACTTTTCCACACACGCCAAAAGTCCCATTTGGCCCAAAACCTTTTCTTTAAATCATATCTTGCCATTCTCTCTCATAATGGCCTAAAACCAATCTCAAAACCATTTTTCCATTTTTTCTTAATCGAATGCGCCATGACCTCCCCTAGGGGTTATCCGCAAGCCCTGGCTTCATAACAAGTGATGCCCGGTTCCATGCCCTGCGCGTACGTAGCCAAGCATCCTCCAGACAAGCGATGTCCAGTTTCGCGCCCCGCGCGTACGTAGCCAAACATCCTCTAGCCCCCGCCAGTAGAGGGGCCACGGAGTCGGTGAGTAGGGCGATGCCCGGTTCCGCGCCTGGTGCGTACGTAGCCAAGCACCCCCTAGTCCCGCTCCCGTCGTCGCCCAGCGACAACTCAGGGGACGTCACTCAGTATATTACGCTCCCGAGTGACCAGAGGAGCTCCACCGAGATAATAACCCATCCCGGCTTGGGCTCGTAAGACACACGCACCCAAAGACAATTTAACTCATGAGAAACCCATTTTCAATAAAACGCGCATGATCATGTATGCTCAATGCCATGCAATTAAAATCACATAAACTAACCAACACATCCCGAACATCACTAATAACCAACAAACATCTCATTCCTCAATTCCAACCGACCCCCGACTCCTCGGACTCAGTCCGGAATCAACAAACCAACCAGATGACAAAATAAATTATTGTAAAGGCAATAATACATTTAAATCTAAAACGAAGTTTGGGAAAATACTTGCAGCGCTATATATGATTTTTAGAAGGTTCGGCGCGCAGCAAACGATGAGCGGAAAGCAATGTAACAGTGCAAATGCACTGTAGCCGTGGTCGCAAAATACCCACTTTTGAACGGGGACAAACCAAGACACCAAATTGATAGGGAATGGTCTAGGGATGTTTATGAAACTAGTGGAAGAGAGCTTTGGCCGTGGGTGGCGGCGAAAACGCCGGTAGAAGGCAAAAACGTGCAAATCGGAGTTAAGCTCGTGGGAGCTGCTCCGGTGACCGTTTGAGCCCGAAAATGGGTGGGTTAGGACGGTAAGAGGTAGGGGAAGAAGTGGTGAAGAGGTGGTGGCCGGAGGTGGAGCGACGGCGCCGGAAACGGCTCAAAACCGTGTGGCTTAGATGTGTTTTTCCGGCTAAACGGCCGGCCGGTTGGGGGAGATTTTCGGTGGGGTGGTTCACCGGAGGGAGGGGGTTCTTTTGGTGGTGGCTGTGCCGGCCACGCCGGCCGGACGGTGGTGATCTGGGCGGTGGGTGTTGGACGGCGTGGGTGAGGAGAGAGAAGAGAAAGAAAAACACGGGAGGGAGAGGCCGAACGCGGAAGGGAGAAAAGAGAAAAAAGAAAGAAAGAAAAGGGAAAAAGAAAAAAAGGAAAAGGAAAAGGAAAAGATGAAGGAAAAGAAATGAGGTCCAATCCTCACCTCTGGAGTCCAACGACTGATCCAAAAAAGATAACTTTAAAAGCGATAAAACCAAGAAAATATTTTAAACACATCATAAAGCTAAAATACATTAAATAACTAGTGAAAACCAACTATTAAATTTTAAATCTAAAAACAAGTTAAAATAAATTAAACAGCAATTTTAAACTCAACAGCGAATAAAATCCAATTAAAATCCGATTATTTAAAATACAAGCACTATAATATTAATTAAATTAAAATATTCCTTCAGTGAAAATACACGTAAAAACGGGGTGTCACATGTGCAATCCCAATTGATAGATCTGCATGAGAAAGTGGCTGCTCTAATACGCTACGTTGAGGAGGATAAGGCTATGGGCTTGGGCTACGGGCTTGGGCTACGTAATTAGAAATGATATTGGGCCTAATAAGCATATGGTTGTGGGCAATCAAGTTGGGCTTTAACCCGTGGGAATTAATAAGGACCCAAGGGACCTGGCATGATTTGCTGGGCCTCAGGCAGTAGGGTTGTCAAAAGATAATGAAAGGGCAGGTGGCCCAAAGGTGCCAGGGGGCCCACGATCTGGGCTTCAGGCCATGGGGGAAGATAAAGGGAAGGCCACGGTGGATATTCAGCCCTTGTTGAGAGTTAGAGGTAGGGATGTGGCTGGGCCTTCCACCAGCGAGAGTCATCTGACCTCGCCTGAAAATGTCCCGACAGACAAGACCATGGTGGCGGAACTGTTGACGGGACAAACAGCAAGGGAGGGTTCTTACTCGAAACCTAGGTGGTTTCCCCACCGGCGAAGGTTGCACAACATCTGGAAGTGGCCCATGTGTTGTTTACTAAAGCTGAGAATATAGATGAAGTCACAAAAGGGGCTTCCGCAGATGTTAGTGCCTATAATCGACCCCTCTAATTGGGATGGTAGGTTCAATTGAGTTAAGGAAGAGATGTGGGTGCTGTTGAAGTCATAGTGGACACCCAAGGACGAGATAGACATGCTTGGGGAGACAGTACCCTTGAACTGCTTTCTGCCAGGTCAGTATAGTGTCTCTGATTGGGTTTTGCACAAGGTGAAGGAAATACAACATTGTGTGGGAATTGAATGCGAAGGTTTTGAAGAACAATTCATGGCTTTGCTTAGAGCCATTGAAGTTGGTCATGTTTAGCAGAAGAAATCAGGTTCTAAAAAATAGAGGGAGCTCAAGAGATTAACTTGGTCTCTAAATTATGAGGGGAGCTCAAGCAGAGAAGCACCCAAAGGGAAGGGAATAACATCGTCTTTATGAAGCCCAAAATTATTTTTTGGAATGCTCGAGGGCTCAATGAGGCCAATAAGCATATTCGGGTGAAAAATTTGTTTCGTGAGGGGAAGGTGGACATAAGAAACTAAGCTGAAATATATTATAAGAAAAATCGTTCGAAGTTTATGGAGCTGTACATATGTGGATTGGGCTTATTTAGCATCTGATGGGGCGTCAGGAGGTATATTAGTTATGCGGGATAGAAGGCTAGTAGAGAAAATGGAGGAATTCATTGGGCAGTACACAATGGCATGTTACTTTAAGAATGTGGAAGACAATTTTTTGTGGGCATTTACTGGTATTTATGGGCTGAACTCATATAGCAATAGAAGACTTCTATGGGACGCAATAGCGGGAGTTCATAGTTGGTGGGACACATCATGGTGCATAGGTAGTGATTGTAATGTTATAAGGTTCCCAAGCAAATGGTTAGGAGACAGTAGGTTGCGACCTACAATGATGGAATTCTCGGAGTGTATTTTCGACTTGAGATTGATGGATTTTCCTCTCATTGGCGGAGAATATACGTGGTCCAATCATCATACGTGATTTAGACTGGACGTATTTTGTCTCGTCAGAGTGGGAAAGTCATTGTCCGGATCTGTCAAAAGAGGCTACCTTGCATTTGTTCGGATCATTTTCCTATCTTGTTGGATTGTGGTGGTATTCAAGGAGTGCGTCGATATTTTAAATTAAAAAATATGTGGCTGAAAACTGAAGGCTTTGTGGACATGGTTAGGCAATGGTGGTTCTCATATCAGATTCATGGCACTCCTAGTTTCATTTTGGTCGGTAAGTTGAAAGTTTTGAAACAAGATTTAAACTTTGGAATACTCAATCCTTTGGTGATATAGGTGACTAGAAGAAGTCTATGTTGGAGGAGATACATGAATCAGAAAGGATCTAGGAGGGTTGGGCCCTTCCTTGGAAGAGTTGTGTCAAAAGGCATAATTGGTGTCAGAACTAGAGTTATCTTATTGGAAGAAATCTCTTGGTGGCAAAAATCCAAAGCATTGTGGTTGAAAGAAGGAGATCGAAATACGAAGTTCTTCCATAGAGTGGCCAACTCTCATGGGAGAACTAATACCATTGAAATGCTGAATATAGACTGTGTGGCTTGTACAAAGACTCCTGTGATTCGAGAGTATGTTGCTGATTTTTTCGAACACTTATTGAATAGGTGGGATGGCTGCCAAAGCTCGATGGACTAGCCTTTGAGTCCATAGAATCACAAAGTGTTTCGTAGTTGGAGAGACCCTTTGATGAGTTGGAGGTTCATGGCGTGGTGAGGAAAGTGGTTAAAGATAAAGCACCTAGTCTTGATGGTTTCTCTATGTGATTTTTCCAAACATGTTGGGATGTGGTGAGGGAGGATTTAATGAAGGTGTTTTAGGAACTTTTTTCGGTTGGAAAATTTGAAAAAAGCCTAAATGCCACTTTTATTGCACTTATCCCTAAGAAACTTGGGGCAATGGAAGTGAAAGATTATCGACCCATTAGCCTTGTAAATGGGTGTATAAGATCATATCCAAAGTGCTTGTTGCAAACCACGTAGGGAAGATGTTGGGAAAGATCATTTCGAAACCCCAAAATGCTTTTGTAAGGGCAGTCAAATTCTGGACTTAGTTCTCATTACCAATGAATGCCTAGATAGTAGATTAAAATCTGACAATAAGGGGATCTTATGTAAATTGGAGGCCTAAGACAAAGGAATCCTTTGTCCCCACTTTTATTTGTCATAGTTCTGGAGGCGCTTAGCAGAATGATCTCGGCCTTGGTTAACAGTGGTTTTGTGGCTACCTATCAAAAACAGTGGTTTTGTGGCTGGTTTTTCAGTTGGTGACACCCCAATAGGGGTTCTCTTAACATTTCTCACTTATTATTTGTAGATGATATGTTGATTTTTTGTGAGGTAGAACAAAACTAGATGCGGGCATTGAGGGCTCTCTTGCTTTGTTTTGAAGCGACATCTGGTCTGAAAGTGAACTTCAACAAATCAGAGTTGGTGCCAGTTGGTAATGCTCGCAACATCTGGTAGTTGGCTAACATTCCTGGATGTAAGGTTTCCTTTCTTCCCATGAATTACCTTGGTCTTCTGTTGGGGGTTGTGTCACAGGCTAAATCAATTTGGGCTACAGTGATTGAGAAGATTGAACGTAGATTGGCTGGTTGGAAGAGATTGTACTTGTCAAAAGGTGGTAGGATCACCTTAATCAAAAGCCCTCTGTCTAATTTACCAATGTATTTCTTAAATCTATTCCCAATTCCAGCAAGTGTGGTGACTCAGATTGAGAAATTGCATCATGATTTCCTTTAGAGTGGTATGGGGGATAAATTCAAATTACACTTGATCAAGTGGGATAAGGTATGCTCTATAATTTCTTCTGGTGTGTTGGGAATCATAAATCTGAGGATCTTTAATAGGGCTTTACTTGGGAAATAGTTGTGGAGATACACTAGGTCGGTGATTGACTTCAAATATGGAGGTGTGTTTGTTGTGGGTTGGGGGGGGGGGGGGGGGGGGGGGGGGGGGGCGAGAGGGGGGGGGGGGGGGGGGGGGGGGGGGGGGGGGGGGGGGGGGGGGGGGGGGGGGGTTGTTGGAGCACTAAAGAGGTGAGTGGCTTATGGAGTGGGAGTTTGGAAGCATATTAGATGAGGGTGGGGGGTTTTCACTCGTCACACTAGACTTATGTTGGGAGATGGTTCTAGAATTAAATTTTGGAGTGACCTATGGTGTGGTTATAACGTCCTTAAGGATTCATTCCCCTTAGTTTTCAGGATTGCTTGTGTAAAAGAAGCCTCAATGGCTGATGTTATGGTGATATCTAGGGATCAAGTCCAATGGAATGTGAACTTTAGTAGGGCTGTCTCCAAGATTGGGAAATTGGTAGCTTTGAAGATTTTTTTCATCTTCTATACTCCATGAGACCGAACATTCAAGGAGTTGACAGGTTGTGGTGGATACCCGCAGGTAAAGGTACATTCTCGGTTTGCTCTTTCTATAAATCTCACACAATCGCAAGACAATCAATTCCCATGGAAGAGGATTTAGCGAAATAGGGCACCTCCTAAAGCAGCACCTTTTTGGTCAGCCTCTTTGGTTAAGATTTTGATGATGGATAACTTATAGAAACGGGGGGTGATCATAGTAGACTGGTGGTGCTGTATGTGCAAGAAAAGTGGTAAAACTGTGGATCGTCTTCTACTGTATTGTGAGGTTGCTAGAGCGCAATGGGATGATGTGTTCTGCAGTTTAGAGCTAGCTTGGGTCATGCCAGCCACAGTGGTTGAGTTCTTGGCCAGTTGGACAAATCTAGGAGGTGCTCCACAAATCACAACTGTGTGGAAAATGGTGCCTATCTGTATCTTGTGGTGCTTATGGCAGGAGCGAAATGACTGGACGTTTAAAGACAAAGAACGCTCTCTAGAGGAACTTAGATCAATTTTTGTTAGAACATTATTTTTATGGGCCATATAATTGTAGATTTTAATGGCCTTGGCCTTCATGACTTTCTTGTTTCCTTTTCATCTTCATAGATAGGCGTTAACTCGTGCATACCATCTTGTGTACTTGGACTCGCCCTATTCTTATCAATACAATCGTTTACTTGTAAAAAACAAAAAGTTTTGCAGGACTGTAGCTGTGGTGATAGGATATACTGGCATTGGGGTAGAAGAGCTTTCTATGGCTGCAACAGTTGTAGCTTGCCTACATATTTTAGATGACATTCAATAAACGATTTTCCTTCACCGACGTATTCCAGAATCATATATTTAAATATGAAAATGACTTCTCAAATTGTTGCTCATTCTCAGCTACTCACCTTGTCATGCTTTGTTTTCTGTTTCTGTTTCGGATATGAAGATGATCTTCTGAGCTTTAATGATACGTCCCTGGAATAATATAGCCTTGGTTTTGTTGTTTGCATTTCCGTTTAGTTTCCTTGTGATGTGCACAATGTTAATCAGTTATCAGAGACTTCCTCATTCTCATTTCAAATTAGACTTTGTTTTGTAGGTACCATTTTGTTCATATTCCAGCTTTCTGTGGGAGTCACTTTGATTGGGCCGCTGGCATAATAGTCTGAGGCTCTGGACTTGCTTATATTGAGGAGCCAATGCAGCAAGTTTGACCTTTTTTATCTTCAAGAGCACAAGTTATGGTTATTTATTTACTTATAGTGGGGCGGTGGTGTTTCTGACCCCTCCCGCATTTCTACATGAAAAGGGTCCTTTTTTTTTTTTTTTTTAATTGCAGTAGTATATTTAAAATAAACTACACGTGACTGGTCCACTCACGGCAGCCCAAATTTACCAATTGATCTTGTACGTGTCATATAAAGTATGTTATTCCTCCTCTTCAATTTCATCATATTCAATCACATTAGCTGATCATTTAGGTGACTTTTTATATACGTAATTAACATAAGAAATATGCATGCATTTCATCGCCAGATCAGTCAATATAATCGAAGGATATTTGTTTCAATATGAAAGCATAAGATCTTTGAATACATAAGATCTTTTTCCATAACCCTTCTTCATCCTTTTTAGGTTTAAAGTTCTTTTTGGGCCTATAGGCTTGGTTTGGTAATGCTCTCACTAGAGGATCCATTTGTAAATAGAAATTGCTACAAATCGCTTTCCTATAATGTCTATTGACAATTTGTGAGAAACCCAGTAAGCTTGTCGGGTAATTTTATATATTTATAGATCATGAGAGATGAATATGTGAGACCAAATAAAAGGAGAAGAGGTGAGAGTATGGAGAAAAATATGGAAACTAGCGGTGTCGGCATAGAAGTTCTAATGTCATATTCAGGTCCCAACATATGATCAGATATGTTGTTGGATGTTATATTTTGGGCGGGCTGGACATTATCTATACGTTTCTATTATTATGCACCTACCCTTCTCTTCTTTGAAGGCTTTACTCTTCTGTCAATCCTATTAATATGGCTCACTTGGCATTACCGACTTTGGAGATTTAACTTCGGATTTAGTCATTAATAGATCTAATGAATATCATTTATTTTTCTTAATTGTTAAGATAGAAAAGAGATTTTAATATTGGGTATTGGGTAAGAAGTATCTGTCAAATTGATATAAATATTTGAATGTATGTCTAACAAATTGGAAAGATAAAATTGTCAAATCTCATGCAAGTTTCATTCTCTCTCTCTCTCTCTCTCTCTCTCTCTCTCTCTCTCTCTCTTCCTTTTATTTAGGATGAAAAACGATGACCCAGATGTTGAATCTACGGCCACCTCCTCGTTCCTCACCTTTTCTATTCTATCTTATCAAAAATGGAAATTCATCCTTCAATTTTCTTTCCACTCTCGTCCATCTTTTTACTTTTCTCTCATACTTAAAAGAAAAAAAAGGAAGAAAAAGCATCCATAACTACCTCTGGCCCAAAAACTTCCACAACTACCGTGACTTTTCAAGCCACGCGAATTGCCTTTGTTGACTCCTTAATTCACTTCTCTTGGTTCTCTGTCACAGACACAAATGCGTAAGTGTAGCCTGCTCATCTCCCAGATGACATTAACAAAAGAACTGTTATTCTGAATCATGGCCACGTGTTCTGTCGGCCGATTACCCATTTGACCAGGCAGCACATGCATATAATACTGATCACATGGCCCTTCATATCATGATCCACAGCTTACATATACATATATGTATGTACGTATGTATGTATGTATGTATGTATAAGAATACAGATCATAGAGGAAGAAGGCTACCCATCACTATCTGTACTTGTCTTCACTTTAGGAACAGACCCCTCTAATTGTCTGTGTCTGTGTCTCTGTCTCTCTTTCCCATTGATTTAAGGAAAATCTGTTTTAGGTGGACCTCTAAAATATATCCCAGTTTTTATATTTAGGGTACCAAGAGGACATGAATAGAAGCAGAAAAAAAAAGGCATCCCAACTACCCAAATCAAAAATGGCACAGGAATCATTCTCTGTCTTCGCCTTTTGGTTCTTTCACTTTCATTATGTCCAGGCCGGCGTGTCCATTGCAACTTGAACCATGATCGATCTAGAGTAAGGAACATGCATGATATTTTTGCCCTATTGACTGACATCTGTGTAAAAAATGATGCTAGCTATAGCAGCTTAGCTTTGATTTCTCTTTGTATTCCTCCCGGCCCCCTCAATTATTCTTTGACCCCCCTCCACACCCCCCTATATATCGATTCCCTTCAACCCCTTTTTTCTGCCTGTTATCAGAATAACTTTCTTCCCTTAGCTATTCATTTTGCTTAGGAGAAAAATGGTACGTGCCCATATAATTGCCATATGATCATCAGTCAGAAACCACGTTATCTGTTCATGCATAAGTAACAAGAGTTTAGTTTTCTTCTAGATCAGTGACATATAATGCGACAAAATTTCTTTGATAGGGAATCTTCCAAGGAAAAATACAGTTAAATTTTCTCTGCCATCATGTCATGTGAACTTATAAATTAACACATTCTAATGTATAAAGGGGATTGTACGTGTAAGCATGCACACTAATTAACAAGTTGCAGTTTTTTGTTTTGTTTTGTGCTTTGTTTCTTAGTTACCTTCATGCTCTACCGTTAGATCATCTTTATAATATATATTATTCCATTACTGATCCTCGTGTCTCTCGATTCAAAAGTTAAAAAGTTTTTGTACAGAAAAAACAAACAACCAAGTCACACATGGAGACTAACAATTGATTGGCAGCCTTTCCTTTTCCTTTTTTTTCTTTCTTTTTTATTTTTATTTTTAATCTGGACCTATATATCTTTTCATAAATTATTATATTTTTAAATTAGTGTGTAGATTAATATACTATTCGCATCACTTAAATGGTAAAATTTAATCTTTAAGATTTAAATAATTTTAAAATCTATATTCTAAATCAAATTATGTAAACACTTTACTTGATATATTATTCACACTGATTTATAAATAGAATAACTCTCGCAGCCTGCCTGCCACAACCCACATGGCATGTCTAAATAGACTATACAATTTTCAGAGTTTCAGATAGGGTTAGGTATGGTCGTTAGAAAAACTCCATATATAATCATTCAATCCCACCAGCTTTTCTTCTTCCTTCCTATTCATGATGATAGTTTCTCAGTACAAGCTAGTTATTCCACATATCTTAGGGATCATACATACATACATGTATGTATGTATGATAATGATATATATATATATAATGTGAAACAAAAGATCAAATTAAGACCTTAAAACTGACCCAACAAAATAAAACAACTCAAGCACGGCACTTCTTCGAATTAAAACATTAATTCAAGCTGCGTTGTCATCAATGACAAGACATTCTTGCCGCCCTTATCACGTAAAACTTCATCCTCCAGAGAAATATATATAGAAAGAGAGAGCGAGAGAGACTAGTTGAACGTTATCCAAAGGATAAATGATCAAGAACATAATAATTAATACATATCAATATTCCGGTTGGGCCCCATATTGTTCAACTTTGTGACTCGGAAACACCTTGGAGCTTTATATGTGTCTATTTCTGATTAGAAGCTGAAAGTTTTAGTTCATTTCATTTTTACTCGGTATTCAAGTACTACTGAATGAGCCTAATATATATGAATATATATCAGAAGTTTCACGTCAATTCTATCATCTTTTATGAGAACCCCAATCTTTCAGGATTTTGTGGTGTGGGACATTGCATCGTGTGTTTTGGCCTGCTTTTCATTACAGGTACGTGCCCCCATCCAGTTATTGAGAGCCACATGTATATTACCGAACCAATATTCATGAGCTTTCAACTCCGTCGATAACTCCTCTACTACTTTTTCTGCCTCAAGTTCAAGTGAAAAGACATGATTTAACACAGTTTGAGTAGGAAGTCATGAATTTGACAAATCGGGCTGCATGGCCAGGAGTATCTAATATTGTTTATTGTGGAAAAACAAGATCTTGTTTTTATCTGTGTACACACCAATATTAATAACTGGTTTAGAAAGTTATGGGAGATCATGATCAGTATCTTTAACCTAATTAGTAGACACAGATAAATATATATGTGAAACTCATATATAGTACTGCACGGGTTATTTGCATGCATGGAAAAGGGTTTTCCCTTTTTAATTCCTTTCTATCACTAGGCAGATACCTAACTGAAGCTAGCTAGCTAGCTAGCTAGGTAGAATCTAGTACCGAAGACTCGAGATTCACGAGCGGTCCCCTAAGTTTCGCAAGGGATTAATGGTGCTAGCTCTAGGAGACCATGCAAAATGGTCGTTGGCTGCACGAAAAACGTTGAAACAAGCTGCTTGACCGACCAGTACTCAAATTAACCAGCTGATGGATCATGATCTGAGCTTTCATTGTCGCATGCATGCATGCCTATATACATTGGATGCCCAAATTATAAGTATCTATTATAAATTTCTATAACGCCATTGACCGACTCGAAGAAAACAAGCACATGAAGAGATCAGAAGTCATCAAAGTCGGTCATGTGATAGGAAGTTGACTAATCGACCCATGAAATCTCTCCAATATTATCCAATTCTGGCGCTTTCCATGGATTACTAACATGATGAAGAGTATCCCATATCATGCTTTTTTTACAGTTTTCATCACAAAATTTGGTAATATTTATTTAAAGTCATGACTAGAAGTACTAGAGATCATGATAACTAAAGAAGTATTAAATCATGCATTAATAAAGTAGATCGATAAGTACTGAATTAGTTAGTTAAGGATGATCATGACTCGGTGGCTTCATGAGTAGAGTCTAATGGGGCGCCCTACTGCACGTTGTTTAAATAAAGCATTAACACGGCCGGTGGGTTGGTGGTGGTGGTGGTGGGTGGGTAGGCAGGGGTAGTGCTAGCTTGTCCTAGATTATCTTCTTCTTATTTATTAATATAATTAAGTTGGTAATTAGGATAATATATGTTTCGTTAATATCTCATAATTTTTTGATTTGTAATTAATCAAATTTGATTTTTAAATTTTTTAAAAAGTTAATTTTTACATGACTATGATATGAAACTTGTGTCCTGATCATCTGCACATGCATATGATCATGTTTGACGCTTGATTACAAAAAACAAAAGACTAAGACCTTATTTGTTTACACAGATGAGATGAGATATATTGAAAATTAAAAATTGAATAAAATATTATTAAAATATAATTTTTATTTTAGGATTTGAAAACGTTGAATTTCTTATTATATTTTGTGTGAGAGTTTTGAAAAAATTATAATAATTAGATAATTTGAGATGATTTGTGAAAACAAACCAGACTTAAGTTGAGACATATGTGATGAAAAGGAATATTAGTACCATAATTAACCGATATTATAATAAAACGAATATTACCTATGACAAATTATTTATAATGAACATGATTATATATATTTATATTGAGAATCGATTTATTTTAATTGGAAAGAATATTTTTATAGTAAATAATTAATCAGATTTTTTTTTTTTAATTGGAGAAGGTTTGTTCTTAAAGTACTCTTTAAGTTTTTGCCAGCTCACATACTTATATATATATAACAACCGTCGTACTTCTTTTGTCCGATATTTGATCTGAATCTTTTTGTAGCATATATGCATTAATTCATATTATAAATGAGCCAAAAAAGAAAAAAAGAAAAGAAAAAACTAGTTTATAGGGGTTTGAGAGGGAGGGGCCAAGTACTACGTACGTACCAGTACTGCATGAGTTCCAGTATAAAAGAAGCGGCAAACGTTTCAATAATAATTTGCGGCAAGCTGCAAACCTAGCTCGCTCGCTCGCGGGCCGGCGGATAGAAATTAATGTTAATTGTCAAGCAGCTGCTACGTATATATGTACTTTAAATATTAATGATGCACGTACGTACGTATCCGGCCTTAGTAATATTGATCTTGGTCGATCGATGATGATCTTCTTCTAATTATCTTGCTTGCATGCATGGTTAATTGATCAATATGGTCGCGTTGTCACCGGCCAAGATTATTAATCTTGTATCTATATAACAATTCAACTCAAGAAATTCTTTTGAAGAGAAAGAAGCTATGCTTTTTTCTTCTATTCCCCTCCCCCTTCCAATATATTTTCTGGCCTACTTTTGATCATCTTCTTTGTTTTTTTAACGCTTTTTCTTTTTCTTTGCCTGATCTTGTTTTGCATGCGGATGCTGGAAAGTAAGATTGATCACCGTTTCTCGGCCATAATGTCACATGATCATACGCCCCTCCATAAACTTTTGTGGCCTCCCTTTAAAAATCTGCCTCGATCAATCTAGGTCCCTAAGAATTAATTTCATTCATCTTTCTTCCAAGAACTAGTTCTGATGATCTCACCCATGCATCCTCAATAGAGATAGAGTTGGATATATATCTGATCTTTGGTTGTTAGATAGCTACCTCTTAATTAATTAGAACAATCAACTTGTAATCAGTAAAGTTATTCATCTATTATATAAAGTACTGCTTCACAAATCATCTTCAAGACAGTCTTAATTTCATTCATAAAAAAACAAAATTATAAGGCCAAACCATTTCAAAACTATTTCTACTCTTTAATTTTTTTATTATTATTTGTGCAGTTGATAATTATTTTGAGACATCTTGAACCCACATTAATTTCTTTGTTTTTTCTTGGAAAGTGTTAACTTTTTTTTTTCCCTATAAAAAAGAAGGTGCTCAACTCATTTATATTGAGGAATTCATATTATTATTATTACTTTTCACTATCTTATAATTACTTTTATTTTCTTTTTCTTTCTAGAAAGCATTGATAAGCAGAGGGATTTGCATGACAAAGAAAACTAATTAAGGAAGTGGAAGAGGTGATGAGTAGAGAGTACAAAACATAATGAAACCCTGAAATAGTTTCCCCCCAGCTAGCAATTCTTTTCTTCTTCTTCGTGCCAGCGAAAAAGCTATTGCTTTCTCTCTCCTATGAAAATGTTCTCCAGAGAGGTCTAAAAATCTTACATTTTCCATCCAGAGGGTGGCTGGCTCCCTCCTCCCATCTGCATAGTGTAGATATTGTTCTACCATGTTTTTCCTTAGTTTTCCATCCATAGCGTAGAGAAATACCGATTTACTGTTTTCGGCCACCCACAATCACCACGCGCCACAACGCAAGACTCCCCAACCGCTAATCCTTCATATGGGAAAAAAAAGAAGTCAAAGAGTGGTGCCTGCATCTCAAGTGCAGTCCAAACCGCGCGTGGAGCTCATGCGCCTCCACACCAAGGCGAGTCTGCTGCCACCACGACCGGCATTTTTTGGGTCAGCTGCCTCGACTCTTTTTGATCCAACCAACGTTCTCCACTCTCCTAGTGTGGCACGTGCCACAATTCTTGGTAGTTGCCTGCCGGTAATTCAACGCCTCTTTTACTTACTATATTCTTATATTATCATTCATTCTAACATTCAATGATCGTGGAAAAAAAGGTAGTGAAAGTCTCTTTTAATCAGTCCAAGCCAGGGACCAGCCGCACATATCCAATCATTGTGGCTTCCGGTCGTAGTATTATAGTTCATTTATCTAACTCTATCAAAATCGCTTCAGGTGACTTCTTCTTGTGGGATATGGGTGGGGTCAAGTCTTTAGTTGTAAATCTCTATTTCTTTTCTGTTTTCTGTGTTGTACTGATTTAGAAGGAATGTGAAACTTTCCACCCTATTGTCTTTGGTATCACGTAACTATGTTATATATCTATAATATGCTTCATTAAAAAAAGTAAAAAACATTGTTCCAACGAAGATATATATGTGACGAGAGTTGACAAATGTCTATGATGCTGTCTCCTAAGGGGTGGGACGTGGCATGTGGGGATCACCACCCTAGATCTCAGGTCTTTTCCTTTAGATATTTTTCTTTTCCTTGGATTTTATTTGAAGGCAAGAAAAAGATACAACAGTGTATGACCCCACATTATCTGCTCTTGTCTCCGACCTACCTTCATTTCTTGATCCCCACGGCCCCATTTTCAATTCATCATCATTGTACGAAATTTTCCTAAACCATTTTATTAAATTAAAAAAGCTTTTTGTTTTTAATTAATCTCCCTAAAAAGATTGAAATAGCTCTACAAATTCTTGCTTAAAAGTAGTACTTAACCTAAAATCTTAAAAAGAAATTAAGTATATAATATTTTGTATTAATTATATATAGCAAAACATATATATATATTATGTAAATTAAAATACTAACTATACTAATATTGAATAGCTTCCATGATGCTTTGAAATTAAGCCTTTGGAAACGAACACTGATCTACTCTCGTACCCTTTATAATCTCATTTGAAGATGAACCAAGATCTATAGTCTTCCATCATATTATGTTCATAATATAATCTTAGGTTAGTCGATCATGTCCTACACTGATTCACTCCTATTGAAGAGATCGAGTTACTACTCTATCAAGATCAGGATCTCCATATATAAATTAACATGTAGATCCGTACCATTTCTACCATATTATGTTTTAAAGAAATATTTTGTTTACAAAGAGGTTTCTTAAAGGAGAATCACAAACTAATAGGTTTGCTGTGGTCCAGTACATCAGATTACAAAGATATTTTTAGTGTAAAGTAGATATATATAACATATCAAATTTAACTATATCAATTTATGAATTTTAGGCTTGTACAATCTTTTTATGAATCTAGTACTTTTATGTGCCTAATGAAAAATGATGATAAACATCATTTTAAATGTCATCATTCTCTAGCGTGACATTAAACAATTTACATATAAGTGAAATATAATAAATAGTTTTATAATTATTTAATGTATAATCTCTCGATTCCTACATCTTTTTACGTGGTATCAAATGATCGACTGTAAGATAATTCTAATATAACAAGATGAATAACAATTCCATATACCTAATTTCAGTTCCTATATCCTAATGAAAAATTTACCTGCCTAGCTAATCATTATCCAACATCCTTGAATTTTAAAAGCAATTATTTGTTATCATTGGAGGGTAGATCTTTCTAAGATCTTCCATAGTACACGTTTCCCTTCCCCTTCACGTGTAGACACCTTTTGTGCTCCTTGTACAACCTTATCATTTTTTTTTTAATGTAATTTGCTCCTTTCACAAATGTATACTCTTTTATATCTCTATTGGCTTCCCCAAAGAATCTCTTAAATTACTTTCACCATCTGACCTTCCTTTGTAATAATGATGTCCATGTAACATTTTTATGAATAAGTGTAATAATGCCACTTCATTCAAAACACCAAAACTTTTTCTTTTTAACTTATTTGATATAATTTTATTCTCATACCATCTAGATTTTAATTGACTAGTCACTATGACAAAATGTTATATGCTCGTCTAGAGGTGCATTATAAAAGGAGTACTGTTACATCTACAAAAAAATTACATAAAATAATATTATAAATTGAAGTGGATTCATCTGATCTGTTAGATCTACTTTATAATCAGACAAACCACATCAGTTTGTAGAATTACTTTTGTATAATTCTTTTGTGACTAAATCATAAAAAAACTTAGTATAAGAGCGTTGAATGTATAGAACAATGTCTTTGAGGTTGATCTATACAAGGTCGGTCTTACTTCAAGCTAGACATAAATAATAGGAGAGTAAAGGCCATGCATGGAGGATGTCTTAGATTGTCAAGACCGGAGCTTCTAGGAGCTGATGGTCGGAGCGAAGTGTTATCAGGCGATCATCGACTTTCTAGAGTTAAATGAGTACATTTTTTAAACCCTAATTACATTGCAATCTAATCATATATCTTTACCTTACTTGTCCAACAAGAAAAATAAGTGATATGACAGTAACAAAAATATAATAAAGAATGATTGTTGGGGTCAATTTGATACATTCTAATCACTCCTAAGGTCTAATTTTAAAATTTATTTGACCATACGGACGGATTTATAAAAATACAATAATCTTTACCTAATTTCAACAGTACATTAATTGAATAATTAAAATTATTGATGGAAACGTTATTTGGAGACAAAAGCCGTGGGCCACCCATAACAGACAATGCTTGTCTTAAAAAATATATTATATTTAGATATAATACTATATAATTGAAGAAATGTTGTCGGCAGTAGTTGTGATAGGTAGTTAGAAGTCGTCGTATGCTTCGAAACGCTGTTCAAGTTTCAACCGTCAAGAAGAAGAACCCCACCCTAACCCACAAAAACGCGAGAAGCACGTGTCCCCTAACATGGCAAACAGGCAAACTGTCATAACGGACAATAACCGTGACCTCGTCTCCTCGAGTCCCGTGTAGTTCCCCTAAAACGACAAAGAAAGATATCAGAGAGAAAAAACATCGGACAAACGCTGAGACAGACACCCATGACTCTTTCCCTGCTGCATGCCCAGTCTTCATTTCTCATTAGAAAACCTACTCAGAAACCAAACAGTCCACAGAAAAATAATTCCGGCAGTAACCGAACCAATGGGCCGAACATCCAAAGGGAGAGTTCCTCATTTCTAATTAATCTATGTGAAGACGAAGTGCAGCTACTCATGGATTGCTGCAGATTTTGTAGTGGTCGCGCATGTCAGGCGCCGGTGATTTATGTCATAATTATCAAGTAATTTCGAAATATATAAATATAAATATATAACGTTAAAGAAAGTAATTACAAGTTAAAAAAATGAATTCGATTATCTATTTATTATCCACATATATTTAGATCAGAAAAATAAGTATTTGTGATAGATTATTTGTAATGATAATGACTATTTACAACGAAAACAGACTCATTTTGACAGAAAATAATTATTTTCATAAAAAATAACTAATTACAAATAAACAATTTTCTTATAGTGGGATAGCTTTTAGCCTTTAAAAAAAGAGTAGATTTCGATGTGAAAACGATGACAGATAAGCAAAAACAAACAAAAGCATATCAATCAAACGGTACAAAATTAACATAGTTTGTCACTGTGCCTAAGTTTACATAGCTGCAGAGGATTTTATTGTATAGAAGAATCACAAAATGAATTTTGAAACGAAATTTCATTGTTTAGAACCATCAAAACTTCTATACTATTTATTAAGTACATATTTATAGTGTTATACGGTGGAAATCTTAATTTTCACTTTTTTACATTATTCACCTGAACGATTTTTCAAACGAGACTAGAGTGAGCTTTCTACTTGAATTTTGCTTGAGTTACCTATAATGCGAATTTCGAGTGAACTTTCTACTTGGTGCTTCCTTTGATTGCAAACGGTGCCTACAAATTAGGCCCCTTGAAAATCGGTCAAAAAGCTATAACGCATTATTGTGGGGTACTTTGGTTATAAAATTAGGCCGATAAAACAACTAACCAGCCTCTACAGACCTAACAAATTTTAGATTAACAGGTATCAAAGATTTACGGCGTATCCTAATTAAAGAATGGGATCGAAAGGGACATGAAGTATTGAAGTATGAAGTCAAGGCTTATGTGGCGACAATACAAGCTGGCTGACGTGGTCTCACTTTGGATACTACGTGGAAATTTCAATATATATGCTAACATCTCGATCCCTTAATTATTTTGTCATATAGAAACAAACAAGCTGTTAAGGAAATCTACAATACTTAAATATTAATTATGTATTAATCCTGTATTAATCGAAGCCGACGATGGCATCGAGGCGGTACCACGTACCCGTGATGGTGCGTAGAGTCATGCTAGCTTTTGGTCTACGCCTTATCTTTTATAGGGAATTCAGTCATAACACGAGTACTAGTGCTTAATTGATATTTTTTTTGTTCATATCTGATCAATGGTCTTAATCATATGCAATGCGCGCAGTACTTTTTCTTTAATTATATGTATATGTTCTTTAGTGTCTAACCGGTCCATGCATGCATGCATGCATGTTTCTCGTTGGCTTGTCGGCAAACTTTGAAGGTAGACTTGATTGGCCTTAATTATTTGGTGCATGTATAGTTTCTAGCATATGTTTGTAGTTCAGGCCGAACAAGATGATCATCATGATATTCTCTTTTCTTTTTCTAGCATATGTTAATTTGGTCCTTATCATCCGTATTCATGTCGGTGTTTGGTTTGGAGGATCTAATGTTTTTTTCTCGATCTCCACAGTTTTCTCGATCTCCACAGTTTTTCTAGTATAGTGATGTTAATTACGGAGTCGAATTTGGATTTCCAAAAATTAATATGAGTAAACCTAATTATGTTTGAGAATTATTATAAATGAATATTGTGATACGATTTTCGAGAATATATTCTTAAGATCATCTCCTTATAATTTAGTTTATTCTTCGACATCCTATAGAAAATTATGGCAATGCTTCCGATCGACAAAGTATACACATACGTACATATATACACAACTTTTTCTCTTCTTTCATTTTTGGATAAGTTCATAAATATTTTGTATCATACGGTCTAATGTACAAATTAGACAAGAAAATTCAAGAATAGATATATATACATATATATATATATTTATATGGCTTGCATATATAGTTTTTGTTTGTTTTCACCAAATGAATCTTGATTGGCTCTACAGCCACGAACACATGGGGGATCCCGATAGTGCAAATTTTTTTTCTTTGCCTTTTTTTTTTCACGTATTTTTTAATGCTTTTAAATATTGAAAAAAATTCATAACATCATTAAAAAACACTTTTTTGATCAGTAAGTAAAAAAAAACATAGTCGGGATCCCATGTCAGGAAAACTATACCCATGTGTGGCTTTAGCATTTCTGATGAATCTTTATTTTTCGTCTCTAATCAAATAAATTAACTCGTTCATTTTTGATTTTGTATATACATATTTTACAAATAAATACAATGATAGGATAAAAAAAAAAATAAAAAGTAGCTTTAAAAACGTTTATAAAGATTAATCTCACATAGTGATCTACACTCTCTTGTACAAATGATGATAGGAAAAGTCATTTTTCGGGTACATCATGCATATCTATAATAATTTTTAATACACAAAAAAAATGAATAATACATAAAAACACGTCATGTATTAATGTTTAGACAACATATATACAAATTACACCGCGGCTATAATTTCTCTAAAAATTAATGAGATTTTTCTCCTATTAGAAGAAAAACATTCTCATCAATTAGATAATAATAGCTAGCTAGTCACATTAATTTCCTCCGATCCTAGGGTGAGCTAATTCCTTGATTGGATGATTTAAGTGAAATAAAACTCACCGAGTTATATATAAATTAATAAAATGGAGATTATATTTAAGGTGGAGCAATTAATTACTTGTAAACATTTAGTTAGTTTTTGCTCTAATAAATTAGGTATTATATATGCCACAAGGGAAATATTTTAGACACAAATGAATTACATAAAAGTAAACTTACAAACTAATATGACTTGATGCGGTACGTCAAATTGTAAAATTACTTATATTGTGGAATAGATTTAATAGATCCCATGAAACCCCGTTAGTTTATGAGTTTAGTTTTATATAATCTCTTTGTGTATGTAGCAGTTCTCATATCACAATGCTACTTCAACACATTGATCAGAGATGATTATTAGTTTGAGTGTTAATATGTCGTTTAGCTTGGACTCCTTCACTCACGCGTCTCTTAATTGGTAAAAATTAATAAATCAAAACAAAATAAAAAAAGCATTTTTATTGGATTATTACAATGACTACTTGAAAAAGGAAAAATCATGCCACCATAACCACATTCATGATCATCATGTCCTCATTCTCGCTCTTAATTTCCAGGAATGCATTTCCCTGAATTAATTCCCAACTTAATTTTTAATTCTCTAACATTAATAATAATTATCTTGAAGAAATAATTAAAGGTGGTGAGTAATTTCTCTATCCAACAAAGCGAAAAGTTATATATATATATATATATAGTTTGCAGGGTAGGGTAAATTCGAGTACTGGCAGTAGATGCCATGTCTTAATCGCCTAGTAATTAAAACTATATATATATGTATATCTATGGGAAATATCATATATATATATATATAGATTTAATTTCTTGGATATTCACCTTATTCGATCAGCTTTGATCTGTTGGATACAGAGAGACCCCTTTTAATGGTTGGTGTGATAAACCATCATAATTAGTTGTAGGAGGTCCAAATTTGAGGAAAAAAACTTAAGGAACTAGCTAGGGTTTTATAGAGACTTTTTAACAATTCAATAAATAAAACTTCCTGTTTTTTCTGATCAGCCAATTCATGAATTTTTATTTCATTTCACGTAATGATCATCAGAAGTTACAAATTAGATAACGACTAAACTCTGCGGGCCAGCCGGATCGAAAAGAATAAAAGCAGCAACACCATGACAATCTCATAGGCAAAAGTTTAAGTCTTGATCTAAGCAGTACTCCAAAAATATAGTCTCATTTTAGGAATTACAAGAAAAAATATGAATATCATGTCGGTACGTATAATTTATAATATATTTCAATTGAGTTATAATAAAATTAATTTGGTAGAGTCTAAATAAAAACCGGATTTAAAAAAAAAAAAGATTTGGCTTCTGTCGGCCACTAGTTCTAAATATATATATATATATATATAAAACTTATAATTAAACATGATGATCTCCTGTTAACAATTTTATAAGCGACGGCTATTAATTTTCACAAAAACTGAGGGATCGAGAAGAAAATTAATGGCGGGAAATTAAGTCGACCATATAGTTATGTCGACTCATGTTGAGCTTAAAACATGATGAGCAACCCCACTGAAATATTGGGTCTCTACTTTTTAGGGCAAACGCAAAAGAAAGCTGTTCATTCTCTGTGTCAGTGAAAAGAAAGGTGCATGGTTATGATGCAAATGGGCGGATGATCAGATGCATGAAATTAAGAGATTAGTACATGATCATCCGTTTGAAACATGATGAACTTAATTCGATCGATCTTGTTAAATATATGTAAATGGAAGTCAATATAAATCCATAGGCAGGCAGGCAGGCATACATGATCATGATGTCTTGTACCCGATCGATCGCCATCGAGAATGTTTAATTAGTCGAACAATGAATGATTGAATATTCCTGTGAATATGGACGTAGGTTGGTTGTTTGGTGGTTTCCTTCAAACATACGGATTCTTTTGTTCCTGATTTCCTTTCGGTTGGTCTCTTTATCCTTTTCATATTTCTTCCGATCATTCTCTCTTTATTATTATTTAAAAAAAAAAAAATTCCTTTGTGATCAGCTTTGACCAGTACTAGTACATGACATTCTTTGTCCCCATTTTCTCGATTATTTTCCCTTTTAGAGTGCTTTCGGAAAGTGGCAGCGTGGCCCTGATAAAAAAGAAGGAATAACCTGACCTCGATCATCTCTTGGAATATCCTTTCCTTCCACAGTACTCCTGCAACAAACTGACTGATCATGCACTCATATTGGCTAATATCAATGATCAAATTCTTATTGTTGATATCAAAATCAGTAGATTATGAATTGATAACGATTTCAAATCCCAATTTCTTTAATAACGATTTCAAATCCCAAGTTCCTTTTATTAAAATAAAATTGTGTGTAGAGTTTACAATTAAAAGTATTTGTGTCGACCGGAGGTTGTGGCGATAGTATGACGGTGACCATGTCGATCGACATGAATCATGCATGCAGGATATCGACAAAAATATAGAATTAGCCTCTAGAGAAAAGCAAAGAGTTTCACCAAACAAAAGAAGTGGGGTTCTAGTACTGCAAATCAGAAAGAGATTAGGGGTTGTAGTCATGGGGCTCCGGAGTCGACGTAATAAATAAACGGGACAGGGGGGAGGCTGGGGGGGACTACGTACAATGTACATGGTAAGGTAAGGCCCACCAGTTAGCGCTCGGTGGCCTGGTCCCAATCAACAGAAAAACCTAACTGGGAAGTGGTTGGGTAGGTGGATCATCTCATTACAAATTTAACATGCATTAATTACTAACAACATATCATGGAGCCATTCCTTTGATAGATCATCGAGCAATATTACTCTCTCTCCCTCTGTGTGTGTGTGTGTCTCTCTGGTTCACAAGATCATGTGTAAATTAGAGTTAGAGATTCACACTAGCTCGAATGAATTATATGTATTGCTAGGAGAGGTAGGAATTCATTCGTGTCATGTCTTCCCCTGACATCACCCCACTAGCGAGTCTCTATCTTTCTTAACTACTCGACATGACATGTATATATACTATTAACCATGAATACGAATACTCTCTTAGAAGTGCAATATTATACGTCGAAGAGATTATATAAAAATAAATTTAATTATAAATTAATATAATTTTATGTGATTCGTTAGATTTATTTTATAATAAAATAACTTTACAATTTAGGTAATGACGTACTATATCAAGTTATGTTATTTGTGATTGAATTTATTTTTGTGTAATCTTTTTATGTTTAAAGTATTTGTAATTATCTTTTGTTCAACTTCTGTCGTTGTGTTTTTTCTCTTCACACATGGCATTAATTTAAGAGATAATTAATTTTCTGATCTATCGATGGATGCTTAGTTACTATACATCGGCTTCTGATGCCAAATTGCGAAGTACATAACACCTGTGCATGCATGTGTCGCCATGGGCGCCGCTAGCTTGTGATCCCTAGCTAGCTGAAGACTGCTTGTAGGTGCATTGGCATTGCCTCTTGCAACTATCGATCCCTTCTAATATTCATTTGGGAATCATTTGCTCGATCCAGAACCAATTAAAAGCTAGCTAATATTAGAAAATCCTAGATTAAGTCGATCATCTAGGAACTAAAATATGATGCATATTTGATCTTTAATTGTTTGTATCTAGGATCGTCTCCTACAACATTTCTTTTATATCAATATATATGATATCGGCATTTATGGAGTAAAACAAAAAATACAGTCATGAATTGTACAAGTGCTGTACATTTATTTATTTGAAAAACAATAAGGTCCATCATTAAAAAATTAATGAGTTTCATATTTACTTATTTTTTAAAAAAAGAATACGCTGTATTTGTGCACTCTATGACTGCAGATATTATTTTTCTATTTTATTGTGACATTAATAATATTAGCATCATCTGAAGGTAATTTAAGAGTTGAAATTTTTACATCCTGGCGAATTTTTAATGTCCGGTAACCACTACATTCATCTTATTTTATGAAACTAATCTCATCAAACCCAATTTGATGACCACCAAATAAAAAAAAAGAAAAGAAAGTGCAGTGGGTCAATCCCCTCACCTCAAAGACAAAGATAAAGCGTAAGATAAACCAAAGTGACAAGATCTATACATCATAAAGTATAAATTTTTATGAAAAAAAGTCAGAAGATGTAACCTAACTACTATGGATAATGTAGTTTTTCTATGTTACCTGCTGGTTTATCTTGTGTGATTACAAACTAATACAAAAGGTACAGAAAGAGAAAAAAAAAAAAAAAAAAGTAGGATGGATTACATATTAGGTGGTGAAAATCTCAAACTCATCCGTTTCTGGATATTGAAAGTTTTGTCTTTGATAGTCTTCTCCGTTCTGTTTCCTACTTTCGGTCACGAGGGAAAAAGAAAAGAACAGAAAAGAAAAATAAGAAAACAGAAAGAAAAGTTACTGCTCTGAGTTTGTCCGTCCCCATAAGCAGTTGGCTTTTCATTGTAGGCGTTGTTTCTGTCTATATGTATATCATTAATTTAATAAATACATATTTATATCTTAGATTGTTGTAGGAAGGAAAAGGGTGAAGTTGTGAAGTCCTTTTTCATATATATATATTTTTTGTTAAATATATTATTTCGGTGATAATTCCCTTGTGCATTCTGTCAGTGCATATATAAAGCCACAGATGCTAACCAATCTGGTACTCGTTCCTTCGGTTTTTCCCATTCTCATCTCCTCCGTATCTTCACTCTTGTTTGAGTTCGGGTTTTTGTTTCTCACGCTCTTGGCGGCTCCCCAGCTGCCACCTTTGTTTTTGGATAAAGCGAGAGAGACTGAGAGAGCATATAAGTTCAAAGGTCCCAAGTATTCGAATACTCAGATAAGATAAAGATATCAGCTTTCCCTTTGGTTTCGCCCTGCAAAGTAGAAACCATTTTTCAGTGTGTTGGCTGTGTTGAGTTCAGTTGAACATAACAGAGGTCCCCATCATTTTCTTCTCCCTCAGTTTTTGATACAAAATCGAAATGCTGTTCTGTTCTGTCCTGTTCTGTTTTTGTTTCTGTTTCTCTCATTGACTCTGTTTATTTATGTAGGTTTTTACTAAAACAAGGCAAGGAAACGGAAAATGAAGTACGTGTTGGTGACGGGTGGAGTAGTTAGTGGAATAGGGAAAGGGGTCACCGCAAGTAGTATTGGTCTGCTGCTCAAGGCATGCGGACTTCGCGTTACTTCCATCAAAATTGGTCTCTGCTGCTTCTTTGAATTTTTTTTTCTCCTTTACTTCATCGCTGCTGCTTTTGTTTCTTTTTTTCATCGTCTTTTAGTAGAAGGTCAGCTATGCTGTTCTTGTTTTCGCAGCTGCCAAACGGACAAACTCTTCCGCTGTCCTCTCTCTCTCTGTTCTTTTTTCTTGACAAAATGGCTTTGTTTTGTTTTGTTTTGTTTTTTTCCCTTATCAATTTATTAAACATTTATCGCTACATTGTCAACTTTTGGAATAAGCTCAATCTCTTGTCCTCAAATGTTTCTAAGAGCCTCGATTTTTTAAATTATTTTTCGTTTAAAAGGAAGAGAGTAGATTTCAAGTGTATAAATATCTTATAAGTGGGAATCTGTCTTACAAGTTTGCCGAAACTCCATTTGAATTTTCGCTTTTTTTGTTAGAGCTGAAGTTGGCAAATTCACACAAATACGTCAATTTTGTGTTTCGTTTCTGGACATCTTTTTCTTTGTACTTTTTATATTATTGTTGTCTCTTGTTCTTCTTTTCTTCTTTTTTTTTTTTCAACTTTTTAATATAGGATTCGGCTCCCTTTTTCTTTGCAATTCAGATCCTTATTTGAACACCGATGCTGGAACAATGTCCCCTTTAGAGCACGGGGAAGTTTTTGTGCTAGACGATGGTGGTGAGGTATAAAAACTGCCTTTTCTGTGGTCATTATTTGTCAATGTGATTTTATGTTTGCCATGTTTTCTCCAATTTGCTTCAATACTGTCTAACCGGGTCTATTTTTCGAGTTCGGCTCCCTCTCTGGTCTAAATGGAATGTATGATGGCGGTGAAGTTATTAAATACTATTTTACTAGGCATATTATTAGGTGATTTGGTTGCCCCACTAAATCGTACTGCACTTAAATTTAAAAAAAAAAAAAAAAACTAATGCATTTCAATGAATCAATCTCATTTTTATTTTTATTGACAGCAATGATATGTAAAATGAAGGCAATCAAATGTTACCCTTTCAATTTTATTCTGCAGAAATCGTAACCATTGAAATGTTAATTAAAGCATGTTATTTTGAACAAAAAGTAGAAGGAATATATGAATTGGGGTAAATGGTGGAGGTTTGGGAAATCATGGGAGATTCATTAGAACTGGCTATAACAGTATTAAACATGACTTTCTTTGGTGTCCAAAGGTGGATCTGGACCTTGGAAATTATGAGAGGTTCCTCGATATCAAGTTGACACGCAATAATAATATCACCACTGGAAAGATTTACCAGGCAAGTCGGCCAAATCACTCATCTCCATATTTAAATTATATTTCTGCTTATAGAGATACTTAAGATCATTATTTAGCTTTATTAAACCCAGTCAGTGATGTTATTAGTGTCTTTTCTTCTTGTATGGCAGTCTGTTATTGATAAGGAGAGAAGGGGAGATTATCTGGGGCAAACTGTGCAGGTTCTTTTACCCTTGCTAATAGATCCATTTAACTTTTGTTCTAAACTTAGCTATGCATGCATGGCCCTAAGTCTATTAATATTCTTGTGTTCTGTAGGTTGTCCCTCACATCACAGATGCCATTCAGGAGTGGATTGAGCGTGTGGCAATGATACCAGTGGATGGGAAGGCAGGTCCAGCCGATGTTTGTGTGGTAGAATTGGGTGGAACTATAGGTACGGTAAAAACAAGGTTCTCGACTTTTGGAAGCACTAGCTAATTCTCTGTTTTTCAAGGGTAATAACAACTTGCCATGATGCAGGAGACATTGAATCCATGCCATTTATTGAGGCATTAGGTCAATTCTCATACCGTGTAGGTAAGAACATCGTTTATTCAGCTTCATACAACATGTTCCAAGCCTCCATTGTTAGATATTATAATCAAATGATTTCTCTCATATATATTTCTTATTTTAGGGGCTGGAAACTTCTGCTTGATTCATGTCAGCCTTGTGCCCGTTCTAAATGTTGTTGGTGAACAGGTGACTTCTTAGATGTTCCTGCTCACCCTACATGAAATTTGATCTAGCGTCTGTGTGCACTCTCATTTTATTAGAACAAAACACTCCGTTAATTTAATAACTAGTGAATTATGTCTTAATGTTCAGAAAACAAAACCAACCCAGCACAGTGTTCGGGGACTAAGAGGCATGGGCTTGACACCACATATCTTAGCTTGTCGCAGTACAATGGTCTCCCACTCTCTCTTGTACATTTGCCTATGCGTGGGCACTCACACGCTTCCACACACACATACAGTTATATTATGTCATTGTTTCTACTTTACTGGGTGTGCTCAAGGTATTTTTATTTAATTTTGTTTGCAGGCACTTGAGCAGAATGTAAAAGTGAAACTCTCTCAGTTTTGCCATGTTGTGGTATTTTAAAAATGAAAACTTTTGTGTGCAAGTTGAGATGTTTATTTATGTACTTTGCAAGAGTCTGATTTATCAAAACCACATGTTTTCTAGGAGGAAAACATCATCACTCTCTATGATGTATCCAACATCTGGCATATTCCTTTGCTTTTAAGAGTAAGTAGTCCTTGGGCACTTCTTGAAATGTGGCTGTTGAGTATGTAGCTACCATCACTTACAACTAGTCTGGATATGTTTTCTTCTCAATTAGGATCAGAAGGCCCATGAAGCAATCTTCAAAGTGCTGAACCTTGTGGGGTTTGTCTGATGAGCTCAATTTTTTTTTTTTTTTGTTAACTTCGAGCTGGTGCATACACGTGTATCATGTGACATCATTTTCAGTTTCTAGTATTCTTATGCAATGCTGTCCATAATGGCAGTGTATGTAGGGAGCCTGCATTAGAGGAATGGACTTGTAGGGCTGAGATCTGCGATAACTTGCATGAGCCGGTGAGTCTACCATGCAATTAGAGAAATTAAGACTCAAGTTTTGTTCTAATCATTATCGGTTCTTAGTTCTATATGTCAACTAATTGGCAGGTCCATATTGCTGTGGTTGGGAAGTACACAGGCCTTTCCGATTCCTACCTCTCTATATTGAAGGTGCAATTATCTATTACTTCATAACTCCTGATCATTATTTTAGCTGGAAGGTTCATGCGTTCTTATATGTAGTTCATAGAGATAGTTTCTAAATGCACATGCATTTGGAGTCCATGCATTTTCTAAAGGGCTGTCCTTGATTTTAAGTATGCCTTACATAAGAGTGGACTCCAAATGCTGGATTATCTGCAGCATCTGAGTCACTATATTTTCCTAGAAGTTATTTTTTTAGCATTTGTGGATCTGCCCTGAGCATCTATTATGTGTCTTACTATCTTAAAACGGCCAGATATTGACAAAGCTGATTCCTTTACTGAAGGAATTAGCTGTAAAATATTCATTTTTCCAGTTTTTGCACTCTCTAAGAATCTCAAAGGGCACATCTTCTATTTAATGAGGCTCTTTAAACTTCCAAAAGAAAGTTGCACCCTACTCGGCAGAACACAGTTTACTGAAAACAATGGTTTCGTTATAAGTCCTGGTTAAATTTAAAGAAAGGGATAAAGAAAAAAGACGAGCTTCGGGTTTTTAACTGTATGATATTCTACATGAATAATTTGGCCACTCATGAATGGGTGTTTGTTGAACAATGATGACAATGGGCTAGTCATGGTCCAGGAAGCCCTGAGGCAGGATGCAGTGTGACAAAAGCAACAAAGAAAAAGGAAAAAAAAAAATTGAGAGCTCTAGTATTCATGTGAATATCTTGGAATTGCTCACCTGATGAAGAAGAAGAAAATTGACTAACCAGCAGATTTGTCCATTATCTTCATAGATATGTTCGAATGCCCATGATCTTTTAGTCTTTAGTGTTGCAAAGTTCCATACGGAAAGAGCTTTATAAAAATCTTAGGGATGTTTTTGTCTAACACAAGGATCAGGTTGTATGCATCTTGGTTTTTGTCAATGATGTCTTGCCTTATTTGTGATTCACTTTACTTCTCGAATAAGTACATGCATCAGATTTAAAGTAATTTTGAAGTGTTTAGATAAGAGCCTATTGAAAAAATAAGTCTACCAAATGAAAATGAAGCGGTAAGAGTAGTTTGTGGGAACAAATTAATGTGAGTCGTCTTTGGAAAATATGTTCCAATAAATTGGTACTTAGTGTTGTCTAGTCCTTGTTTTATTCTTTATTCTAGTAAACTTTGCTTTTGGAAACAAAAATACATTATATTCTTTTGTACCTATATTCATGCTAGACTACTAATTTTTCTGGCCTACCTACTAAGTTAGATTAATTTCTTAAAGATCTCTTTGGGCAAGTTTATGCACATAAATGTGAGAGAGCGTGTGCATGCATGTGTGCGCGCGTATATTCATTTCCATTAGATATGTCATGCGTAGCTCGGGTGGACAAGCAAGTATAATGTTGCTGGTTATATAACAAGCAATTTGTCTACAGGCCCTTGTTCATGCTTCTGTTTTCCAACGCAAGAAACTCTTTGTAGATTGGGTTCCATCTGCTGACCTTGAAGATGCAACTGCAAAAGAGGTTATTATGAAGTTTCAATTCTCACATTGTGTGTACGTGTGTAATTGCACTTCATCTTACAACATGACAACGAATTCTTGTTTCAGAATCCAGATGCTTATAAAGCTGCTTGGAAGTTGCTGAAGGTTTGTTTATTTGATGGCCTTCAACTAGTCAGCTGATACTGCTATTTTAATATGTTCTAGGTCTCTCCTTTATTATGTTGTGGTAAACTTCTCTGTTTAGCCTCTGACTGGCCTTTATCTTCAGGGGGCGGATGGTGTCCTTGTTCCAGGAGGATTTGGTGACAGAGGAGTCCAAGGGAAAATTCTTGCAGCAAAGTATGCCCGGGAAAACAAAGTTCCATTTCTTGGCATTTGTCTCGGAATGCAAGTTGCTGTCATTGAATTTGCACGATCTGTTCTTGGTCTGCAAGATGCTAACAGCACTGAATTTGATGCCAATACCAGGAATCCCTGCATTATATTTATGCCTGAGGTCATATTCTATGTCGTCTGTGTTTATGGTTTGAAGAAAAGTACAAATAGGGTTGACCTGTTCCATTGTTAGTATTGAGCTAAGAGAACAATATTAAATTTGAGTGTGTGTGAGAGAGAGAGAGAGAGAGAATAATTCAATTTGGTGGTTAAACTAGGAACTAAGCATGTGATATCTCTATTTATAAAACGTGTTTCTGATATTTGTACTATAAGCAGGGCTCAAAAACACACATGGGGGGCACCATGCGTCTCGGATCAAGAAGGACGTATTTCCAGGTTATGGACTGCAAATCTGCAAAACTGTAAGTACAGCTCTACGAAGTGATATTTTATGCAAGCATGCATGCATACACACACAAACATATATATATAATATATATATTTATACTATATAGAGTAATGTTAGATATAGGCGTGTGCAATCCAAACACAGACCCTTTAAGAGAAAAGAAGGGCCCGCCATGAAAAGTGAGTTTGCCATGTGGGTCTCACTTTTTTTTGTCTGTACGGGTCTTTCATACCCTAAACCTGTACAAATCATTTTTGTTTATATAATTTTTTGATTTCATATGCAGATGGGTTGTTGGTCATAAAGTAAAATGTTTAAACATTGGACTATAATTTATTTATTATGTAAAAAAGGATTTATCTATACAACTTAATGTTGTGAATTAAAGGTCATATTTCAAAAAAAAAAAAAAAAAAAACGAAAAAAATCATGTAACAGTAGGAGCTGTCATTGAATCTAGAATTTAGTTACATTTATTCACATAAATACAAACGCATGTGCCCCACACACACCTCTGTTGACACGTGTCTATATGTATATATATGTTTTGCAGATTACGATGTCTATGGTATGTTTGTGGCAAAATTTGTCAGATACATAATTAGATGTCATGAGAAAAGTTAGAGAGTTCTAACTTTAAGTATAGATGAGTACGGTGTGCTGGATAAGATATATCAGTCAGCTAACCTTTCATGGTATTGGATTCATGCTAGATATGGAAGTAGAAGCTTCGTCGATGAGAGACATCGACATAGATATGAGGTTTGTGGGGATTAACAATGTATTTAGTTTTTCTTTTGACAACCTACTTTAGCAGGGAGGATAATTCTTTATCATGCAGGTCAATCCGGATATGGTTACACGCCTTGAAAAAGCTGGCCTCTCTTTTGCTGGCAAAGATGAAACTGGTCGCCGCATGGAGGTATACTTACCAGACACAACGTCACTGAAATTTACTTTTTGACTGTAGAGAGTTGTACATACTGGTGGCTCTGTATTAATATTTGGGATGTTGTTGTTACAGATTATTGAGCTACCTCATCATCCATACTTTATTGGTGTGCAATTCCATCCTGAATTTAAATCAAGGCCAGGAAAACCTTCTCCTTTATTTTTAGGTATCTTGCTTGCTTTTTCCAATACATCCACTTAACACTGTTCAGTCATGCATTTGTTACAAGAAATAATTCCCTTTGTATTTGAATGTGTTATATACACTGCAATAACATGCACTTAGTTTTTGGTCAGGACATGAGTTTTTGGTCAGGATATGTGACAGTAGCTATTCTTGCTACTACTCCCAAGGAGTATGTGTAAACTGCAATAGATTTTACTAGGACCAAAAATGCTTTAAGAGATTATACTTAACTACATTCTGGTTGTGCTTGCCCAAAGCAAAAGTTACAGCTGATCTTAGCCCGGTATATCTTGGGTGAACTAAATCTGTTGCACTAAGCATCTAGAGCCATTCCTTTGTGTGTGTGTGTGTGTGTCCCTTTTCTTCATAGAAGACACTGATATTGTTTGTCATACCTTTTACGTGGAAGTAATATTTTTGTGGACTAATAAATATAACATTCTTGGGTGCTCATGCATTGTGATAAACCTAAATTTAAGCCCTCCTAATGCCTCCTCCATTGCTTAATTGTGTCAGAACAATTCAAATTTAGTGCAATTTATATCAACAGAAACAAATATGCATCTTTCATTTGACCCTCAAATTGACCAGTTCCATGGCACAAATAAACATACATGTGATTACCACTCAATTGGAAATTAGAATCTGGAAACATCTGGATGAATCAGTTGATGGTTGAGAAGGTGTTCCTCTCTTGTTTTGATGGAAACATGTCCTGAATGTATTTGGTTAAGGCCAGCCAAAATCTGTACAAAGGAGTATTATTGATATCAACAAATATGGGGCAATTACTTAATGATTTAGGAAATTATGATCACTAGATTAAAATTATCATTTTACTTCAGTCCAGCTTAATTGGGGTTCAGGTTAAGCTAGGCCAAGCTTGTGCCTAATGAGCCCAATTCAGGCATTCTTGGATGAGCATGTGATAGATCAACAGGTACAGATTTGGTCGGCATGGCCCAATTTACAGCAGTCAATACAAAAAAGAAAAAAAAGAAAACATCCTTGTTTGTTGTTGGGGAAGAGATCTCTCCGTAATCTATGTTTAGTCTGATCATCTCTTGTGCCAACTTTTAGGTTGTAGTTGCCAAATATTTCTACTGGTAATATCCAAATTCCTAGGTAATAAGATTTTAGCTAATTTATGATGGGATTATTGTAAACGAAAGACGCACATTATAAGTTGGATGCTTTTCATAGAAAATGAATCTTTTCAATGGCTTGTGCCTGAAATATTGTTCACGATTTTTATATGATTACAACTAAGTACACAATTTTTCTCTAATTGGAGTTAAAGTTGGAATATCTCTGCCTTTACAGCAGATTTATAATATCAGTTTAAACATAAAACTAATATCACCTTGTATTTGGGAACCAGTGAGGTTCATAAATAAATGTGGTGCCGTCCTTTCATAGACTATCCTATCACATTTGCAGATGTCAAGACATGTTTGGTACATGGAATTCTTCTTGTTTTTCCTTTAACACCAGTTCATATTAATGTATTATGTGCATTTATTCCTTTACTATATATGTTCCCATTTTTGCATCAAAGTTACTAAACAATAACTTCCTGCCAAATTTAGGACTCATAGCAGCAGCATGCGGGGAGTTGGATGCTGTCTTACAAGGATATGGGAGCCAAAGGAATGTTCACAATGGAGTAGGAAATGATACCTCAAAATTCAAAGTGTACCAAAATGGAAGTGTGACTAAGCCCACTATCATGTTGCATGATGGTGTTTATAGCAATGGCAATGGGATCTGCTTCTAGGTTGTTGGTGCCTTATCTTATATGACCCCTTTTTATGTGGTCTGGTTGATAGGTTTTTCTGGTGGCTTTTAGGTGGGATTTTAGGTTTTGTCTATACGGTTGTGTTTGTATTGGTAGATATAGGTATCTGAAGGACTCAGAACAGAGTTGGATCCCGGTCTTTTAAACGGGACTGCTTGTTAAGTACAGTTGTATTGCAATGAGAAGGTATTGAGGTTTGCCTCTACCTACCTGGCGTCCCCCCTCTCCTGGCGGCGGTTTTAGTGTCTTGGACTCGTGCAGCTTGCACTCTGTATACATTGTAAACTCTGTGCACGTGAGCAGTTCCATTTTCTTCAAGAAATCATTACCTTTTAGAATTGCGTAATCTTTGTTTTGTTTTGGCTTTTTCAGTCAGAGTTGAAGTTTTCATGGGTATGGCAGGTAGAGGATCTTGGTATTTGGCTGTGTCAAATTAATGTCTTGCTTGGTTGGCCTTGAGTTCAAAGCATTTGGCAATCTATGATTACTTCAAAGTATACTCATTAAGGATTATTTATTGGTATGTATGTATAGAAAGTTAACAGTGCTTACGAGCATGTCCAAGTCATTAGGAAAGAATTGGGTAAGCTTTTATTTTATTTTGTTGGATTTATAAATTTTTGTTGATTTCGATATGATAATAGCAAGGACAAAACAAAATGACATTGGTTTAATTTAAATGACATTAGGATTTGTTTTGTTT
The DNA here is from genome assembly GCA_011037825.1 of Carya cathayensis. NCBI lineage: Eukaryota > Viridiplantae > Streptophyta > Magnoliopsida > Fagales > Juglandaceae > Carya > Carya cathayensis. The sequence continues at coordinate 429,467 of QGSO01000164.1, read as the reverse complement.
CATTTTTGGATAGGAACAGGAGTTTCATTGGAACTTTGATGTTTTGTTCTTATAACCTCTGCACCTATGAAACTTGCAAAATTCTCACCCAATCATCCTCTCTAGTTTACCGGCTCATATTGCCTACTCCAATACAGATTATGGCACATTTTATCTGGGCTTCTATGCTCAAGAATTAAAACTAGAGTCATTCCCATGTTGAATCCTTTTCTTGACTCTTGGTCGTAAATTCGTAATTTCTAATCTTGGGAGCTACATGTTATTTTTGATGCCCTAGTTAGTGAACTATTAGGGAAGAACTTCACAAGACTTACAGGCATTATTTTAAGCTCTATAAGATGACTAAAAAGTTGCATAAGAGACTTGCAAAGTCCAAGTAGCATGGCGAAGAATTAGACGGCTAACTTAGGCTTTCGAGGAATGAGGTAGTTCGCTTTCCCCCTAACTATCTGCGGCCCTTAAAGTTCGCAATCAAGCGTGGGGAGTCAAGTAGAACAATGGTCTCCAGACATTGAGGTGGTTATTGCTAGCTCATCTCGGGAAAGACTTTAGGTCTTTAGAGCTACACAATGTCCTCCCTGATGCGGTGGCTTTGGCCATCTTGGATTCTTTGGGAGCTAACGTGATGCTTGACACCTTTGCTCAACTACTCTCTTCCTCCTAATGGTGGCCTAGCAACTTAGGCTCAGGATTGGTTCCTCCCTTTGTTTGCACTAGTTGTAGTGTTATTTGATATATTTTGTAACGGACATTGGTCGCCAAGGTTATGTTAACCTTGTCCACCAAAACTGAGTCTACACTTGGCCAGGCTTTGCTTGTTAGATACGCGTTGGTTGCGCTAGCCTTTAGCCAAGTGTCAACCCTGGTTGAATGCCCATGTGTTAACACTCGATTACTCGCCCAAGGGGTGAGCTAAGGGAGCGAGAGACTGCTGCTTAAGCAAAGGTTAACCTTGATTGCATGCGTGTGCATTAATCTTGGTCGCCAACCATTGGCGTGAGTGTTAACCCTCATCGCATTCGCATTGTTAATACTAAGTTTCCTGCCCAAGGGGCATGCTAAGGGAGCAGGAGATTCTTTCTAGGGCTGTACACCGACGTATTGGCGTCAGTTTCAGTGCAAAACCGAGACCTCACCGACGTGAGAGAAAGCTGTTTAGAACTAGTCGAAATTGATTGATTGTGGGAGAGAAACCAATCCCATCGGTCTCAACGTGCGTTGGCGCAGTTTTCAGTCTACCGTTGGCATCTTTGTGATGGAGGGATATTGTGAAGAAGAAGAATGGTGTCTCTGTGAAGGAGGGTTGCAGATGATTCAGACGCGGCACAAGGAAGAAGAAGAAGGGGGGGTTGTTAAATATATTTCAAAACTGTGCCGTTTGGCCTTAAGCTAAACGTCGCCGTTCTATATGTTTGTTTTTAAACCTCCAGACCCCAAGACAATGCTATTTCACTCATTTAAGTGAAACGACGCCATTTTATATACATATATTCGAAAAAAAATAAATTAAATATGATCGGCCCGTTCATCTGTTTCGTAGGGGTTTGAGCAGGTGCTGAACCACCGATATAGGTTTTCTCAATTATTCTCTCGCCCGACAACCAGTTCCTTGCCGGCTCAGGCCGGTTCAGTGCTCCAACGGTCGGTCTAATCAGTTGCTGGTCGATTCTGGCGGTTCTTGTACAGCCCTAATTCTTTCAACCGTCGGTTAGATGAAGGCTAACAATGGTTGCATCCGTGTGTGTTAGCCTTGGTTGTCAGCTATGGTGCCTCGCTCCTTGGTAAAGGACCTGTTGAGGATCCGTGATGCCAAGGGTTCCAGTTGATCAACAAGACCCAAGATTATAATCGGATTAGGAATGCAATGTTCACAAGGAAGTGCATGTGTAAGTGAATGGTCAATATAAAATCATAGCGGAATAGTAAAGGTTAAGAGCTAGTTGTACCAGAGTTAAAACCATAAATAAATTCATTCGATAAATACTCCAAATATCTATGTCACTTCATCTCCACATATAAAGTATAGACCCAATTGTTTCTTCCCTAAATCCAAATATGGCAAACCAACCACCAAACATAGTTGGTTGCCAAACTAAATGATACAAATCCAAACGAACAACAAAATCTCTATTAATGGAGAAGTGCCTATGTGTCTATTGCTCAGGTGCGATTTGTCATTCTCCCTTGAGTATCACTCCTGGATCTACCTTTGTATCAAAATTTACAGTTTCGATAAACGAAACTATAGGTAGGTTAGGTAGCTATGACAAAACCGCTAATGAGAGACAACATCCATGGAGATTCAATGTACAATTTCATGTAATGAAAAGGATGAACACATATATTAGTGCATCGCAAGGAAGGGTATGCAAAACCTCTACCAGCTTTGACCAACACCCATGCCAACTTTTAATTTGACGGAGTCGAAAAAGTCAGATCAAAGTCGCTTCGAAAAGAATGGTCGAAATCGGAGTTCGGAAGTCAAAACCCACAATATATATATTTAAAAAAAATGTAAAATGGAATTATTTTAATTATGTAAAATGACATCGTTTTACATCTGTTAGGGTCCAAAGCCTTTTGATGAAATGACGTCATTCCATTTCAAGTGGAATGACGTCGTTTTGATGCAATTGGGCCCTAAATCCCCTTCCTCTATTCTCCCCCCTAACTTTCACGTCCCTCTTCTCTCTTCTATCAACCCTCTTTGTTTCTCTCTATGCCGCGAGCCACCGTTGTGATGCTATCTCCACCTAGCCTCACCGTGTAAAGCATTTTTCGGTGCGACATTATGAGCATGTTTTTTTTTTCTATAGTTGATTTTAATTTTGGGAATAGCCTAGGGTTTGCCATATTTTTCAATTTTAGGATTTTTAGGGTTTTTCATTTTTAAGGATTTCTTGTGATATTATGGGATGAAGTTCCTAGAACCCTGGATGAAATTAGGTGGGGGACTGAGCACAGAGGTCAGTATGAATTTCATAGGGTTTAATTTGGCTAAGTAGTGTAATGTCGAACTGTTTTTAATTTCCAAACCAATACAGAATGCTTGGAGTTGGAGAAGTTTGGTGCCGAGAGTTATTTATTATACTTTGTTTATCATACATAGTAGCTTTTTTTTAATTATGATATATTGTAATATTTTCTAATTATGATACATTGTAAATTGGTTGAGGCCTTTCCTAGTGAGTTGGTGACATTAAAGGGGTGTAATGTTTAGTAACTTTGGTGGTGGACTTTATAGGGGTGTAATGTGTTTTAACTTTGGTAAGGTTGATGACTTTGATTGTGATTGTGGTGGTTGTTTGGTGGTTGACTTTAATGTAGGTGGGTGTAATGAGTTGCTGTGCAGGGGTATAATGTTGCATTTGGTTGTTATTGTGCTGGTGGAATGTTGCATTTTTAATTTAGGTTCTGATTGTAATTGTAGTGCAAGGGTGTACTATAGGTAATTTCCTTTTTTAGAGAATTTGATTGTGCATTTTTTTTATCCTCTTAAGTTTTGTAATGTATGGAATTTTCTCATTGCATTTATGGTATTTTTAAAATTTTTATAGTACTTTTCTACAATGGTTTGTGATATTGAAGCCCACTTGGATGACTGATAGTAGTTTTTAGTAAGGCTGCAAATGAAATGAATTGAGTTGAATTCGAACAAAGGTACTCGATCTCGATTAACATTTTTACTCGCTTGAATTCAAATAAAACTTGAATATCCTTGCTCAAGCTCGGTTCATTAATCATTAATATTGTTCAAATTCGACTCGAGCTCGATTAAAAATAAACAAACGACTCGAGCTCGAACTCGATTTTTTATTTTGAAATTTCTAATCTTATCTTTTGATTAATAATTTTTTACAAAAATAACTCAAACCATTTAACTATTCAACCAAATAATTTGATTCAAAATTCTTATGGTATAACTTTTTTTTTTATAAAAATAACTTATACTTATAAATTAAAAGAATAATGCACAAGATAAATTTAATAAACTAAACTATTTAATACATATAGATAGTATAATAAATTAATAGTCGTAGCTATATGATATATTATTGTACAAATTATCCTATACACATTTTGGGAACATAACATATCTATATTAAATAAGGTAAACTATAAATAAATTAATAATATATAATTAAGTATATAAAATATAACTAACATGTAATATATATAACTCATACATATATAAAATATATTACGAGCTTCAAAACGAGCTCAAATGAATCAAGCCAAGTTTATACGAGTTTTGTTCATGAGTTTAAACTTAGTCAAGCCGAGTTTATACAAGTTTTGTTTGTTTAATATTTGACCCTATATTAGTGTTTATGAACATCTCATTTATTAAATGAATTAAATTCGAATTGAGTATACACAAGCTAAGATCGAGTTGTTCACGAACTACTTTGTTCATTTGTAGCCCTAATTTTTAGTATATTTTTTTTACAATTTTTAATAGGTTTTTTTGAATTGGGTCAAAAGTCAATAGAAATTGGGCCTTGGGCCAGCCCAACTCTAATCAGAGTTATGACCTTTTGGCCCACTTTCGAACTCCAATTGGACTTGAAATCCGACTCCTATTAGATTGGAAACGGAGCCCAAACTCACCTCCTATTCTAGTTGGAGTTGGAGTTGGAGTTTGGAGTTCGGAACCCCTAGTAAGGAATCACCCTCTAAAGTAAAATTACAAGTATTCATAAACGTGGCGAGGAATCACCCTCTTAGTAAAACACAATTATATAAGTTTGGCAAAGACTCTCTATCTAAGGAGTTAGCCTTAGTGCAAAACTCATTATACATAAGTATCCTTGTGGCAAGGATTCGCCCTCTTCTTAAACTTGTAAAACTCATTATATTCATCACATAGATGTTTGTCATAAAGACATTGATAGCTTGGAAAGCCAACAAGGAAATCACTCACATCCAACCAACATGGTACCCGACTCACCTGTCCCGAACAGGTCAACACTCACACAAAGATATTCATGTCCCACCAGGAAAACATATACTGGGTCAACTAACTTGAAGACATCATACGTGATACACCCTAGGTTCTCTCCTTCCCATCTTTCGGGTGAGGCTAACACAATATCGTCCAACCCCAATCATCATGGAGACTCTCTTTACCTATATGAAACTCGTGCAACGCACCACATGAATGGTTTAAGGACTCTCTCTACTCATCCATGATGATTGACACACGATAAGGTTACACACACATGGATGTCACATAGAATTAATCTAAAAACAATCATATTCAATATCTCAAAAAATACGAAGTAAAAGTATTCATAAACATAATGGTGAAAAATTTATTAATTCATGATCAGAAAAGGGGAGGTTACAGAATATGCATTGTAAGTCGCATGACATACCCATAACATTTATCTCACATTTCTTAGTATTATCTTAGAAGCTAACCTACTTCATTGCCTTAGAATTACAGCGTTGCGTTGCTTCTTTCTTTGTCTCCCTTGAAGTCACTTGCTTTTTTCTTTTAAAGATTTCAGCTTCAAAATCTTGGCTTTTACCTTAAGCATTTATAGAATGGAACCATTATGTGTCATTCTAACTCTAAACATGCTTGAATAAGAGCCCATTGATCTCGATTGTCCCACTACAGATTGATAGAGACATACTGTAAGGAGAAGGCTCGCACATCCTTACAGCTTACCTTAGGTTCCATCCACCTTCTCTACTTGATTGAGGGTCTTCCACGTGGCGTTGGACCATATCTCTAGATTTAGACAATATGGTCTGTCGAGTCATAATCTTTTTTGCAGACCCATTCCAGATGTGATTTTTTAGATGGAGTGTGGGCTTCTGCGTATGACACTGCCACCTTATAAGCGTCCAGTCTTTTCTTAACCGTTGCTTACCTTGGGCAGGTACTCTCTTTTGCCTGAGCTACTAGCCTCTTCAAAACTCCTCATTTTCGCTAGAGTACTTGCTTGTTTGACATGGCATGAAATTCCTTATTACACCTTGTGCTGAGGTTTCCCTACCAGGCTTTCTAGATGGTGTCGCTCGCCTTTTCGTTGGAATAGCTACAATATGTAGATTACTACTGCCTCATTTTCCACCAAATTAAAGGAAGGTCATTCTTGCCTTTCACTCAACAAGGAAAGGCTCCCTTTTTCGCCTTCCTTTTTCTCCTTGAAAGTAGTTTGTCCTCTATCACTAGAGTGGTCCTCACACCAACTATTGGCGCAAGTGTTAACTTCAGCCGCAGCATGTTGTTAACACTCAGATTCTTGCCTGAGAGGTGTGATAAAGGAGTTGGAGATTCTCTAAACTGCCTTTAAGCGAAGGCTAGCCCCAGTTGCATGCATGAGCATTAGCCTTAGTCGCCAATTATTGGCATGAGTGTTAAACCTGATTGTATGAATATTATTAACTCTCAATTGCTCGCATGAGGGGCATGCTAAGGGAGTGGGAGACTCTCTCGACCACTGTTTAGGCAAAGGTTAACACTAGTCTCGTGCACGAGCGTTAGCCTTGGATGCCAACTATTAGTGTGAGTGTTAACCCATGTTGCTTACGCATTGGTAATGATGGGTTGCTCACCCAAGGGTGTGTTAAGGGAGTGAAAGATTCTCTCAACTATTGTTTAGGTGAAGGCTAACTTCGATCATATGAGCGAGCATTAGCATTGGATGCCAACTATTCGCACGAGTGTTAACCCCGATCGCATGTGCATTGTTAGCATTCTGCTGCTTGCCCGACGGGTGTGCTAGGGGAGCAGGAGACTCTCTCGACCACTACTTAGGAAAAGGTTAACCTCAATTGCATGTATGAATGTTAAATTTGGTTGCCAACTATTGGCGTGAGTGTTAACCTTGGTTGTATGCGTGTTATTAACACTTGAGGGGCATGCTAAGGGAGTGGGAGATTCTCTCAACCGTTGTTTAGGTGAAGGCTAACCTCGGTTGCATGCATGAGTGTTAGCCATAGTTGCCAACTATTGGCGTTAAGTGTTAACCCCAACTGTGTATGGATTATCAGTTGGTTTCTCACCCAAAGGGTGTGCGAAAGCTAAGCCTTGGCAAAAAAGCTTTCATGTTTATGACTAATAAAAAGGTTTTTTTATTCCATATTGAAGTTACATGAAATTGGTAAGTAATATATTTTCTTAGGTGCTTTGAATTCCATGGGTGTGGCAGCCTCTTTCCGTTCATTATCCTCCAATTAGTATGAGTCTGGTCTGCTATTTGCTACAACGACATATGAACCTTCAAAATTAGGCCTGACCTTTCCATCTTCTTTTCTTCTGGTGGCCGTCTCGACTTTTCTTAGCACAACATCTTTGACTTTGAACACCCAGTGCTTGACTTTCTTGTTGAAGAACTCTACTGTTCTCCTTTTGTAGGCTGCTGCTCTCACCTTTGCCTCTTCTCTCTTTTTTTCTAGTAGGTCGAGATTCCATTCCAAGCATTTGCCTTTTGTGTCCTCCTAGATGTGCTGGACTCGATGACTCGGCAACTACCCCTATATTGAAAAATCCATTTGCTTTATCCATTAACTCTTGTAGAGTTATTGACGTTTTTCTCGCCAACTTCACCATGAAGGGATTTCTGGGCCAAATCCCTCCTGAAAATGCCACCAACATTATTTTTTTCATCTTTTCATCTGCCATTAGACGCTTCTTGTTAAACCAAGTAAGATATGCCTTCAGGCTTTCCTCCTCTCATTGTTTCAAGGTGAGGAGGTACACGGTAGGTCGTCATATCCTCTGGCTTGCCATGAATTGTATAAGGAATTGTCTACAAATTTCCTTGAAACTGGTTATGGAGCCTACCTATAGATTCTTGAACCACCCTCTTTTCACTCCTTTAAGGATTAATGGGAAAGCCAGGCATAATATCTCTCTCAGAAATCCGTGTAGGGTTATATGACTTTGAAGGTCTCCAAATGCTTCACTAGATCTTTGGAGCTGTTATAAAGATCTATTTGTGACACTTAAAATTTTGGTGGGTAGGAGACCATTATTATCACATGTTGTATGGCATATCATTGATATTGAGTAGGTTGTCAATTGATGACGATGCTCCCACTCACCTCGCCCTTTCCTCATATTTCTCCATGAGATCGCGTAGGATGCCGTGCATCCTCTTCTTATCTTCTTGGTCTTTTAGTGTTCTGCATTCTTCTCTTTGAGACTCCTCATCACGTTGTTTGCTCTGATTTTGGCTTCCACCACCTTTGGACCTTGCATCTTTTCACTTTAAGGCCTGTTCTCCATTTGCAAGGGCTCCATCTCCAGTGTCATCATTTGCAACCTTTCTTCCATCTCTGTAAATCTTCTCTCTGCTCTTTTGTTCATCCATTTGTCCATTGTAATTGCTTTCTAGCCACGGGTTGTATAAGAGCATGTGATTGATGGTGTTGAGATCTCGCTTCACCAGTAAATTAATCAAAATTCCCATAGGCGACACCAAATTGTTGTTGCTATTTGCAGCAATGCCTTCCACGTAATCCGTGACATAAAACCAAGATCAAAATACCATAATTCCCTTAGCACAAAATCAATAGGTTATTTGTAGGGTTGATGTGTTTACCAATGGCATAACCTTTTTGGGGGTGCAATTCTTGACAGCTAGTTAGAAGTGTTTCCTTCTTAAGCTCAATTTTATTGTCGATGACATCCTTCCCATGCGAGTAATTCACCACTAATTATATCATTTTGGTGTGAGTATCTTGCTGCCAATAGCGTCCTTCCAGTATAAGTATCCTGCAACTAACAATGTCCTTCCAAGGCAGGTATCTTGCTTAGACCTATTTATGTGGATTCTGTTCTTATAGGAATATGATTATTTGTACGTCTTTATAGGCTTTACTTCTGAGCCTATGTAGCATGTGAATCCCACGTGACTTCGCTTTTACCTGTCAGCTAGTCATTCCTTGCCAGCTATTATATATATGTGTGTGTGTGTGAAAATTTCTACTCATCATCTATACACCACACACCACACATGATTTTTTATCTTTTTATTTTTTTTTCCTTAGCAAGTATGTGGTATAGGGATAATGAGTAGAATATCTCAATTAGTTTAGTAGGAATAAATAATAATAATAATAATAATAATAATAATAATAATAAAAAGTGTGATATGTGAGCTGATGTCAAGGTCAGCTCAATATGTTGTAGGGCTTAGGCGGAAATTTTGAGTGAAGCTTTTTTCATTTTTTTAAAAGAATAAAATAATTTTAAATTTAATTTTTACATTACTTTTTTATTTAAAAATAATTCCTATCCTTTTGCAAAGTAAATTACTTATTAGAATTTTATATCACATTTTCAACTAAAAATCGATTTAATCTTTGTTAGAAAATTATCGGTTTAGAGAGGATTTGATCTAATTTAATTTTACAAGACGTGCTTTAGACTCTTACGGCTGGTTTGGATTCAGAGATGAGATGATATGGCTTTAGATAAAAGATAAAAATAAAATAAAATATTATTAGAATATTATTTATTATTATTATTGTTTTGGAATTTGAAAAAGTTGAATTGAAATTTGAAAATGTTAAATTGTTTATTATATTTTGTGCGAGAATTTGAAAAAATTGTAATAATGAGATAAGATGAGATGAAATGCTTTTCAAATCTAAACGGAGCCTTAGAAGCAATTATTATCATTATTTTCAATAAAGTTCTATAAACAATATATGCATTTGGGAAAATTTTAACCCTTGCCTCTTCAAAAGATAATACAAAATCTTTTTATGGACACTCAAAAATTAGATTTTGTTATTTATAATTTTTACATTTATATTAAATTAATAATGACAAAAGAGAAGTGTATTTTTATAAGGAGAGCATGAGAGATAATTATTACATGAAGATACTTTTAAAACTAGTAATGACATAATATCTATATGATATTTTTGATGTTTTCTCAATAAGCTAATTTTTGATGTATTTTAATAAAGTATTTTTTTTCTTTTTAATTAATTTTACTTAAAAAAATTTTGGGGCCTTAGGCAATTGCCTAAGTTGCCTGATGGAAGAGCTGCCCTACATGATGTGTAGCAAAGCCATATATACATATATATATATATATATATATATATTCCCCTCAAAACTATTAAAAAAAAATGTAAAATGTGTCTCATTTGTTAAAATCCGATACCAGTCATTTATATTTTGTTTATCTTAATGATCATAATAAGAAAGAAGGTTCATTCAGCCCAAAAAATAAAAATAGAAAAAAAAAGAGGTTCCATTCGATGAAAAAAGGTTCCCTTCAAAAATAATAGTTGGTCTCCAAATTGATGGACGAGTTTGTGTTGCTTGAAGCATGTGTAGGGATGCGCTTCTACAAACTAGTTTTATGATTTTCATTGGATAGATCTATGATTGAGAAATGCTTGATTTATAAAGAAATCCATTAAATTAAACTTCTAAACTAATGTAACTTGATGTGATATATTTTATTGTAAAGTTCATTTTATTATAATGTAAATATGATGACGTTTTATATCGATCTATGCCAATTTATAAGTTTATTTTTGTAAGATCTTTTTATAGTTATAATACTTTTCTCTATGATTTTAACATAGATAAGGGATTTTATCAACCTACTTCTGGAGAAAAGCAATAAAATAGTTAAGTAGGTAAAATCAAGTAGATTTGCATCTCATTTTTTCTAAACCTACAAAGTGAGAGTTTTAGCTCTTGCACCCTATTCCTACCATTGGGTTGCGAAACCTTTTCTTTTGAGTGTAGGACTGTAAATGAGCTCTCAAATATTAGTAGTTTTTTCTTATCACAATAAGTAATACTGTTCATCCCGTTTCCGATAGAGGAATTTAGGTATACCTGAATCGGAATCCAGATGAAACCGATTTTAAAAATCTAGAATCTAGATTTCTGGGTTGTATTCTGGTTTTTTTTTTTCAAAGAATTCACAAAAACTGATTAGATAATTAGGTTTCTTAAATTCCAAACAAAAAATGATTAATCAAGGTTCCATGGCTGAGACTGTTAAGGTTAAACTTGAAAAAGAATCGTGACTTTTGGATTGCTGTGAGACAACAGAGGTGATAAGATATAGTTACTGCTCCTTTCGACGGGGTTTGTTGCTCGGCCATTTTCTTTGGTTACCAATTCCACCTAACACAGGCTGCTTTTACTATATACTGCCCAAGGCATCAGAAAAATAAAGATAACTAAAAAAAAAGGGGAAGAAAACAGAGATGGCTTGGCATGTTGTTCAACGTGAGTCTGGTTCCTGGAAGCGACTTTAAAAACTGGTTTTTGTAGCTCATAAAAAAAATTTTAAAAACTTAAAAAAAAAAAAAATCAAAACATTGAAAAAAAAAACGGAATTCCGAATTAAAAATCCGATACCCAAACCGGGTGTACTTCAATTTTTCTATATGGATACCAACCCGATTTGTTCATGGCCGGAACTTGTAACTAGTTCCGGACCAGGTTGGAAAAAAAACCCGATCCGAATGGACAAGCCTAACAACAAGATATGTAATAGAATGAGAGTATTACTTAATAATTATATTATGAGATTATCTAATAATGACTCACATTTTTTTGAAATGCAACCATTCTGAACATTCTCTTTCAAACTTTTATTTGTTTTCACAAATTATCTTATTTCATTTTATTTAATCATTACAATTTTTTTAAACTCTCACTCAAAATATAATAAATAATTTAATTTTTTTAAATCTCAAAATAAAAATAATATTAAAAAATTATATTCTAATAATATTTTATTCAATTTTTAATTTTCATCTTATCTACATAAACGAACGAGACTTTTCAAAAAGTAACCAAAAATTTGTTGCTTGTCTCTTTTATCTCAATTTCCAACTTGACACCTACGCATTTGCCTTTGGGCCCAAAAGGTCAATTTCTTCCTTTGGAATATAAAATGGTCTCTGTTTCCTTTGAAATTCTTTTGAAATCGGCTTCTTCCTCCAAAACATAGTCTGTTCTACATACCAACTATGCAATTGAGAGTCCTAAGCTTATCCAAGAGTTGCCAAGCTCATGTCTTTGTGGATCATCATAATATAGAAACACCTTAAACTTTTAAAATGAGCAAAGAAATTGTACCGTCAGTTTTTCTTCCTTCATTCAAATCGGCAGTTGAGGTAGGCAGGAAGGCATATTATAAAATGTGTATATGTATTGGTTCTTGGTTGTTTCATATAAATTTCTTTGAACAAAGAATGCAGTTTTAATCAACCAATACTGCTAATAGAATTTTGATAAGAGTAGGTTAGCTAATCTATAGCTTTTAGAATTACATTCTAGGATCTTCTCCATATCTACAATATTTCTAACTTAGCGATAAAGCCTATCTGTAGTAACTGATCTCAGTTCAACTTACTTTCTGGATAAGTGCAGATTCCTTGTGATTCGATTTTTACACATATGACTTATCTAAAACAATCCTTAATACCTCCTAGATAAACTTAATATTGTTATAGATAAAGTCAATAAATAATTTACATTCATCCAAAATACAAATTTAATGATAGGATAAACTCTATCATTTTAGTCACCTAGTCCTAGCCAAATTCTTGTGGTTACAAAATTGAATGAAAATCAATTACAATTTGGTTATTTCATATTAATTTCTTCGAACATTAAAAGGAGTTCTAATCAACCAGTATTGCGTATAAAATTTTAATAAGAGTAGGTTAGCTAATCTATAACTTGTGGAATTATGTTCTAGGACATTCTCAAGATCTACAATATCTCTTATGTAGTGATATATAATATCCATTTATTTTGATTTTTAGTGCCCCCTTATCTTGTCAATGTTTGTTTGCCCTTAAGGGGTCAATCACAAAGTTGAAATCAAGATAGGAGCTGGCTTTGTGCAATCCATGTAATCATCCAGCATTTCTACTAAAGTGCCCAACTTATATAATAGGCTATGCATGTGATGATGTGATGATGGAGCAGTGGATCTCTGAAGTGGCATCATGATGTGCACTATCCAAAGTGTGATAACTTCTTGATAAAAAATAAAATAATAAATTGACGTAGACATGTCGTTTGATGTGATATGTAAGATCTATTAAAAATAATTTTATAATATAACATAGTAAATCAAACCGAAACAATTTAATTATGTTATTTCTTTGTTGTCTACTGATTATTCGAATAATCTCTTCTTGAATCATTATGCAGACCATACAATCATAGTGATAGCACCATTAATTAAAGTTGAAAAGTGCAAACAAATGGTATATGGCTGATCTGTTTGGCTGTAACCACTAATGATATTAATCGTTCTCCAGCTCCTCGATAAGAATTCAGAAAGGATATTCTTACCACATTAGTTTTTTTTTAATCAACTCCTCATTAAGAAAAAGATCAATATAGAATTTGTCAAACATGACATTACCTGAGATAAACTCAGAACTCTCTTCGATCGTTACAATCTTACTATCATAATTAAAACTAAACTTTGCTAGTTGGTGGGCAGCACCATTGCCAGCTCTCGGCATCCATGCAACCTTCCAATATTGTTTTCTTCCAAGTAGTTCTTTAATATCATCCACTACTTGTCCAAACCACAACTAATTCTCTTCTTCACTATTTATTGTTTTATTGCAACAATTTTATTTCTTGACAATAAAGAAATTGCCGCAATAGGCATTGTTTTTTCACTAAGTGTTACATGCATCGGGCCACCTATATCGCAATAAGTTTTTCTAATATTGTGACAGATTTTTCCGTTTCAAAAATAAGGAATCGCTGCAAATACCACTTGTTTTGTTGTGACGAATATTTCCATCACAAAAAGTAAAAAAATCGCTACAAGAGACTAGTTTCGAAACTTGATGTAAAAATGCCGTGGCAATGTAAAACTCATTGCAATTAAGGCTTTTTGCGGCGATTTTACTTTCAACATACACAAAATCGCCCCAAATTGCCTAATTTTTTGTAGTTAATTAAAGAATTTGAGAAAATAACTCACATAATTTCATCCAAATATTTTTTGAATTTATTTCTATGCTTTAACAAATAAAAATAAAAATAAAATAAAACAGAAAATTCTTTTCCAAACAAATTCTCATTTTCCAAACAAATTCTAATTTTATTTAATTTCAGTTAATTCGAAAAAAATAAATTACATTTGTTCTTATCATGATATATAAAAAAAAAAAAAAACCTCAAAAATAGCTTTTACAATTATCTCGAGAGGAGAATATATCTCACAAAACTTCTCTCTAAACATCGTACGACCGTTGACAAGAACGACCGCAACGGTGCAACCAATTAATAGCTGGAAGAATATGGACAGTATAAATACGACCGTTGGTGAAGACCTTCAAACCTGGTTGAAACTATTATTGTTCTCCAAAAAAAAAAAAAAAAATTACAAAAAGAATTACTGTTCTGTAGGGAAAAAAGAAAATTGAATGTAGCAAGCATTTTAAAAATATAAAAAATGTTTTATATTTAATTATAATTTCAATTCGTTTGATAATCTTATTAATTAATCAATTGACGTCAATAAGATATTTACGTGTATACGTGTATGATTATGATAATTAAGATATATATATATATATATATATATATAAATAAAAGACTTCAATAAGATATTAACAAAAGAATGCAAAATAGAGTTTAGTGTACCACGTCAAATGAAGACTAAAATCTAGAGGATGCAGTTTAGAAATTACCGTTAAAGTAGGCGACCAAGCTGGCGCGAATTGGAAAGTACGTAAAACTGATCAATTGTAGGATTATCAGGCCGTTATGTTTGGAGGGGATCCGAATCCGATGATGTCCATTTCCATGTCTATGTCTATGTGGGGCTTTGGCTTAACTTCTTCGAACTTCTTTTGTGCTCTCCAATGACCAAATTTATACCATTCCCACTTCTCTTCGGAACTTATATAAATATATTTAATTAATCAATCAATTCCTCGGACATACTATATTTCCAACAAAAACACCCAGTTTTCCATCGTCCATAGGTGAATAACATCGCCACCCCTCTCTCTCTCTCTGGATTTCTTCGGATTTGGAGTCGGGCATTTGATTTCCTCAAATTTGTTGGTGAATTTTCTGTCTCTCTTTTTCAATCAGATCTTTCATTTAGGCTGCCATAACTTGTTACTCTCAATTATTTCTGAGTTTTTCTCGTGATTTTAAATGATAACAATCATTCGACGGTTTGGAAACCTTTGATCTAAACGATTCTTTTTGTTTTTATGGCAGTTTCAAGACGGTCTCAGTTTTTAATTTTCCGTCTTTTTGACCATGTATGAATCGTCCCTTCATCCCAAATCATTCTCCAACCATCTCTCCCGTATTTTTTTATGGGGTTTAATCCGTTATTATGCCTTATGGCCTGTAATTTTTTTTTCCACATTAAGTAATATTGATTGCTCTTTGCAGTTAGTTGCGTTCTAGTTTTTCCACCTCGGCCTTTGCAGTAGTTGCGCTCGGCTGATGAGAAAAATTTCGGATTCTCAATGATATTTGGATATCGTCATTGGGGACCCTGAAAGACCAAAACTTTTCATCAACTCGTGTGCGAATCCAGTGTTTGGCCCCGCCTGGATAATTTGTTTTTCTTTCTATTTTCTTTTTATGGTTTGGGATGCTGAATCTATAGGAACTAAGATTCTTCGTCCGTTTTCTCATAAGCGAGACCAAAGAAACCTATAATTTCTTATTGAGTAATTTTTCCGTAGTTGTGAATGTTTGCATAATTTGAATGCCTGCAAATGATCTCCATGGTTTTCTTTGTCTCACTCTATGAATGCTTGCATGTTTTGATTTCTCATGTAAGAATTTGACATCTATGGTATGGAAAGAAGTTTATTTGCTACTTCGTGCAATTTTACTCTGATAATCCTCTTGAATGTGGTTTGTGAGTTGTTGGGTTTTCAGCATCACTTTTGCGAGAATGAATGAACTTTTCCTTAAACATTTTTTTTTTCTTGTCACTTTTGTCCAGAGTATTTGGAGGTATTGAGTTACATTGGATGATTGTGGGTTTTAAGCAGAGCAATGAACCGTCCACTGGAACTCGGGAGGCCTATTTCAGGTATCCTTGTATTACTTTCTAGTGTTTTACTATTATTAGTGGGCTCCAAGTAATCGGTTAGCCTCATCCATACTTCGAATTGATGCAGTAATGTCACATGTAATTTAAGTAATTTGTAGATAATTTGTCTGTGAGTATAGAAATATATATATATATATATATATATATGGAAAAATCTAGTTGCAAGCACAAGTGTGCACTAATATGTGCATTAATTTAATGTGATTGGTCAAAAAGTAGATTTTATTGAAAACAGTGCTAATTTAAATTTTAAATATGAAGGAATCAGTATTGGTACGCAGATTAGTACGCGACTTTGCTTGTACTTAGCAAAACTCTATATATATATCCCCCTGCCCCAAACACTGTTTTCCATATGGGCACTTTTACAATTCATTACTATGATATTGGGATGTAAAAGTTGCATTTTAGCAACTGGATATGTATGTCCATCATAACAACTATAGAGTGGTAGCTCACAGAGTTGCAGTTTGCAAGGAATTAAAGCAGTCCGTCAACCACAGTTTTAGTTACCAATCCACGAAAAGAACACTGAGGAAAACAATATAGTGGTGTGAACCACTTTTACCTGTGGTTAAGAGCAGTTAATTCTAACAATATGGTAGGGGCCTCTAAGTGCAGTATATAGGCGCATTTAAAGACATTATATTCGTCTTTGGCCATTCAAAGACACTTTATTTGTAGGGAGGGTTTATATGCCCCCTATTTAAAAAGGAAAATTCTTCTTATCATCCTCACACTTCACACACCACACTTATTTTAATTTTTTTTTCATTTTTTCTATAATAAATATGTAGTGTGTAGATGATAAATAGAACAATTCAATTAGTTTAACAAGAATAAAATAAAATAAAAAATAATAAAAATAAAAAATAATATTTTAATATATAAAGTGTGTGGTGTGGGATGATGTTTAGCATTCCTCATTTAAAAAATGTAACCCACATGCTGTTGAAAGTTATGCTTGTAGTGTTTTAGCATTTGACAAGAAAGTGAAGGACAGGTGAGGGCCTTGTAGAGATAGGAGTGACTTATATTTTTACTTTGATCCTTTATATCTTTTCTTTTCCCCACTTCTCACGTGCCATTATTGTGAAAATCAGATTTTATACGGCATTCCATCTACTCTTTTCGTGTTGAAACCTAAACTCTGAAAAATTATAAGGTTTATATTTTGTAATTATTTTGGTTTTAATCTGTAGTAAAGAAACGGCATGGAGAAAGTATGAAGACAAAGTGCTTCATTTTGCTCTACATGAGGCTTAGATGTCAACAATCATGTCTTGTCTGATGACATTGTCACTCTGTTTTTTCGGAGCTTTGTGTGAGGCTACCCCTATTGTATTTTTGGTATATTGGGTTACATACAAACTTGGCTCTTCTAGTTTGCCTAAAAGTCAAATTACTCTCTCTAGACTGCTATTTATTTGTATTTTTTCCTCATATTTTCATGTTTGATTAAATTGATTCTTCCATCACCCTTCCATTAGTTTTCTTTCACCGGGTGTCTGGGAACAAAATCCTGACTAATCTTGGGGTGAGCAGGCCTTTGGCAAGTAATTTTCTGCAAGTACACCTCAAGTAATTCAAGGGAAAATTCTCCCAATTTGATGGCCCTTAGAAATTATTTACACTCCAGGTCGAACCTTAGATTTGCAAGGAGCATACCACTAGGTCTAAGGCTCTTACCACTTGAGCCAACCCTTAGGGAAACTAATGCTAAACCAGCACCAATGAGGACTCAACATTTGTCACTCAACAGGCCACATATGGTATAATGGGTTACATACAAACTTGGCTCTTCTAGTTTGCCTAAAAGTCAAATTACTCTCTCTAGGCTCTCTACTATTTATTTGTATTTTTTCCTCCTTATGTTTTCGTGTTTGATTAAATTGATTCTTTTGCCTAAAAGTCAAATTACTCTCTCTAGGCTCTCTACTATTTATTTGTATTTTTTCCTCCTTATGTTTTCATGTTTGATTAAATTGATTCTTATGTCACCCTTCCTTTAGTTTTCTTTCACCGGGTGTCTGGGAACAAAATTTTGACTAATCCCGGGGGTGAACATGCCTTTGGTAAGGACTTTTCTACAAATGCACCTCAAGTAAGGGTAAATTTTTCCAATCCAATGGGCCCTAGAAATTATTTGCACTCAAGGGTTCGAACCTTAGATTTGCAAGGAGCATACCACTAAGTCTAAGGCGCTTACCACTTGAGCCAACCCCTAGGGAAACTAATGCTAAACCAGCACCAATGAGGACTCAACATGAGTCACTTAACAGGCCACATATGCGCCAAGTGTCAAAAAAATTTAAAAAGCATAGAAATAGTATTATAAATTAAGAAAGCCATTCCAAAAATCTGAAAAAAATTTAGAAAGGTAAACAATCCAGAAAAGCATAGAAACCAAAAATTAAAACATAATAGAAGGTAACAAACTTAAAACCAAGTTAAAAAATTTTAAAAATCACTAAAAGCTGAAATGATAAAAATGGTTTTGTTAAATTTTTCAGGTGGCCCTCACGGGAGATGCCTCACTCTTTTTTTGTTAATTTTTTTTTTTAGTTTATTTTATTCTTTTTTTTTATATAGTTTTTTTCCTAATTTTATGAAACTTTTCATATTTTTTTTTCAAAATTTAGTTTTGATTAGTTTTAAGTTTTTTAAGATATTTTTTTATTTTTAAATACTTTTTGTGTTGTTTGTGTTTTTTTTTTTGGTTTCTATGTGTTTGTTGGGTCTTTTCCTATTTTAAAACTTTTTTGGCTTTTTAAAGCAATTCTCTGGCTTTTCTTTCTATACCCTTGACGCTTATGTCGACATGTGTCGACTCTTCATTAGTGTCGATGTAGGGAGGAAAAATTTCAATTAAAAAAGCATATGGAGCATGGACGAATTTTGCATTAAACGCATATGGAAATAATATCTTCTTTCTCAACTTTGTGAATGATGTGCTTATTTATTTATTTTTTTTGGTGTGTGTGTGTTTAGGTAAAAGAAGACTAAAGGATCTATTGCTTCAGAAAGATAATCGCCATTGTGCTGATTGTGGTGCCCCAGATCCTAAATGGGCGTGAGTTTTACCATCTCAACAACTTTAGTTTGTTAACTGTATGAATATGGCGTGTGTGTATTGTGACAAGTTACCTTTCATGCTTGACAATAAGAATAAAAAAGACGAGTATGAGGTTTTGTAGACGAATAAAAATCATGAAAAATATGTTATTGCTGCTCTATCATATTCCTATAAGATGTTGAGGAATTCGTTGCTAAATGCATTTTCAGGTCAGCAAATATTGGAGTTTTTATATGCTTGAAATGTTGTGGTGTACACAGGAGCCTCGGTACCCATATATCCAAGGTAACTGCTCCCAGATTGCCTTACGTTGTCATGATAATTGTAAAACTTGAAAAGCAGCCATTGTTGATATCCGCGTGTGACCACATGTGATGGTATACAAGTAGCCAATTGTTGAGAGCCATTTATGACCATGTGTGATGGTATATACTGAAGAATGGATTCCTTGCATTTTGACAAAGTTGGAAACTGATTTTTCAATTTTTAGCACATATTTGTCAAGTGGAAATACAAGTTTCATGAAATTGTGACCCTAAGAACTAAGTAGGACCAAAAGAGTTTGATGTCATGTCCTAGCATAGCTAGGGAGAAATATCCACTTTTACAGTCAAGCACTAAAGCTATGAGTGCTTTACTTATTGATATCTGCTGAATGCTATTCATAGAATTAGAAAATAATACTTCTTGAGCAAACCATTTCCCCTCTGCTGCAGCCCAGATTGAATTTTAGACTGTGTTCGCTTGCATTTCTTACAAGTTTTACTGCAATGTTATAAACCAAACTGCACTAGGAATTTGGACTGCTCCGTCTTCCACTCCACTTCCCAACCCAGGTTTACCTTTGAATTGTTTAGAAAAAGCCTGCTCTGATCAGTTGATCTGCCAGTTCAACTCTCTAGTGACACGTTTGTTTGTCACTTGACAAGGTCTGGGTTTCTCAGTCTCTATCATATCTTCTTTTATAATGTATTTAGGATACAAAATATTTTTGACATCATGCCAATTCCATTGGTTGACCTGCGTCAACCTGTAGTCAAACTGTTGACCCACAACCTGAACGGTTTTTCAGGTCATGAACAGTCCTTTTTTCTTGTTAACCGAGTTTAAGTAGTGCACAAATGAGAGAGAGAGAGAGAGGAAATACTTTCCGGACAGTAGATATTGTTTCTCCTACACAAAAAATCTTACTTCTTGGTTTGGAGGGGGATGACCTCCTTTTTTCTTGAAGTGTATACTGGTTCCAGAAAAAAAATTGTCATTTTATTATGGACTGAATGATTGATAACTATGACAGTAATATGGTGGAATCTGCTCAGTTCTAATTGCTTAATCTTCATGTTTATGTTGGTTGAATTCCAGTTTTATGTCTATGTCTATTTACCTTGTCAATTCTTATTGCCAAGTTTAATATTTTCTTCAACAATGGATGGCATGATTTATCTAGATGCTTGAGTTTTTGTGCTCCGTCCCAACACAAGCACATGCACATACAATGTATTGTATATTTCACTGAACAACATTAAACTGGTCTTTTTAGGTTCTATCTGTGACATTGGATGATTGGTCTGATGACGAAATTGATTCCATGTTTGAAGTTGGAGGAAATTCTTCTGCTAATGCAATTTATGAAGCTTTTATACCTGAAGGATATACAAAGCCTGGACCAGATGCCGGTCATGATGAGCGTGCGGCATTCATCCGGTTAGATATCATTTATAATTCTTTGATGCATCCATCTGGGAGACACTTTCTTCATGTCTATATATTTAGTCACCCTGTATGTGATTCATACTATTTGAGAACCACAAATGGATTTTTATACATTCCGCTCTCAAACTACCATAACCATCCATGCTCTTGTACTACCTGACTTTGATGCTCATTTGACAATTGACTGAACAGTATGGCAGGATGGATTTGTTGTACAAGGCGCAGATTCAATTGTTGTGTATATTTCAGGCCCTTAGGGTGTCACTTACATAATCCATTTTGTAGGGCTAAATATGAGCTTCAAGAATTTTTGAAACCTAGCCTGCGGATTGTGTCTCTTCCTTCCAGATCGACTTCCTTCCAGTCAAGTTTTTCTACAAAGATTATGGACAGTCTTCGCTCAAATTCTTCTCAAAAATCGGTAAATTTTGTTTTCCTTTTCTTCTTCCTGCAGAGTCATTGCTTCAATGGCAAAGATAAAAATTCATATCATTAGGAAGAGAGGGAGACAATCAGATAAAATTAAAATTGTTCAGAAGCCATAATTCCGTGGACACTTGGCATATAGATTAGATTCAGTTGGTAGATAAATTGTGTTTAATATAGACACAAAATTTCTTCTGGACAGATATTTGATGTGACATTGTATATTGATCTACTGGGTTACCTCAGTATGTCTGATGCTAAATGGTATAGCAGGAAGGCATGGTAGAATTTATTGGACTGTTGAAGGTCAAAGTTATAAAAGGTACAGATTTAGCTATCAGAGATATGATGTCAAGTGATCCTTACGTAATCTTGACTCTTGGGCAACAGGTTAGTCACCTTTCTTTTTCATTTTTTTTCATTGAGGAAACTGCAAATTCTCTTTGGTTTTGTTGATTATTTTTTCAACATATACATTATATTTGAGGGGTAGGACTTGGCCCTAGGTAGAGCAGAGTAGCGTAAATGGATCTGTATAGCTAATTCAATCGGTTGGACAGCCAGTCAGATTCCCCCTAAAATGGCGGACCATGTATTCTTGATTTTTTTTGGATAGCTTAAGGATAATCTTAGTTCACAGGATGATAATTTTTTTTTTTTTACCTATGATATTAGACTGTTCAGACGACTATAATCAAGAGCAACTTGAATCCAGTCTGGAATGAGGAGCTTATGCTGTCAGTTCCTCAGAGTTTTGGAGCCTTGAAGTTGGTAAGCCTGGCTGTTGCTTATTCTTCTGGATGTTTTTAAGTGACTTTTTGTTTATGTTCTGTCTTTTTCTGATTGATTATTGATTGCATTTGGCGTGATACATACTACCTTTATGTTGTATTTGTAAACCCGGAATCATTCTATAGGAATAAGTACTCATATGGGACCTGGTTTCCAGATGTGTTTTTTCTTTTGTTTTGCCCCTTGAAGGATGTTCGATTACCAATCCCTTTTTTGTTTGGCAAACTTGAATCTAATATCTGCCACCATCCATTTACTACCTGAGCTAGGCCTAGGGGACCACCTGTCTCACTCATATTATATATCACAAATTGAGTTTAGTATTGAACATATTTGTTTGTTTCTTTTTCTTTTGGGTTATGTTTGTAATTAAGGATCTGCCACCTTATACCTAACCCTAGTGGTGCAGGGAATTAACCCCGCATGTATTACAATGTTACCCTTAAAGACTCAGTTCTATCTCTGTGCTGATAATGTAGGCTTGTAATTTGTTAACAAGGGCTATATAAAGCAAGCATTTTCAGTTGGTGCATGTATTACAATGTTACCCTTAAAGACTCAGTTCTATCTCTGTGCTGATAATGTGGGCTTGTTATTTGTTAACAAGGGCTATATAAAGCAAGCATTTTCAGTTGGTTCCTCGACCAAACATTTTGCTTCTCACCTAGAAAGTTTGTCTCTTTCTTTTTACTTGTAAATTTTCCCTACTCTGTTTCCTCCCCTTGTTTCTTCCTTAACCATTTATATCTTAATTATTTTATTTATAAATAACAGAGCCAGGAAGAGCTCTATCTACTATGCACTAGCTTTTTGTTGAGGCCTAGAACTATTTTTATGCAAATAATTTAATGACATAAAATGAACTAGCTTGTGGCATTTTAGCTGACATGCCTTTGCCCTGTTGCAGCGTGTGTTTGATCATGACATATTTTCATCTGATGACATTATGGGTGAAGCAGAGGTTGATCTCCAGCCCCTGATAACATCTGCAATAGCATTTGGAGATGCAGGGATGTTTGGAAATATGCAGATTGGTAAATGGCTAAAATCACATGACAATGCCTTGGTAAATGATAGCACTGTTAACATTGTTGATGGCAAGGTGAAACAGGATGTATCCCTCAAACTACAGAATGTGGAATCTGGAGAACTAGAGCTAGAACTAGAGTGGATGCCACTTGACCAATAGGTACATATTTATTTATTTATTTTTCTTCTCATTGCTTCTAATAAAATCTTGTAATTCTTATGTACTTGTTCGAAAACGATTCGGTCCACGTCTTCTTTCCAATGTATATGTTAATTTATGGTTTCGTATCTCGTCACTATAAAAATTGGGTGAATTACAGAAATCAATACCAACTTGTAAGCCTGAAGGTGTGGTTTTGACCAGTGCTACACACTGCTTTAGATTTTGTTAAGAGTGAATGTTAAGTTCAAGCCGGATGGTACATTCACAACGGGGCCCCCCCGTCTTGCTTTTTGTTTGGATTGGGGGGGGCGGGGGGGAGTAACTCAACTGAGTTGCCTCAAATTCTCTGTAACTTTTTATCCTTTGGTTCTTTTCGTTTCTTTTTGACTCGTTTGATATTACTTTGTTCGACACATATGTACAACAATTTGGAAAAGAACCTCTGAACGCTGTCTAAAACACAGGCACAAATGCTAAAAATCTAGTAATAAAATTCAAGTGATGGAGGGAGATTGATACGGTTTTCTAGGATCATGTATTGGGCCCAAAAAATCTAAATAATGGATGGATGTATGGGAAGAATGGAGGGTACTGTAGTAATTGTCATCAGGTCGCCATATCGCCATTAATGTCATGGAAACGTCTTTATGATAATGATAGCTACAACTGCATAAGCAAACCATGTGTTATCTGCTTGTCCAGAAAGCAGATAGATTTGCCTTAAATAGCTCCTGCATGCATTGAATTGCCAGCTGTTTCAGAGCTTTCGGCTCTCAACATCTTGCGTTCTAAAGTTCTGAAAATGACCTTCAAGTGAAAACCAATAGAGATATGTTTCTGACAGCTGTTTCAGAGGTTTTGGCTCTTACACTTGAATTCTAAAGTTGTGAAAATGACCCTCTCAAGTGAAAACCAATAGAGATATGTTTCTGATATCAATATGGGTAGTGCTAATTTGTTACTCAAGTTTGCTCATTTGGTGTGCTAAATTGCAACTTTTTTTTTTCTTTTAAATATTTTTTTAAACATCTTTAAATAGTTAAAAAAATTAATATATTAATAGACACTTTCTTAATTATTAAATAAAAAAATTTAAAAATAAAATATTTGAACGGTCAAATTGAAGGGGCAAACTTATCATTTTCCTTCTTATATACATATTGGACAATGATATCCTTAGACTCCTTTTACTATTGTTTTAGTACTCAGCTATTTTCCTTTTTGTCCATTGAATCAATCTCAGAGCATGACATTATTGTATAATCTAAAAATAAATAAATTCAATCAAACAACGTAATCATTTAATTTAATTAAAAATAAATTTCATTTTATAAAAATTGACAGCTTTCTATTGTTTTTTTAGTCAATTTTTATAAAATTGTCTTTAATCAGGTTAAATATATCATGACTTTTAACTGGTAGAACGTGCAATAGTTTAATCATAGATTTGGAGTGAGCATTCCACTACGATAAAGTAGTTACCATCCAAGCCAACCCCTGATCCTCACTTTTAAAATTAATTCATAAATTATGCATATACAGTTGTATTACATATCCAAGTGTCAAGCAGTTGAGCTGGATCGAACCCAGCAACCGACAATGTGTACTGTTAGCAGCATGAAAATTTCTAGGTGGGAAGGAGATCCCGAGCCTAACCGAAAATTAAGGGTGTCAGATTGGAACATGGTATGATATGATGTTTTGCTGAATTACAAAAAGCATACCCATTATTACTATTTATTGACTTTTGACCATTTGGCAAAAGATTCTCAAATCCTACTGTCTAAATGTTAAGTAAATAACCCATTTCTGTTGTCTAGTATAGTTGGTTATGTTTCGAGATTGAGGCGATTTGAGATAATTTATAAATAGTAATAATTATTTATTAAATATTTTTTATATTTTTTATTTATAATTATATTAATTAATAAATATGATAAAAATACAATATGTAATGATATATATATAATAGTTAAAATCTTGTAGATTGTTAAGGAAATAATAATATTAGGAGAAAAAACATAAAAATTAGTTACTAATATTATATACAGTCGTGGAATGTGTGAACGTCGTGCAACGTTTTAAAAAAGAGTGGAGTACACGATTAAAAAGTTAATTTTTTTTTCGCATGGGTGTCATATTAATTTATTCTTTTTAAAAAAATTGCGTGATGTTTACACAATCACGATTATAAAGATTATTTCTCAAAATTAATAAGTAAAAGAGCGAAAATAAGGAAAGAGGCTAATAGAAATATATTTATTGTATGGTAGACAACGAGGAACGTACAAAGGACATTGCAATGATACAAAACCTAACATGCAATGCAAACTAAAAAGAAAAGGAAAGCAATAGTACTCTTTTTTGTTAAAAAAAAAAAAAAAAAAACAAAACATTAATTAAAATAAAAGTCATGCACGAACCACTATTTGCAGCTTGTTTTCATCATCATTACATGATAATGCTGCATCATTACATGATAATGCTGCGGACGACGGTTGTGGGACCGGCGGTGATCTTTGTCGTCGGAACTTAAAGATATAAACTAGAGCGGTGGCCACAAACAAGGCGACACCTGTTACCCCACAGGCTACGCTCGCCACTAGCAACACTTGCCTCACGTGATCAGCTCCATGACTACCGCGGCCGGTCCACCAGGACGTGCCGTTGTCGGTCGAGTTGGAATCCATGGCGTTCGGCATCGCCACGTTGGAAGAGGTAGACGTGGGAGAAGATCCGCCGAAGAACGACCTCATCTCCTGCGCTGACTTCTTTCCCTCCGCCGAGCTCTGGTAGTCCAGCCCGTGATACGACGGGCGCAGTTCGTGGGACTCGGATTCTCCGGTGAAGGAGATGGAAATCAACGTCGCGTAGATGGCGATCACCGTAGCTATTCCTCTAAACGAAACCATTTTTACTCTCTCTCTCTCTTATCTCTCGTTTTTGCGTTATTCTTCAGAAAAGAACCAGGGAGAATGCCTCAATGCCATGCCTTATATACGAGAGTTAAAAAAGAGCCGAACGATGTCGTATTGATATAGCTACAGGGAGTGGGTAGGTAAAGTACCGAAAAAAGAGTCCAAATGCTCGCCGTTTGTTGCTTTGTCTTTACCGCTTTAATAAAATAAAAACCCAACATTTTATTTTTCTTTGTCGGGAATTTCATCAAATAATTAAAATGGTCACTTTTACGGAAGTTAGGTCTTACTTAAATATAATTTATACCATATTAACATTAATCCACTTTACATAAAACGGCGTCATTTCATGATATGAGATGCGTAATATAATCATCATTAATTAATATGTTTTAAAAAATCATCCTCATTTCAAGAAATTTAAATCACTACAAGCAAAATAAGTATTTATAACGAATTATATGCGATGAGAATGACTATTTACAATCAAAATACTCATTTTGACATAAAATAATCATTTCGTAAAAAATAACTGGTCACAACTGAATAGTTTATTGTAGTGAATGAAGGGTTATTGATATTTAAAAATTATATAAATATATATATAAAATAACTGGTCACAACTGAATAGTTTATTGTAGTGAATGAAGGGTTATTGATATTTAGAAATTATATATATATATATATATATGCTTCTATGCGACTCTAAGAAGAAATGTGTTTCTTTTCTCTGAAGCAACACTACTACTTTTGAACTATATATTGTGTCTAGTGATTGGATATTGTAATTACCAGTTGCTTAAATGTTAACATTTTTCAAGTTGCTTAGCTGTTAAGTTTATTTTTGAGAGGCTGGCCACATGACATCTAGTCTACCTAGATCACTGAATGGTCCATAAAACCTAGAACTCTAAAAGGGTCGGACGCATAGATGGAATTGAAACGACCAACTCGCGAGAATGACCTGACCGGCCGAGCTAGCTGAAAGTGATGATCAAAATCCACATGCATGCACGTACAAATCCGGCTAACCATGCCATCACTCCGACTAACATCAAGCCCACATGTACGTGCAATATGCCATCTATGATATGCATGGTCCCTAATATATATACATTGACTCATCATACGGCCCCTACTAACTAGTCTTAACAATCAAAGTTACTCAGCTTGCAATTGGAACTTGACTGGCTAAGGTTATTAGGTAGTAATTAGTTCACGGACATAAAATTAAGGTCAATTGTAAAATGATACAAACTCGTA
The DNA here is from genome assembly GCA_011037825.1 of Carya cathayensis. Taxonomy (NCBI): domain Eukaryota; kingdom Viridiplantae; phylum Streptophyta; class Magnoliopsida; order Fagales; family Juglandaceae; genus Carya; species Carya cathayensis. The sequence continues at coordinate 402,017 of QGSO01000164.1, read as the reverse complement.
TAAAATTTGCTTAACCTTCACTAAAAGAAATTTTACTTTTAAGTTATTGGAGACGTCTCAAAACATGGATGACTTTATAAACTCGTTCGAACGGATAAATACTCGTTCGAACTAAATCTTCTATGACGAATTAGATCGTATCAAAAAGTCAAAACTATTCAAACTGTGAAAATTATGTTCAAACTGGGAATTAATGCCTATTCGAATAGTGTATAGTCTGTCCGAATAATAATTTTGGCAGGGAAGTAATTTATTTTGCCGGGAAAAGTTCAAAACCGTTCAAACTGCAATTTGTTTGTTCAAACAGGAGAGATTTGGTAGAAAAATTTGGCGAGAAGGTTGTAAGCCCGTTTGAACTACACATATTTCATTTAGATAAGTTCAAACACAACATTTATTCATTCGAACGGATAGTTTGATAGGAAATTAAATTAAAATTGGCAAGGATATTTTTGAACTTGTTCGAACGGTAAATACCTCATTCAAACGGGATTTTTAATTATAATAATACATTGTTAAAGATGTCGAAAATATTAAAGTAATAAATATTTTTTTCATTAATTTTTCATCATTTTTAAAATATAAAAAATGTGTATATATATTATATATTATGATTTACGGTGAATTAAAATATTTACGAATTTATAAATTAATTTTATGTAATTAATTTAAAAATATTTTAGTGATATCTTTTATGTTAAATAAGATTTTTAGTTAAATAAATATTACTTTAAAGATAGTGCCATTTTTTATATTATTGTGAATGGTAATATAACGAAAAAAAAACATAATTAACAATAAAGATGCTAGCAAACACTAAAAATAAAATCATACATTAAATATATCTCAAAACTCTAAGATTCAATACAACATAAAATAATAACTAAAACTATCTATTTGCTAAATAAATTAAAATCCTCCTGTAAGGTAGTAATGTGTCCATCCATCTCCTTAATCTTCTCCATGATGGGCTTAATGAAGTTTTGCTTCATAATTTGGCAATGCTTCGCCAACAGAGCTTGTACCTAATCCAAGTAGTCCCAGCAGGCTGTCTCTCAACACCAGGAGTAGCAATAGAAGCTAGACCAGTTGGTGTGCCACTATCCTGTACTGCTTGAGTCTTTGGCAAGTGACCCTTGCTTTTGCTGAATGTGATCTTGTTAAGAGGCCCCATCTGTGTCAACCTCCATTCAATCCCTTGCACTGTAACCCCCAATTAGAGTATAAGGTTAAATATCAGCAGTGCAAATGGTAGACTACCTCCACTCTAATAGCGCGACTCCTATCGAATGTGGAGAAAAAAATACAATGCCAGATCAATCAACCCCCCCCCCCGCCCCCGTGGTGCTATCTGCAACAAAAATCTAGCTCGCTAGATCCTGAAATCAGTCTTGTTTATTTTCAGATCGATATTATACCCAACAATCAAATTAAGCATTCTGAAAAATGCTACACAGTTGGCCTATCGGATCACCTTTCTACCATCATATGGAGGAGCTGAAAGGTCTCACACTAGCTGATGGACCTGATCGTCTGTGAGACCATCATCAGCTAGATCCTCATCCTCTCTATCATCTGAAATAGCATTTAGCTCATCAATCTCTACATTCGGCACTGGCGATGAGGATGCGGCCAATGTGTTCACATCAGATGGTGCAACCGCCGCAACCGTTACAAGATATGCACCGACCACACGTGGAATATCAAGGAACTTTGCAATAATGTGGGGAGAGAAGATGATACTCACTCCCTGGAAGGCTAAGTTGTAGCACAGAGTGTCACCAAGGTGTTCTCCCATGGCATTGTAAAACTCACTGGCCATCTCTGGATATGCAATCCCTCTCTGCTGACAGATCAGTGTCCATCCCCGGTCGGTGATGAATGTATGCTCCGTCCCTCCCATGCAAGATCGCATAAGTCATCCAGAATGATCTCCCACTCAACAAGTATAGGCCTCGCCTTCTAAACATGAGCTGCTCTCCGCTACTTTGGCTTTGTCCGATTTGATCTCTCCCACATTTTTTTCACTGGTTGTCATTAGTATACTGTTGATCCTATAACCACAAGAAAAGTAAGAATATAATTAAAATAATTGTGTAATTATACTATATTGAATTGAATTAAAATAATTCATTCGAACAAAACATATTCTATTAGAACTAACCATATGTAATTTAACTTCATAGTTTGAACTTGGATAATCTCTGTTTGAATGGAATCTATTGTTATTCGAATAGAAAATATCTATATTCAAACACTAGAATTGGTGTTCAAACGACTGAACGCGTGATATATGTTCGAATGGAAATAAAGTTGTTTGGCAACTCCTCATTCAATCCATTCGAATGGTAGCTAGCCAACAATGTAAAACAAATAAAATAAAATCTAGGATTCTTGAGAATCTTTGGTTTTAATCGATAGAAATGATTAAGGAGTGAAGCTCCATCATTTATACTGATTATTTTGGCCAAAAAAACACCAAAATGGGGTCAGATTGATTCCAAATCTGACCCCCTCAAACACAACTATAATTTTCAAAAAAAATAAACAATAGAATGCAGAAAAGACCCATACCTCTTAGAAATTCAAATGTTGGCTTGCGATGGCGGAGTTTGTGGTGGAGAGGGGTTTCACTATTTTGGTTTTTAACGTAAATGACAAATCTATACGAACTAGGTATATGATATCAGTAAGGTTGCATTCGAACGGAAAACTGATTGGTTCGAACGATACTCATTTCAATTAATCTAGTTCGAACAATAAAAACATCGGTTCGAACGTTTATTATATGCATGAATGTTGTTCGAACTGAAAGGATATCCATTCGAACAGGTTTTATCATAATAGATTTCTAATTATATTAGTATTACTAATATATAATAATACTAATATTACAAAGTACAAAAGTAAAAAAATAATACTAATATTATTATTGTAATACTTATATTTAATATACTTCTACTATTATTTGTAATATACTTATACTATTACCTATAACATACTAAGTGTATTATAAATACTTAGTATAGTATTCTATTATAAATACTTATACTAAAATTCCTCGTTTTCACGAACGAAGCATTATTCGTAGGAAAGTGTTGTGGAGAGAGAGAGGAATAGTTCTAGTGAGAGAGAAGGGATTCTTGAGAGAGAGTAAAGGTTTAGAAGAGGTAGGCAATATTTTTTTGTTATTTTTTTAAGTATTTCGAGTTTGTATATTTGGTTTATTGAATTTGATTTAGGGTTTTCTCATAATGTGTTTTATGCATATGTAAGTATCGTGGATTCATATTTGTTATTGGATTGCAAAAATTTGAGGTAAGATTTCTAATTTTTAGTAAGTGTTGATTTGCAGTGATTTGATCATTTATTAGTGATTTGGTAAGATGTTTAGGTGATGATAGGTATTGGGGAATTTTAGCATGCTTTTGGTATTTGTTTGGCAAAAATTGGTATTTGATGAATGAAGTTGATATTAAGGAATTTGATTATGATTTTGGTATTTGTGGTTTAAAAATTGGTATTTGATGAATGAAGTTGGTATTAAGGAATTTGATTATGATTTTGGTATTTGGGGTTTAAAAATTGGTATTTGATGAATGAAGTTGGTATTTGTATTTAATTAAGTTGGTATTTAGAAGTTGGTATATGTTACTATTGTGTAATTTGTTAGTATATTTAGTGTAATATTGTTAATGTTGTTAGTATGTTATTGTAATTTGTGATGCTTAAAATTGTGATGATAATTTTATTAGTGATAGTGTTAATTATATTTATTGTTTGTGTAATATTGTTAATTATATTTTGAATAATATGAATTTGATCCATAGCATACCAAAGTAGCATATAAATAATTAACTCACCTATAATTAGGGGCACAATTATTTGCATAAAATGTCCTAATTAATACTAGAAGGATAGGTGTAATTTGCCAAGCTTTATCAAAACCCAACAAAGCAATTACCTCTACGTTAAACACCCAAATAAAATAATCAATATGCTGAAAACATGTATAAATAAATAATACTAGAATATTTTGGTGTAATTTGCCAAGCTTTTAAAATACTAATAAAATATCAACAAATTTAAATAAAGTTTTGGCATTGCCATAAAATATCAAATTTAAACTTTATCAAAACCCAACAAAGCAATTACCTCTCTTTAAACACCCAAATAAAACAATCAATATGCAGAAAACAGATTTAGATAAATAATACTAGAAGGATAGTGTAATTTGCCAAGCTTTTAAAATACTAATGGCTTGGTTTACTAGTTAGGACATGGATGTTAGAGTAATTTTTATATGCAATTCAACCTTAGACTCGTTTGAGTGTTGTGGCCAAATATTCTATTCAAGAATGTTTGGATACAACTCTTGAATTGTCCAAAGTGGACAGCATCTATATGACATATATATTCAGTCTAAACTCGTGTGTTAGTTTTTAAAATTTTGGTTTAGTATTTCCTTACATTTTTCGGGTGTGTGGTCCATAAGTTTCTCGGCCCATGAATAAGACAGATTACTTATCGTGACTAGCATACTTGGAGAATTATAGTGAAATATTGCCAAAATTTTGACTAACATTAGAGTTTTTTATTGAGTTTATATGCGATACAGGTGATAGCCTCTCGAATGGGATATGACTAACTACCTTATGAAAATAGAAGCACTGAATATGAATAGACACTTGATAGTGTTTTTTCTATAAACATTTGACGAGTAACGGAAATACAATGGATAAGAATTGGATGCTATTGGGAGATAGACTTGGGCGAGACTATGTATGCATAAGGGGTGAAGTATTTTATAGAATTTGCTCGCATGAGTGTTGACAGTCGAGGATTTATAAGATATACGTGCAAGAAGTGCAAAAATCCTAATTCTTATAACTTGGTGGTAGTGGAGGAGCATTTATTTGTCAATGGAATCGACCCTAAATACTCACCTTGGGTCTTACATGGTAAACCATTTTCTAAAAGAGTTAGATTTGGCAATTGGTCGAATCAGATGGAGGAAGGTAACGAGATCGACATTGACGACATAAATGTGAATGTTTTTAATGACAGTAATAATAATAAAGAGGATATGACTGAAATGTTAGGGGATCTTGGTACAGGCATATTTGGGGTGAGGGATGGAGAAGGAATATCAACAAAATCATTTGAGGGAAATGAAAACTTTGAAAGACTGTGAAAGGATGCACAACGAGAACTGTACGAGGAGTGCACCCGTCATAGCAAGTGGTCATTTACGATGAGGTTGCTCTATATTAAGTCTATTTGTCGTATTTTAACAAAGGCCATCGACATGCTGCTAGAATTATTTAAAGAGGCTCTCTCATAGGATCATGTATTACCTCATAATTTTTATGATCTGACTCAATTGTATACTAAAGCACATAAAAATCGTGACAGTGCTTGAACCAATCCCGAAGCAAAGGTAAATTATGTAAGTTAAAGTTTCTTTAATTCAAGTTTAATACAATAGTTTTGTTACTTATACTAAAATTATTTTTTTAGTAGGATGAGATGATATCTTTTAAGAAAACTGATGCGGATCCATCTGATGAATCATTTGTCAACAATGTTCAGATCATTTCTCAAGTTCTTGGATCACGTTCTGGATACTTGAGGGGCTTAGGACGTTACATGAAGCCATCTTCAACATCATCATCATCTTCTAAAGTTAGATCGAATGAAGACAAGACTATGGAATTGGAGGAAACAACACTTGAGATAGAACGATTGAGATCCAAGGAAAAAGAGTTGCTGACCCGATTAGATCAAATAACAGATTTAGATGCGAGATTAGAAGAGAACATGCAAAAGAGGCTGGAGTTGAATAACCAAAAAATGTTTGAACATCAATGATGTTCTAAAACTCTATGCCACTACCATAATCTTAAAATTTATTTTTTCTTTAATTGTCTTTCTATTATGATGTTTCAAAACATTTGAATAATTGTGATATTTGAATGACCATTTATGTAATATTAGTATGTTATTTTTAATTAAATTCTTTTCTGTATGATTAATACCATTCAAATGGTAAACAACTTGTTCGAACGGTAAATTACCATTTATAAATCCATTTGAACAAAAAATACTCATTCGAACAAAAATTAACTCATTTGAATGACAACCGAGAAATACAGTCCTTACGGCCGTTCGAACAATAAAATATTTGGTTGAACAACATTAATATGCAAAACCCCGTTAGAACGAATAGAATTTCCAAAAATAAAAAGTCAGTTTGAATCAACCGATTTTATGTTCGAACACAGGTCATTTGAAAAAAAAAATTCGTTCGAACATGATCAAATATGGTCATTAGTTTGAATAAAAAAAATTCTTATAATTCAAACGGTACGTGTTGGTTCGAACTAATAGGGTTCCATTCGAACAGTTTTTTGAGACAAAAATTATTCATCTCCAAAAAATAAATCTCGTTCAAATGGTTTTGACTGTTTCTACCCAATTTCGTTCCTAAAAATTATTTTTTGAGAAATTTTCATCATCTCCAAAAACCTTTTGAGACATGCTTTTTAAGACAAAATAGAGATGAAAGTCTCTAAAAGTATTTTGGGACGAAAATTGAGTTTTTATGATTTGTCTCAAAAAATTCAATCTCTTGTAGTGATTATATTGTTTCTAAACAAGTTTGTATAAAGTTCATCCTTACTTATTACAACTTAGTTCATTTGTATATCTTTATAAATATATTTTATCACTAATGCATATATATATATGCATGTATCACTACCAAAAATCCGATTTTTTGGGGCGAATTAAATTTCATCTTTGAATGTAGAGGTAATTATTCAAACAAGTTGTTTCATGGGAAGTTATCTATAAATTTAGTGGAGGTGTTTGCTATCTCGTTCGAACAATAACTTTACATTCAAATGGATTTATATAAACCGTTCGAATGCTCAAAAGATTGATTCGAATAGTGATGTACAAAATTGAAATAAGTTTAGTTATAGAAATTTATTGAAAGACATTCAAATATTTTAAAAGTAATTGTTATTAGAATATTTTCATTTTCATTTTTAAAAGATAAAAAATCTACCTATAAAGATTTTATTAATTATGGTAAATTAAAATGTATCATATGTTATACTAGAAAGTTAATATAATTAACTTACATTTTAATTAATAGTTTTTATGGTAAATAACAATTTTAAAATTAAAAAAAAAACTTTTCACTCAGGAAAAATCATTTTTTATATTGCCAAATGGTAAGACGATAAAAAAAAATCATTTTTTTTATAATAAACAAGATGGCTATATATAAAAATTAAAAAACCATTGAAATTAAAGTAACAATGTTTGATACAAAACGAAGAGATTAATACAAATAAAACTATTGTGTAAGATTATCGAGGGTCTTCTGCATCGCAGTAATATGTCTTTCAATCTCTCGTAGTCGAGACATGAAGAGCACAGTGATTCTTTCCACGATCCTCTCTATGTCCTAGATCAAAAGCGTGCAATGCATCTTGAACTGGGCATAGGAGTTGGATCATGCTCAGTACCACTGCGTGCCACCGCGACATTAATGATAGTCTTCTGCAAATAGCCCTCACTCTTGCTTAAAGTAATCCTATTAATGGGCTCGATCTATGGTTGTCTCCGCTTGATCAATAGCATGTTCACCCCTGAATTAACTAGAAGATTGGAGATCATTAATGCATACAGTAGACTACTTCCAGTCAAATATTGTGACTTAGATCATATGCAGATGAGGAAGTACAAAGGCAGATCAATCGGTTGTCTTCGTACTATTTGTAACATTACTCAAGCTCATTCGATGCTGAAATTTGTTTTGTGCTTTTTCAAATCAATATTGTGTGAGACAATCAAATTTAGCGTGCGAAAAAGAGCTCAACAATCAACATGTTTGACGACCTTGCTACCATCATATGAAGGAGCCGAATCGTCATGCATCAACCGACAAATCTCATCATGTGCTGGACCATCATCTATTGGTGCCTCATCCTCAATATCATCACCATTGTCTGTCCCTACAAATGGTGGTTGTGCAAGGTATGCACCTACCTCATGGGGGATGCCCAAAAACTTAATATTGTTTGCTAAGATATTAATACTGACTCCCCAGATTTCAAACGTAAATGAGTCGTCATTAGCCCTCATATGTGATATATCCTAATAAAATTCATCGACCAGATAAATCACATCCCTTTCATTGATTATGGATGACAAGTCCCTTCCCTCCCTAAAGAAATAACCAAAGTTTTCTGTTATGATCTCTCGCTCAACCAATTTTGACCTCTTCAGCTCACTAACTTCACTGCCAGGTTACCCCTCTCTTCCACGCTTTCTTCCAATATTCATTAAACAAAGATAATGGATAAGAGTTTGATACTTTTGGGAGATAGACTTGGTAAAGACTACAACAAATATGCACAAGGGTGAAGTTATTTATAAAATTTGCACGAGGAAGTGCTAATAGTCAGGGTTTTATAAGATGTCCACACAATTAGTGCAAAGATCTGAGTCTTCGTAATTTGGTACTGGCAGAGGAGCATCTATACGTCAATGGATCAATCCTAAATACACATTGTGGATCTTACACGGCAAACCATTTCGTCAAGGAATCAAATATGGCACTCAGGTCTAGGAAATAAGGGAAGACAATGACATAAATGTGGATGTATTTGACGAATATGGTGAGGATATGGCCAAAATGTTAGGTAATCTTGGTGCTGGAATGTTTGGGGTGAGGGAGATAGAAGGAACATCTAGTTAGTCATATGAGGGTAATGAGGATTTTGCAAGATTGTGAGGACACACAACAACAGTTGTATAAAGGGTGCAATCGTCATAGCAAGTTATTATTCACAGTAAAATTGCTTTATATTAAGTTTATATGTCACATTTTTGTGAAGGTTGTTGACCTATTGCTCGATCTATTTCAAGAGGATCTCCCATCGGATAACATTTTGCCTCTTCATTTTTATGAAACAAAGCAATTGAAGCGAGGGCTATGATTCTTTATACAACTTAAAGCTCGTAAGATAATATAATTGATATGGATTAAGCAATATTTCAACATGTGCAACGAACACATTCGTCAACTTTGAAATGATGGTATAACTAATATAGAAAAGAAACACAAAGAAGTGCTTGGTGCTTGGTTTGAATAGATGCTATTACTAAACAGTATCTTTCTCTCTACGAGTTCCATACCACTAAAATAAAATTTTCCCAATTCACCGTTAATTGAATTGAAACAAATTTGTTAATGTAGGTCATATTGAGATATGGTGATAATTCAAAAGATATTTCAAGTGAACTATGCTTTGGCACATGGTCCATCCAAGCGAGCCATTCAATACTCAACATGTGTAATGTGTGGATATAGATATCACACAGCTAATAGAGAGCAATATAGAAAAATTCAAAATTGTGGAATCATCATCGAAAGAAGCCATGAGGAAGAGAATATTGAATTTTGTGGAATCATCAAATATATCATTAGGTTAAAGTACTTAAGGGAACATATAGTTTGGTTGTTTAAGTGTAATTAGTGGGATGTCAAACCCTAGATTGGGAATGCGTAATGATGATAATTTTTTAGTGTAATGATGATAATTTTTTAGTGTCCATACATCTCGCACACGTGATGAGGATGATCCTTTCGTTCTCGCTAGCCAAGCAAATCAAGTTTTTTATTTAGATGATCCAGAGTATGAAATCCTATGGCTAATGGTACAGAAACTTGCACCAAGAAATGTATATGATTACATTTTAGAAGTCAGAGGATAACAAAAAGAATTTGATGGTCTAACAAATGAAGAAGCATATCAAGAAAATGAATCAGGCGTCAATATATTTGTTGATCTCAACCAATTTAACATTATTCCACTGTGTAGAGAAGATATTAAACATGAGTAATAAAGGGAGGTTTTTCTGAAGAACATGAGTCAACTAAAGTGTCTAGTGAGGATAAGGCGAGTGGTTGAGCGAAACTAATAGTAAATGATAGTTGTTTATATATAAGTATCTTTATTTTAATAAGAATATTTTTGTGAATAATAATTTATTACAGTTTTTAAACAGCTATGCCTCTCAAATGCAAACCAACTCATTTGCCATCTCAATCCATTTCTAACTCCCCAGTTGGTTCACATGTCATGGATGATGAGCCTATATCACCATATCCAAAAAATGGTATGTTAGATATAAATCTAAGTTTACTTGATGAATTTAGTAATAGTGTTCTAAAAATAAAATAAAATTTTGATATTATAGTATTTAATTCTTGTATAGTTGCTGTAAGCCATCATCGAGGTCAAGTTGTTACTTGAGATACCTACATATAGAAAGTGCATAAAGCAAAAAAAAAAAAAAAATTAAAAATGATACTCCTGATTATCACACCGATGACTCTAGAAATCCAGCAGCTTGGCTTACTTCCTACATTGGTACCCTTATGCGGACATATGCACACATGGCTACATCCTTCTATGCCAAGGTTCTCCAAGATGTGAAAGACTACATCAAAACTCATTGTCTAGTAATAAGTTACTTAGAAAATAATTTTATCCAATTATTACTTAATTTATAAGTAGCTAGTTTTTGTTCTTATTATTGACAGTTTCCATATATTGACAGTTGTCATATTTTTCAGATTCTCGATCTCTAGAAAATTAGTCATCTTAATTCTAGGGATCTGTCTAATTTGTATAAATATTCTACTTACCTTTTATACATGTTTCCATACTTAGTCTCATGTACATCTATATATTTGTAAAGTGATACACAAATGAATATACAGTTCTGAATGAAAATCACTCTCCATCTCAGTTTTAACATGATATCAGCCTAACCGATCCCTACCCCCTACCAATTTGGCCAACTCCTTGCTCGTGCCGTCGTTCTCCACCACCTTCTCGAATCCTTTAGCCTATTTCGTCGGTAACACACTTTCCCCTTACTCCCATGGTTTTTCTTTCAATCGACACCACCACTGGGTGGTGGATAGTGGCGCAAGCCCCATATGTGCCACCAATGTGATGCCTTCGCTAGGGGTGCTACCCGCACCATACTGGTGCGGGGGTGGGATTTTCCTATCCGTCCCCCGCCCTCGCATCCCAGGGACAGGGTACCCCGCCTCGCCTTATTTTCACTTTAAAAATAAACTACATTTTATTATATTTAAAAATTATTTCTAGATCTAAAAGTGATCAAAAATATGTTTTTAGATCTAAATTGTGAATTTAAATTTTGTAAATATGACTATAATTTTAAAATTATGTAGTTTTTAAATTTGCTAGTATATATTTTATATAAGTTGTAGTATAATAGTTTTAAACTATATAGTTTTTAAATTTGCCAATGCATAGTTTGTAAACAAGTCTAGCAAATTTTAATATATATTTATCTATACACAATTTGTAAAATATAAATACATCTTTATATTTATATATAAACATATATTTATGTTTTTGTATATATATATATTTATGTTTATATATATATATATATATAAACATATATATATATATATAAACATATGTTTTTGGGCCCTCCTTGCCCCCCTCCCCCGCTCATGCAGGGCGGTGTTGCCCGCCCCTCCATGCAGGGGTAGGGTAGCGGGGTGCGGGGCCCCGCTGCCCACCCCTAGCCTTTGCCGACCTGAGGAGTATTGTCTCTGAGCACAACATGCAACTCCCTAATGTCCAAGTTATTCCCATTGAAGGGATGGGAACCTGTGTTCTCTCTCCCTCTCTCATATCACATAATGTCTATTTTGTCCCTAATTTCTCTTTTAACCTTTTGTTAGTTCCTCAAATTACCTTTCATAATTCTTGTGTCATTTCATTCTTCTCATCTAACACTTGTTTATTTCAAGACCCACTATCGAAGAGGCCGATTAGAGCTGGTGATCTTTGCAATGGGCTCTACGTGTACCAACTTGAATCTTCTCTCACTTTAGCTACTCAATCTACTACCAATAAGACCTCAGACATCAATGTCTGGGTCATCCTTCCACTTTTATTATTCCTAATCTTTTTAATTGTCCTTGTATTCTCTCTAATTGTGACATTTGTGCTCGATCTAAACACACAAGATTACCTTTTTCTATTCATGCAAATAAAAGTGTTTCTCATTTTAATTGCATTTTTTGTGATATTTGGGTGGCTATCATACTTCTTCTCTGTGTGGGGCTCATTATTTCCTCACAATCGTTGATGATTTTTCTCGCACTACTTGGATATATCTTATGCGTTTTAAATCTGAAGCTTTTACACATTTAACACATTTTTTTGCTCTTGTCCAAAATCAATTTAATACTACTGTTAAAATTATTTGTATTGATAATGGATTAGAATTTCTTTCTCATCAATTTTAAACATATCTTTAAACTCATGGTGTCATTCATGAAAGTAACTGTGTTGAGACTCTACAATAGAATAGCGTTGCAGAACGTAAACATGAGCACCTTCTAAATGTTGTTCGTAGTCTCTATTTCCAAGCACATCTACCTTTAAAATTTTGGGGAGATTGTGTCATCACATGTCTCATTAATTGTACCCCCAGTCGCATTCTCCAGAATAAATCCCCTTTTGAAGTTCTTTTCAATAAAACACTCAGTTATGATCATCTTCGAGTATTCAGGTGTCTTTGCTATAAACAAACCCTTAGTGCTCACCGCGACAAATTTTCTCCCCGTGCCACTAAATGTGTTTTTCTTGGCTACCCCAGCACTCATAAAGCGTATAAACTCTACAATCTTGACACTCATTCCATTTTGTTATTCTCGTGATGTCACTTTCCATGAACACGACTTCCCTTTCCAACACCTTCCTGCTTCCTCTCCTTCTCATCCTGTCCTTCCACTGCCTGTCCCTGAACCTCCTATGCCACCTCCTCCATCTCCAGCGACTCCTTCTCCCGACTCACTAGAGTCTCCTTTCTCCTCACCTCTATCTCCTCCTATCTCTTGTCCCCGCCACACCATCGTTCAACCCGCCTATCTTCATGACTACATTTGTACTACACTCCACACGAAGCTCATGACATTTTCACCTGCTACACAGGCCTCAAGTACTTCTCACCCTCTGTCTTCTTTTCTTTCATATTCTCATTTTCCTCCATCTCATCTCTTTTTTTTAACTGCTCTAACCACTTATGTTGACCCCTCCTGTTATTCTGATGCTATCCGCTACTCTCATTGGCGTGAAGCAATGTTTGCTGAAATTTGTGCTTTGGAAGATAACTCCACTTAGACTCTTGAAACACTTCCCGCCACTAAAAAACCCATTGGTTGTAAATGGGTTTTCAAAACTAAGCTCAAGGTTGATGGCTCCATTGAAATGTACAAAGCTCGACTGGTTGCCAAGGGCTACACTCAGATTGAAGGCTTTGACTATCATGAGACATTTGCACCGGTTGCCAAAATGACCACTGTTTGTTGCATATTGGCGGTCGCTACTGCCAAACATTGGGTCATTCATCAACTCAAAGTCAACAATGCCTTCTCATACGATGACCTTGATGAAGAAGTCTACATGACACCACCTTCTTGATATTGCATAAAGGGGAAGACCCGTGTTTTTCGGTTCTGAAAACCTCTCCATGACCTCAANTTTCCTCACAATCGTTGATGATTTTTCTCGCACTACTTGGATATATCTTATGCGTTTTAAATCTGAAGCTTTTACACATTTAACACATTTTTTTGCTCTTGTCCAAAATCAATTTAATACTACTGTTAAAATTATTTGTATTGATAATGGATTAGAATTTCTTTCTCATCAATTTTAAACATATCTTTAAACTCATGGTGTCATTCATGAAAGTAACTGTGTTGAGACTCTACAATAGAATAGCGTTGCAGAACGTAAACATGAGCACCTTCTAAATGTTGTTCGTAGTCTCTATTTCCAAGCACATCTACCTTTAAAATTTTGGGGAGATTGTGTCATCACATGTCTCATTAATTGTACCCCCAGTCGCATTCTCCAGAATAAATCCCCTTTTGAAGTTCTTTTCAATAAAACACTCAGTTATGATCATCTTCGAGTATTCAAGTGTCTTTGCTATAAACAAACCCTTAGTGCTCATCGCGAAAAATTTTCTCCCCGTGCCACTAAAAGTGTTTTTCTTGGCTACCCCAGCACTTATAAAGCGTATAAACTCTACAATCTCGACACTCATTCCATCTGTTATTCTCGTGATGTCACTTTCCATGAACACCACTTCCCTTTCCAACACATTCCTGCTTCCTCTCCTTCTCATCCTGTCCTTCCACTGCTTGTCCTTGAACCTCCTATGCCACCTCCTCCATCTCCAGCGACTCCTTCTCCCGACTCACTAGAGTCTCCTTTCTCCTCACCTCTGTCTCCTCCTATCTCTCGTCCCTGCCACACATCGTTCAACCCGCCTATCTTCATGACTACATTTGTACTACACTCCACACGAAGCTCATGGCATTTTCACCAGCTACACAGGCCTCAAGTACTGCTCACCCTCTGTCTTCTTTTCTTTCATATTCTCATTTTCCTCCATCTCATCTCATTTTTTTAACTGCTCTAACCACTTATGTTGACCCCTCCTGTTATTCTGATGCTATCCGCTACTCTCATTGGTGTGAAGCAATGTTTGCTGAAATTTGTGCTTTGGAAGATAACTCCACTTGGACTCTTGAAACACTTCCCGCCAGTAAAAAATCCATTGGTTGTAAATGGGTTTTCAAAACTAAGCTCAAGGTTGATGGCTCCATTGAAAGGTACAAAGCTCGGCTGGTTGCCAAGGGCTACACTCAGATTGAAGGTTTTGACTATCATGAGACATTTGCACCGGTTGCCAAAATGACCACTGTTTGTTGCTTATTGGCAGTTGCTACTGCCAAACATTAGGTCATTCATCAACTCAAAATCAACAATGCCTTTTCACACGATGACCTTGATGAAGAAGTCTACATGACACCACCTTCCAGATATTGCATAAAGGGGAAGACCCATGTTTGTCGGTTCCGAAAATCTCTCCATGACCTCAAACAAGCCTCCCTTAACTAGTTTTTTAAACTAACCTTTGTCTTCTTGATGCAGGTTTCCATCAGCCTCAGACCGATCATTCTTTATTTACTCTTGCATCTCCACCAACATTACTCTTATTCTTGTTTATGTTGATGATACTTTGGTTGCTGGTAATGATATCTCTCAGATCGAGGTTTTTAAAAGACTCATATGCACCCATTTCAAAACCAAAGATCTTGATTTTTTGAAATATTTTCTCGTTGCTTGCTCTCACAAAGTTATTTTTCTCAATCGCGCAAATATGCTCTTGATATTCTTTCCGACAATGGAAAACTTGATACCCGAACTGCCCCTTTTCCTATGGAACAACACTTGAAATCAGCACTGAAGAAGGTGATCTCCTCCATGATCCTTGCACGTACAGATGCCTAATTGGACGACTCATCTATTTAACCATCACCCGACCTGACATTGTCTATGCAGTCAATATTCTCATTCAGTTCATGCATGCTCCTCGGGTTCCTCACATGACTGCCGCTACTCGTGTTCTTCGTTACATCAAAGGCAGTCCAAGCCAAGGCATTTTCTTCTCTTTCTCTAGCAGTATGCATGTCACAGCGTACACCGATTCGAATTGGGCTAGCTGTCCCACCACTTGCCATTCCACCACCAAATATCTCATTCAATTAGGGACCAGTCCAATCTCATTGCGTACAAAGAGACATACTATAGTAGCAAGGTCTTCCGCTGAAGTTGAATATTGAGCTATGGTCGTCACCACCTGTGAACTCACCTGGTTGAAGCAACTTCTCATTGATCTTGGAATTTCTCATCCCGAGTCCTTCACCTTACATTGTGACAACCAATCCACTCTCTACATTGCGCACAACCCTGTGTTCCATGAGCATACCAAACACATTGAGATTGATTGTCACATTGTTCGTGATAAAATTCGCTCGGCCTCCTTACAACCATTCATACTTCTTCTACTGAACAAGTTGCAGATATCTTCACCAAAGCCGAGGAGAACTTTTTCATCTCTTTGTATGCAAGTTGGGCATTACAAATCTCCATGCACCAACTTGAGGGGGAGTATTGACAGTTGCCATATATTGGCATTTTCCATATATTGATAGTTGTCATATTTTCTAGTTCTCCATCTCCAGAAAATCAGTCATTTTAATTCTAGGAATCTGTCTAATTTGTACAAATAGTCTACTTACCTTTTATATATGTTTCCATACTTAGTCTTTTGTACATCTATATATTTGTAAAGTGATACACAAATAAATATAAAGTTTTGAATTAAAATAACTCTCCCTCTCAGTTTTAACACTTATCATTCCTAATTCTTTGAATGATGAGTTTGAACTTAATTTTGGCCTATGAGATGATCGAGTACCGGTTGATGAGTTGATGAATAATGCACTCCGGATGTACAAAGGTAGATGTCATACACACTGTCAAAAGTTTAGTAGTGCAATAGAGGCAAGTTAGAATCCATTCCAAAACATGCACCCAGAGGAATGTGAGAAGTTTTGTGATATGTTTAAAGATCCAGCATATCAAATAATTTCGATACTATCTTTCATTATTTTACATGTTAGAAACATAAAACAAATATAATAATAATGTTGTTTATTTTCTTACAGCAACTAAGTATTGTCAATAAAGCAAATAGAGCAAATTTAACAATACACCATTATGCATGTTCTAAATATTTTCATCGACTATCGAAGAAATTAGTTACGTTATACTAGTCCCTATTAAATACTAACATATCAACATTTTTAATTGAAGTTGTAACATATATTTTCGTGTTGCAAGAACAAAATGGTCCTAATGACTATAATCAAATCCAATCGTATATTAAATCGCACATAATCGCGATGGTGTTTAAATCAGTCTCGAAACATAAACAAGTTATGTCAGTTTATTTTATTTATTTATTTTTGTACTTTCTGGGTGCATCCAAATCTCTTTTGGTCTCATTTCATGCCCAATCTCCAATAAAAAAATGATCCATTTATAATCCTCTAGTAGTGCAAAATACTGCGTCTGATGAATCCTCCATCAATGATGTTGAGATCTTTTCTCAAATTCTTAAATTCCATTCTGGATATTTGATGGATTTAGGACGTTACATAAAACCTTCCACCTTACCCTCATCCTCTTCTTAAAGCAGATCGAATAACAACTCTCGAGATTTAAAGAAAGTAAGACTCGAGATCAAACAGTTGAGATCCAAGTAACGACAGTTGGTGGATCAATTACGTCAGGCAGTGATATGGAGGCACGATTAAGAGAACAATAACAATAAGACCCGTGGAGGGAGATGAGAATTCAATCCTAAAAATGTTCGAATAGATACAATTAATGATGTTCCAGAGCTTTATGCCACCACCAACTTAGAACTTATCTTCTTACTTTCTCACTTTGTCTTTTAACTTATTTTGATTTAATGCAACATTTAAACAATTGTAATGTTTCATTATAATTTTTAAATATAGTTTTCTTATTTTAAATTTATAATTTACTGTATCATTGATTACCATTTCAACAAAAAGTCTTCAATTCAAATAGTAATCATTAATTATTATCGTTCAAACACATGTACTAATGCCATTCGAATGAACAATCAAAAACCACTTGAATGAAATTGAAAACGTCACTCCGGTTTGAACACTCTCCATATATGATCATTTGAACGCATATATGTTCAAACAAATCCATCATCATTCGAATGAACAATAAACCATTCGAACAAAGTTCGTTGGATTAAATGTTCAAACACAAATTTTCATTCAAACGTTTTCAAGTACATTCTATCCGATTTTTTATGTTCAAACACAAATTGACTCGTTTAAACAACAAGAAATTGTTTGAACACTATTTTCATTCAAACAAGAGCAAATAAATTCATGTTGTTTTAAATTAAATTATCAACTCATCGAAATATTAACCTGATAGTTTAAACTGAATTTAATCAATTTGAACAATATTTTGGGATGAAAATATTTCCTCCCCAAAAATACTTAATTCCAATGCCATCAAACGAGTCAGTCACATTTTGTCCCTAAAAGTTCTTTTAGGATGAAAAAAACAATTCGTCTTAAAAAACTTGTTGAGACGAAAAAAATTTCATCTCCAAAGCTTTTGTTGAGATGGAAATGGAACTTTTTGGGATGAAAATTTTCATCCCAAAAAATGTGATCTCTTATTTTACACACGATTTATAGGAAAAACAAAGTGCACACATATATGGTAGTTTTCCAGAATAACGTGTTTGCATGGCTATAAGACAGTAATACATGAGGATGCAAAGAAGTTCCTAAATAAGTTAATAACTATAAGCTCCATATACAGCTCTCTTTTTTTTTTTCTTTCCCTTATATATACTAACTTAAAGCATGCATCCAAACTCCCACACTAGCAATCTCATAAGTCTTCAACATCCTATTCTTTATTCACAAGAGTTTGTTAAACTCGCAGTCAACTATTTCATCAATGTTGTCAAGCTAAAAAATGTTATTATAAATATTAGAAAAAAAAAACTCCCTTGAATCCTTGTTTGAACTTAAAACGACATTAATTCTGAATGAATTCCTCACAAATGACCGATGAACCTTAGCTAACTAGATCAACAGATATTAGAGTGTCGGTCGTACGTCGACAATATTGTTCGCAAGACCATAAAAGTATCTTCAAAAATCCGATGATAAGGCCAATGCCCCACCAACAGCTTGTCGCATTATAGAGCCCAAATGCTGAGCCTCAACAAGAACATGGAGTAGTACAAGTACCACTACAACAAATCACCACCTGATGATGCAATTAAATTAAATATAAGAACCTATTTTGATTAATTGATATTATGGGTATTGAAGCTTAAACAAATCACCACAACACTCGTCAAGCAATCCTAGCAGATAAGTCATGTGCAGATATGAGCACTCTAAAACTCGGTCAAGCTCTCCTAAAGATAAAGCACCTGCAGATCAAATTCAAAGTGATAGTATTATGAATTCAAAACCAAAGGATAAAGATAAGAGTGGTTAGCATGTTTTTTAATTATCTTTGTTGTAACAAACACTTTGTAATTATCTATAAGTATATCAATCTTCCATGATTTTTGTATTAAGCATTTTCAAAATTCTATCATTTCAGAATTCTATCATGGTATCTAGCTAGACCAATTATTCTTTTTAATTATGTCCACAAATAGTTCAACCACATCTCCTACTCCTTCCACCATGTCAGCTTTCCTCTCCTATCAATCCCACCCACCATATCACCCTTAAATTAACTAGAGATAATTATCTATCTTGGAAAGCACAACTCCTACCTTACTTGCGTGGTCTGAAACTTTTTGGCTACGTTGATGGTAGCATCTCAGCGCCTCCTACTCTTATTCCTCCCTCTTCTCCAACTGATCCCCCTTAAACCAATCCCAACTATGATTTGTGGTTTGAACAAGATAAACTTATTCTAACCACCTTTATTTCCTCTTTATCTGAACTGATTCTAAATCAATTGTGACCCTTGAAACCTCTCATGATGTCTGGACTACGTTGGAACACATGTTCTCCAACACCTCCCGTGCTCAAGTAATGAACACTCTTTTTCAACTAAGCACTTTGAAGAAAGGCAGTCTTCCTATTCAAGAATATTTTTTAGAAAGCAGAGCAGTTTTCCAATATACTCTCTGCAATTGGTCAACTTGTTGGTGAACTTGAACTCATTTCCTATATCCTTGCTGGCCCCTTCCTATGGAGTACGACTCCCTCATTACATCAGTCAACACCCGACTTGAACCAATGGCCCTTGTTGAGCTTTTTGGTCATCTAATGCATCATAAAATGCACCTGGAACAACTTGCTGCTGTCACAGAGGTAAACCTTCCTTATGCTAATTTTGTTACTTGGAACTCTAACAATTAGGCCATGGTCAAACCTCATCCAATCACCAATCTCGTGGTGGTTCATTTGGCAATCAAGGTGGTAAGGGTCGCGGGCATAGTCACGGAAACTCAAATTCCTCTTATTCGAACTCTACTACAACTCACCCATTTTGCCAAATCTATTAAAAAGTAGGACACACTGCCACCAAATGTTGGCAAAGATTTGATCAAGATTTTTAAACACCATCTGCTCCACAGGCCTATCATACTACTACTCAACCACCCTCAAATCAAACTTGGTATCCGGATACGGGAGCTACTCATCACATAACCTCAAATATCCAAAATCTCAACATTCACACTGAGGACTACTCTAAAAAAGATTAGGTTCTGGTTGGTAATGGCAGAGGTTTGAAAATTCATCATCTCGGCAAATCCTTAATATTGTCTGCCTCTAAATCCTATTTGCCCAGATGACTAACACAAGAGGGGGGGTGAATTGAGTTGTATTTAAAAAAATAACAATTATAAATCAAATATACAATATAAAATATAAACAAAATATAAACAACAATAAATATAAAGAGTAAGGGTAAGAGAGAAGCAAACTCAGTATGTTAACGAGGTTCGGCCCCACTGCCTACGTCCTCGCCTCAAGCTACCCCTTGAGGATCCCCGAATTCACTATTCAATCTCCTTCAGGTGGAGATAGAAACCTATTACACCTTTGAACAACACCGCTACAAAGGATCCGTGTAGAACACCCTCTACACTTGCAATCACCTTACACGTGGTGATTCAACGATTCCCTGTGTAGAACACTTTCTACACGCACAAGGGTTGTACACACCCTTTTACTGATACAAGAATTGATAGTGGGTAGAATATCAGAAAACACTCCTCAATGAGTGAAATAAGAACAATACAGCACAACCTATATCTCTCAAAATGAAAAAGGATTAAGGCTCAATGCTTAGAGAAGAGAGAATGAAAGCTTTGAATGAGAGTTGTATGCTCTTGGTGTTGTGAATGTGAAGCTCTCAAATGATCTATTTATAGGCATATGAGACTTCATATTCAAATTTAAAAAGATTCACATGTCAAAGACATCATCATTCATTTTTCAAAAATTTCAAACCTAATCTTTTTACTTTTTGCATGTGACAAAATGAGCACACTTTACTTTTCAAAAAATTCAAACCTAATCTTTTACTTTTTGCATATGACAAAAGGAGCACACTTTACTTTTCAAAATTTTCAAACAAAGGCATCTTCCTTTTGCATAAGTCAAGAAAAGCATCAATCACTTTTGAAAATATTCAAATAAAACATGCACATGTGAAAGATGACAATCAATCATCTTTAATATTTTCAAAGTTCAACCCTTTAATCATGGCATGCACATGTGAAAGATGACAATCAATTATCTTTCAAAATTTTCAAATTTAATTTTCAAAATATTCATGCACATGTGGAAAATGTATTTTAATGCTTTATGATAAAATATTAATTTTTGAGCCTTAATCCTAATTTCGAATTTTAAAGAGATTTACAACATTATTCTATGACTTTAATGTGAACTTGCTCCCTTCTTGCTCATGCTTGGTTTCTTGATGTGCTTGACTCCATTGTGTAGATAACTTGAGCTTGAGACTCCTTTATTCTATGAATTCATTTGTTATCATCAAAATCCATGTGTAAATATATAATTACACAAAACTTGAAACCTTAGGTTTAACAGAAAGTAAGGCTCGAGATCAAACAGTTGAGATACAAGCAACGACAGTTGGTGGATCAATTACGTCAGGCAGCGATATGGAGGCACGATTAAGAGAACAATAACAATAAGATCTGTGGAGGGAGATGAGAATTCAATCCTAAAAATGTTTGAAAAGATACAATTAATGATGTCCCAGAACTTTATGTCATCACCAACTTAGAACTTATCTTCTTACTTTCTCACTTTGTCTTTTGACTTATTTTGACTTAATGCAACATTTAAACAATTGTAATGTTTTCATTATAATTTTTAAATATAGTTTTCTTATTTTAAATTTATAATTTATTGTATCATTGATTACCATTTCAACAAAAAGTCTTCAATTCAAATAGTAATCATTAATTATTATCGCTCAAACACATGTACTAATGCCATTCGAATGAACAATCAAAAACCATTTGAATGAAATTGAAAACGTCACTCCAGCTTGAACACTCTACATATATGATCATTTGAACTCATATATGTTCAAACAAATCCATCATCATTTGAATGAACAATAAACCATTCGAACATAGTTCGTTGGATTAAATGTTCAAACACAAATTTTCATTCGAACGTTTTCAAGTACATTCGATCCGATTTTTAATGTTCAAACACAAATTGACTTGTTTAAATAACAAGAAATTGTTTGAACACTATTTTCATTCAAACAAGAGCAAATAAATTCATGTTTTTTTAAATTAAATTATCAATTCATCGAAATAGTAACTTGATAGTTCAAACCGAATTTAATCAATTTGAACAATATTTTGGGACGAAACTATTTCCTCCCCAAAAAAACTTCATTCCAATGCCATCAAACGAGTCAGTCACATTTCGTCCCTAAAAGTTCTTTTAGGATGAAAAAAGAAATTCGTCTTAAAAAACTTGTTGAGACGAAAAAAATTTCATCTCCAAAGCTTTTGTTGAGATGGAAATGGAATTTTTTCAGACGAAAATTTTCATCCCAAAAAATGTGATCTCTTATTTTACACACGATATATAAGAAAAACAAAGTGCACACATATATGGTAGTTTTCCAGAATGACGTGTTTGCATGGCTATAAGACAGTAATACATGAGGATACAAAGAAGTTCCTAAATAAGTTAATAACTATAAGCTCCATATACAGCTCTCTTTTTTTTTTTCTTTCCCTTATATATACTAACTTAAAGCATGCATCCAAGCTCCTACACTAGCAATCTCATAAGTCTTCAACATCCTATTCTTTATTCACAAGAGTTTGTTAAACTCGCAGTCAACTATTTCATCAATGTTGTCAAGCTAAAAAATGTTATTATAAATATTAGAAAAAAAACTCCCTTGAATCCTTGTTTGAACTTAAAACGACATTAATTCTGAATGAATTCCTCACAAATGACCGATGGACCTTAGCTAACTAGATCAAATGATATTAGAGTGTCGGTCGTACGTCGACAATATTGTTAGCAAGACCACAAAAGTATCTTCAAAAATCCGATGATAAGGCCAATGCCCCACCAACAGCTTGTCGCATTATAGAGCCCAAATGCTGAGCCTCAACAAGAACATGGAGTAGTACAAGTACCACTACAACAAATCACCACCTGATGATGCAATTAAATTAAATATAAGAACCTATTTTGATTAATTGATATTATGGGTATTGAAGCTTAAACAAATCACCACAACACTCGATCAAGCAATCCAGCAGATAAGTCATGTGCAGATATGAGCACTCTAAAACTCGGTCAAGCTCTCCTAAAGATAAAGCACCTGCAGATCAAATTCAAAGTGATAGTATTATGAATTCAAAACCAAAGGATAAAGATAAGAGTGGTTAGCATGTTTTTTAATTATCTTTGTTGTAACAAACACTTTGTAATTATCTATAAGTATATCAATCTCCCATGATTTTTGTATTAAGCATTTTCAAAATTCTATCATTTCAGAATTCTATCATGGTATCTAGCTAGACCAATTATTCTTTTTAATTATGTCCACAAATAGTTCAACCACATCTCCTACTCCTTCCACCATGTCAGCTTTCCTCTCCTATCAATCCCACCCACCATATCACCCTTAAATTAACTAGAGATAATTATCTATCTTGGAAAGCACAACTCCTACCTTACTTGCGTGGTCTGAAACTTTTTGGCTACGTTGATGGTAGCATCTCAGCGCCTCCTACTCTTATTCCTCCCTCTTCTCCAACTGATCCCCCTTAAACCAATCCCAACTATGATTTGTGGTTTGAACAAGATAAACTTATTCTAACCACCTTTATTTCCTCTTTATCTGAACTGATTCTAAATCAATTGTGACCCTTGAAACCTCTCATGATGTCTGGACTACGTTGGAACACATGTTCTCCAACACCTCCCGTGCTCAAGTAATGAACACTCTTTTTCAACTAAGCACTTTGAAGAAAGGCAGTCTTCCTATTCAAGAATATTTTTTAGAAAGCAGAGCAGTTTTCCAATATACTCTCTGCAATTGGTCAACTTGTTGGTGAACTTGAACTCATTTCCTATATCCTTGCTGGCCCCTTCCTATGGAGTACGACTCCCTCATTACATCAGTCAACACCCGACTTGAACCAATGGCCCTTGTTGAGCTTTTTGGTCATCTAATGCATCATAAAATGCACCTGGAACAACTTGCTGCTGTCACAGAGGTAAACCTTCCTTATGCTAATTTTGTTACTTGGAACTCTAACAATTCAGGCCATGGTCAAACCTCATCCAATCACCAATCTCGTGGTGGTTCATTTGGCAATCAAGGTGGTAAGGGTCGCGGGCATAGTCACGGAAACTCAAATTCCTCTTATTCGAACTCTACTACAACTCACCCATTTTGCCAAATCTATTAAAAAGTAGGACACACTGCCACCAAATGTTGGCAAAGATTTGATCAAGATTTTTAAACACCATCTGCTCCACAGGCCTATCATACTACTACTCAACCACCCTCAAATCAAACTTGGTATCCGGATACGGGAGCTACTCATCACATAACCTCAAATATCCAAAATCTCAACATTCACACTGAGGACTACTCTGAAAAAGATCAGGTTCTAGTTGGTAATGGCAGAGGTTTGAAAATTCATCATCTCGGAAAATCCCTAATATTGTCTGCCTCTAAATCCTATTTCCTTAATCAAGTTCTTCACATTCAACACATCAAAAAGAACTTAACATCTATTTACCAATTCACAAAAGATAATAATGTTTATTTTGAATTTCATTCATTACTTTTCTATGTCAAGGATCGATCCTCAGGAGCTATCCTTCTCCAAGGCCAGAGTGATCAAGGTCTCTACCCACTTTGCAACTTGCACAAGCCATCATCACATCCAGGTGCTTTCTTCACCTCTCGGATTCCTNAGTCAAGAAAAGCACATAAGGTGGAACAATAATCAAGTTTATGACGATTATAGGGCTAAAGATGTGGCCAACAAGCACACCCAAAATTTCAAAGAAATGAGTAATCGGCTGTTGTCTGTAGAGAAGTTCAAGAGGAGTTTTAATTTTAGTAACAGGTGATGGAGACCTATTTATAAGATAAACATCAGTAGTAAAAGAGGCATCCCAATATTTCTTTGGTAGGGAAGAAGTAGCAAAAAGAGTTAGGCTAGTCTTGACTATATGACAATGTTTACGCTCAATGGATCCATTTTGCTGATGTGTGTGAGGTCACTTAAGTCTATGAGCAATGCCACATGATTGAAGTATAGAATGAAGTTTTCAAAACTCACCACCCCAATCCGATTGTATGGATTTAATAGGGTGTCCAAAAAAATTCTCTACTTGAGTTTGGAATTGCAAAAAATAAA
This sequence comes from Carya cathayensis, assembly GCA_011037825.1. Lineage (NCBI taxonomy): Eukaryota > Viridiplantae > Streptophyta > Magnoliopsida > Fagales > Juglandaceae > Carya > Carya cathayensis. The sequence goes on along the minus strand of QGSO01000164.1, from coordinate 376,529 downwards.
AGTAACAACTGATTTAGAAGACATAGGAAATAGCCAAACATATTTAGAGAAATCATCCATAATACTCAAATACTATAAATTGCCATTACTTGAAATTTGAGGGGAAGAACCCTATAAATCCATAAAAAAATTTTGTAATGGTGTTGTTGAAATAGAAAGATATAAGTAAAGTGAGAAATGATGGCTCTTTCCAAGTTTACAAGAGAAGCAAACCGGATTAGCTTTATTGGAGGTAGTAGATAGATTGTTTCGATAGAAAACTTGATGAACAATGCAAAGTGATGGATGACCAAGGCGTGAGTGCCATTGTTCAACTTTTGAAAATATTCAAATAAAACATGCATATGTGAAAGATGACAATCAATCATCTTTAATATTTTCAAAATTCAAACCTTTAATCATGGCATCCACATGTGAAAGATGACAATCAATTATCTTTCAAAATTTTCAAATTTAATTTTCAAAATATTCATGCACATGTGGAAAATGTATTTTAATGTTTTATGATAAAATATTAATTTTGAGCCTTAATCCTAATTTCGAATTTTAAGAGATTTACAAAATTACTCTATGACTTTAATGTGAGCTTATTCCCTTCTTGCTCATGCTTGGCTTCTTGATGTGCTTGACTCCATTGTGTAGATAACTTGAGCTTGAGACTCCTTTATTCTTTGAAATCATTTGTTATCATCAAAATCCATGTGTAAATATATAATTACACAAAACTTGAAACTTTAGATTCAACATCCTATTTCCTTAATCAAGTTCTTCACGTTCAACACATCAAAAAGAACTTAACATCTATTTACCAATTCACAAAAGATAATAATGTTTATTTTGAATTTCATTCATTACTTTTCTATGTCAAGGATCGATCCTCAGGAGCTATCCTTCTCCAAGGCCAGAGTGATCAAGGTCTCTACCCACTTTGCAACTTGCACAAGCCATCATCACATCCAGGTGCTTTCTTCACCTCTCGGATTCCTGTTGAACAATGGCACTCACGCCTTGGTCATCCATCACTTTGCATTGTTCATCAAGTTTTCTATCGAAACAATCTATCTACTACCTCCAATAAAGCTAATCCGGTTTGCTTCTCTTGTAAACTTGGAAAGAGCCATCATTTCTCACTTTACTTATATACTTCTATTTCAACAACACCATTACAAATTTTGTTTATGGATGTATAGGGTTCTTCCCCTCAAATTTCAAGTAATGGCTGTGACGCCCCCAGCTTCCACCTACGACCACGTGGAAGCCGAGACGTTGGGAAGATAACAACACGGGTCACACATCCCATCGCCAGTGTCCAAAGTGTGTGTACAAGCGAAATGTGTACAAATAAAAACACGCAGCGGATAGATAAGTCATAAAACTAAGTACCAGAACTTTTTCTTAGTTAAATACAAACCAGTTTCAAACATACATACTAGAATATTACAAGTTCAACATCGTCTCAAATCCCAAAAGCACACTAATAAAAACATCGTCAAACATAATATAATTAAAGATCATCCAGCTACTCCTCCGGCGGAGCCGCCTCCTCGGGCTCAGCCTCCTCCTCATCAAGATCTGCATCAAAATCTACGGTACCAAAAATGGTGCCGCAGGTAAGTAAAATCCAAACAACGCAAGATAAAAGATATTACAACCAAAACGAAAATGCATGAAGTATGCCCAATGCACGTCCCAAAAACCATATTTTTTCCACGCACGCCAAAATCCCATTTTGGCCCAAAAACATTTTTCCTTAAAACCAGTCCTCGCCATTATCCCAGATAATGGCCCAACCAAAGAACCACCATTTTTCCTACAAAATGGATCACAAGCCACATATCACAAACTCGCCATTATCCCAGATAATGGCCCATATCCAAAACAATCCAAAAACAATTCCATATTATGCATGCACCATGATCTCCCCTAGGGATCATCCGCACGCTCTGGCTCTGTGCCACACCGTAGGTAACGACTACGCATGTGACACCTACACGAGTGATGCCCAGACTCGCACACAGCGCGTACCTGACCAGGCCATCCTCTAGTCCCCGCCACTCGAAGGACCATGGAGTCGACACGACAGCGTTACCGTATCGTGCGATTCGGTCGTCGCCCAGCGACAACTCAGGGGATGTCACTCAATTTTATCCGCTCCCGAGTGACCAGAGGAGCTCCGCCGAGATAATAACCCATCCCGGCTTGGGCTCGTGAGACACATGCACCCAAAACAATTTAACACATGAGAAACCCATTTTTTTCAGTAAAATGCACCTGATCATGTAAGTTCAATGCCATGAAATTAAATCACATAAAATAACCAACACAACCCAAACATCACCAACAACCAACAAACATCTCCTTCCTCAATTCCAACCGACCCCCGAACTCCTCGGACTCAGTCCGGAATCAACAAACCAACCAGATGACGAAATAAATTATTGTAAAGGCAATAATACATTTAAATCTAAAACGAAGCTTGGGAAAATACTTACAGTGCTATATATGATTTTTAGAAGGTTCGGCGCACAGCAAACGATGAGCGGAAAGCAATGTAACAGTGCAAATGCACTGTAGCCGTGGGTCGCAAAATATCCACTTTTGAATGTGGACAAACCAAGACACCAAATTAATAGAGAATGGTCTAGGGATATTTATGAAGCTAGTGGGAATGGGCTTTGGCCGTGGGTGGCTGCGAAAACGCCGGTAGAAGCGAGAAACGTGCAAATCGGAGTTAAGCTCGTGGGAGCTGCTCCGGTGACCTTTTGAGGCCGGGGATGGGCGGGTTAGGTCGGCAAGAGGTAGGGGAAGAAGTGGTGAAGAGGTGGTGGCCGGAGGTGGAGCGACGGCGCCGGAAACGGCTCAAAACCGTGCGGCTTAGATGTGTTTTTCCGACTAAATGGCTGGCCGGTTGGGGGAGATTTTCGGTGGGGTGGTTCATAGGAGGGAGGGGGTTCTTTTGGTGGTGGCTGTGCCGGCCACGTCTGCCAGACGGCAGTGAGCTAGTGGTTGGGGCTGAACAGCGAAATGGGTAAGGAGAGAGAGAGAGATCGGGCGAGCTGGAGAGAAACCGGAAGAAGAAAGAAGAAAAGAAGAAAAAAAAAAAAGAAAGAAGAAAAAAAAAGAAAAAGGAAAAGAAAAAGATGAAGGAAAAAAAATGAGGTCCAATCCTCACTTCTGGAGTCCAACGACTAATCCAAAAAAGATAACTTTAAAAGCGATAAAACCAAGAAAATATTTTAAACACGTCGTAAAGCTAAAATATATTAAATAACTAGTGAAAACTAACTATTAAATTTTTAAAACAAAAAACAAGCTAAAATAAATTAAACAACAATTTAAAATCAACAGCGAATAAAAACTAATTAAAATCCGATTATTTAAAATACAAACACTATAATATTAATTAAATCAAATTATTCCTTCAGTGAAAATACACGTAAAAATGGGGTGTCACAATGGCAATTTATAGTATTTGAGTATTATGGATGATTTCTCTAAATATGTTTGGCTATTTCCTATGTCTTCTAAATCAGTTGTTACTTTTATTTTTTGCAATTCCAAACTCAAGTAGAGAATTTTTTTGGACACCCTATTAAATCCATACAATCGGATTGGGGTGGTGAGTTTTGAAAACTTCATTCTATACTTCAATCATGTGGCATTGCTCATAGACTTAAGTGACCTCACACACATCAGCAAAATGGATCCATTGAGCGTAAACATTGTCATATAGTCAAGACTAGCCTAACTCTTTTTGCTACTTCTTCCCTACCAAAGAAATATTGGGATGCCTCTTTTACTACTGATGTTTATCTTATAAATAGGTCTCCATCACCTGTTACTAAAATTAAAACTCCTCTTGAACTTCTCTACAGACAACAGCCGATTACTCATTTCTTTGAAATTTTGGGTGTGCTTGTTGGCCACATCTTTAGCCCTATAATCGTCATAAACTTGATTATTGTTCCACCTTATGTGCTTTTCTTGACTATGGTGAACATCATAAAGGTTATAAATTTTTAGACGTATGCACGGGTTGTTTGTACATCTCTCAAAATGTTGTGTTCAATGAGTCCTTGTTTCCATTTGCTAAACACTCTTCTGCAGGTTCACCTGCCCCTTAACCACATATTTACAGGTACATGCTTGCCATCCACCACTCGTCTTATACCCTCCTCTCCACAGAATATTCTATTTACTGCCAATGATGAAGGCTTGAATCTACCAATTACCACACTAGAACTTGCATCTTTAACAAAACCTTCCTTGGCACCCAACCTTTCATCTCCTACTCCTACATTACAATCCACCCTAAATCCCATGAAGACTCAGTCAAAAGCTAATATTTTCAAGCCCAAAACTTTGTCTGATAGAACATTGGCCTATCTTCCAAGGCACAACTTGCAGAATCCACAAGCCTCTCACTGATCGAGCCCACTTCTTATACTATTGCCTCCAAATTTTCAAAATAACATAAAGCCATGAATGAGGAATTTACGGCCTTGATGCAAAATGGTACATGGACTCTTATACCTCCCAGGCCCAAAATGAATTTAGTAGGCTGTAAATGTGTTTTCAAAATCAAATGATAGGCTTATGGATTTCTTGAATGATATAAAGCCCATCTCGTTGCAAAGGGCCATCACTAATAAGAAGGGATCGATTTTGGTGAAACTTCCAGCCCAGTTATTAAGCTCATAACTATTCAACTCATGCTTTCTATGGCTATCTCTTCAAATTGGTCTATTCACCAACTTGATGTCAAAAACACCTTTTTACACGGCGTCATTGAAGAAGACGTCTACATGACTCAACCACTAGGTTTCAAGCATCATTTACTTCCAAACTGCCACTTGAAAAAGTCACTCTATGGGCTTAAACAAGCACCACGACATAGTTTTCCAGATTAAGCTCCAAATTAATTGAGCTTTTCAAGGCTCCAAGTCAGACACCTCCTTATTTATCTATAAAAGAGGCCCATATTCTGTCTAGATTCTTTTCTATGTTGATGATATTTTGATTACAGGCCAGGACTCAACTTTTCTAGCCCAATTAATCAGCAATCTTCAGACCACTTTTGCTCTTGAAGATCTTGGCCTCTTACATTTTTTTTCTTGGTGTGGAAGCCCAATTCACAGACTCAAGCCTTTTTCTGACCTGGCAATGATACATCACTAAACTTCTTCGTAAGTCCAACATGCTCCAAGCTTCATCTCCAATGTCCTTGACAACCACTCTCACTCAACATCATGGAGCTCCCTTCTCAAATCCTACTCTCTACAAGAGCATTGTTAGCTCTCTTCAGTATCTTAGCTTCACATGTCCTGACATCGCCTGCTCTGTGAGTCAAATTTGTCAGTTTATGCATAGGCCTACCATAGAAAATTGGACAGCGGTCAAACGGGTCCTAAGATATCTTTGGCAAACTGTCCATCATGATCTCTTGCTCTGGTGTTCTAGTTCACAAACTCTTCAATTTTTCAGATTCCGATTGGGCCAGATGACCGCCTCTCCACAACCAACTAATGTCTCTTTTTTGGGCCTAACATTATTTCATAGAGTTCCCGCAAGCAGATAACAGTTTCCAAGTCTAGTACAGAGGTCGAATACAAAACTATTGCTAACACCACTGCATAAATTATTTGGGTTAAATCCCTCCTCTTAAAACTGGGAATTACACTTCCTCAATCACCAACCCTGTGGTGTGATAACATTGTTGCTACCTATCTCACCGCTAATTCTCTCTCACTCACGCACCAAACACATTTCCATTGATTATCATTTTGTCAGGTATTACGTTGCCTCAAAAGATCTCCTTGTTCGATTTTTATCTTCAGAAGATCGAGTAGAAGATGTCCTCACAAAGCTGCTGCCATCTCCTCGGTTCTCTTTTTTGAATGACAAGTTTACCGTGAGCGAGCTCCCGTTAAGCTTGCAAGGGCGTATTGAAGATGAAACAAATCACCACAACAATCGGTCAAGCACAACAATCGGTCAAGCAATCAAGTAAGATAACTCATGTGCAAATATGGACCACTCCAAGACTCGGTCAAGCTCTCCTAAAGATTAAACACCTACAAATCAAATTCAAAGTGATTTTATTATGAATTCAAAACCAAAGGATAAAGATAAGAATAGTTAGCATGTTTTTTAATTATATTTGTTGTAACAAACACTATGTAATTATCTATAAATATATCACGCTCCCACAGATTTTTGTGTGAAGCATTTTTAGAATTATATCAATGTGGATATTATATATATGAGCAATGGTACGTACAGTCCTCATTTAGGGAATGCAATGCAGATCTAGGTAATTTTATCTTTAAAATTTTTTAAAATTACAAAAATATCACTCTTAAAATAATGTTTTTTCTCATTTAATAAAATACTTGCACATGCAGTCTCCAAGTGAGAACTACAAATAGAATTTCTCTATATATATGTGTGTGTGTGTATGGTTTTAGAGGTACATATAGTAAATATATTGTTAGTTAATTAACTTGAAGAAATATGGATGGACGGATTTGGTGGGAATTTTGGGTATCGAGTATAATAATTGCCACCAATACGATTATATATTCTAAACAAATATCTAGCCTTATCTTATAATTTATATACGTGAGAGTGCGTGTGTAGAATATTAAATTGAATTGTTCTTTATTTTATTTTTTAGGCTAGGAAATAAAATAATTTTCAATGTCAAGAAATTATAAATATTGTAACTCAAGAAAAAAATAGCATTTATGACAAATTATTTATGACTCAATAACTATTTGTGACGAGAATAGATTCATTTTAACTAAATAACAAACCCCAAATAAATAGTTTTTTTGTAACGTGCATATGTATGATAGTTAGAAATTAGTTTTTTTGCAACCATTACCTCTAATTTGTGATTGGGTGTAATTTTCTTAAATATTTTCGATCTTGATGTAAAAGTATTTATATTTTTTTTAAAGTTGCTTAGTAAGTGCTTTATATGCATCCACTCAGCGCACTAAAAGTGCAATTTAATCGTCCTAGCTAGTCACATAATGGAGTTTACTAAAATTACTTAATTTTGCTTTTCATATTGCAAGATGCTGTGAATATTAAGGAATATATAACAGATCTATGTATACATGACTAAGGATTGAGACAACCTCGCAATTTTAAAATTCTGCTTTAAATTGAGAGTATTTTTATAAAATACTTTATTAAATAATTATAAAGTAATGCTACATATAGTTATAAAGGGTGTAAGCATCGTGCAATCATTTTGAAAAAGTGTAAGGTCTATTATTAAAAAATTAATTTTTTTTCTTGTAGATTCCATATTTATTCAATAATTATACAGTATTTTTATACTCACGGCTATAAAATACTCTTAAAATAAAAAAAAAAAGGAAACACTCTGCATACACTTTGGGCGACAACTGACGTCGTTCATAAGCATCGATCGTTTTTTGGGGGCCTTGACTTCAGCTTCATGATCAAGCTTGCTGGATCACCCTCTCTAGGACTTTCAGGCCTTGAATTCAAATGGGCCTAGAAATTTAAAGTGTTTTGACCCATTTGGGGTCCTGAAATGAAGCAAAATATTTGAAATGAATTCAAATGGCCCATTCGGTGGCTGCAGCCACCCATTTCTTATGTCACGTATCCTCTTTTCTCCCAACACACCATCCATCCATCAGCCTTTTAATATTCCCCATTTCCTTTTCTCTCTCTTCCCTTTAAATGATCGAGATCCCTCCTTTGATGTGGACTTGGCAGATTGTATTGATTCTGAGATATTATACCCCTTCAACGTTAATTTATTTTTGTAAAATTACTTTATAGCTATAATATTTCTATTTCAAACTTGAGATAGTCACTCTTCTTTTCAAAGTTTTATACTGGTCTTCCCAAAATTCTTCAGACTATCGTTTTCTTGAACTGTGGCAGGGTGGGTGCATTCGAACTCTAACTCCGATAAAAGTAAGAATTTTCACACTAGAACACAAATGCAGTTTTACCTCGAGCCCAACTCATGGCAAATATATAAAAAAACTGTAGTAAAAAGTGATTTTCCACCGAATTCTATCGTAGGTGAAATGCAGGAAACAAATAATCATCTCGGGATGCCTCAGATTTCGCCTCAAATAGGTGCGTGGAGAATAAACCCCCTGTTGCAACCAAATTTTCTGCTGCTTATGTCAACATGCATTTCTCGAGAAGGCATATGATGAACTTGGGCAAACGGTGGTAAAAGAACTTCCATTTCCTGCTTTAATTGGTGTTGTCGAACGGGGATTTTATGATTCTTTTCAGCAGTTTCGGTTTTGTCGGCAAAAACATTTTTCTGCAAATTGAATTTTTTTCCTGCAAAATTTCCAAAAAGCATTGCTGAACTTTGGCAAACGGTGTAAAGAAACAAAAGCATTTCCTGCATTAATTGGTGCATCGTCGAATGGGGGTTTTATGATTTTTCTACAATTTTGGTTCTGTCGGCAAAAGCATGTTTCTACAAATTGAAGTTTTTCCATCTATCCTGCACTAGTTTTTGGAATTCGGTGGACAAAACTTGAAATAATTGAGATCAATCTATTAACTTTCTTGCAGTTTTATATCCGTCGAAATTGAGTAAGTTCTCTTGAATATTTTTTCCCCCCCACCAATAAGCATTTGTTCTTCAGAAGCAGTCAAATGGCCTGGCTTTTGAAAGTAATGTTACAATTGTAACCGTTTGAAGAGCCATTTAACATTCATTATTATTGGAACTACCAAATAGCTGTACAAAAAACATCAAATTTTCATAAATATCCTAAAACTATATTTAAGTCACCATTTCTGAACCTTTAAAAAAAATTTCCATTTCTGAAAATTTATAAAATCCCATGGTACGAATTGAATGTCTGAAAAACAAAGAACTATGTCAATACCCATATGGTACACCTGTCTCATAGCCCACATTCCCCAACCCAAAATCATGGTTTGGTTGTAAGACTAGAATTACAAAGCTACAGACTGCACATCATTATATTACTGAACTGCACGTACATCATTATATATTAGAAACTGCACAAGGTACGTACCTAGTTCTCCAACACATACACACATCTAAACTTATAGTAGCATAATGTTTTGAGCATATTCAACTTAAATTCAAGGGTAACACAACCAGTTTGTACTGAACTAATACATGGAGTAGTATACATCCTGGTTGTAGTCAGCTTTTAAAATCTTCAAGTTGTTGCACAGGCAAAAGCAAAGATGGAGGTAATTGAGTTGTACAGGCAATCTAGTCCAACACATTCAGGCCAATCTCATCAATTCTCTGTAACAATAAATGGCAGAGTCATCATTTTCTAGTAACCAAGGTTTCCTATCTAATATTGTTACTATAACAATTAAATAAAAACAATAACTCTTGGATTAAATAAAAAAAAAAACCATAGTTGTTAATGCTGCAGACTCATCATTTATGCTCTATTAATGCTATTATATGTCAACTATAGATGAATAATTGAAAACAAGTATTCTCATCACACATCAATTCAATCTCATAATATTTAAACAAATGTTTTTGCTAAAAAAAAAAAAATCTGAAAAACATGCATTATAGTACTAGTGCATTGACCACTTGCAACTAAGCTGGTTGATATTTATTTAATATATATATATATATATATATATATATATAAATTCCATCAGCAGGATAAACAATTTAGTCCATTGACATATAACATCATACTTCATTATACTCCCTAATTACATCACAACATAACCTCTCCGTACATGTTATTCTTATCAACATGTATCAATTTGCCTATATGAAAATAAAAAACCTCTGGTTTGGTAGCCATGCACACTTTGAACACTGCAAAAAATAAAACTTTTTAAGAGTCAGGATTGGGAGGAAAAGTTAAACAGGTATTTTTTAAGCACTGGCCGTACGTTTGAATATGTTAACCTGCAATATCCATTATTTGTAAATGAATTGGTTCTAATTGCTAGCTGATTGCTTGATTGCTTGCTTGTTTTCGTTCGATTATCCTTTGATGTGTGACCTATGTGCAGAAGAATTAATTAAGTAAACTATGATATAATTTATTAAGAAAAATAGTGTCCTTTGGCTAAAGGAGAAAATGTTGATCAGTAGTCTAATTAGTAATTGATTATAAGGAGAGATCAGCCTTTGAGGCTTCGATCGAATAGAGATGCCCATTTTAAAGTCTATATATAATGGAACTCATGTGACTACTATAGAGGAAACACCCAGGATTAGAAAGTAGATTCACACACTTTCATTAGAGATGGAATCCAGAATATATACAAGTTTGAAGGCAAGATAATTGCTCCTAAACTTAAGCTACCATATACTGTATGAGCTGTACAAGTTGACAAATAAGGCAAGAATTAAATAATTTATACCTGCTATGATTTTAGTATAACAGACAATCCTAAAGAGGATTTTGTGCATGATTTGTAGCTGTCTCTATATGCCCCCTCAAGATAGAGGTGCCGTCTGCAACACCAATCTTGGATCTTAATGTTTGAAATCTTTGTCGTGGCAATGCTTTGGTCAGGAGGTCAGCTAGTTGATCCAAAGTATGAATATGATGCACCGTTATCTTCATTTTTTTGATGAGATCTCAAACAAATAGCAGATCAATTTCAATGTGTTTCATCCTCGTACGTTGAACTGGATTCAGACTAAATTGATTTGCTCCAATGTTGTCACAGAATAGTTGAGGTTGTTGTTGAAGTTAGAGGCCAAGTTCGTGAATGAGAGACTGAAGCCAAATTGTTTCTGATGTAGCAGTGGCAAGTGCTCGAAATTCTGCTTCAGTCGATGACCTTGAGACTGCTCTTTGCTTTCTTGCTAACCAGGAAATAGGATTCGAACCTAGGAATGTGATGAAAGCAGTTGTGGACACTCGAGTTTCTGTATTTGATGCCCAGTCCGCATCACTATATGTCTTCAATTCGAATTTTACATTTTTCTGTAGTAGAATACCATAAAGCATTGTTTGTTTGAGATACCTTCTAAGTCGTTTAGCTGTTGCCCAATGATTTGACTTCGGATTTTGCATGAACTGAGTTAATTTATTGACAGAGAAGGCAATGTCTGGGCGTGTCAGCCCCAAATATTGAAGCCCGCCAATTATTTCTGTACTCAACTCCATCAACATCTGCAGAAGCTTGTGTATTCGTTAGCTTAGTTGTAGTAGACATTGGAGTTTGGACTTCCTTGGCATTATCCATTGATGTTTTCATTAACAGCTCCCGAACATATTATGTTGGGGCAAGAAGAGTCCTTTTGCTGTGGGAAGGACCTCGATGCCCAAGAAGAAGTTTAAGTTGCCCATATCTTTGACTGAGAAAGTAGTGCCCAGCTTTGCAATAATCTCATTTGTAAACTTGTTGTTATTGCCTGTGACTATTATATCATCAACGTAAAAAAGACAATAACACAAAATTTCATTAGAATTAAAAATGAACAATGAGTTATCAGTTGCCGAGTGAATAAAGCCAAAGCTGAGGAGGGCATCCCTTAGAGCTTGGTACCACTGTCGTGGGGCTTGCTTCAGCCCATATATACTCTTTTTTCAACTTGCATACATGATGAGGTTTAGAGGAGTCCTCAAACCCGGGAGGTTGATGCATGAAAACAGTCTCATCAAGAGAACCATGCAGGAATGTATTGTTGATGTCTAGTTGTTGCATTGACCATCCATGTATGACAGCAATGCTTAGAATAAGCCTAATTGTAGCTGGTTTCACAACTGGACTGAATGTTTGAGAGTAGTCGATTTCAGGTCTTTGATGAAAGCCTTTAGCAACAAGTCTTGCTTCGTATCGATTTATTGTGCCATCAGAATTTCTCTTAATTCGAAATACAAATTTACAGCCAACCAGATTTTGATCTTGAGTAGGAGGAACTGACACATGTAGGCTCTTGGGATTCAGGTATAGGATGCTTGGAGGTGTGGTGAATTTGTTTAGGCCGAAAAATGTTATTCATGGATCTTATAATGATGGTGCGTGGTGGCTATGGTAATGAAGGAGGTAAATTTACTACAGTTACCTGATTTGAAACTGGAATTACTGGCTCTTGTACTTCAATGGAAGGGGAAGAAGCAGGAGAAATTTCTTCTTGAGGCCATGAGACATGTATGCTATCCTTGGAGACAAGCTGCAAAAGTGGTCCCGAGATGAATTCATTTTTTGGAATGGATGTTATAGTTGATTTGTGAGCTGCCTCTTTTTTGAAAGGATAGACATTTTCATCAAAGATTACATGCCTAGAAGTATAGAGGCGCTGAGTTGGGAGATGAAGGCACAAGTATGCACTTTGACTAGTTGAGTAGCCAAGAAAGAGGCATGGGACAGATTTGTCTTGAAGCTTGTGAGTGTTGTAAGGCTTAAGCCATGGAAAACAGAGGCAGCCAAAAGATCTCAGTTTTTCATACCGAGGTTTTTGGTTAAAAAGAGCTTCAAGTGGTGTTTTATGTTAAAGAACAGGTGAAGGGAGCCTATTAATCAAATATGTGGTAGTGGCAAAAGCATAGACCCAATATTCTAAGGGAAGACAAGCATGAGTAAGAAGAGTTTTGCCTGTTTCGACAATATGCCTATGTCTATGCTCGGAGACCCCATTTTATTGTGGTGTATGGGGGGCTATTGTGTAATGGCTAATGTCATTCTGAATGAAGAAGGATTTCAGGGCAACAAATGCTCCCCCATTGTCAGAATATACTCCTTTAATTTTTATTTGAATTTGGTTTCAATCATTTTGTAGAAATGATGACATATACTTTTCACATAAGATTTTTTATGTAATGGAAAGAACCACACGTATTTTGTGAAGTGATCGACAAGAATGACATAAAAACGATTCCCATTGAGACTGGCAGTAGGTGAAGGTCCCCATACATCCGTGTATATCAAATCAAATGGAGCTTTACTAGTCAAACCATGCTTATGAAAAGGCTACTGATGAGCTTTATTAATTAGACACGAATGACAATGAGTGGAATTTAAATAAGAAGAACTAGTTGGAAGAGAAAAACAACTAATAATTCTGTTAACAACTTTTGAAGATGGGTGGCCTAGTCTTTGGTGCCAACCAGTTGCAGAAGTTCTTTCATGAATGAGTGCAACAAGTGTAGCAACAGATGATGAAGGTAAAGGATAGATGCCATGCTCACACGAGCCTTGAAGAATTATCTCCCCCGTTCTCCGATCCTTCACAAGAAAATAGTTGGGATGAAATTCAAGTAAAACATTATTTTGCTTGGTGAAGTGATGAACAAAAATCAGGTTCTTATTTATATCAGGCACACAAAGTGTTTCTTAAACTTGAAAATTTCTTTTTGGGAAAGATAAAGTGAGGGAACCAGAGTGAGTAATGGGCAAACTTGATCCATATCCAATAATAACCTCATCAGTACCATCATATTTAGTGTGAAGTTGGAGATTGGAAACTTGAGAGGTGATGTTATGGGAGGCTGCTGAGTCAAGAAACCAACGCTTGTCTAGGCTTGGAGCAGCAGTAGTGCAGTTCACATGTGGTTCTTGTTGCTGTAGCTTGGGGCAATATTTTGCAATATGCCCTTGTTGATCACAGAATTGACATTTTGGTGGGTATTTATACTGCTTGAACTGCTTACTTTTGAACCTGGAGTCATGCTTTGATGATGACGAGTTCTGTGGTTTGGAAGCACGAGAGTCTCGACGTTGAGTAGTATTTGCTGTTAGCACCAAGGATTGTGTAGTTGAATCAAGTCTTCGGAGATATACCTAATGACCAATTAAGAGATCATGGAACTCTTCAAAGGAGAGAGAGGATTCACGGGCTCGAATGGGGGCAACAATGTCACGATATTCAGAGCCTACTTCATGCAAAACATATAAAGTGATGTCATCTTGAGATAGAGGAGCATCAATGAGGGCAAGTTCATCAGCAATTGTTTTGACAGAGTAGAGATACTCTGTTATTGTGCGAGTGCCACGCTGTGTGAGGGTGAGATCCTCTTTCAACTGCATCACACGAGTCCTTGATCTACTGGCATAGAGCTTGGTGAGTTTAGTCCAAGCTTGATGAGATGTCTTTGATGCTGCTATGAGCGGTATCACAACTGGAGAGACAAAGGTCAGAATGGCACTTAAAATAAGTTTGTCCTGACGAAACCAAAGCTGATAAGCTATAGTAGCAACTGCATCAGGTGTTGTTGGTTGAGGGGGACACCTATGAGTTCCATCGACATAACCATAGAGGTTATAACCGAGGAAGAGTGACTCAAACTGAGCATGCCAGGAAGGAAAATTGGTTGGTGTAAGCCTTGCAGTGATTTGTTGGGTAGCATTGATGGCTATGGGGGTGTTTTCTGAAGAAGAGTTGGCCATGGTGAAAGCAGAAGGAAAGAGAGGAATCAGAAGAAGAAAGAAAGAAAAAAAAAAAAAACTCGGTAGAGGTTTGGTGGCTTTTAAACTGATACCATATAGAGGAAACACCTAGGATTAGAAAGTAGATTCACACACTTTCATTAGAGATGGAATACATAATATATACAAGTTTGAAGGCAAGATAATTGCTCCTAAACTTAAGCTACCGTATACTGTATGAGCTGTACAAGTTGACAAATAAGGAAATAATTAAATAATTTATAACTGCTATGATTTTAGTATAACAAACAATCCTAAGGAGGATTCTGTGCATGATTTGTAGCTGTCTCTATAACTACTACCCCTTCAAGCTACTGGACCAAGCTGGATACAGTGATCTATTTGTAAAAATATTGGATTCACTGCAAAATGAAAAATTAATTTTCTTTATATATGGAAGTCAAGTGTGCATCACTCTTTACAAAATGGTTGCATGAGGCTTGCATTCTTTAAAACTGTACAAATTAATCATTTTTCATTACACAAAAGATAGAAGAAACCCTTGCCCTTGACTCACCACTTAATAATCAAGTAGCTACCAAAAGAAATATTCAATAATACATCACTAGATCATAGGGCTACATAAAAACTTCTAACTCCAATTCCATTCGAATTCAACTCTGATAAAAGTTAGAATTTTCAGTATTTGGAATTACAATTGATCAGAGTTCGATCATGAACTCTAATTTTCTTCCCAAAATCAATTAAAATCTTAATTTTGTTTATAACACCTAATTCTTTAATGCCAACAAAGTCTGACGACTAAATTGATTAGTGTGCCTTTGAACTTAATTAAGACTACTGGGTTTAGGGTTTGAGTCTCTCTTGTTAACTGTATAACTATAAATGCTAGCTATCGATTTTAATCGGCCTCGTACTCAATTCATGATTAGTGAGCGATTTGATTTCTCCCGCCAGTCTCACTCTTAATGATCTTCGTTAATTTCCTCCTTTCTCAGGTTCACAACCAAAACTCACAAGAGTTGGATGTCATAGTACGTTTCAGGCCTTAGGACTTGCTTCGGCCATGAGGACCCAAAACAGCAGAGAAGTGCTACAGTAAAAAAGAAATCTCACAAAATTAGTAAATCCACAAACTGGTATGACTTCATATAATATGTTAGATCTACTTTATAATAAAATTAAAGTACGTAGTTTTATAATTTAACATACCATATCAAATCACGTGCGTCGGTTTATAAATTTATTTTTGTAAGATCTCTTTTTGGTTAAAGCATTTCTCAAACAACTATATATAGTGTAGAACTTATCAAAGCCAGTACAAGTTCTACTCTTTAATTTGTTGGCTTGACGGCAAGAATAATAATGTTATGATCTCGATCGGTAGCTAGGGTGAAGTCAATGGCGTCAAAGAGTAGTATCAGCATCTAACTACCTACATTAATGAACATTGAGTTGAGAAAGTTAGATGACATGTCAAATGCTTAAATTAATTACATGATATACGCATATATGGAAGAAAAAGAGATCAAGTACTCTTTTTAATTCCAAATGGCATGATGATTGAAAAAAAACTCCTACGTTAAGATCATATATAATTTCACTACAACAAAATAGGCATTTTCCCACGAGTTCTTTTCCCACGATATATGCACATGGAGAATACTTCCTTATTGTTACAAATTGTATGAGTGGGAAAAAAATATATTCTTTTGTTAGGATTTCATATCCCATGATTTCAAAATCGTGAGTAAAATTACTTTTTGCGGCAACTTTATGTCGCCGCAAATAAAACTAACCTTTTCACACTACATGTGTTCGAAGGCCAAAAAAGTCATTTGTAAAACTATATGCTTTCTTTTGCGATGACAACATGTCACCGCAAATAAGTATTCTGTAATTCAGTATTTAATCGAAGCCCTTATTTTTAGTTAGTTTAATTCAGTATTTAATCTTCATCCTTGGATTAGATTTGAACATCTTAAAATGAAGGGTTGAGATTAAAAGCACAAACCCTAATCTTTTCCCCCCTACCCTCTCTCTCTCTCTCTCTCTCTCTCTCTCTCTCTCCCATCAGCTCCCCCACTCTTCAGCACCCCCTCTCCATTCAATCTCTCTCTCCTCGGCTCCACCCCAGGCCACCGTCACAGCCCATGTCACTGCCACTGAGCATGACCACCTCACTGGACCCAGCCACCCCACGCCGCCCTCTCCCTCACTCGGTTCCTTGCCGTCGTGAGCCAGCTCTGCCACCAGAGCTGAGCCGCACCACCAATAGCAAACCCCCATCTTGCCGATGACCCCCGTCCTCTCTTCCCCCAGCTGAAGCCTCCAGCTTTTCCTCTCCCTCGCACGCTCTATCTTCCTCTCAGTATTCTCCTCATCACGGCCCAAATCTGCCACTAGGACCACTGTGAGCCACCTTGACCCATGGTCTCAGCCCCTTTCTCCTCTCAATGCTGTGGTTACCACCACCACGAGACCACCGTGTGACACCTCCTCAAGAGGCAGCAAGCAACAACTACAGCCCCGAGCAACATTGTAGCCACGTCTAGATTGTTTATGGTATAACAACTATCTTCTCTAGAATGTTTATGTGATTGATTGTGTGTGTTAAATTATGGACAAATCTATTTTATAAATGGATTGTGTTGATGTGTAGACTAAGGAAAGTGGGTGTGGTTTGTGATATTGTTGGGTTTTGAAATTCTTAGATATGCATATGGGAGTGTGAAGTGGAATGCTATGAATTGATGCTATATTGGAGTAATGTAATGGTTGGATTATTTGTAGTTGATGGATTTAATATTTAATCTTTAACTTCACTCATATTGGATGTGTGAGCACGGAAATGATTTCTAAATGCATGATTATGTTTGAGTCGGACAATATTTATTGATGAATTGTATTGAGGTTTTGAATATGAGCATATGGAGTTTGGATTAAGATGGTGTGTCTTGAAGTGTTGGGATTGAATGATGGAGTTGTAGTAAGTTTTGAAAGCATGGTAGTGTTGGTTTTAATTGGACAGATTTTGTATATTTAATGTGTTAACTATGATAAATTATAAGAGTGATGCATCGGGTTGACTAAAGAAGTTTGTATGGAATGTGCGGTATGTGTATAAAGCTTGTAAGCTTTGTGAAAGTGTAGAGTAGGTGCATAAATGGTATGGGAAGATTTCATGTTGTTGGTTGTATTGGTATGTTTGGTTGGGTTGTGTTATGCTTTTGGATGTAAAAAATAAATGGAATCTGATTTGGTGTTAGATTAGTTTTGGATTGGATTTGATTGTGTATGGAGGAATGGTTGTATTGGTGTGCTTGGTTGGGTACTGTGATTGTGTATGCTTGTGTTACCTGTTTGTTACTTATAATGCATGATGCAATGCAAGATTTGAAGACTTTTCTCAAAATTTGAGAAGACTTATCCTTTCTGTGTCTTAGGGATACTGTCACTTAATTCTTCTAATTTTTTTTTTTTTGGGCTTTGTACAAATCTTTTGCTCTCAAATATGCTGTTGAAGCTGCTTGCACTATGCTTTATGTATACCAGGTAGTTGAACAAGGAAAAGTGCCATTTCATTTTGGTTATATTCTGTTTGGTTGAATCTTTTGTCAGTGAAAATCAAGAAGTCTGATTTTTTTTTCTTGGAACTATGGTGCCATTTCTTTTCTTGAAGATGATGACAATAAATGTCATTTGGAATTCACATATACATTCAAAATCAAAAGAGCAATTAGATGAGTTTTGTCAAAACAATTGTATTTTTATTCTTTTATATATATTTCTTTCTCTCTTTCTTTCCCCTCTTGTGAATTGCATACATGTTTGTTTGTGATATTTAGTAATTGAGTTTTGCTACATACAAGCAAAGTCGTGTGCTAATCTGCGTATCAATACTGATTCCTTCATATTCAAAATTTAAATTAGCACTGTTTTCAATAAAATCTTCTTTTTGATCAATCACATTAGATTGGTGTACATATTAGTGCGCAGTTGTGCTTGCAACTAAATTTTTCCTTAGTAATTTAGTTGAATGTTGATTAGTAGGTATGAAACATTATCATTTTTTTTCTTTTACAATTATTTTTTTTTTCTAAATTCTTTTATCATTTGCCACGAATATGTCTCATGGAAAATACTTTGTTTTGCCAGAATATATATTTTTCCACCCAATGCTCTAGTAGGCAATACTAATACCCACCAACACATTTTGTAATAAAATATAGTATTTCTCACCATCCAACCTGATTTGAGTAACTTTTGCCACGAAATTTGTTGGCTTTCTCTGCAATCTTCAATGAAAAAAGGTCACAATTTCTCACAAATTCTCGAATTTGTGAGAAAAAAATACTTAGTGTCACCAACTTTAAGTTATTAGTCTCCGATGAATAAATTTAATGAAAAAAAAAATTTCCACTAAGACCATAGCTTTTCCAACCACATACCCTTGAGGGAAAAACCAACAAATTTTGTAGAATTTCCTGGATCAGTTACGAACTACTAATTATATTTAGGTCAAAATGATCGTAAAATGAGAAAAGCATGCACCATATATGTATAACATTCTATGTCCACTACAACAAATAAGGGTTTTTGGGACGATTTTTCATTGGGACGAATTGGAAATCGTCCCAAAAAGTGAGATTTTGGAACAAAATTCAAATTTCATTCTGAAAAAATGACGGAATGGTCAGACCGTTTGAATGCGTTCGAACGCTCTACTTAGAGACGAATTTTTATGTCCCAAATAAGTTAACCGTTTGAACATTAATGATTCACCATTCGAACGTGTAAATTTTATCATTCGAACGTAATTTTGGCGCGTTAAGTAAATTTTTTTGGAGGGAAATTGATACACCGTTCGAACAGTACATTTGAAACATTCGAATGATGCATATGCACCGTTCAAACATTATTTGAAGGGGTTGAACAGTGACCAGGGTTTTAATTTTTTAAATTTTTTGCCAAATTATATTTAAATTAACTAGTAATTATAAGAAATTGGTTAATTAAATAATAGGAATAATCTAAATTAATAATTAGTTCAAAAAATATAAAATAATACTATTTCATACTTAAATACTGAATTTACAAGACACAAAATGTTGTCCATACAAAAAATAATAAATAAATAAATAAAAGATAGAAGGAAATAATTAAGACCCCAAGTCTTTGCACACTTCCTCAACTGCAGCTATAGGTTCCTCTATTTGTGTCAGTCAAGTACTAATGGTGACCTGAGTCACAGACATGGCAGCAAACTCTGTAGGAAGCACAGACACAGCAGAATGGATCTTCATATGCACTGCATCGATCACTGCTGATGTCTGTTCGTTGATCGCTGTACGCACAATCTCAGTCATCTCCTCACAAGTAATATTGTTTACTGATGTCTCGGCCCGTGTAGATATCTCAGCGGCTGATACTCCATGATCTCCCAGCTGTGCATTTCTCTGAGGATCAACCGGTTCTGGAACATGTCCACGAAGACACAGTCTCAAGTGTCCCGTGCTGCGTGAGAGGGTGGTGCTGTTTATCGGTCCCATCGGCTCCCGTTTATGCTCGGCAACATCAGGCACAATACCAGCAAATAGCAGATATCGGGTGATCAGGATTCCAATTAGCAGTATATCCATCGAAATGTATCGAGACTCTGATCGAATCCTATTGAATATATACCCCACCAAGTCGATAGGAATGCCACGAACGACCCGTATCATAAATTTCGTCTGATCAATGCCAACCTCCGTCTTGTGCTGCCGAGGGTCAATGTTATTGGCAATTATCAAATTTAAGATCTTAAAGAAAGAAGATAAACCTATCTGTTTGATGCTCTTCGTCCCGTCATACAGTGGAGCATCTGGACCGACAACCAAATCCCTCACCTCGTGATCAACAAGGGTATCGACCTCATCAGTATAAATTGATGCCTCCTCCTCAGTTGTCTCCGCCTCAGCTGAAGGATCAGACTCTCTAGGCACCACATTCAGATATGCATCTGGCAGCCTAGGAATACCGAGATGCCCAGCAAGTCCATCCCGTTAATATACAACGGATACTCCTCGGACAGTGATCATGTAGGCCCCAGTGTCATCTATGCTGGCACTACCGAGTTCTCTATAGAACTCAGCAACAATGTCAATATAGGAGATTGGCTCTCATGCCTCCTCCCGCTCATCCAAGATAGGTCCAGTGATGGCAATGAATGCGAGTTAGCGATCGAGTTAACAATGTCAACCACGATCGCTAAAGACTGATGGCAATGAATGACCCTCCCATAAAAGACTCTGTAAATCAGAAATCTTCACCAGTCGCTCCAGTGAAACTGTCCTCTCCCGGACTGGACCACTACTACTCTCAGGAAGATTGCGTCACTTACGTCCTAGCCTAGAAGTAGACATTATAATCAACCTGAAATTTATAATTAAAAATTAGATATATAACATTAACAATAAAAATACAATAAATAACTATTTACAGTACTTTCAAACAAATAGCAATTTAATAACACTTGATATTGTGAACAATATAATTTTTAATAAATAATATCTCACAATATCAATATTAATTAGATAAATATTAATAGAAATATAATATTAAAAAAAGACTTGTGGTAATGGAACTATAATATGGATGTATTAAATGTATAAAAGTATATTATATTAAATTTAAGTTTACCATTCGAACGTCTAAACTATGAATCGAACGGTAAGTTAAACGTTTGAACGTTTAAAGTAACGGTCGAACGGTAATTTAGGTCGATCGTTTGAACATCTAAAATAACGTTCGACTGGTTAATGAATACCGTTCGAACGCTGTTCATAGCGTTCGAACGGTATACGAATCGATTAGGGATTCCAGACCGAGTCGACTCAGCCATTGAAATCCATGAAATCCTTCGATTCTATGGATTTTACACCAAAATAAATGCAATAGAAACCTAAATAAACCTTCCTACCATGGATTAAAACAAATTTACCGTTTATTTTGATGTATAAAACGGTTTATCCTAATTCAAACAAATAATCCATAAAAAACCTAAATCTAAACGGTAAAATGCTTTGAAATAAGAATAATACCGGTACTTAGAGGAAGAGGCTTAGAGTGGGTACTGTTGACGGCGGCGAAGACGACGTTGAACGGCGGAGATGGACGGTTAACGGCTTGGAACAGAAGAAATTGCACACGTTTGGCTTCCGTGAAAATGACGTCCGCGGAAACTTATATATGCAGTACCATTCAAACGGTAAGTTAATACCGTTCGAACGTATTAACTGAAATTAATTTCTGAGATATTCTTTTTAAATATTAAATTTAATTGAATATAAATTTATTATAATATTAAATATAATAAGTGCTATATAATTAATGTTATTATATTCTATAAATAACTATATATTATATTTATCATTTTTAATATAGTATATATTATATTATATTAATTAAAATATATTATACTATTGAATATTATATAATATATAGTATAAGTTATATGATATAGTATAATATAATATAGACTACTATATATACGACACTGTTATATTGTGTTATAAAACAAATATGTGATATTAAATATCACATATATTTAATAGTAAATGTATTAGATGACTTGTTTAGTATATTTTTCATATTATATTTTAGGTATATGATAATTAGATGACACTCTCTATTCTAGCAATATAAATGATAGTATATATATGTTATATATATGATAATATAACATAACATGCTCAATTTTAGCTTTAGTATAATTAGAATACACTCTAATTGCTAGTTCTATAGATGACGCTATATATAATATGTACATGTTATACTTAAATGTATTACATTATTATATTATATTATAATAATAATCTAATATTTTAACACTATATATGTTAGTAATACAGATGACAATATGCTATGATACCATATATATGTTATATATAGGCTAATATATATACTTGACTATAATACTAGATGTAGTATGATATTTTATACTATATATGTTACTAAACTATATAATATATGTTTGATTATATATTATAATCAAATATTACTATGTTACTAAACTATAGTATATTTAAAGTTTAGTATATTTAAAGGTATAGTGCAAAAAAAAATACAATGAGCAACATTTTAATAAACCGTTCGAACACTTACAAATAACCGTTCGAACGCTTACAAACATTTATGTAAACCGAAGAAAACGTTCGAATGTGTAATTTATCATTCGAACGTTAAAATTAATGGGGAAAAATTTTCCCGCTACTATATTTGACGTTCAAACGTTTAGTAAATAACCGTTCAAACGTAAATGTTCTACATTTACGCGACAGAACCTTACAATCTTGCACTCGTCCCACCACTTCTAGTTCACTCCCACAGCTATTTTCTTCCAACCAACGCCATTCTCCCTCAATCCAGCCCCCAAATATTAGTAACTTTCATTAATCTCTTATATTTTCGAATTAAGAGGTTATTTTTACCGTTTGGTTAAGAGTATTTTCGTTTTAGGCATAACATACAGGTGGATTTACAATTTCATATCTCAAAATCAGGTATTTTTCAAATCTTATTCTCATTTTAGTTTGAATATAAGTGTTTTCGTTTGCTGTAATAAGTTCGTGATATTATGTGTTTTCGTTTGATGTAATGAGTTGGTAAATGTTGTAGTTTTCGAAGGTTGAAGACGACTGTAATCTGGAACGAAAACGTTCGAACGGTATTCGTATACCGTTCGAACGTTTACCGTTTCGTTCGAACACTTATTAATGAAAATGAATTTTAAATAAAATACAAATAATCTATATTTAATAATACTTAAATACTTAAAAGTTAAATTATTCAAATGAATTTTAATTAAAATACAAATAGTTAAGATTTAATAATACTTAAATATTTAATAGTTGAATTATTCAATTGAAAGTTAATAAAAATACAAATACTTCTTATTTAATAATACATAATACTTAATCTTTGAATTAATAAAATGAATTTTAAATAAAATACAAATAATCTAGATTTAATAATACTTAAATACTTAAAAATTTAAAGTAATCAAATGAATTTTAATTAAAATACAAATAATCTAGATTTAATAATACTTAAATACTTAATAGTTAAACAATAGAATTTTAATTACAATACAAATAATCTAGATTTAATAATACTTAAATACTTAATAATTAAACAATAGAATTTTAATCTGAATACAAATAGTTAAAATTTAATAATACTTAAATACTTAATAGTTAAATTATTTAATTGAAGGTTAATTAAAATACAAATAATTAAGATTTAATAAAATGAATATTAATTATAATACAAATATTCTATATTTAATAATACAAATACTTAATTAGCATATCTTGCATTATTTATTTGATATATGTTAAATATTGGCATATCTTGCATTACTTGTTCATCAAAATAAACTTTAGACCCGTTCGAGAGTTATCAATCCGGATGAATTGAAAGATTGATAACTCTTGAATTGTTCAGAGTGGACAGTTTGGAATGGTAAGATTATTCTCGCAAACTATCGAACTATATCTATTATACATCCAGCATTAAGATTTTGATAGATTTATCACTTATTCTCCGGATATGCAATTTCGGTGATATTGTATCGACGATTAACACGTCGGTGTACACAACCAAACGAGCATATTTGGATAACTATGGGGAGATGCTGCCGAAATTTTGTTGGACGTGACAGATTATAGAGAATAGGTTTGCGACGATGATCTTACAATTCCGAATGGGATAGGACCAATTACCCGGTGAAAGGTGGCATACTCATTGATTTTTACATGATTGTGGTTAATACATGTTTGTTTGTTGATGCACACGTGATTGTTTGTAATGAAGATAGTCGACATGGATAAGAGTTGGATGCGAGTTAGCGATCGATTGGGTCAGAATTACAGCGTATATGCTGAAGGTGTTAAGAAATTCTTAGAGTTTGCATTGGTTACATGTGATAGTGATGGACGTATTAGATGCCCATGTAAAGAATGCAAGAATTTGTATTCTCATAAGATAGACATGGTGAGAGAGCATCTGTTTGTCAAAGGTATTGACAAGGGTTATATTGATTGGGTCTTACACGGCGAACCATATTCAACTTCATTCGAGGTTCCACCTAAAGAAGAAGAAAACGATGAAGATGTAGAACCAGATATTGGGATGAGGATATGAAGGAAATGTTAGGTGACATCGGTGCGGGAATGTTTATGAATGAAGGTGACACAGACACATCAACTTCAAATGATGGAGGTCATAACACTTTTGCATGATTGTGGAATGATTCACAACGTGAATAATATCCAGGATGCAGAAGACACAATAAGTTGTCATTTACCTTAAGATTGCTTTATATAAAATCAATGTGCCGATTATCAATTAAGGCTGTCAATATGTTACTGGAGTTGTTTATGGAGGCACTGCCATCAGATAATACTTTACCTCGTAACTTCTATGAAGCAAAAAAATTGAAACGAGGACTTGGATTTGATTACAACGTAATACATGCACGTAACAATGACTGCATATTATATCGGCAAGAGAATGAGCAGTTGAACGAGTGTCCCATATGCCACAAATCAAGATGGACATCTGACAAACAAAATGTACCCCAAAAGGTTGTACGCCACTTTCCATTGATACCTAAACTACAACGATTATGTATGTCACGTGCAACGGTTGTAGACATGACATGGCACTCATTAGGCAGAGTTCGGAACGATGATATTTTGTCGCATCCTGCTGACTCCCAGTTGTGAAAGGAATTTGATCAGGAACACTCATGGTTTGCTGAAGAACCTCGTAATGTGTGACTTGGGTTAGCAACAGATGGATTTAATCCATTTGGGAACATGAGTACTAGTCATAGTACTTGGCCAGTTATACTTATGCCATATAATCTACCACCGTGGAAGTGTATGAAAGATTCATATTTCATGATGAGTTTGCTCATTCCAGGTCCGAGATCACCAGAAAATAATATAGACATACACTTACAGCCATTGATTGCAGAATTGAAAGATTTGTGGGAGAATGGAGTTGTCACATTTGATTCATCAACAGGCAAGTCGTTCAAGATGCATGCTGCCGTCTTATGGACAATAAATGATTTTCCAGCTTATGAGAACTTGTCAGGTTGTAGTACTAAGGGGAAAATGGCATGTCCAACTTGTAATAAACATACTAAATCTAAATGGCTCACTTACAGAAGGAAATTATGTTTCATGGGTCATCATCGATTTTTACCTCCTGACCATAGATGGCGGGGAAATTCACAAATGTTTGATGGTACTCTTGAATGGGGCCAACCTCCACCATGTTTGTCTGGTGAATATGTACTTGCACAATTTGTAAATGTTAGTTGTAATGAATTTGGTAAAAAATAACGAAAGAGAAAACGAGCTACATTGAGTTGAATTGGACTAAGAAGAGTATATTTTTCGATCTCCCATACTGGTCAAAGTTAAAGTTATGGCATTTTCTCAATGTTATGCATATTGAAAAAAATATATGCGAATCCATATTGGGAACATTGATGTCAATTGAACGAAAAACGAAGGATACATTAAACTCAATGAAGGATTTGAAGCGGTTGGGAATAAGACCGGAAATGCAATTGCAAGAAAATGATTCGTCCGTTTACATGCCGATTGGATGATATACATTGTCAAGGAATGAAAGGGCTACATTTTGTAAGTGGATAATGAAAATTAAATTACCGGACGGTTATGCATTAAATTTGACAAGGTGTGTGCGAACAAATGACTGGAAAATAACTGGATTAAAAAGTCATGATTGTCATGTCCTTTTACAGCGTATCTTGCCTATTGCTATCCGTAAGTACTTGACAAGAGACGTGCGCGTGGCTTTGACTGAGTTGGGTTTATTTTTCAAGGACTAATGTGCTAGGACATTAAATGTAGAAACTTTGGATCGAATGGAATGGGAAATTGCCATAATCTTGTGTAAGCTAGAAAGTATTTACCCACCGTCATTCTTCGACGTCATGGTTCACCTAGCCGTCCATTTGCCACGTGAGGCTCGACTTGCAGGACCAATTCAGTATAGATGGATGTATCTGTTGCCCAGATGACTAACACAAGAGGGGGGTGAATTGAGTTGTATTTAAAAAAATAACAATTATAAATCAATATACAATATAAAATATAAACAGAATATGAAACAACAATAAATATAAAGAGTAAGGGTAAGAGAGAAGCAAACTCAGTATGTTAACGAGGTTCGGCCCCACTGCCTACGTCCTCGCCTCAAGCTACCCCTTGAGGATCCCCGAATTCACTATTCAACCTCCTTCAGGTGGAGATAAAAACCTATTACACCTTTGAACAACACCGTTACAAAGGATCCGTGTAGAACACCCTCTACACTTGCAATCACCTTACACGTGGTGATTCAACGATTCCCTGTGTAGAACACTTTCTACACGCACAAGGGTTGTACACACCCTTTTACTGATACAAGAATTGATAGTGGGTAGAATATCAGAAAACACTCCTCAATGAGTGAAATAAGAACAATACAGCACAACCTATATCTCTCAAAATGAATAAGAGTTAAGGCTCAATGTTTAGAGAAGAGAGAATGAAAGCTTTGAATGAATGTTGTATGCTCTTGGTGTTGTAAATGTGAAGCTCTCAAATGATCTATTTATAGGCATATGAGACTTCATATTCAAATTTAAAAAGATTCACATGTCAAAGACATCATCATTCACTTTTCAAAAATTCAAACCTAATCTTTTTACTTTTTGCATATGACAAAAGGAGCACACTTTGCTTTTCAAAAATTTCAAACCTAATCTTTTACTTTTTGCATATGACAAAAGGAGCACACTTTCTTTTCAAATTTCTTCTTACAAACAAAGACATTTCTTCAAACAAAGACATCTTCCTTTTGCATAAGTCAAGAAAAGCATCAATCACTTTTGAAATTATTCAAATAAAACATGCACATGTGAAAGATGACAATCAATCATCTTTAATATTTTCAAAGTTCAAACCTTTAATCATGGCATGCACATGTGAAAGATGACAATCAATTATCTTTCAAAATATTCAAATTTAATTTTAAAAAAATATTCATACACATGTGGAAAATGTATTTTAATACTTTATGATAAAATATTAATTTTGAGCCTTAATCCTAATTTCGAATTTTAAGAGATTTACAACATTACTCTATGACTTTAATGTGAGCTTGTTCCCTTCTTGCTCATGCTTAGTTTCTTGATGTGCTTGACTCCATTGTGTATATAACTTGAGTTTGAGACTCCTTTATTCTTTGAATTCATTTGTTATCATCAAAATCCATGTGTAAATATATAATTACACAAAACTTGAAACCTTAGGTTCAACAGTATCCCATTGAACGATTCCTTGGGAAGTTGAAACGTACAGTTGGTAACAAGGCTCGCCCAGAAGGATCAATTGCAGAAGCGTATATTGATGATGAGTGGCATACCTTTTGTTCCAAGTATTTCCACAAAGTTGACACTAGATTTGATCAGCCGGAAAGAAACTTTGACGTTGACCGAGCAAGACAACGAAATGGATTTTTTGTGTTTTCCCAACAAGTACGTCTACTTGGAGCAATACGTAGTTATGATTTATTTGGAAGAGAGTTTGAGAAATCTTAGTGGTACATGCTGAACAATTGCCCTGAGATAGAGAACCACATGAAGTAAGTTATAATGTTTTCTTAATTTAATATTCGCACTTTTACTTTCACGAAAGTTTATGGATATAAAAGAATTGTGGTAATTATGAATTTCAGTGATCATATTAACATGCTCAAGGAACGAGGAGTAAATGATATAAACCAGAAACATGAAGAGGAGTTCCCGAGATGGTTTGAACAACGGGTAATAACATTGCATATGCTTTACTCATCCAATAGTTCATTAAATATTGATTATTTATTATTGATATAATAGAAGTTTTACTCAATATGTAGGTTGTACAAATGCATGCAAATAATCCAAACGATATATCGGATGAACTGTATGCATTAGCACGTGGCCCATCGAGGTGCGCTACAAGATATTCTGCATGTATTTTTCAAGAAAGTAGATATCACACAGTGGATCGAGATTGTTATAGGAAAACACAAAATAGTGGTGTCCTAGTCGAGGGAAGTCATGATGGAGAAAATATTGATTTCTATGGAGTTATTGTTGATATAATTGGAATGAAATATTTGGGAGAGTTTGCAGTGTATCAATTTAAGTGTGATTGGTGGGATTTAAGCAATCCTCGAACTGGAGTCCGTGATGAAGAATATTTTTTGAGTATTAATATATCAAAAAAATGGTATGAAAATGATCCTTTTATTTTAACTTCTCAAGCATCTCAAGTATTCTACTTAGATGACCCAAAGTTAGGAAATCAATGGCGAGTAGTACAAAAATATTCTCCAAGAAATATATATGATGTTATCCCTCAGGCGGAAGGGCGAGATGAAAAAGCAGATGATTCCTCTACTCAATAAGCATACCAAGAGAGTCAGCCCGCCTTTAATTTGTTTGTGGATTTGAGCCAGTATGAGATGATTTCATTAAATAGAGAAGATATTGAGGCTTGAAATTGTTGATGCGACAATTGAGCAAAATGTTGATTCCACTGAAGTATCTAAGATGATGAGACTGAATTGTCAAATGATACTGATACAGATAGTGATTGACCAATTATGTTTGCACAGATAGTTTTCTGAAATTATGCCTCCGAAGAGAAAGGAAGTTCGCATCCCATCTCCACCTGTTCCTAGCTCTCCTTCAGACTCACCATTAGAGATTGACTCTACAGAACAAGGTAAAATTCTAATACTCATAAAATTTATTAATTAAAGTTATAATAGAAAATTGATTACAATGTTATATATCATGATGACTTCACAGTACAATCTCGTCAAGGTCGAGGCACTACTAGAGGCGTGACGTTGGAAAAATATCGTAAGGTGGGTAAGATCAAAGTTAACATTCTTGATGAACATACCGGAGGCGAAGGACAACCAGCAGCTTGGCTTGCATCGCATGTGGGTGCTCTTACACGAACTTATGCACCTTTGGCAACAAGTTCATGGAAGAAAGTCCCCCAAGATGTTAAGGACCTTATCAAGAAGCGTTGTTTGGTAATGTTTAAAACACGAAATTTAATTGGTAAATTTTTTTATTTTACTTAAAGTTAGAATATTATAAATGATAATATCTTTGTCTAAATTTTTTTCTGTAAGGATGATTTCGAATTAAATTTTGGTCTGAGAGAGGAGCGTAAGACTGTGGAAGAGCTTGTAAGTAATGCATTCCGCAAATATAAGGCGAGGTGTCATGAGCATTATAATAAGTTTGAGAATAGTGAAGATGCATGCCAACATCCTTTTCAAGATGTGCAACCTTCTAATTGAGAAAAATTTTGTGACATGTTTGAGGATCCATCATATAAGGTATAATTAATTTAATTATTTTAGTCATCCTATTTTTAATTTCGCTTTCTAATATTTTCAATTCCTATGTAGGAGCAAAATTCTATAAACAAAACAAATAGATCAAAATTGAAGATTACTCATCATGCAGGCTCAAGATCTTTCCACCGCCTCTCTAAGAAATTGGTATTGCTATTTTTTTATTTGTATATAGTTAACTGAATATATGAATCATAATGACTTTATATCTTAACAAAACTTTATTATAGTAAGATTCATATGCCAATTATGATCTAACAAAATTATATACTGCATCACATACTAATCGTAATGGAGAGTGGAGTCATCCCGATGCCCATGAAAATTATATAAATATTATAATTTATTTTAAATAAATAAATTCGAATATCTATGATTATATTAACTCTTTATCTTATGTGTAGGATAAAATGGTTGCCATGCATGCTGAATCTGCGTCAGATCAAAATTCCTCAAATAATGATGTTGAGATTTTTACACAAGTTCTCAGTCAACGTTTAGGATATTTGAGGGGTTTGGCTCGCTGTGTAAAACTTTCTCCCTCTTCCTCTTCTTCCAGGTCTGCCTTTATAGCGCAAGAGAATGCGAATCACAGAATTGAAGAATTGGTTGCAAAATAGAATTGGCTCAATTGGCGAGACAATGAGACATGGAGACGTGCCTCAAACAACATGAAGAAGAACAAGCAGAGTTCAGGAGAGATATGCAACTCCAAATGCAGCAGCTTATACAACAGTACAGGCCTCCAAGCAACTGATAGTTTTTATGTCTAGATTATGACATTATCTAATTATGTATGAACAATGCCAGTCTCGTGATTATTTATTAATTCGCACTTATTATAAAAATTTTGTAAGAATTAAACAGTTTCTAATTTATATTTTTCAAATATTATGAATGTCTATTTAGTTTTTTATTATTATGGGGTTTTAATAAAATAGTAGTCGTTCGAATGACCATATCACATTCGAACATTAATGAGTAGGCCGTTCAAACGACACTGTAACGTTCAAACATTAATGACTAAGACGTTCGAACGATATCAGATGATCAAAAAAACATTCAAACACAATTGAGTATCATAGCGTTCGAACATAACTCAGCACCGTTCGATCTCTTCTACCGTTTAATCTGTTCCTTTAACGTTCGAACGGAATTCTATTTTTTACCGTTTGAACGTTATCATAATCTGTGATCGTTTTAACGTATTTTGATAACTGTTCAAAAAATGTACTTACGTTCGAACGTAAAATACCAACCATTTGAACGTCATTCTGGAACGAATTTTAACCGTGACAAAAAAAGTCATCGTTCGAACGGAATCGAACGGTCAATTTCAAAATCGTTCCAAAAGATATATTTTGGGACAAAATGATGATTTTTGTCCCAATATATTTTTTGGGACATTGATGTTGGGACGACCTTGAGACAAAATTTTTTCATCCTAAAAAATTTTCTGAGACGAAATTCCTATATTTTGAGATGAAAATTTTCATCCCAAAAAATCTTTTTTTGTTGTAGTGGTCGTTTTCAAGAATCAAATTAAACATTATTCAAAGCATGTACCCATGTGTGTGGACGACGCCAGGTACGTAGTGCTACTACTGTAAAAGGACTTGATCAAGGTAGCTAGGCCACATGCATTCTGTCTTTCTTCGATGAAAACGAAACCTCCTTATAATATATATCTTTAAACCTTACTTGCATGAAATTAACATGATTAATTAATTAGGGTAAACAATATTGTACGTACATAAAGTTAATCATCAATTGATCAAGTAATTACCTCGATCCAGATCATCACACTACAACAAATATTGGCTTTTGCCATGACTTATTTTTCCGCAATTTATTGTCATGGAAAAAAATGACCTTTTACCACTAAAATTATTGGAGAGAATAAATATAGGTGTTTTTCCATGAGATTGTTGTGGTCGATAATGTTTGATGGCAAACAAATTTTTCCTACCACATCCGTAGCTTTTGTGACCAACTTGTTTCCTGAATAATAAACATAGGCAGCTTATGGACTTTTAGTGGGAAAATAGTTATTGTGATAACTTAAATTGTCTTTTTACCGCGAAATAAAGTCGTCACAAAAAATTATTTAATTTGTGCCCTCATCTGCGTGGCTTATATACTTTTATCCACTACTAAATAAGTAATTTTCATGAATATTACTCGTTGTAAAAAAACTCTACATATTTTTAAATAAATGTACATCGCCCAAACTACGCCGTTTGAGTGCAACTGAAATACCTTTTCCCCCCAATTCGAAATCAGCCTTAAATCTCTCGATACTTCTCTCCCGTATTCCCTCTCTTCTCCTCAGTCCACAGCCCAGTCGCAGCCATCACTGCAGCGCTACGCCACCATCACCTCACCGGCGGCTACCCCTCGCCGAGCCCAGCCTCCATGCCCATTCCAAACTTGGACAGTGATTGAGGCGACGGAATAGTGTGGCAGTTGACAATCAGGGAGAACAAAAGTAATTTTGGTGCTCTGTTTCGTTCTCGGCCATGTCCTCTGCCGTCACAGATTCTATTATCTTCCTGAATCCAGCGCCTTTCTTCTCATCGGTATTAATAGCCGCATAATTAGGGCCTTTTTTGCTTGTTTTTATTGTTCCGTTCTTACTTATTAGGGTTTCTTTTTTGGGAGCGACGTGTATTGATGACTGCGTCCCAGTTCCAATTGTGAATAACAACATGAATATTATTAAAAAAAATAATTAAAGGAAGATGTTTTAACCGATAATGTATATGTATTTCTTGTTCTTTATGTCAGGTCTAATTGTTGGTGGCCTTGCTAACATCTCGAATACAGAAAATAGCATCAGGTTCTTCCGTTGTTTACTATGCTCGTTTTCTCCTCTGCGCAGAATTGCCCGTCTGTAGGCTTATTTTGTTATGTGGTCATAGCTGATAAAAAAAAAATTTGTTTTGTGGTCATAAGCCCTTGCTATACCCAGAAAAATTAACCAAATGAAAAAAAGAAAGGCATAGATAATGCTCCCGTTACTTGATTATATAGCTTCAATAATATTTTCGTTTATTTCTGCAGGGCTTGGTTCAATTTTCATGAGGAATTTTTCTTCTTATTCCTGCTACCTCCCATCATATTATATCCTTACTGGTCGTTGATGCGTTTTCCTTTAATATTTTTGTTGCTTTATCAATGCTTGTTAACTGGTTTCTACTGGGAATGGATAAGTTTGTAAAAACAAATGTAAATTTTTATAATATAATCTTTTTAAATTATTATACGTGTCAATTTTGATATCTAATGTTGGAATATCTAATTTAGATCAAAAGAAGGAGTTTGATCTAAATAATTTATTTTGTGTTATAATTGGCACCATGAAGTCTATTACAAACATGTTTTTGGCACAACAAATCACCTCACAAAAAACTTTATGCCACCATATTTTTCTTGAATATTATCGTGGCAATTGTATTATTTTCGATTAAAAAAATTAGTGGGTAAATAAATTTAAAGGACCATAAGGGCTTAAATCCAAACAGCTTTTGCCACAAACCAAACTAGTTTTTATCACAAATTAGATTCGTGGAAAAAATGTATCTTTTCCCATGAAAAAAACATTTGGTGGCAAAATAGTATTCGCTACTTATTATATGCCACCAACGTCCCATGAAAAATTTTGGTGGGAAAAATTTATTTGCCACTTAATCCTAGCTTTTACCGACCACTGTCATCTGTGAAAAAAGCTCCAAAATCTTGTAGTGTCATCATCATCCTCATCGGATAATGAATCACGTTTTGATAAAATAATATATACTCCAAGATTGGGTTTTGGAACACAAGTCCTACTAGATTATATATAATATATATATATGGATGTATGTATGTATCATGTGTAGATATTGATATATCTATAGCTACCAATATTAGATCTCACAGCTCATGATCTTGAGAGAGAGAGAGAGAGAGAGTGAGAGATCGATCTCAGATCTCACGGATCAGTCACTCCTAACACACTGACCAAAGAGTCACACCTACCACTGGCCTGCACGCTCACAGCTACTACCACTACTGCATGCACCGTTAACCTACCACCCTCACCTTCTCACAACTACCCAGCCTAGCTGCTTCCTATATATTTCTTCATCGCTAATATTGTACGTTGCTTCCATGGTTGAAGCGTTGGTAGCTAGACCATGTCTAATCTCTCTCCCTTGCTTTATTATTATTTTTTCTTTCTTTTTTGTCCTTTTCTTTTGATGTCGTTTTATTCGTCCTCTAATTTATTGCTTGCAGGAATATCAATCATTAAATTTAGTTCATTCAATGAGAAGAGAAATGGAGAGAGCTAGGTAATTACTTGCATTGGCCCACTTTCCGCTGCATGTGTAGCATATAGTGCTTCGTGTATATATATAATGCGCAGCCGGGAAATAAGATTATGCAATCCCGGCCCAAACTAGTGAGAGTACACTCGTTACTCACCAAACAAGTTTTTGGTGTATCTGCCCTTCGAGCTATTGATATATAACTCAAAGCAGTAGTAGTACTACCAAAGAGCAGAAGTAGTGCATGCAGCTAGAGCTAGCGCTCTCTCGATCTTGATATTTGGATATATAGTTTCGCAGACGAGGAGAAGAAGAAAAAGAAGACAGACTTTCCAAATCTCCCTGCTTCCACAAAACAAAAAAAATATAATGGCCAACTTCTCAGAGGGCCACATTTGCCATTGCCTGAGACACCTAGCAACCGCGCGGCGCAATGCTGTGATCACCATCAGCGGCAACAGGCAAAAGACCGGCAAGCAGTTTGTGGAGGACGTGTTGAGTCTGGCTCGTGGGCTGTTGGAACTTGGCCTCGGAGCCGGTGACGTCGTCGCCATCTCTGCTTTCAACAGGTTCTCTCTACAATCTTATATTTAACTTAAAAATGCTATACACCTTTCCCTCATCTTATTTTTATCCAAATATGTATGATATGATATATTTATAACTATTATTATCTAATAAAGAATAATCTAATGATAATAAAT
The DNA here is from genome assembly GCA_011037825.1 of Carya cathayensis. Taxonomy (NCBI): domain Eukaryota; kingdom Viridiplantae; phylum Streptophyta; class Magnoliopsida; order Fagales; family Juglandaceae; genus Carya; species Carya cathayensis. The sequence continues at coordinate 341,650 of QGSO01000164.1, read as the reverse complement.
ATGACATATCTTAAATCTTAAATAGGATGATGGTGTGGTGTATAGAATTTTGCTTAACTTAATCTAAAGTTCTAAACTTATATTTAGCATAACTCTCATCTGTTATGAACAAGGATCCATTAATATTGTTGTGGCAATGCTGAGTACGTAATATTATAAGATCATGAGTGCAACCTATTAATGGCAATGATCATGAATAACTTTGTTGCAGTGATATGTACTTGGAGTGGTTACTAGCCATTGCGTTTGTTGGAGGAATAGCTGCTCCACTGAATTACCGTTGGGTGAGCAGTACCATACTTCTTCTTCTGAGTTTTCTTTACTATTCCGGGAAAAAAAAAGAAAAGAAGAGAAAGGTAATAATATCAAGGTTTAAAAATCCCGAGGTGGCCTCATGGATAAGTGATTAAAGAGCGTGATTAAGCGAGAAGTATTAATAAGCATGCATGATCGAGATATATATCTACGATCAACTTGGAGATTGACCTTAATTAATTGTTTAAGTTTAGAGTAATCATGCAAGTGATATCAAGCAAGTAATAAAAACCCAGATGGGGAACCTGTACCTGTCACTTACGGAGCTTATTATTCGCTTGAAATCAATTAGAATATGAACCCATGGGCGTCGTCGTGAAATATTGATTTACTTTGCAACTTGGAGACCTCCTGGTCGATGATCATCATGATGAGGATCTACATATCTCGCTTAGTCCATCAATTTTAAGCTTTTATATCCTAGGATATATTATATTCTTAACTATATATATATATAATGTATATCGGGAACAAATTAAGGACATCAATGGTTGCTCGGATCCTGAATACGAGGGATACACGTTCGTTCTCAGTTGGATGGAGGTAGGAAAAAAAAAGGGCATTTAAGATCCCAGTTTTGGTACTTTTTGACTTTAAAAGCTCCTTATCCCTCTGTACGTACTACATATATAGTGGCTCTGAGATCTATTTGTTTTTTCATATACCATATTTCCAGTTTTGGAAAGTTTTGTGGGATGGATCGGAAGTCGATCCCCTCATGATCCGGTAGCCCTTGCACAGGGCACATGATCTGCATGCATGAGATTCTGCACATGGTGGAGGAAGCTGGCTCATCCGACCATGCATGCATGCGTGACCAATATCCCTCGCAGAGTGGATCGGCGGGCATCAGGGGATCTCGATCCTATATCCTCTATGCATGCACGCATGCTTTTTCTGTTCTTGATCAGGGAATTGCATGTTCAAATTTAATTTTATTTGCTGATCATGAAAACTATCAAAATAATTCTAAGATCAAAATTTCCAAGCTAACGAGGTCGGGATCTCGGATGCTCTTTTTTTTTTTTTTTTTTTTTGGGAGGAAGACAAAAGAAAGAAAAAACTTGAGTCTGAAAACACAAATATATCAAACCACAGGGTATATATATATATATATATTTTAAAAAAAACATATATAAAATAATTTTCAAGTTCCTTTTTTTAACTAATTATTATTAGGCATTAATTATATATAATTTTTCGAAAGATCAAAACGCAATGAAACTGATTAATTAAGCTCATAGGGTTATAAATAATTAACTGATGATCAACAAATCATTAATAGTATTAAATATTGTAAAAAATCTACTTTATATTATTCAAATCCAACTATTTAATTAAGAAAAAATCTTCTTACAAGTATAGATCGTATACCTATTTTCTTACCGCTATTAATATATAAAGTACATGTTTAACTAAACGATATAAATTAAAAATGAAAATAATTTTCTGTTTTTACAAATTTTTTTATATTTTTTTAAATAAAAAAAATACTTTAATTAATTAATACTTACACGAACTTACTCGTAACTAACAAAACACTTTAATTAAACCATTTCCCCGACCCTACACTACTCCCTTTTTCTGACAATGAAACGGCAGTAAGAAGCAAACTGCATGCAGGGCTTTACCGTCTCTTTCAGTTTTGGAAGACTGCGTACCACGTACGTACGCAGTAGCAGAAAGACTTGTCCCTGCCATGCATCCATTTGCCGCCACATCCATCAACCTCATGAAACATAGTACTTAAAAGAATCCGATTGATCATGCATGCCATGCAACATGGTGCATGCATGATCGATGACCATCAATTCCTCTTAAGGCACGGAGGGAGCAGCCTTCCTTCGATTAATATTCTATCCAGACTGTACGTACCTAATTTTCTGATGCAGAAGTATAGCTAGCTTTAAAAACTTTCAATATATTTAATTTAATTAATAATAATAACATATTAATTAAGGAAGCTATCTATATATATATATATAGTGCTACTCCCATGGGAGCCACCGAAGGAAGCCACCTAACAGCCATTTATTTATTTTTATTTTTTTAACTTAAAAATTTTCAAAAATAAATATAAATCATAAGTTCATTAAAAATAATTTCTTAACTATTACGTAAAAATAAATAATAATAATAATAAAACTCAATCAGTAAGTTTTATCGATCATGAATGTTGTAGCTGGGATTAGTGTTTTTCATATATATATGCATGGGAGTGGATATGATATATATTATTATATTATATATAATAAAATGAATTATGTTTGTAATGTTTTTCAACATAATTAATTAATTAATTAATTGGTAGTGCAGAGCTTTGAAGAAGCAAGATCTGCAATGCAGCTTGTGCGGCCAGTTATGTTGATTACTGATGAGAGCTGTCAAGGTGGCTGGTACTCAAATCTTCGAAGTAATCACATACCTTCCCTGAGGTGGCATGTTTCTTTGAGTTCTTCAGCTCCCTCCTCCCATTTCATCAACACTTGGAATGGTACGTAAATAAATCATGATGCTCTACCTTAATTTGTTATAATATATAATTAGTGATAATTAATACTGTTTTACGATATCAATTAATTAATTAATTCGTTTTTTCTTTAATTTGTAGTTTTAACTACTGAAATGCTGAGGAAACAATATCCTGGAAAGTCTGATCTGCCATTGAACTACCGGTGGGCACGCGAGGGTGCTTTTATGATTTGCTTCACTTCAGGTATGGTCGTACTTAATTCATGAATTTATTATTATTTTTCTTCTTCCTTAATTAATGTTCTTTTGTAGAGCATGTCAATTTGATCGGTAAGTAATAAGTATATATCAATTCTCGAGGCGAACAGACTTTCCTTAGAAAATCTCTTACATAATATTAAATAATAAGTAATGTGTACAATTATTTTTATCTATTTTTTATACATTTTATTAATATGATTGATTGTATTAATTTTTTTTAATATACAATCAATTACATAAATAAAATATATAAAAATATACATAAAAATAACTATACATAAAATTTTTATTAAATAATACCATATCATAAAAAGGTACGTATGTTGGAATCAAACAAATGAAACAATAATTATTTAAAAACTAGATATATTTTTATATGAATTTTTTTAGTTTTTTAAGATATATTTATTTTAAAATAAAATATTAAAATTATTTTAAAAAAGATTATTTTATTTTTAAAAATATTTATAGATTTTCTGAATTTAATAGGATATTATAATTTTGTCTCCTTTTTTTTTCAAAACTTTTAAGGATAATTCTGTCTTTTTAAAGGGTGAAGGGACGGACACAACATGATTGCACTTAATTTCTGCATAATTAGGAGATGTTATGTTGATGATGATCTACAGATTTTGGATATTGGATATGAAGGTTGAATTAGGTAATTACTAGTAGTACGTAGTATTAATGGTAGCTAGTAAAATCAACAGAGGGTGGTAGATACGGGAAAAGAGAAAGCAAGGAGGTGGTTGGTTGATGGGGATTCAGAGACAGATCATCAGATGAGAAAGAAAATAGGAAAAGATGATGGAAGGAAGAGAAAATTATATTTGTTCTCTTTGAGTAGTAAGTCATGTGGATTTCTTTTTAAAAATGTAAATAAATCTAAAAATTCACTTAAAATTTTTATTTTTTTAATAGTATATTCATTTTTTTTAAAGAAATATACAAAATTTATTAATTATAAAATTATATTTAACATTTCTCTAAAAGAAAACCTACCTACACTAGAGAAGGAGAAGTTGTAGCTCTTGCACGCCCAATTTAATAATGAGATGAGAAGATAATTTTATAAATAATGGTGAAATGATTTAAATTAAATTATTATTTAATTAGATTTTGAGAAATGAAAAATATATATATATATTAAATAAAAATATTATAAAATTAAAAAATCATTTTGAATATAATTTTTTTTCTTAAAAAAGTTGTTAAATTCTATTTGAGCCAGCCAATGGTAGGCGCGCACCGAAGCCAACACATTGTTAAAATACAATATTTGAGCCAATGGTAGCTAGGCGCTCACTTTAATGAAACGCACAACAGTACTTCTGTTTATCCATTGATCGTACACGAGTACGTGTCACCATTTTGTTCAAAAATCACTCCAATAATATTATTAATACCTCGCAATAAAGTTGTCTAAGCATGGCATATATGCATGATACATCGTATATACGATCTTAAAATATATATGAGTAAAATTAATGTAGTACGTATTTAGACGGTAATGCTAATTACTTTGATTGTTTTGTCGTCTACAGGAACCTCTGGAAGACCAAAGGGAGTCACCCTAACCCATGCTGCTTTGATTGTACAATCCCTAGCAAAACTCGCCACTGTTGGTTTCAGTGAGAATGATGTACGTACGCTTTTACTCAAGATCATTTTGAGATTGCATCAAATAATTTAATATAAGAAGTGATATAATTATAAAAATATTTTATAAGTATAAATTTATAAATTGACACGGTTTAATATGATATATTAGATCTATTTTACAATAAAAATAATTTTAAAATTTAACGTATCACATCAAACTATTCATATTTATAAGTTTATTTTTATAAAATTTCTTTGTGGTTAAAGTATTTCTCGTAATATAACAATGAAGATCATGACTTTTAAATTAATTAACGTTGTTGTGTTGAGTTTTGCAGATTTATTTGCATACAGCACCATTGTGCCACATTGGTGGTATTTCATCAGCCATGGCGATGCTAATGGCCGGAGGTTGCCATGTCATAATGCCTAAGTTTGAGCCTAAATCAGCCCTAGCAGCCATTGAGCAATACAGAGTGACTGCTCTAATCACTGTCCCTGCAATCATGGCTGATCTAATTTCTTTAATCAGGTAAACCAGCACCTGGCCTATTTATGAATATATTTTGGGAGAAAAATCTGAGGACGTTTCTCGATCGTGTACGTACTGGATGCAGTTTGATATATATATATATATATATATATATATTATATAAACCATGTTTTACCATGTTGTCTTCATAGCCATGTCTTGTTTAAACCATGCATCTATGTAATCCCCTGGCTTGTTCAATTTTAATGAACTACTTGACTCAGGAATGTTTTACTTTAACCCAGCCATGCATCACAATGTCTTAGATCCTTTCTATTTGATGTGCATGCATGATATATACCGCGGGTCAATGCTGGTAAATTGAAATCATGATGTGACAGTTTTCTGATCAAACATGTTTGATCGATCATGGCTTTGTTAGGCGAAAGGAAACTTGGAAAGGGAAGGAGACTGTGAACAAGATATTAAATGGAGGTGGGGGACTATCAGTTGGGCTATTGAAGGATGCCATCTTGTTCTTCCCAAGAGCTAAGCTTCTCACAGCTTATGGTGGGTGTCTCTTATACCCCTAGCTTCAGTCCCTCGATCATTATTTAATATGATCATGATGAGCAATCTATTTCTCATTCTGAATTTATTATTCCTCTTCATTCTATGATTTGATGTATACGTAGCAATCTATTTTTACACGAGGAGTGATATAGCCACAAAGGGATAATATAAAAATAATCTCACAAACTGACGACGTGGGTTTAGGTGATCTATCAGATTTATTTTATAATAAAAATAACTTTACAAGCTGACAAACACATTAAGCCACATCAGTTTATAAAATTATTTTTATGTATTGTAATTAAAATATTTCTCTTTTTGCACACGCCTGTGGATCACTCCACTAATTAGGTTTGTGCAAAACTACACAAAAATTAGCTCATCATGAGTTTGAGGCGAACACGACCAGCTGGTGATAATATGAATTGGAGCCATCTGATTATTGTTAGACGTTATTGATTCCAAGGATATTGCTCTTCTTCTTACCCCAAAAATTCTTTTTCTGCAATATATAATAATTTTCCTTTTTCTTTTTGTTGTTGTACTTTTGAAGGGATGACAGAGACATGCTCTTCAATGACCTTCATGACACTTCATGACCCAAGAATGGAAACCCCCGGCCAACACCTCAACACTGTTTCTGATAAGAATCATACTACGACTCACCAAACCCTAGGTGTCTGCGTAGGAAAGGCTGCACCACATGTAGAATTCAAGATATCTACAGATGGCTCTTCTCAGGTTGGAAGCATTTTGACCAGAGGCCCGCATGTAATGCTCAGGTACTGGGGTACTCAAACTCCAACTAAAGCAATATCTCATGACTCCGGTGATGAAAATTGGCTTGACACTGGGGATGTTGGGTCCATCGATGAGTATGGTAATTTATGGCTTGTTGGACGACTAAATGGTAAAATTAAAAGTGGAGGGGAGAACATTTACCCTGAAGAGGTATGAGTTAAACTAACCTTTATATAATTCACTAAGTTTTACATTTCTTCAACATGAGTTTCTAGCTTTAATCTATACGCATTTTAATAATTGGTTGTGATGATCACTAGGTGGAGGCAATCCTCTTACAACATCCAGGAATTATGAGCATTGCCATTGTTGGAATTCCGGATGCTCGCCTCACAGAAATGGCTATTGCATGTATTCAGTTGAGAAAGAATTGGGTTTGGTCTAATGCAAGCTCTAAACACTCAGCTAAAAATGAAGAGCTGGTCTTATCTAGTGAAATTCTTCGACAATATTGCAGAGAAAAGAATATAACAGGGTATGTGTATATATATTTTCAAGACCAATGGTCTTTCTGAAATAGAATAGTACTTCCAATTCCACAAGCTCTATCTTCTATCTAAATTTGTTTTTGACATGCTAAATCATGACCAACTGTCACAAAATCTTAACTGTGACTAGAATATGAAATATTATTAGCATGCATGCAGTAGTAATGGATTTCTCAGTGTTTGTTTTTGTTCTTCCAAATTAGGTTCAAGATCCCGAAGACATTCATTGTATGGGAGAAGTCGTTTCCAGTGACAACATCTGGGAAAATAAAAAGAGACCAAGTTCGGAGAGAGGTTATATCTTATCTGCAACCCTTACAGAGCAGTCTATGATTGTCTCCATTGATTAATGTACGTTTAGAGCAGCAGCACATCCAAATGATGCTTGGGTCATGAGCAATCCGCCCATGTCTTTTTGAGCAGAAACCAGGAACACATGATACCTGGGATTTATCGGTTTTTATGTAATAATTAGTGGCAAATCTCATGTAACATAGCCACATTTTTTATGTGTCCCAGTTATCATTTTTTTTTTAAGTTTCTTGCAGTTGTATGTTATATGGGTCTGAATAAAAGTCTACTGACTTTGTTTAGAGTTGTAAGGCCGATCAATAAATTAATTAATAATAATAATGTCATATTTGAAAGTTGAATGCAATTATCGTTCTTGGAGGTGTGGCAAATATGATGACCTCCTTCAATCCAAGTTCGCTGATTTGTGGGAAGTCAAGGAATATATATTGCTAATTATCATGAACACTCCTCGTAGGGGCATGCAAGTCTTACGCAATTAGGCCCCGTTTGGTTGCAAAACTCAGCTAAGATCAACTCAATTCAGTCTAATTTTAAGCTGGGTCTAATATTCAGACATCCAACTGATCTCAAATTACTAAACTCATCTCAATTCAAAATCTACTTACACGTGGAACCCACAACCTTTTTCAACTCAATACATCTTTATACATGAGACCCACGACCTTTTCAATTTTTCATAAATAGTACTAAATTCATCTTAACACCAAACACATCTAAACTAATTTTAGATGGGTTTCATATGAATCACTCTACCTACTTAACTCACTACTATTCATAAAATATTCAGTTCATTAAACTCAGCTCAACATGTAAATACACCCTTAGTTTGTCTCCATTGAGCACACGCAGAGTGTCATAATCCAAGAAAGTGTAAAAGGCCTCAGTTAGCTAAAGCTTATATGTTCGTTGGGCCATATGCCATCTTATGTTTAACTAGTTATTTTCATTACTTTTTAGGCTCTTGTGATTTTAATTGGATTTTAGTGTTAGTGGGTTAATTGGACTTCAGGCTTTTACAGTAGTTCTCTTTTAAATTGTTGTTTTAGTGTGCTTTTTGTTTGGGCCCATAGGTGGAGTAGCCTTGTTGAAGACTTTAGACTATTGTAATGAGCCAAGAGCTCTATGAACCTTCAGCCAAAATCTTAAATCAAATTCCTTATTTTCTTTTTTATCATCTTCTTCTTCCTCTATTCTCTAGACGTGCTCCCCTCTAAGTGAGCCATTCTCAATGCATTTTTATCAAGTATTTTCTGGTGTGTTACACCGAGTATCATAGAGATACCAATCTCTATATTATCAATCATGGAATTAATCACAGAATTAATTCTTCAATTAAAACAAAGCTGTGAAGTGTATCAGCAGCTGCTAGAAAGGTTTGGAGAGAAGATTGCTACCATGAAAAAAAAAACCAACACAACCATAGTTGCAACCATGGATGAGATTTTTATAGCAATCAATAATATTATTTAGGAATCAACCAAGGTTGAAACGTGTTTGTAGCTATAATCATGGCAATTATCAGTTCACCCTCTCCTCCTTCCATCTCTTTCAACAATTAGGATGGATCACACTAGGAAATTTGTTATTGCAAAGAAAATTTTCTCCATGGAAGGAACCCCAAACGAATGGCCATGTCTCATGTGGCATCCTCCATTGAAGACCTATATGGGAGAAAGCTTAGCCCTACCATTGTTCAGAGAGCATCCTCCAGGGCCAGAAAGCATCACTCACCCTTGGTTTGTGTGTTCATTAGGGTCTGTTTGGCCATAGGTGAGCACTTGACAGGTACTCCAAGCATAGATATGACCCTAATCATGGGTGTGGCCAACTACAGGCTGAATGATATCCCCGTCGGCAACTACTGCAACAACAACATCTCCAAGATCTATGTGCTCACGCAGTTCCATTCAACCTCTCAACCGTTACCACTCTCAGGCCTATGTCAATAACAACACGAGGGATTACAAGACTGAGGGCTTTGTTGTTGTCACTACCTAACAGAGCCTAGAGAATTTCATTTGGTTCCAAGGTACTGCTAATGCGGTAAGACAATATTTGTAGATATTTGAGGAGCACAACGTGTTGGAATCCCTTTGTACCAGATGGATTATGAGAGGTTGATACAAGCACAAAGGGAGACCAAAGTCAATGTTACTGTGGCAGCACTGCCCATGGATGAAAAGTGTGCCACCACATTTGGTTTGATGAAGATTGATGAAGAATGTTGCATGATTGAGTTTGCTGAGAATTTTATGGGTAAAAAATTTTTGTCACCCATTGTTTGATGAAATGCCTGAAAAGGCTCTGCAAATTGGAAAATCTATACATGATCAGGTTATAAAAATGGGATTGGAAGAGAATGTATTTGTAGGTACCTCTATTGTTGACACGTACAGCAAACATGGGAGAGCTAAAGTGGCGAGGAATGCATTTGATTACATGAAGGAGAAGAGTGTAAAGTGATGGACTGCCATGATTATTGGTAAGTCCACTATAAGATTATTATCGCTAAGGTCAAACCAAATTTTCATTTTTATCCTAGTCCTAGCCAGTCTTTTGGGAGAAGTTTGGCATTGGTTTAATTCCATGAACCATGAGTTTGGCATAGAACCTGGGGTAGAGCACTACGGATGTATGGTTGATCTTCTTGGGCAAACAGCCCATCTTGACATGGCTTATTATGATGTGAACAAGGAAATGAAGGTGAGGCTTGACTTTGTGGTTTGGAGTTTCCTTCTTGGAGCTTGTAGAATTCACAAAAACGTTGAGTTGGCTTGTGCAATAATAACAAATATCTCTCAAGAAGCGTTGGAAGCATTGGCTTTTGAGAGCACAACTATGTGTGGAAGAAATACTTTCTGGTACACTACAAAGTGATTTCTGGCATTCTATCTTACTGTGCAATAGGGGAACACTATTCCACCAATACTTTTAGTATCTCTGCTATCAATGGACCGACAGAAGGTCTCATATTGATTTATCTGTCATATTTCTTCACATTTATTGTAGTTGCTAAGTGGTGGGTTCTACAATTTTGGAAGTCCATTCCCTTATTTAGTTGGGTGCCATTTCTTAAGGAAATTTTCACAAATAGAGTCGTATTGTTTCTTATCACAGCTTTTGGTGTTACACCAACAGTTGCATGCAATGTACACAATTTCTATAAGGTTTTTCATGGAATAAAAGTGGCAACTGAGTCATTGGCATCCTTAGAGTTGTCAATGCAGGATGGTGCAACAAGAGGCATTGTTTGTATCCATTCACGTTCAGAGATTGATGGAAGGCTTGTTCATGGCAACATCCAATCCCCAAACATTTTCCGACTTGAATCAATAAGGTTCTTGGCTATATTACACTACCTTGGTTATAATGTGTTTTTGAATGTGTATGGGAAAATGGGTATGCCTTGGAATAAGATTTTGGACATTGTTACTGACATAAAAAGTAAAGGGTGTGTATTTGTTTAATTTGAGTATGAGGAATTTGCAAACGATTCTATTGAGAAGCTAAATGGCTCTACGATTTAAGAGAAACAAATATATGTTTCAAAGTTTATCATAAACCTAACTTTACTTTACCTGTTGATACAATTTGTACGAAACTCGAGACCACACCTTTTACTTCTCCACTCCTTTTACTTTTGAGTGTGATGCCTCAAAAACAGTTGTGTGAGCTATATTGATGCAGAAAGGAAGACCTTTGCCTTTTTACGATCAGAACTGAAATGAAAGATTAAGGAGATGTCTACCTACAATAAGGGATTTTCTGCCATGGTTTCAGTTGTGCTCAAGTGGAGACCTTACTTACTTGAATCCTTTGCGATCAAGACTGACCAGCAAAGTTTAAAGTACTTGCTGGACTAGAAGGTGAGCACTTCTATCCAACAAAAATGGATTACTAAACTTCTGAGTTATGAATTTATAGTAGAGTATAAAGGAAGGTCTGAAAACAAGACAACTAATGCCCTGTCTAGAAGGGAGAATGAAGATGAGAATCCCTATCATTGATCTCCTTCCCTGCCATGAGTTGGATGAATGATTTGAGAGCTGTTTATGCTAATGATGAAAATTTACAAAAACTCATAACCCAATTTCGAGATAATAAGTCGCTTCATGTATACTCTATGAGGGGGAATTACTCTTGTATAAGAATATGCTTTATATCCCCACACATGAAACTTTTAAGACCAAGCTACTAGAGCAGATACACAGTAGCCTATGGGGTGACACTCCAGATATGATAAAATCATTCATAGGGTAAGAAGAGAGTTCTATTGTCTAACTTTGAAGAGGGATGTTAAACAGTTCATCAATGGTTGTGATTTGTGTCAAAGAGTTAAGATTGATAACACCCCTACCAAGTGGGGGTTATAACAACCACTCCTTGTACCCCTATCAGGCATGGACTCACATCACTATGAACTTCATTGAAGGCCTCCGCAATTCTAATGGTTTCAAAAGCTTGTAGGTGGTGATGGATAGACTTACTAAGTATGGTCATTTCACTCCTCTCAAACACCCTTACACAGCCCAGACAATGGTTGAGCTCTTGCTCAAGAATGTGTTCAAACTCCACAGCCTCTCCATCTCAATCGTATTAGATAGAGACAACACTTTCACCAGTCAATTTTGGCAAAAGCTTTTCACAATTGAAGCCAGTCTCCAAACCAGAGACCAAATGCTCCAGATCCAAATCTTGTGCCATAACTTGCATAGAGCCCAGGAACGCATGAGAAAATATTTAGATTTGGGTGTTGAGAAGTGTTGAAGAGAGTTGTGAATAGTAGTAAAAAGTAGGTGAAAAGTAATAATAAAATAATAAATAGCAATAAAAATTAGGTAAAAAGTAATAAATAGTAGCAAAAGTAGGTGAAAAGTAATAATAAAGTAATGAATAGTAATAAAAAGTATGTAAAAAGTAATGAATAGTAGTAAAAGTAGGTGAAAAGAAATAATAAAGTAATGAATAGTAGTGAGAAGTGTTGAGAGTACCTGAGGTACTCTTAGTACCCAAACGCAGCTAAGGAGAAAAGAACAAGAATACCAAGTCAGAGAGTGGGTATACTTGCACCTTCAACCTTGCTGGCAGATCTCGGTCTCCTACCGTTGAAATCGTAAGCCTAGCATCACGGTACTTTGGGCCTTTCTAGATCGTGGAAAAAGGTTGGCTCCATTGCGTACAAGCTCGATCTACCATCCAAAGCTCAAATACACCCAACATTCCATGTGTCGCAACTCAAACGAAAGTTAGGGGCTAAGTTTACAATAGTGTTGATGCTTCCATCAGTGGATTCCATAGGAGTCTTGAAGTCAGAACCGGAGGAGATTATGGGTTGCAACATGACTAAGGCTCATAATCGAGCACAGGTAAAGCTTATCATTTTGTGGCAAGGACAAGGACTAGATGAGGCTACTTGGGAATCTTATTTCCAGCTCAAGAGTCATATCCTCACCTCGTGGACAAGGTGTTTTGAAAATGAAGGGTTAGTAACAGTGCTATATGGCAAAAGAGGGAGAGAGATATGGAGAAACATTTGGAACTGAAGTGAAGAGAAGTACAAGATTGCGTTCAAGTTGACATCGACCATAAGGCCCATGGGCTACTCAATATTTAATTTCTTTCGCTATTTTCATTACATGTTGGGTTTTTGTTGTTTTAATTGAACTTTAGTTATAACAGATTAATGGGCTTGGGCCCTTAGAGTACTTTCTCCTTACAGTCTGTTATTTTAATATCTTTTTCAGTCTGAGCCCCTGTGAGACTTAACTCGTTTAGAACATTACACTACATGTACTGAGCCATGGAGGCTTTATGGGAATCATCCATAAAGGAATAGAAGTTTCTTAGGACCAGGGAGTACCCCAGACTTCAATGGATGGAACTAATGAGCCATGCTATTTGCTTCGGTATGGATATTGACTCAGTCTGTTGGGCAATTCCCTCTTTAATTATTTGTTTTCAATCGAATTTCCTAGCAATTAAATTGCACCATGTCTATGCCTGACTCTTTACAGAAAGGAAGACCTTTGCCTTTTTACGGTCAGACCTTGAAATGAAGGATTAAGAAGATGTCTACCTACGATAAAGAATTTTCTGCCATGATTTCAGTTGTGCTCAAGTGGAGGCCTTACTTACTTGAAATATTCTTTGTGATCAAGACTGACCCGCAAAGTTTAAAGTGCTTGCTGGACTAGAAGGTGGGCACTCCTGTTTAGCAAAAGTGGATTACCAAACTTCTGAGTTATGACTTTATAGTGAAGTATAAGAGAAGATCTGAAAACAAGACAACTAATGCCCTGTCTAGAAGGGAGAATGAAGATGAGAATCGCTATCATTGATCTCCTTCCCTGCCATGAGTTGGATGAATGATTTGAGGGCTGCTTATGCTAATGACGAAGATTTACAAAAACTCATAACCCAACTTTGAGATAATAAGTCGCCTCATGTATACTCTATGAGGGGAAATTACTCTTGTATAAGAATATGCTTTATATCCCCACACATGAAACTTTTAACACCAAGCTACTAGAGCAGATGAGCCCATGGGGTGACACTCCAGGTATGATAAAATCATTCACAAGGTAAGAAGAGAGTTCTACTGTCTAAGTTTGAGGAGGGATGTTAAAAAATTCATCAAGGGTTGTGGTCTGTACCACTCCTTGTGCCTCATCAGCCATGGACTCACATCACTATAAACTTCATTGAAGGTCTCCCCAATTCTAATGATTTCAAAAGCTTGTGGGAGGTGATGGATAGACTTACTAAGTATGGCCATTTCATTCCTCTCAAACACCCTTACACAGCCCAAACAATGGTTGAGCTCTTGCTCAAAAATGTGATCAAACTCCACAGCCTCTCAATCTCAATTGAATTAGATAGAGACAACACTTTCACCAGTCAATTTTGGCAAGAACTTTTCACTAATGAAGCCAGCCTCCGAACCAGAGACCAAATGCTCCATCCAAATCCTACGCCATTTGCATAGAGCACAAGAACGCAGGAGAAAATATGCATATTTAAGGAGAAAAGAACAAGAATACCATGTCAGAGAATGGGTATACTTGCACCTTCAACCTCATCGGCAGATCTCAGTCTCCTACTGTTGAAATCACAAGCCTAGCATCGCGGTACTTTGGGCCCTTCCAGCTCGTGGAAAAAGGCTGGCTCCATCGCGTACAAGCTTGATCTACCATCCAACACCCGAATACACCCAACATTCCATATATCGCAACTCAAACAAAAGTTGGGAGTTAAGTTTACAATAGTGTTGATGCTTCCATCAGTGGATTCCATGGGAGTCTTGAAGTCAAAACCAGAGGAGATTATGGGTTACCACATGACTTAAGGCTCATAATCGAGCATAGGTAAAGCTTATCATTTTGTGGCAAGGACAAGGACTAGATGAGGCTACTTAGGAATCCTATTTCTAGCTCAAGAGTCATATCCTCACCTTGTGGGCAAGGTGTTCTGAAAATGGATGGTTTGTAATAGTGCTATCTGGCAAAAGAGGGATAGAGATATGGAGAAACATTTGTAACTGAAGTGAAGAGAAGTACAAGATTGTGTTCAAGTTAACATCGACCATAAGGCCCATGGGCTACTCGATATTTAATTTCTTTCGTTATTTTCGTTACATGTTGGGTTTTTGTTGTTTTAATTGAACTTTAGTTATAACAGATTAATGGGCTTGGGCCCTTAGAGCACTTTCTCCTCATAGTCTATTATTTTAATATCTTTTTCAGTCCGGGCCTTTGTGAGGCTTAACTCGTTTAGAACATTACACTACATGTACTGAGCCATAGAGGCCTTACGGGCAATCATACAGAAAGGAATAGAAGTTTCTTAGGATTATGGAGTACTCCAGACTTCAATGGATGGAACTAATGAACCATGCTATTTGCTTCGATATGGATATTGACTCAGTTTGCTGGGCAATTCCCTCTTTAATTATTTATTTGCAATCGAATTTCCTAACAATTACATTGCACCATTTGTATGCCTGACTCTTTCCAGTTGTGCCCAATTGACACGTGAAAACCATTAAATGGTTGAGAAATTTTGGATGTTTTTCTAAGTTTAAAGGAGTTTTGCAGGAAGTGTTGTATAAAAAAAGGTTCTCATTTTTCTATTACTACAATTTCACAACTCAAGCAAAGGTATTATAGGTGTCATTTATAATTTAATTTCACCATGCAGCACTTAAGCAAGTTTCATCCATTTCGGTTTCAACTTGAACGTTTAGATGAATGAAGGGTGCAAAGTGAACCTATTTATATTCACCCTAACAATACTCCACATCAGCTCCTGTGATTACTTTTATAGAATTCTTTTATGACTGTAACTCTCTAGCAGTCCTCGGCAAGTAAGCTTAGAGCTTACCCAAATGATCATAAACTGATTGCATTAACATATTTCCTTCTTACTTAAGCAACAAAAGGACGAGAATACTCTGAATAGCGTTGAACAATATTCCAATATCATAAACTTTCTATCTTCTATAGACCTTGTCATGTCCATGTTGAGTGATATGCTTTTGAAATTTAAAAAAAGAGAGGGGAGAAAGAAAAAGAAAAAGGGTTGCTGCCCTGGCTGGTCATGATCAATGATATTCATCCACTATATACTATTGGTTCTTTTATTTTATGGGCTCCAATATTGGGTCCCTCACTATATATCTACTCAAATAAAATAAAAAAGGAAACAATAAGAGAGTGAATTTTTGTGTGCATGCATGGCAGGCATCCTTTAGAGAACATAGGATCATGGAAAACAAACAGTACAAAAGAACAAAGGTAGGTGCTTTTGAGAAAACTTAGCATCCCTCTTGTTTGATTACTTAGTATGTGGGGAAGCGTAGGACCACGTAGTTACGGTTTTAAACCTTTTATGACTTTTCTCACAAAGTAATGATACTCGTCATCTCACACTTTATACTATGCGCAATTTACTTTTCGTAATATTATTTTTTTATTTTATGTTATTCTTATTTAACTAATTGAGTTGTTTTACTTATCATTTATAAACCACATATTTGTTATATGAAAAATGAATAAAAAAATTACAATAAATATAGTGTGTGGTGTGCGGAGATGATAAATAAAATTATTCATCAATATATATTTCATGCTATGAGAGCTCGATGATAATGGCAAGTCTGAGAAAGCAAAAACAAAAATATATAAATAAATAAACCTTGCAAAATCAATTTATTTTAATTAATTAATTAATTGCAATTTATTTTCCACCAGGGAAGCTAATTTTATGCTGGAAGAGCTCTATAATTTGAATGAAAAATAAAAATAAAAGATCTTTTTAACTGATACAAAAAGATAAAATATGAAAATATAAAACACTAGTGATCATGTTGAAAATGTTTTTTGTATAAAGAATAATTATCTTGTTTGTGGGTTTGGACAGTACAGTAGTGGTGGTATCAGAGATTCTTAACTTAAAATCTTGGTCTAACTAATCATCAAGCAAAGCCACAATTAATTAATTAAATCTCCCATTGTACAGTGCTTGACCTAGCTACCACCTTTAACAATAATAATAACAATAATGATTCTAAATTTTAATTGTTTTAAAGTTATCTCCTTTACATATTCTATAATGACAGATAAAAAATACCCTACCATGATCATATGGCCAGTCTATCCCTATTTCATTTGCTTGCATTTGAACTTAATTTACTTTTTGAGATCCCTCTTATGCCTAATAAGGTCATTTTACTTTACCGCCGATTGAAATATAATTTTATTATTTTATTTTATAATTTTTTAAAATTTTCACACAAAATATAATAAATAATTCAATTTTTTTAATTTTTAAAATAATAATAATATTAAAAAAATAATATTCTAATAATATTTTATTTAACTTTTAACTTTTATCTCAATTCAATTTAATATCTAAACCGAACCTTATTCTATAATTTGTCAGTAGCTGGAGATACGAGTTGCATTAAAATATATATGCTTTTCCTAATCTTATTGATTATACATTAATTTAAAATTCATACATTAATTATTCATCAAACCAAAACACAAACAGAGAAAAGGTTGATTGATATCAATTATCAAGTTATTTTTTTTCTTTTTCTTTTCAATAAGGATGCATCTGTTTATTACATCATCCCGGAAGTGCAATCTCCATCAAAAGATCTGTCCTTTTGTTTCATTTGTATTTTTTTATTTACGTTTATTCTGGGATAGAACATGAAGTCCAGAAACAAAAAGACAATGGCAACTTCCGTAAATAAATTGTTTCCGATGTTTGATTTATGTCCTCTACGCTCCCGCTCACCAAACCACAAGCGGTGCTCACCCCAAACTTTTCTTCTCCTCCAAAGCCCTAAAGACCAAGACTGAAGAATTAACAGTTAGACACTGGAAAGGCATTCAGGTGGAGGCGGGCTTTTCCGGACCAAATTGCATACAGTTCAACGGTCGTCTCGGGATTTTCCAACTCTTTCTGACCGTTAATTTTCTGGGAATGCGCTTTCTCCTAGAAAAGCTAATCCTACAGTGTCTTCTGGGATTCATCTTCTTCACTAGTAAGTCTTATTGTTGTTAAATTCTCTTTGTTTCTCCCTCTATCTCTCTCTCTTTACATGCTTTTTCAAGGTTAAAGTAAGCTGGTAAAGGGTATGAGCTAAATTTTTAGTTCATTTTGGCGTCAGAGCTTCTGGGTGGGTTTGGTTGCTGAGAATATGTGGGAAAAGAACCGTTGGTGAAGACTAAAGACTTTTTTGAACACAAATTATACCCAAAAAAAAATTAATTACAGCAGTTACTAAAGTTCGGAAATTTTCACTCCCGTGTTTGTAGAAATGGAGACGATGGAACGTATAAGATTCAAGACTATTGATTTTATTTCCCTCAAATTTCTGGTTAACTAACGAGACCCACTTTTGCGATTTCGCTCATTTTTATAATAAACTAAGGCACCCGGTTGAAGTGTAGAATAAGAAAATGTGATATATTTCTATTTCTGGATAATTTCATTATATTTTTCTTCTTACTGTTTTACAATTTTGGCAGTTTTGCTAGTCTCATAAGTGATTGAGCCGTAATTCTTTATATATTATGGATAATTTAAGCGTTACGGATGCTAGTGCTGTTCCCTGCGGCGATGGGCTGGTGCAGCTCGATAATAATTTTCAAGAAAGTGATAAATTGGAGGATAAACTCCTTGAGGGTTTGGACTCTTATTTACAAGATATTAATGATCGGTTGACTATTTCGAGGATGGTGAGCGACTCTGTCATAAAGGGCGTGGTTTCTGCAGTTAAACAAGAGGCAGATGAGAAAATTGCTCAGAAAGAATTGGAGGTTGCTGGATTGAAGGGTATGCTACATCTTTACCATGTGGACGTGGATGAAAAGGAATTCTTGGGATCTCCTTTGACTTGTGAAAAGGAATTCTTGGGATCTCCTTTGACATGCCACAAGTCAAAAAGCTCATGCCACCCCAGGACGTATTATAAAATTTCAGACAATTTTGTAGAGAATGATAGACTGAGAGAGTCTATGGGAAGCCTTAGAAATGTGGCTGAACTTCAGTTCAAGACACTCAAGAAAGAGATTGACCGAATGAGAGGGTTTAGTTCCATAAGAAGGATTGGTTCGGGCTCTGAACAGCTGGGATTGGGTGGTATTCTTCGAGATAAGGTTTCTGAAAGATGGACTGATGCGGATGTAATTCTTGAAGGTCTAAGAGCTACAATAGACGATGTCTACATACAGGTGGAAGATATGTTTCAGTTGTATAAGGTATCACGCTGTGCATGGCAGCAAGAGCGAGAGTTTCAAGCAGAAATCGAAGGTATGGTAATTAAGAATTGCATTCGGAGTCTTCAAGAGGAGCTTGAAGAAAGATTTTGGGATCAAAATGCTCGATTTTGTGGTAATGAAAGTGTAAATTGGCTTGAAAAGATCCAAGAGATTTCAAGTTTGAGGCAGGAATTGGATGACATTTCTAAATCACTGTCTGGTCATGACATTGGGCAGCTAACTTCCCTTATGTCCTTGGAGATTGGTGAGGAATATAATTATAACAAAAGGTCTGACCACTTACAACGCAAAGTTTTAAGCAATCATGGTTCATCGTCAACTTTGATTTGGGAAGGAAATGGCAAACATGAAGATACAAAAAATAATACCCCAGAAAGTTCTGATCCTGCCCAATTAAAGGTCATGCCAAAGGAGGAATTGGTTTTTGAGATGACCAAAATGAGGAGAAATCATGAGTCTAAATTGCAAGAGATGACTGAAAAGAACTTTCTTCTCAAGCGGGAATTATTGAGGCTCAGGAATGGGGGATCATCTTTGCCATTGAAGAAGGATAAAGAGTTGGACATGTTAAAGACAAAAATTCCCCATTTCATTTCTAGGTTGGATGGCATTCTTGTGGAAAATGAGGCACTACATGCATTCGGGGAAAATGCTGACAATATTGGCTGTTTGAAGGACAGACTTGAATCCCTTCTTTCAGAAAATCGCCACCTTAGAGATTCACTTTCCGATAAGAAAAAGGAAGTCACGTGCCTCACATCACAAGTTTCTGATGCTGAAGATAAAATGTCATACCACCATCTTATTGAGGCAAATTTGTTATGTGATGTAGAAGATGCACATATTAAACATTCAATTAGCGAAGATGTCTATAAATGTGCTCTTAGGGAGTTAATGTGCCAAATTAAATGGGCCACTGAAGAGTCAGATTTACAGTGTAACACCCTGCAGGATATTTATAAAATTTTCTTCAATGGAGCGATTCATGGTGCTGAACTTTCAAGTGAGTATGAAATTGAAGAGTCGGATATGGAGTCAATTATCACACAAGCACTGTGTGGAATTATATACAGAGAAGCATTGAAGGATGCTGAAGAGAAAGTCAGTTTCCTGAACACGAAATATGTTAACGAGAATAAAATACGAGTTTCTCTTGAGGTGGAGGCACAAGAAAAAGAAGCAGCCATAAGATTGGAGGTTGTTGATAAGGAAAGATTAAAGCAAAAGATACACTCCCTAGCAGCATCACTAGAGGAGAAGTCAGAGTTATTGCAGGAGAGAAGTAAAGAGTCCAATGTCAAGAAAGGTAATCTGGACGAGGCATTAGGGAAGATTGCACAATATAAGGCGAAGATGGGTGAGTTAAATCAGAAGCTTGAACTAGCAATGGAAGAATTGAAGGGAGCTGATGAAGAGAGAAGGATGCTCCATGCCATCAACCAAGAGAAGGAGAAGGCTTTATCATTGGTCGAAGCCAAAGAAAAGGAGAATCAGATGCAAATGGAATCAATAATTGTTCTTGTCCAGGGATTATTGAAAGCAGTTCATGGTTTGGAATGCAGAGTTACAGAAAATATATCAAATATCAGCCTGAGGTACTCTTCATTCTTAACTTTAGATTGATAGTAGCAGAGCTAGTAGTTACTTGTGTGTATGTTGATTTTCTTTTCTCTGGCTTGATTATTGAGATTGTGGATAGCTGATTAAATTTGTATGATATGTGTCCTATATCTCTGAAAACCACGTGTACGTACTGATAAAAAAACTACTTGTGAATGCATACGTGATCTGTTAAATGATTGTTTTAAAAGTATTTTAGGATCCTAGAAAGAGGTAGGTCTAATGAGCACAATGTTATGTATACAAGCATCTTCTTCGCTTAGGTAACCAACTTTCACTCACCTATTAATTGGGCTTTAAAGAAATGATTCCCCATGGTACAGAAGATCATGATCATTACATATGGAATCAGTTCTAACTCCTAACTTGTAACTAGGTGTTTACTTTTGTATAATCCTTGTGTACTTGGGGAACACCTGTTTACTTGATTCTGTAAAATTTTTTATTTTACTTATAATACATATTATATATATATTTGATAAGTTATTATATATATATATATATGGAATCAAAGCCCTCTAGTAGGGCCAACCATGTGATGTTGGAACACCGCATGCAATGCTGCTAACAAGGATGTAAGGGATTCAAGAAGAGTAGGGTATAAAGGTAGTCATGGGTATTAATTTTTTCTTTTATAAGTAAAAATTTATTAATATCAATAGGCATAACTAAGTACACTGGGTGTATACAAGAGAGAACACCTAACCCATAATAGTCATAGGTATTAAATTCTCATTGGCTACTTGTGAAACTAGGTTTTATGAGTGATTCTAGAGAAGTTTGAAATAGACTAGTCCTTTTGGAGTTCAAGTGCAGCCATGGTTGGTCCTTCACTATGTCATTATGTGTTTATTGGGTCAATTCATTTCAATCTGTTTCTTTTCATTACTCTGTTCTTCTTTTTTCATTTTCTTTTTATTTTTGTCGACTGCAAGATTTCAAGTAAAATTTAGATTTAGGTTATTGACTTTCTTACTTATAAAAAAAAAAAAAAAGATTTAGGTTATTGACTTACAAGTCCCTTTATACAATGTGTCTTTGTGTTCAGATTGGAAAATTTGATTTCTGAGTCACGTTTGCTTATTCCAAAGGCTAATTTACTCCAAAGAACAGGGTTGTTGTACAAGCAGCGGCTTGAGAGGAGATGTTCTGACCTTGAAAAGGCTGAAGTTGAGGTATGCGCATCACAGAGTTTACACTACTACTATGTTATGCATATTGCTCTATTGCAACTTGATGTTATAGTGTCATAATCTACCCCATGCTTGTTAATAGAACTTATGTGCAAATGGTTTTGAAAATTTTTAACAGATGTATTGGTCAATGGACTATATTTATTCTGATATACGCAAATGCATTATGTTTTATACTACATAGGGGATGTTATGCGATGGTTCCCTAATACTACACTATATGATGTTTAGTCAACATGTGACTTATGAAGATGTACACTCACTCGGCCCTTGACATATTATTCTAAGAAGCAAGAAGCTTATTAGTTGTGGAATGTTGGTATTCTATAGTCACTTATAAAACAATGTTGGCATTCTATAGTCATAAACAACAGAGTTAGTATTTTATATGAATTCAATATTTGACTTTTGCTGTTTTATGTATGTAGCAATTTGATTGGATTTTTTTTTTTTCAAATTTCAGGTTGATCTTTTGGGTGATGAAGTTGATGCTCTTTTAAGCCTTCTAGAAAAAATATACATTGGACTTGATCATTATTCACCAATTTTGCAGCATTATCCTGGAGTAAGATGGTTCTCTTCCTATGATTTTATTACCTTTATGTTTTTGGCAGTTTTCTTCCAGCTGATTTATCATGTGGAATCAATCTAGTTTCTGAATCCTATTAGTGTTTCTTAGTGATTATTTATGGTAACCTTTAATGTTCTAATTTTATCACCCCTGAGTTCATTAATCAGTTTTGTTTTCCTCTCCAAACATGCACAAACTCCTTGGGAGAGAACCACTATTTACTTGGATAAGATCTCTTGGAACTGAGAGGAAATACCGTAACCTTGTCAGTGTACTGGCTTGATGACTGGCAGGAGGATTTAATTTTTTATTCCAGGACGTGGCTTTAATCATCTAGCCAATTAACTTGATTTAAGTTTTTTGCCATTGCTTCCCTGCTTCCCCAATTTAAGTTGTGGCAACAAAAGTCTGGACCATCTTGAATAGTTATGAGTTAATGTGTTGTAACGGGCAATTGCAAGCATATACAAGAAATCCTGTAGTAGCTTGCAAACTATTAGTTTAAAAGCTTCTTATATTAATATATAATTATATTTTATGTATATAATATAATTATATATTATATAGCTCGAACTCTTTTTTTTTTTTTTTTTTTAAATTTTAATTCTGCTACTTATCAAAAAATATATATATAATTATATTTTATAGCAATTAGAATAGTTTCTGAAGTTCTTGTATGTACTGGGATTCAAGGAATCGAGAGGTAAACATTGAGTCAAAATGCTTCTCTCAGACTCTCCTCAAGTTGAGTTGTCTGGGATTTTAAGCTAGTGTAATTATCCAGATTTCCTTTATTTGTGCAGATTATTGAGATCCTGAAGCTGATAAAAAAAGAACTACTTATCAAAAAAAAACAAGAGAACTGAGTGGAGAATCTACTAAATCAGTTTGATTTGTTCTTTCAATAGGTAATGATTATTGATTTAGTGGTCGCATCCCTCAACCTATTTTCTATAAAATTATTGCGTCAGTTTTCTTTTTTGATTTTGCTTAGTAAGGATGCATCTTAATGACTTGTGTTCTGTTTTGCTGAACAGATGCAAGGCCGCATTATTCATTTTGATCCTTGCTGCTGCATCTGTAGATACTGCAGGATTTTGTTGGGAGTCATTGGCAAACATCAATTACCGATATTACAACAGCTAAACGATACAAGAACATACTGCTAAAATTTAGGCCGAAAAGATCTATACCTTTTTGGGGATGTCCAGTGAGTACTTTTACAGGATATTGGGAAGATACGTAGAAGAGATGCCACTTTTTTTTTTGGGGGGTGGGGGGGGGTGGGGGAGGGGGGTGAGGGTGGAGGATAAGTAACATGGCAGTAGTATTGGCAGGGAAACTTGGAGAACTTGAGTTTCGTGATAGAATTACCAAAATATTCTTTGGCCTGGAGCAGTACATATAGAATGTTGCCTGATATCAGGTTACTAGATTTAGGTCTTTTTGTTTATAGTAACTTTTCTTTTGTTCCACTTTGGCCCATATTTTATACAGGTTCATGCTCTGTAATTATATGGGTTATATCTTGAGGTTACCCCACTCTTCCTCCCGGTTTTGTTTATATAAAGCAGTGTGTATGAATCTTCTTTTTATCTAGAGGATAAACTCTGCTTTGAGAAACTCTACAAATTAGGATAATTCCCTCTTTCCCCCGTTTGGATTAATATTGGTCCTAACTCTAGTTACTAATTGATTGAACTCAGATACTTAATTGGTACATGAACGGTACCAATTTGATATGAACAGAAGATGAACAGTATGTAACGGACATGAATAGTGCATAATTCGGATCTCTATTACCTTTTTCAAATATTAAAAAGTAAAAACTATCTTATCTCACTGTCCAAATATATATTTTTACAAATTATTTCAGCTCATTTTAACTTAAAAATTTTACTATTATTTAAAATATCTTATTTCTTTTAATCTGAACTGCGTAACCAAACGAGGAAAGAAGCCCTCCTGGAAGACAAGTTCTAGGAATCTGTTGAGTCTTAACAGTTCTTAAACTTACCTCTAGCCCTCACCCTATGGACTCAAAATCCCGTAGTTATAATGCTAAAAAAAGCACAGATAAAACCCAGATTGGTAAACGGTTGCATCTTATTGTTACATTAGTGAGCAATTAAGTGCTCTCTTTTGCAATGATTTAAATCGTATTTTGTTGATAATTCTAATTCAAGTGCTGGAATGAAATATTTTGATACCGACGCGTTTCGGTGTATCATTTTGAGATTAGTTTGATCTCAGAAATCTAACCAGTAACTGTGAGCATATATGACAACCATTGTGAAAAAGTAACAGAGTTGTACCCTATGACCAGTTCATCAGGAAATCAAGAGAAAGCTGAGAGAGAGAGGCTTCAAAATACTATCTGTAAGCAGTGTTTGTGCACCACGACCATTAGGAGAACATTAATCATGGATGCTAGAACATGTTGTTCGCCACCTAATCACATTATAGATGCGACCTTTAATCTAGTATCGGTCGTGGCCAATATGTTTAAGACCCAGTAGTTCTATTTTTAATATTTTGATCAGTTGGTTTAATATATACGCGCATCACTTATTTGGTGTGACTTATTATAATATTGGAGAAAAAAAATATTAAAATATTATTACTTTTTATTTAAGTTGCCATAAAAGACTTTCATATCAATAATGTGTTTGTGATGTCAATAAATTTCTTTTTTTTTTTACTTAATGATTAAAGAAGTGTTTTTAAATGATGTAATTTTAAAAAAAAATATTTAAAGATATAAAAATATATAGATGAAGAAAAAAAAATTGGAATAACATATTCGGTGCATTATCTGTGACTATTATCTGTGGCTGTAGCGGGATCTTATCTCAAAACCTAATTAGGCCTTGGCCTACAATTTTTCAGCCTAAATTCCTTTTGGTATGAGGTCTTTCCAAGCAAATATGTACAAAAGAAAAGCAAAAAATGAGATGGAATGGAGAGAATACTACCAATCCCATCCCCATCCATTCCTGCACATGACAAAGGTCAAGATGAAATCAATCCCTATTCTCGTCCCCATAGAGCCATGCAACATGGCCCTCTTCGAATGGGATAGGCCTAAATTGATCACTATCACAGGGGGAATTTTCAGATGGCTATCCTTAGCTATAGATATAATAATAATGGAGGTTGCTGGTTCATCAAATCAAACCCAACTTGATTGAATTTCTACTCTCATGGTTGAATAATCTGAATCATAACTTTGGATTGAATTGTTCTAATCAACTTTGTTCTCTTGCTACTACATTAATGAACAAGTAAAGTCTATATTGTCACATCGATCCCTCCCTATACAAATCATGAAACGCCACATTAATTTTGACAAACAAGCCAAAGCGCATGCAGTGGTTTTTTCATATTTTAGTTAATTTTTTCTTTTACACTTTTCGAGCTCACCGTTTCTTGATTTTGATTGGTAATCAGTCAGTCACCTACCCAAAACAAAGTGATCATGGAGTATTCAAGCATATCGTTTATGTCTGTTGGCTGAGAATCTCATTGGAAGAACGTCCCAATGGGAAACTATATATGACAAGTTTGAAGTACTTAGAAACATATCTAGATATGAGTATCTCCAAGCATTTCCTCCCAAGTTTTTAAAGAAACCAAGCTATACTTTTTTCTCTCTCGTATCATAGGTGTTGTTTGGTAGTGAAATAAGATGAGATAATTTTATATGAAAGTTGAAAATTAAATAAGATATTGTTAGAATATTATTTTTTAATATTATTCTTATTTAGAAATTTTGAAAAATTTATAAGTTATGTGGAAATCTTAAAAAGTTATAATGATAAGATGAGATGAGATAAAATACTTTCACTATCCAAACATGGCAAACCAACCAAAGCCGTACCCACAAACCCTAATAGAGAATAGATTGTGTATATCCCACAAAACTCAAACAAATCAACCTTCCTCTATCATTCTCTCACCTCAACTGACAATACCTCAACCTAATCCTCCTTTTTTTTCAAACAGAAATGATAGTATGCTGCTTCAAGTGTACCGCTCCAAATGACCATTCATCAATTTAATTTTTTTTTATTTTTTATTTTTACTTAATAATTAAGAAAGTAATTTTTAATGTATTAGTGTATTTTTTTATTTTTAAAAATATTTAAATATATAAAAAATATTTTAAAAAAGAAGAAGTAAAAAACAAACACATTTTTGCTAGGCGTCCCGGCCAGTGGTCATTGCTAGGGTGGCTAGCACTCAGTGGTGGACCTATTAAGGCCCATGCCCCCTCCCCCCCTAAAGTTTAAAAAAAAATTTAATATATATTAATATTTTATGATTTAATAAGATAATATTAATTTTATCTTGTATTGGTCCCCTCTCTAAAAAATTAATTTGGCCCTCTTTTACAAAATTATTTGGATCTTATAGATTATTTACTTATATTTTTTGCTATTTCGATAATATATTGTCTATAACATATGATATATTTTTTAAATACATAGATTGTATTAAACGTATTTGAATTTTATTTTAGATCTTATTATCTATAGTTTTATATCACACACAAAAAAAAGTGAAGAAATAGAATAAAAAACATATTTTTATACTTTTAGCTTCACTTGGCCCCATCTAAAACAAATTTCTGGTTCCGCCACTGCTAGCACTACTCTTTTTCAAAACCTCGGCCTCCTCCAAGTTCAAGCTATATCAGTACCATCAACGATGGAAAATGGTTGGTGCATGGTGGGGTTGATTGAGGAAATTAATATTGCATGAATGGGTGTTGATGATGGAGCTGGAGGATGATGCTTAGACGGTGGGTGACTTTGTTAGCATCAATCAACTCCTTGACGACAGACAGGACGAGATAGATTATTGAGATTTAAAAGGACCATAATGACAAAAAATCAATCCATATATTACATGTCAACAAACATGTCTTTAGATATATAATACATCAACAAAATAATTTTATCTATTAAATGGTATTATAAATATTTGCATCTCTGCCCCACGATCTTATAATATCAAGGAATCATGCATGCATGAGATCAAGTCAACATGATGTTGGCATCATTTTTTGATTTATTTGGGAAGTTCATAGCCTAATTCCTTCAAATGTATAATTTAAACCATCAGTGAAAAACTGAGCAGTTCTGTACAGTGGTCCAAAAGTTGAATTGCCGGTGGATGCAGGAATGCCTGGAGAACTGAGGGTGAGGTTGCCATCGAGGACCAAATCACCAACCCATCTCCTGCCATCCACATTAACGCTAGAATTCGTGCCACAATTTATCAGAACAGACTTGTATTGAGCTTCTCCAGTCACAAAAAAGACACAGATTATTACCAGAGACATTAGACCAAAGACTTGGACATCCATTACCGTTCTTCCTAAAAAATATTATACTCTTTTCAAGGGTAGAGGGAAAGATTCTAATGGAATAACTACAATCACCCGAGGTTCAAGGACATACAATCTACACAGAGCATAAAACTGCGGTTCCCAAATCACAATAACTACTTCATATCCTTGAAATCTAACTAGGATGCATAAGAAAATGCATAGAACAACTAGGTGTCCCGAGAGTGCAGCAGAAAATCAAGTTACCTTCATCAAACCCATCTGGGCATTTGCATTCCTCGTTCATTACCGTGGGAACTCTGAACAAAGAATGATTTAGAAAGCCCATGTCCAAGTCTTTATTGAATCAAACAATCTCCAGAACATTTCTTACTAACATGCAGATCTGACCAGTAAAAGAACAAGACTCGGAGGGCAGAACAGAGGTAGCAATGGAATGCAATCGATTCAAAGACAACAAATTTAACTCACTGGTGAGATTGATTAAAACCCAGGAAACGTATACAGTAAAAGAAGATGCTTGTGAGAGGTGGTTATATCTGATAAGAGAAATCTAGAGAAAAAAAAACATGGACTAGGTTGTTTATTGGAAACAGATTGGAAAAGTTCATTTCACCTGTCTTTATCCTGTACTGCTACAGAAGAGCCAAAGAACCTGACAGAAAGTTTGTACTTTTTTTTAATTATAAATGTAACTGTTGCAACAGTTGGCATTCTTTATACAAATCAATTCAAGTTTTGGTTCTTCATTACTGTTACATTTTATGGGTGTGATAGAGAGAGAGGGAGGTGTTTGGGTGCCAGGGATGGAAGGGGATTTCCATAATTTGAGAAATTGTGAGGTCACATGCCAATGTCCGGAAGATGATAAACAGTGCAATTATTATAGGAGTTTTTATAAGAGTATTGACATAGAAAGTGTCCAAGCCTCGTTGATTCATTTTAAAAAAAAAAAGGATGGTTTATTCTAAAATAATATATTTTTTTTAAATGAAGGTTTTAAAAATTTATTTATTTTTTAAAAATAATTATATAACGCTTTCACGTTCATAAATATTTTCTTTTTATTATACTCAAGCCGAAAATTTACCCCTGATTTGCCAATTCTTAGAAAAGTTGTCTGTACCTTTTTTTTGTGTCCTTGCCCGTACCAAGAGTACCCCAATTAGGTCCTACCTTAGCAGGACTTCTATATTCATTATTTCCATCAACCCATATTATTTTTTTCTTATTTTGATGTAATAAAGTTTGTTATTAGTTTTTTTTAGATAAATTGCAATTCTATTTTTAATCCACTTCTTATCAAGGCAGATTTTGTATTTCAAATAAGAGAAATTCTATTTACAGTCTCTCAGTTGGGGACTATATGTGCAGATCCTTTATTAAATAAAAACAAACTTCATTTTATGAGAGATATTTTTATAATTTTAAAAAATTTTAAAGATAAAATTACTTAGGCCTGCATTGCAGTCCCCATTTGATGAATGAATGTAGCATTGCTATTTAATTTAAAAATTTTATGTATAATCATTTTTATATACTTTTTACATACTCCACTAATGTGATTGACTGCATCATTTTTTTTAATATAAAATAAAGGTTGAGTTCTGCCATATCAGTAGAGTGTGTAAAAAAAAACGTATAAGTGTCTATACATGGCATTACTCTATTTAATTTTGATGACATTAATTTTCTTTTGGGAAAATTGTTTATTTTATTTATAGATTAATTAAGATATAAATTGTGAAGAGGGAAANTATACGTTTTTTTTTACACACTCTACTGATATGGCAGAACTCAACCTTTATTTTATATTAAAAAAAATGATGCAGTCAATCACATTAGTGGAGTATGTAAAAAGTATATAAAAATGATTATACATAAAATTTTTAAATTAAATAGCAATGCTACATTCATTCATCAAATGGGGACTGCAATGCAGGCCTAAGTAATTTTATCTTTAAAATTTTTTAAAATTATAAAAATATCTCTCATAAAATGAAGTTTGTTTTTATTTAATAAAGGATCTGCACATATAGTCCCCAACTGAGAGACTGTAAATAGAATTTCTCTTATTTGAAATACAAAATCTGCCTTGATAAGAAGTGGATTAAAAATAGAATTGCAATTTATCTAAAAAAAACTAATAACAAACTTTATTACATCAAAATAAGAAAAAAATAATATGGGTTGATGGAAATAATGAATATAGAAGTCCTGCTAAGGTAGGACCTAATTGGGGTACTCTTGGTACGGGCAAGGACACAAAAAAAAGGTACAGACAACTTTTCTAAGAATTGGCAAATCAGGGGTAAATTTTCGGCTTGAGTATAATAAAAAGAAAATATTTATGAACGTGAAAGCGTTATATAATTATTTTTAAAAAATAAATAAATTTTTAAAACCTTCATTTAAAAAAAATATATTATTTTAGAATAAACCATCCTTTTTTTTTTTAAAATGAATCAACGAGGCTTGGACACTTTCTATGTCAATACTCTTATAAAAACTCCTATAATAATTGCACTGTTTATCATCTTCCGGACATTGGCATGTGACCTCACAATTTCTCAAATTATGGAAATCCCCTTCCATCCCTGGCACCCAAACACCTCCCTCTCTCTCTATCACACCCATAAAATGTAACAGTAATGAAGAACCAAAACTTGAATTGATTTGTATAAAGAATGCCAACTGTTGCAACAGTTACATTTATAATTAAAAAAAAGTACAAACTTTCTGTCAGGTTCTTTGGCTCTTCTGTAGAAGTACAGGATAAAGACAGGTGAAATGAACTTTTCCAATCTGTTTCCAATAAACAACCCAGTCCATGTTTTTTTTTTCTCTAGATTTCTCTTATCAGAGATAACCACATCTCACAAGCATCTTCTTTTACTGGATACGTTTCTTGGGTTTTAATCAATCTCACCAGTGAGTTAAATTTGTTGTCTTTGAATCGATTGCATTCCATTGCTACCTCTGTTCTGCCCTCCGAGTCTTGTTCTTTTACTGGTCAGATCTGCATGTTAGTAAGAAATGTTCTGGAGATTGTTTGATTCAATAAAGACTTGGACATGGGCTTTCTAAATCATTCTTTGTTCAGAGTTCCCACGGTAATGAACGAGGAATGCAAATGCCCAGATGGGTTTGATGAAGGTAACTTGATTTTCTGCTGCACTCTCGGGACACCTAGTTGTTCTATGCATTTTCTTATGCATCCTAGTTAGATTTCAAGGATATGAAGTAGTTATTGTGATTTGGGAACCGCAGTTTTATGCTCTGTGTAGATTGTATGTCCTTGAACCTCGGGTGATTGTAATTATTCCATTAGAATCTTTCCCTCTACCCTCGAAAAGAGTATAATATTTTTTAGGAAGAACGGTAATGGATGTCCAAGTCTTTGGTCTAATGTCTCTGGTAATAATCTGTGTCTTTTTTGTGACTGGAGAAGCTCAATACAAGTCTGTTCTGATAAATTGTGGCACGAATTCTAGCGTTAATGTGGATGGCAGGAGATGGGTTGGTGATTTGGTCCTCGATGGCAACCTCACCCTCAGTTCTCCAGGCATTCCTGCATCCACCGGCAATTCAACTTTTGGACCACTGTACAGAACTGCTCAGTTTTTCACTGATGGTTTAAATTATACATTTGAAGGAATTCGGGGCAACTATTTTGTTAGGCTCCATTTCTGTCCCTTCTCCTCTGAGGCTTATAATGTGAATGAGTCTTCGTTCAGTATCGTGGCAAATGGATTGAAATTGGTGTCAGAATTCAATGTTCCTGGAGAGATATCACACAAGAATTCGTACTTGCAGAGTTCTGGAGGTAAGTCAAGTTCGTTCTTTTTTATTAAAGAGTACATTTTACCTATCAATATGGATGTTCTCGTAATAGAGTTCGTTCCAACCAAAGGATCATTCGGGTTCATAAATGCCATTGAGATTGTCCCTGTGGTGAATAAGCTTTTTTCAGACCCAATAAGTAAAGTGGGTGGTAATGGTGCTAGTCTGAATTTGACCGGAAGGGGCATCCAAACTATGTATAGGTTGAATGTTGGAGGTCCTGAGATTAAATCCAATCAAGACTCAGATCTTTGGAGAACATGGGAAGTGGATTCCAGCTACATGATTACAGCAGATGCTGGTTCAGAGATAGAAAACAGTTCGAGGATCACCTATGCTTCACAGAATGATTCCTCAGTGGCTCCTTTTCTTGTTTATGAAACAGCAAGAATAATGTCCAACACTGAAGTCTTGGAGAAAAGGTTCAATATGTCATGGAAATTTGAAGTTGATCCCGATTTCGATTATTTGATCAGATTACATTTCTGTGAGCTGATTTATGATTCAACAAACCAGCGGATGTTCAAAATCTACATAAATAACAGGATTGCGGCAGATAATTTCAATATTTTTGCACGAGCAGGAGGAAGGAATAGAGCATATCATCATGATTACATTGATGCTGTGTCATCCAGAACTTATACACTTTGGATTCAACTCGGTCCTGACACAACAGCTAGTGCTGCAGGAACTGATGCTCTCTTGAACGGGCTGGAGATTTTCAAGCTGAGTCGAAATGCAAAGCTTGCCTATGTAGAGTCGTATGATTCTACTGGGAAGTCAGTGGACAATTCAAAAAATAGAATTCTTTGGGTGGGAATCGGAGCAGGTGGAGCTTCTGTTGTTATTCCTGTGGTGTTAATTGCTTTTGCCTATTATTTCTGCAGAAGCCAGAGAAACAAAATGGCCGATACCAAAAGCAACTCTCCTGGTTGGCGGCCACTTCATTTGTCTACTTTAAACAGCATTGCTAATGCCAGGGGTTTAGCTGGTAGCCAAAAGCCATATGGGTCTATGGCGCCTACTAGGGTTGGCAAGAGGTTTACATTTGCAGAGATTCGTGCAGCTACAGATAACTTTGATGAAAATTTAGTAATTGGAGTTGGAGGATTTGGTAAGGTGTACAAAGGAGAGATTGAAGATGGCGCCCTTGCAGCAATTAAGCGAGCAAACCCACAATCTAAGCAAGGGCTTGCTGAATTTGAAACGGAGATTGAGATGCTTTCAAAGCTCAGGCATAGGCATTTAGTCTCCATGATTGGGTTTTGTGAAGAACAAAATGAGATGATTTTGGTTTACGAGTATATGTCAAATGGGACACTCAGAAGTCACCTCTTTGGTAATGACCTCCCAACACTGAGTTGGAAGCAGCGATTAGAAGCATGCATTGGTGCTGCACGGGGACTTCATTACCTTCATACAGGAGCAGAGCGTGGAATAATCCACAGGGATGTCAAGACAACCAACATACTTTTAGATGAAAATTTTGTAGCAAAAATGTCAGATTTCGGGGCTGTCAAAAAATGGTCCTGCTTTGGACCACACCCATGTTAGTACTGCAGTCAAAGGAAGCTTTGGATATCTGGACCCTGAGTACTTCAGACGACAGCATTTGACTGAGAAATCTGATGTTTACTCTTTTGGAGTAGTATTGTTTGAAGTTGTTTGTGCCCGGGCTGTTATAAATCCAAGCTTGCCTAAAGATCAGATCAATCTCGCTGAGTGGGCAATGACGTGGCAACGACAGAGATCACTAGAAACCATTATTGACCCACAACTGAATGGAAATTATTGTCCAGATTCCATGAAGAAGTTTGGGGAGATAGCAGAAAAATGTCTCGCTGATGAGGGAAAGAACCGGCCAACAATGGGGGAAGTTTTATGGCATTTGGAGTACGTCTTGCAACTCCACCAAGCTTGGTTGTCCACCAATAGTGGAGAAAATTCCAATTCCTTTTCAACTGGTAAGGCTTTGGGGGTTTTAGAAGAGGGAGAAGCAGAAATGAGGCAAGAACCACCCAGCTCAATTGAGGAAATTGATCTAGAAAACATAAGGTGAACAAGGAAAAATCTGCAACAAGAGGAATTCTTCCACGACTGGTGTCATAGGGTCTCACAGCCTAAATGATCAGGGAGGACTACATATTTTATTCAATTACATTGCTTCATAAATTCGTTCATATCTGTTCCCTTAAATTCAATATTATCTTTATTTTTTCCTGTTATTCATGTTAGCCTACTAGTGAGGGAGTAAATAAGGAGGGGATTCTTCAGTGTTCCAAAAATTGTACACATCTATGCTGCCACGTTGGATTCAGTTTTTTGGGTCATATTTTTGGTATCCTAATTACTTACTTACCCCATAAGCAAAACGCTCACTAACATCCTTAGTTGTATTCTCTCAAATCTCAATGATGTTTGTGTTGTGTGCAATTGCTTTGAAGAAAAGATACCTTTGAGGGGGGTTCTGTTTTATTTTTATTTTTTTTTCCTCCTAATCATCTGGCTAAGTTGGCTGCTTTCATTGTTTAGCCAAAATCATGATTGCATTTATCATGGCAGACTGCATCTCAGATCAGAAAAATTGAGGTGAATATCATCATTCATTCTACAACAGAATACTCCAAAATGGCTCTCCCCAACCTGTAGAAAGAAAGTATGCATCAGCATTATCATTATGCTATACACATAGTTGAGGCACCAAGCTTGTTTATAAATCATGCAGTGAGTCACGATTAATCCTCGTATAGCTGCACCAAATTTGTAAATTTACTTTTGTAAGATTTCTTTGTAGACCAAACATTTCTTCCGTTGTGATCTCTCCTAGCTACGCCGAGTTGCTTTGCTTTGTTTGTGCATGTCTGATTATTCTTGGACACAGACCCAAAGCCAGTGATTAAAGCAGTGGTTGATTGTCCATATTGTCAATTGGAAAATGCTAGGCTTCCCAATGGTTTTTACCGTTTGTTTTTACCGTTGTGCTTTTTTTATTTTTTTATTATTATTTTTTTTTACTTAATGATTAAGTAAATATTTTTTAATAATATTTTAATTTTTTTATTTTTTTAAAAATATTTAAAAATATTAAAAAAATACATATAAATAAATACATAAAAATAAAAAAATTTTATATCAAAAGCAGGAGCTCCCAGCGGTGTGTGTAGCACCACCCTTGTCAATTTGTCAGACATAATTGCTTATTTTTGAAAGGTCGACGAGATCATTATGTGGTAATCAAAGCATAGATAATAAATTCAAAGCAAGCTATTTAATTAAAGAAGCGTGGTCCCCGAGCATCACCTGGCCAACCTACCTTTGTTTACACGCTAGAAAGAACCTGCCATTTCAAGCATTTCTTCTTAAACAATGTATCCCAGTTCTATATACTCAAATTAATTATTCCTTGGCCTAACCGTTTTATACTAAAGAGTGCCATTGCAAATTATATCTTAAGATTTCATAGAGATTTTCTTACCCAAGATTTAGGCCCCAATTGGATACAAGAAGTGTCTCAACTCATCTCATCTCATTTAATCATTCTAACTTTTTTAAATTTACGTACAAAATATAATAAACAATTCAAAATTTTCGTATCTTAAAATAAAAATAATATTATAAAAACATATTCTAACAACTCATAACAGATTCTAGCACAAACAACAACTTCCAGCATTTAAAAAAGAGAAGTACTATAGTTATAAAGAGATCTTATAAAAATAAATTCATAAATCAACATGATTTTATATAATATATTATATCTATTTACAGTAAAAATAGTTTTATAATTCAACATACGACATTAATTCACGTAAGTTTATAAATTTATTTTTGTGAGATTTCTACGTAACTAAAGCATTTGACTTTCAAACAACGTATTCACAAATATGCTAGTTTCACAAAACACAATATTCCAGCATTTGAAAAAACCATATTCCAACCCATAACAGATTCCAGAATAATACAATACAATACAATAAATAAATACAGCCTATAACAGATTTTAGCACACTACAACATCTTCCGGCCCTTCATGACAATCAAAAATATCAAATTACTGTTTGACAGCCCACGCATCAATTTAGGCTCAGCTTTACAACCCAAAAAAAGAAGAAAAAAAAAAAAAGCAAAAAGCCACAAAATAAACTAGACAATAGTTGTTGTCCAATCCAAAATATATCACAATACAACCCAATATTTGTCACATGGTTACTGTCTAGTCACATGTATTTTTGGCACATGTGATTGGACAGCCACTAAAGTTAAAAAAAAAAAAAAAAAGTGTTTCATATCTATATTAATTTTAATAACAACAGTCCAAAATGTGTTAACAAACAGCTACACACCTCTAAAATGTTGAGATAGAAATGTAGATAATAATTAAGACATATTCTTTCAAATCTCGAAAATTTCCATTTGAAAATTTTGAAAATACTCTTATTACATTATATTCATGCCAACAAGATCTAATTTCATAATCTCCATATCGATCTTTTTCTTCTTAAGTGCAAGTAATTCAATTATATTATTCTCCATCTTGTTGTCTGCTAGTCTTCTCTCCATTATGCATATGGTTCTGTCATCGATCATGTGAATTAAGGCATCATTAAATTCAGCCTCTAAAACGTCTCTAACTTTCCTATTTCTTTCACTTTCTTTCTCAACCCTCTTGCCTGGAAGTATCTCAATAATGACCTCGGCTTTGTCATCCATATTGTCGTCTCCTAGTGGAGTTGAGTTCACAATAACTTAACGTTTTATAGGTGGTTTACTTTTCATTGACAGCGTCAATATATGTTGCTGCCATTTTGTCTAGTGTCTTAATAGATACTAGCAGTGTTCTATGGTGTAATTGGACTTCTCAATCTTTTTATACATGATTTTGGCCTTCTCGATCTAAAAAGTTCAGGTGAGAATGTAAGTATGTAAATGATTAGCCAAACAATTAGAAAATTAAAGAACAAACAAAATTTATATATTATCTTACTATGTGGCACCAATTGAATGCAATGATTCTTTTTGAGCTAAAGCAACTCAAAACTTATTTGTACAATTTTAATACTCATAATAATATTCAGAAATTCTCTCAAACATTTGTGTGAATTTTTTGTTAGTCTCTCGTATAGCATCAATGCTAATGTTGAGCCAAGCCTATACAAAGAGATTGTCTTTTTCTACGGTAAAAGACACGCCTCGTTGGAATTTCTTAGTGGGTGGCCATTTTTCACCTTCGAGCTGCGATGCTTGGAATACAATATTATCATGTATGCTATCAATTAGAGTTTGTTGATGCCATATCCACCACTTTGTAAAAGAGTAGTGAATAATGGATCTTCATCAAATAGTGTATCCATCCTTAAAGAGAGTATAATTTTAAGGAATCAAGCAATTTTAATATCAACCTAACATTACAATAAAACAGCCATGCAACTTGACAAACAACTTAAATGTACAAACAACCAATTAAATATACAAACACCCAATTAGCATGTACAAACAGCCATAACCACAAAGCATTCATATACATATGTTAAAAAATCTAGTTACATGCCCAACCCAAACTGTCCAGCAAGGTATAAAATTTCAAAGATTCAAGGATTCTAGATCAGTGTGAAACCATATTATGTTTGAAAAATTGTGACAGATTGTAATATTTTGTTATTATGCTTTGATCTTCTATTAGTTAGTGTAGTTGAAGTAGCTACAGGAGTTTGCATTCTTATTTTGACTCAAGCATTGTCACCTTCAGCTCTTCGAAATAAATCACGTACTCATTTGGAAGGGATTGCATATCTTTGTCTATCCTTGTTTTCCTATCCTTTTTTAAGGAGGACGGGGTATTGAAAGTCAAATTTCTTGGATAGGTGCTGTTAGAGATTTGCAAAGACGTGTTTATGTTATGTCCCTTTTTGAAGGTGAATCCATCTTGTATTGTTGCTAGCTCCCAGTGCCCAATATACACGTGAATCTAGAGTAAAAGAAAATAACAAAGAAGATTTAAGCGTTTGCGACTGTTTTAGAACTTTGGGTTTGCAGGTAATAAAGAGTTCACTATGGCTAGCTATCCATGCAGATATACTCTAGGAGTTTTCAACGTCTATTTTATTTTATTCTTGGAGCTAGGGGTGAACCAAAAAACTAGCTTCTCGGCCTTGCCGATTTTTTTGAACTCACCCGACCCGAAAATTAGACCCATTTGTGTTCAAAATCGAAAACGGAATTGTTGCATCCGTTTAGCTTTTTATCGGGTATTACCCATTACCTGAAACAAGACCAGCTTTGCTTTCTTGGATATTTGGAAACCAGAAGAAGTAGTCACAATTGTCGACCAGAGAGCTCTTGAGTATCACTACCATGTCGATGTCCTAGGAAATATCTCCCATGCCGAAAGAACTGGGATGGAAGAGAAGATAGAAAATGAATTGCAATCGATAAGGCAATACTAAAAGTGGGGGCCGAAAATTTCAATTTTGGGATTCAACCAATAAAACAAATAACTTGCAAATCCGATTTTGTATCTTCTCAGTTTTGGAATCTAGGTCCCTCAACAACCTGTTGCTCTGTGTCTTGGTCCTCTATAACTGGTTGGGTTCAAAGCAAAAAAGGAAGCCACAAATTTGAAACTCAACAGATCAAGGTGCATAGAAGCCACAAAAATTAGCCTTCCCTCCACCATACTCAACAGATCTAGACTCTTTTGGTAGAATGAAACTCCAAATCTTGTCTTTTCAAGAATAAGGCTTGTGTTTTTATTTTCCTGATTTGGCTTGAACGTTGTTACTCTTTTCTTCACTTCAGTTAGTTTTTTTTCCTTTTATCTTCTTTTTTGGCTTCTTGATTAAAAATTTTAAAAAAAATTATTAAAAAAAAACCCGAAAATATTGGGTCAAGTAATCGGGTGACAGAAACGGTTATGGAATTTTTTTTCCCTCAAAGTGCACTCATTTGGGTCAAGTCGAAATATTGAAAATTTGGGCCGGCCTGAGTCGGATGAACAAGCCTACTTAGAGTTTAACCTTTAGTTTAACCTTTTTTTAATGAATTCTCTATATTTAAACTGAGAGTATTTTACCATAATAAAAGCATAGTTTCAATTTTCTTTTATTTTAAGTTGTTATTTGATTTTCTAATTTTTTTACAATTGTTGTCATAGATGAGGAAATTGTGGTGATTTCATTCTTATAATAGACATAAGAAAAATATAGGGGAAAAACTGAATGCCATGAGCTAGCACTCTGTTTAGAGAGAGGCTCACAACCACAACACAAACCACAAACCACATTCTCACAATCACAAACAACAATATAACCACAAACCGAATTAAACACATCTTAAAGAAACCCATTCCAAATTTTACAATACTAAATACATATCGAAGAAATCCTAAAATCCAAAATTCTTATAATAAATCTACTAAACAAACAATATAATCACTATAGTCTATCAAAATAATCACCAACCACAAGTTCACAAGTATATATAAAAAAAATCCATAATAAAAAGAAAAATAGGCCCTAAAATTTTTCCTCTTGATTCGTATCCAACAAGAGGTGTAATGATGAGGGACATAAGCACTTTAGGGCTCATGGCTCTAACTGGTGCTACGTCATTGGAAAGTCCTTTCGGATATCGATTCTCGCCCCCACAAAATGAGCGGCGGATGGTAGCTTGCCATGTGAAGTAAACCGAGGGTATAGTTAAGGAAATAGAGATAGAGGAAATAGAGAGGAAAATGTGCGAAAAAAATTATAGGAATCGTAGGGGAAATGGAGAAAAATTTTCACAAGGGGAAATAGAGAGAAAATAAAATTGAGAGAATAGACAAAACCAAGAAACTGAGAGAGAGCCAAGATATCGATGGAAAATAGGGAGAAAACCGAGGGAAGAGAGAGAGAGGGTGGTTGGACACAAGAGAAAATAATAAACAATATGTTTGGAAAGTAACTCGCCAAACATAGCCCTAGACCCCGAGTTACTATAGTTCAAAGCCAATCTTATGTGAAGTTGCCTAATCTAATCAGATACATTTTATGTAATATAAGGAATTTGTAAATTTCACTTACATTTGGCTAAGCAAATACCATTACTCTAAAATCCCTCAAAAGGAATTTTGATCAACAAATAAAACACCAAACTAGACCATCCAGGTCCAATAACTTTCCTACTTTGCACTTTCTCAAATGCAATATTTACTCCTTTTTAGACTCACAATAATAACTAGACTTCTTTTTGCAAATGATCTCACATATAACATAATTGTGCTTTTAACCATTTGAGATAAAAGTTGTTAAGGCAATTCTCCCCTCACCAACAAGTCAATCATCTAGCAAATTACAATTGAGAGTGGTACATTTCCTATCTCATGATATTTTATTAGATTCAATAATATGTTAGCTAATATCATTTTTCAAAATGCAAAGCTTCATATCAAAATATCTGACAAGTAGTTCTTAAGGCAGGTTTGGCAAGTGAGATGGGACACTAAAATTCTCATTTCATTTCATCTCATCATTATAACTTTTTTAAATTTTCATACAAAATATAATAAATAATTTAACTTTTTTAGATCCCAATTCAACATTTTTCAAATCTCAAAACAATAATAATATTTTAAACTTTCATCTAAAACTAAAAATTCTCATCTCACTATCCGAGCCTATCCAAGTTACTTCTTAAAATTCATAGAATGTCAAGCCCCTACTAAGAAAATGTATCAAAACATCGTCATGTTTAAATTTTATGGGATTACTTTTGTATAATTCATTTGTAACTAAATTATTTTCCTTTAGTTTTTAGTT
Organism: Carya cathayensis; assembly: GCA_011037825.1. Lineage (NCBI taxonomy): Eukaryota > Viridiplantae > Streptophyta > Magnoliopsida > Fagales > Juglandaceae > Carya > Carya cathayensis. The sequence goes on along the minus strand of QGSO01000164.1, from coordinate 301,184 downwards.
TGTCAGAAATATATGCTACAAGCTAGTATAAGCGATTTATTAGGTCCTTATTGGTACTAACACTAGGCAGGCACCTAATGGGCCTTAAGACACAATTTGAAAGGGAAGAAAAGGGATAAAAAGAGAGGATATTTTCACCACAATTGGTGATTGGTAAGTTATATGGGATTAGCTTTTCTTCTAAACCAAAACATAGCTTTACAATAACATCACTCGTTTTCTCAAAATTTTGGTTATTTTTCTTCATTAGGCACTTCTAAACTAATGAATGCTTTGCGTGCTAGACAAGTTTTTTATTGCCAAGTTCCTTAAGTCATTATTAGCCTTTGGTTTTCTAACTCACCTAATGTTTCTATTAAAAATTCTATAACATAGTACAATAAAAAGTATTTATCTTGAGCGACAAATCATGGATCAAGTACGATTGTTTCACAAACTTTTTCACGAGTGTTATTCATCCAAAATCATCCTTCCTGGTAGTGGAGTGTGCTGCATGGTGAAAAATTAGAGCAACACTCACATATACCATAGCTTAAATGCTGGGGCTAGAGAAAACTAACACATATGAGAGAGAGATTCTATATGTGCCAAAGTTCATATGATTAGAGAGAATCAACACTCTATGGAGGAGGGCCTATATAAATAGCTCATTTAAATGTGGGAGCAACTGGCCTTAAAGATTGAAGAAATATAAGATCCTCATAATTAGTAGAGTGAAAAGGGCTTTCACGAGATGAGAAATGAAAACAATCAACCCCACAAGAGATTTGTGAATAAGTGATTATCTAATAATGAGCAAGGAATATCCGTCTTTCTACTAAACAAGATGTATTGAACCCATAATTCATTATATAATTTTTATGAATGTCAACTAAATATCGTAAGTAAATTGCTCCAAGTTGTTCAATTATTTTATAACCAGAATGATTCTTTGAAAAGTTCACTATGAGTTAGACTCAATATAATTTGATCAATCATTTTTTCTGTCATTAAGGTGGAGAACTGAATCAAGAATTATTTTTCTTTATCATCAATTAAATCATTGTTCAAGACCCAATAATCTATTTTATTACCAATCCAATCACTGTTTACTTTCTTTTTTCAATCAATAGATCTCTTTATTTATATGACTTAAATGTCTCTATGTTTTGAAAAAGTGATTCGATTGATTGGATTGGTATGATACTTATGAGTTCGATGAGATTGATATTCAAATATTTCTTTTTTATTTGATTTCTTCTCTTTGATTTATCTTTGAGATAGAATAAACATTTTGTATGTTATATAATTAGGGTAATGATCCATGAACTTGTTAATTCTTTTTATGATGCACAAACGGGAGAGTTTATTCAGGAAGTAAAAGAACTAGTGAAGTTACACGAAACCATCACAAGGGTTTATGTACTAAGAACGGGCAACATTTACGAGTTGTATCCGAAGACATGGAAAAAGATGTTTTTATGTCAACAACATAAGCCCTAGCTCATGGAATTGTTGATCTTGTAGTAGCATAATAAAAAATAACAGGGATTTCACAAAAATAAAAAACTGCAATTCAAAATTTTATCTTCTTACCTACTTGGGTTCGATATAGTATTATATTAATTAATCTATTAATATAGAATAATCTAGTAATATAACAATATTATTTCTTCACTTAGAGATCTAAAGAGAACATTTGTAATATATACTCTACTAAAGATATTAAGTTCGCATGGTAGGAATCCTAACTGTTTTAACATCAATTTTAATGGTTGGAGGCCTTATACAAGGTGTGAGATAGTCTAAAGCAATTGTCTAAGTTGCTAACATCGGTCCACCCTAATTTATACCCTGTTATGTTTGGGCACTTAGATGTGATATCATGGAATACTTTTCAATTTTTAATTTTTAATTTTTTTTTATTAAATACCTAATTATTATAATTTTTCAAAACTTTCAAATAAAAATAAAAAAACAATACAATTTTTTTAAATTTTTAAAAAAAATTATATTCAAAAAATATTTTAATTTTATAAAATTTTTATTCAATTTTTTGTTTCTAGTTTCCAAAATTAAATTATTTGGAGTATAAATTAAAATTTTTGAGAGTTTAGACTGTAAAGTTTAAAAAAAAAAAAAAAATCGATAGTTTTTGGGTGAAAAATGTAATTTCTACAAAAATAATCGACCAAATTTGAAATTTGAAGGGAAAAATGTATTGCAGGGAAAAAAGAGAGAGAGAGAAAATGGAACACGATAGGGTTCTAGAGCTAGCCATGCGTTCAGCTGACGCGAGGACTTGACTAGGGTTGGAGACTGGAGAGTACAAGTGCTGCGGCCATAGCTCAGGCACCACCACGTCCGCTGTCGCTTAGTACAAAATCCTAGAAATTTCCATTTTCTCTCAGTGAAACAATGCCGCCCAAAGCTTCGAAGTCGAAGGAAGCACCAGTAGAGCGGCCCATCCTTGGCCGATTCTCATCTCACCTCAAGATTGGGATTGTAAGTTTCTTCTTCTTTTTTCACGCCCTCTTTCCATTTCGAAATTAATTGTTTTGTTCTTTCTGTTTGGTCTCATTGAAAACACTGAAAAGGGAGTAAAACAGAAGAAATGAATCTCCTGATTTTAGACTTTCATCCGTACCCCTATTTTAGACTTTCCCCCTTGGTCTATATAGAATTGGAATTCAGTTGCATTCCACTTCTGCTGGTCTTTGAGTCCCTTAATTGCATGTTTCTTCGTGTATATCTGCCCCTTCTGGTTTCATATCCGATCACAGTATGCTGAAATGTCCCTACAAGTTCACGTTTTTATTGAATTGTAGATTTTGTTTGAATATAAATCATTGCTACTCTTAGTAATCTATAACTTATAAATTGTTGATGAGCCTTGAATTTTTGTTTTTTTTTTTAGGTTGGATTACCTAATGTTGGAAAATCGACCTTGTTCAACACACTTACAAAGCTCTCAATACCTGCGGAAAACTTCCCTTTCTGTACCATTGAGCCAAATGAGGCTCGGGTATACATCCCAGATGAGCGTTTTGAATGGCTTTGCCAATTGTATAAGCCGAAAAGCGAGGTTTGTGACTTAGCCTCTTGCTCATACTTTATGGAGATGTACATATGCAACTCTGGGAGGCGTCTTTGGTATTTTTTTTCATTTCTAATAAAAGCTACAGAGACTGCCAGCACTTTTCATGTAAATAGCAACTGTGGGAGGTGTGTTTTGGTATATTTTTTCGTTCCTATTGAAAGTTGTATGTACTACCAGATCTTTTGCCGGCATAGGAACATCTAGCATATGCTGTGCACGAGTGGCTTTGTGAGGTGTTTTTGCCAAAATCCATTATCTACAACTCCATGAAAATTTTTTATTCATGCATCATATTTAATATATCCACCTCGAGTTATATTGAGATTAGCCCGGTATTTATGTATCTATGTTGGTCTTGTTGATGCTGCATGCTCTTTATATGAGATTCAAACTTCTATTTCTTGTGACTCTCCTAAATGATGACGTTGGTGACAAGAACGGTCCAGAATAAAGAAATTAAATACTGCATAGGATGTATTGATGGGAAGAGTACCACAATTACTTAGTGAAGGATGTTGAAATTTCATGCCCATGATTAGTGAGTTCTACATTTTGTGAATAATCTATAGCTTTAAAAAGGGATAGCGCAAAAAATAAAAAATAAAAACCCTTGCTCTGTCCTTCATCAATTAGGTTCCTTAAAAATTAAAAATTCTGAGGCCTATAGAGAATGGAAGTTAGGAGGGGGTAGCATTATCTATGAGAGTGTCCCTTGGTTCACAACCAAGGGTTTCTCCAGAATCTGACTCAGGAACCTGATTCTGAAATATATATATACTTTTTTTCATGCAGTTTTGTGCACAAAAATGGAGCTTGTACTTCTTACATCTTATTCAAGTTATTTTCATGCTCAGGTTTCAGCATTTTTAGAAATCCATGATATAGCTGGATTGGTGAGAGGTGCTCATGAAGGACAAGGGTTGGGCAATAGTTTCTTATCTCACATACGTGCAGTTGATGGCATCTTCCATGTTTTACGTAAGATGCTTATATTTTTAGTAGTACATACATGAATGCTGACTCGATTTGTGTGGGTGTGGGTGTGAAGAAGTAATTCACTAGCTTAAATGACAGAATAAGAACAAGATAATGAATACTATCGATAAGAAATATTCATGGGTCGCAAGCATAGGAATGTTTTTTTACATGGTATTTGAGTTGGCATATAGTTCAGCCTATAGTCTTGGGCATAGTGTAGTTACCTGATTAGAGCAATTTTCTTTATTGTTTGTACTCCTTTGTGAGACCTATGGTGACAAAAGGGCTTTGCTCAGCTAACAAGATTGAGCCTCACAAGTCTAATCCATGCTTGAGTTCAAGCCCGGGCCTGGCACAATTATATAAATATAAATATTAGAGAAAATCTTTGTTATAGTAAAATGATTGCTATTTATATCAAAGCATAGTTAATTAAATATAAATAGGTTTGTGAGTCTACAAGAAAGCTTATCTAAGATTGGGCTTGGCTTGATTAGCAAATGAGTTGAGTTAGTAGTATGGTTGAGGTTAAGAGGTTTGATACATTTTTTGGTCTTGGGGTTTCACTCCCTTCAAGGTCCAAGATTCAACACCTTATGGGTGCAAACAATCCTTTGGGGCCACACCCCTTAGTGAAAAGCCAGCGATTTAACCAGTTCCGTGTAGGGAAATTTCCGAGGGTGCGGCGCACGGGACCGGGGTTTACTCTGCAGGGGTGGGTCCAAAGGGCCCTGTCTTGGAGAGGTTCCCCGACATAAAAAAGTAAAAAATAAAAAAAATAGTTGGAATATCAATTTTGTGAATAGTTTATTTTTTAGCTTTTATATTTTGATTTTCATTTAGCTAGTAACTTATCAAATAAAAAAATCATGTATCTACTGTAATTTAACAATCATATTACCTTATCACTTTTTTCTTTTCCCCTAGGTGCCTTTGAAGATCCAGATATTATCCACGTAGATGACTCTATAGATCCTGTGAGGGATCTAGAGGTTATTAGTGCAGAATTGCGGCTAAAGGTATGCTAATATTTTCTGAGGTTTTGGCTTTTTCTATTAACTTGAGTTAGGTATCTATGGCTTCCACCTCCATAATTCTTGTCAAATTTTTTTGATAAGTGATTTTTGTCAAATGCTTGTAAAGATGTTTCAATTATGGAGGGTTGATTAGAGTCTTATTAATTGTTGCAGCCCGTGGCTGATAGTTTTATTATTTGGTCAGCTTTCATATGGTATCATGTAGATATGGCTAATCCCTCCATTGGTTGAATTTTCATGATTTGTGTTGCAATGAAAATACGAAAAGCAATGAAAATATGAAAAAAAATTCATGGAAGGCTAAAGTTGCTGTTCTCAAGATGTTTATATGGTGAGAGAAGGAGAAAGAGACATGGCATGGAAAGGATATGAGTGGGTGATTGGTGTCCTATGAATGCTTAAACAATGGTGTGTTTGAGAGAGAGATGAGACAAAGGGAGAGAGGAACACATTCCAACTCCACTAAAGGATTTTCTTTTGTTTCATGCAATTATTTGTTAAAGGAAAATGTCAGAAGCTACCCCACTATTCCAGATCCCACCATTATCCCATTCTATTGACGTGATAGTGTCTAGAAGTCCTTTGATCAAGATTGTTAAAAAAAATGATTAAAAATCCAGGCGTTATCAAACATTGCCGTGTTAACAGGTTGAGATTTTCTCTTGTATGCTTATTATGTACTTGGGCTATGCCTATTTACTTGATTCAATAAAACTTTTTTTTACTTAAAAAAAAATACAGAGTGAGATCATGGTGGGATGGTGGTGTAGTCCCATGTTTTGCTCTATGTTACCGATGGTTATAATTTATATACATTTGGACTTATGGAGGCATTATGACTTTGTTATTTGTAGAATTTAGAAGGTTTATGCTGTCCAAAATCCCGAACTGATTTTTTTTTTTTGTATGGGTAGCATTACAAAAGATATTTTAATTAATTGTTTGGGATTGGATAAATTTATGAATTTTAGGAATGAATTGCACTCTTAGATGGTGTGTAAGGTACTCAAAGGAATCTATTTTATGGTGTATGAGTAGAAGGTTCTTTACTAGCATATGTACCTATAAAAAAGTTCTTTTCTAACATATACTACATCATGTATGAGTTCATATCTATCAAATCCCTTCTCATCTCTGTACCACTTCAACCAAATTCAAAAGCTATTGTTAGCAACCATCCATACATGAAGGGATTTGTTATAAGTGGCTTTTAATTCTATCACCTTCGTCTCGCAATCTTGAAAATTGTGAGCATTGCTTTCCCACCAGATACACAATGTTAAGCACAAGAGGACCATCCTCTAGATTGCTAAATTGCCATGACTTTCCAATGGACTTCTGCAGCACTATTCCGTTTGTATGACGTGCCTTTCTCTAGGTATCCAAAGTTGAAATCTTCTCCAAGGCTATTGACCATACGTAAATGCTATCCTTGAAAGTATGTTAGATCTCCTAATACCCTTCCATGGAAAAGAAGGGCTAATGAGGGGTGAAGCATGTGATAAATAGATCTGACCTCGAAAGTCCATCTTTTGGAGAGGATCCAACAAATTTTTTCATTGCCATCTTCTTCAGCCCATGGGAATACAATAGAGTAAGGAACAAAGGTGACATTGATATAGTAAAGGTGACATTCTGCTGTGAAGTGTCATCAGAGATTTGTAAATGATCTGCCCACCGAAGTCTCCTTACAACAAGATATGCTAAACGACTAGTGACAAGAGATACAGCTTTGGGAATGTTGGAAAAGGATGTATTTATCCGAAGGTGGTAGGGTCACTCTAATGAAGAGCACTCTTTCCTACTTGCCAACCTATTTCCTATCATTATGTCCGCTTCCCATCAAAGTGGCTCATCGCATGGAGAAACTCCAACATGATTTCTTATGAGGGTGGGGGATCAATGATGAGTTCAAATTTCACTTGGTGAAATGGGCCAAAATTTGCTCTCCTATTCAAGGAGGTTTGGGTATTCAGAACTTGCAGTTTTTGAGCAAATCTTTGCTTGGTAAGTGGCTTTGGAGATATCACAATGAGAGGGGGGCTTTGTGGAGAAGTATCATTGAATTGAAGCATGGGGAACCACGAGGAGGATGGTGCACCAAGGAGGTGAGTGAGCCTCATGGTGTGGGGCTGTGGAAACATGTAAGAAGAGGTTGGGACTCATATTCAAGATATACTTGCTTTAAAGTGGGTGATGGATCCAAAATTAAATTTTGGCTTGATGTATGGTGTGGCAATATGCCGCTCAAGGAAACTTTTCCACAAGTTTATGGCATAGCAAGCATGAAAGAAGCCTCAATTGCAGACCTCTTCATTCTCTTTGAAGGCACTCCACAATGGAATGTCACATTCCCTAGAGATGCACAAGATTGGGAAATTGAGGCTTTTTCGGAGTTCTATAACCTAGTGTACTCCACCCGGTTGTTGGCGGGAGTTGAAGATACGATCTTTTGGTGCTCTTCTAAGATACGGAAGTTTTTAGTACGCTCCTTCTACAAAGCCATGCATTGACAATGCATGGTACAAATTCATTCCCATGGAAGAGTATTTGGAAGACAAAGGCATCCCTAAAGGCAAAGTTTTTTGTATGGACGACTTCCATGGGGGAAGATCCTCACTCTAGACAATTTAAGGAAACATCGAATCATAGTCTTGGATTGGTGGTGCGTGTAAAAAGAGTGAAGGGTCGGTTGACCATCTACTCTTTCATTGTGAGATTGCCAGGACATTGCAGAATGAAGGTTTTGCTCAAGTGGGATTAGCTTGGGTGATGCCGAGACGGGGTGGTGGACATCCTAGCTTCTTGGAAAGCCATTTAGGGTAATTCTTATATTGGATCTATTTGGAAGATGGTTCCAATATGTTTATGATGGTGTATTTGGAGGGAGAGGAACGAAAGAAGTTTTGAAGATCACGTGCGATCAATGGAAGAGCTTAGAAGTCTATTTTTCAATACTTTACTCCATTGGTCGGTTGTAATTGATTTTCATGGCTTGTGATTTCATGATTTCCTTGTATCTCTAAACTAAGCACGCATAGGCTTTGCTCTTGTGTATATCCTGTATATTTGGGCTTTTGCCTACTCTTTTGATCAATAAAATTGTTTACCGATTTTTACCGATTAAAAAATTAAAAAAAAAGGTCGATTGCACATCATGCCAAAATATGTTGGACCCATCACCCACCCTGAATCCAACAAAAGGAGGGAAATCCTCCCAGTCCTAAAATTTTTCTCATGAAAAAAAATATTTCTGCACCCAAATCTTGACACCCCTTAATGCCATTAGAACACGACCCTGTCCACATGCTACCATATTTGACATACAGAACCAATCACCACAAGTCCTCCCTCTCCGTGGCATTATGCTCTAATCATTTCCCAAGAAGACTCTCTTAAACATAAGCAAGTTTCTGACACCAAAACCCACCTGTGGGTAGCCCAAGTGGTAAGGGCAAACTTGTGTGCATGAGACCCATGTCACAAGGTCGATTTCTCCTAGGATCAAATTGCAATTTAAGTGGGAGGCCATTGTGGTGGGTTGCTGTGCTAGTCTCCCTGGGGGTTTAGGTTCCATGGGTGAGTCATAAGGTCTGTCCGTGGGGCAGTTCCCCTGTCATTAAAAAAAAAAAAAATTGTTTTGACACCAAAACATCTTGAAGTCACCAGAATGCAGATCTTGATTAAATATGATCTGCAATTTGTACTTTATGTTTAATTTCTTATTGTCTCAGTTTTTTTGCTCCTAATTATGATTTTTATGTTCAATTGTTATCTTTTCTCAATATCCTTGTAGTGTTGCCATCAGTGTCTTTCTGAATTGTCTGCCATGTTTCTTGATTTGGTATAAAATGTATACATTGAGACAAATGTTCTGAACCTTGCTTCTTTTTCTTGAATTAACCATAGGATCTTGAGTTTATGGAGAAGAGGATAGAAGATCTTGAAAAGAGCATGAAGAGGAGCAATGACAAGCAGTTAAAAATAGAGCATGATCTCTGCGACAAGGTTTGTGTTTTGATAGATTAAAATAGGTATCAATACTTGAATGTGCAACCTTTCTGTTTGTGTATTAGCAAGTCGTATATCTTGTTTGGAAATGTTGAAGTAGTTGAAAAGGTTTCGATAGCACACAGTCTTGCTTTAACTCTTATTGGTCAGTGTCATCCACTGCTATCGATGGTTTCTTTGCAGATTGAGTTAAATAAATTTTTATGAGTAAGATAAAGGATGGTACCCATAAAGATAAAAGAGGATGATACCCCAGTACGCAAGATGTATACATGAAATCCAAGTTAGATAATTAATTTTTTGTTTATTTATTTTACAGCTGTATGTATTCACTTGTAACCATTTATGTTTAAATTTATTTTTTAAGCATCTATATATAAAATGTGATTGCATTACTTTCCAAAAAAGGTCATGGTCCAACTATGTTGACATGAATGGACAGTATTCTGAAGAGTAAAAAAAGTGGGTGTGGTCATTGGGAGACTCTCAAGTACTTGATTACTTGAGACCAATGGAATTAGAACATTAAATGAACCACTAGTATCTGAGAGGATGCCAATTAAGCTTTCTGTTAAAGCATGAAATTTGATTTCTTCGAGCATTTTTTTGGAGAAATTATTAGATACTCCCAGAGTATAGACATGTGGCACTTCTTTCCTATCATAGGATGCCACATCAATTAAATTGATGCTTATATAAACAATTTTATTTACATGGCATGTGATAGGATGGTAGTACCACATCATCTCTACCCCAAAAGTACCTAATAATTTTCCCCTTTTTTTAGCATTTTTTTTTTTTTTGGGTATCATACTCTTAAGATTTTCTAAAGGCTTTAATTTCTGTAGTAATCAAGCATGCCTGTATTCTCCAAGTTTATTTGCACACGGTGTTATAGAATATTGAATTCGTTCTATATGGTGTACGTAACAAAATGGCGGTGTTCATTTCTACAGGTCAAGGCATGGCTCGAGGATGGAAAAGATGTCCGTCTTGGGGAATGGAAAGCTGCTGATATTGAGATTTTAAATACTTTTCAATTGCTTACTGCGAAGCCTGTTGTTTACTTGGTGAGTTGTGTTCTTCATGATAATAGGATAATCTTTAATGGTCCTGGGTTAAGTTAGCCATGTTTGTTTCCTAATATCTTTATTTTTTGCACCTAGGCCTTGGCTCAGTAAACTTAGGTTCAAGTCCTAGCCCCTCACCCTGCCCTAAAAACAAATCTAGCCAGTGTTCCGATGACTCATAATCAGTTTTGCTTAGTTTAGGCTTTGACTGAAAAATATGACTACAAAATCATGGACTATTCATGCAAATAGAAGCCTAAATGGTCTCCCTGCCCACCATAAACGAGGCGTTGAGGGTGAGGCCATGAATTTGATTCCCTTCAGTTGTATGAATTATATTTATCCATAGAAAAATGTTTATGGATTGTATTTTTTGGAATAAAGGAAAGCTAGGTGAATATGTGGCATACTTCTTCCCTAGCAGATGAAATAACTGATGTTCTTGTGGGCTTGTGGGGGGAGGAGTTCCCATGCTAGATTAAAGGTTTCTTGATTCCTTGTACCATCTTCTATATCAAAGGCAAAAAGCTGCTAGAAACTTAAAATTCTTACTTATCACAAAAAGCTGTGCTAGAAACTTGAGGTGATACACACCTCAATCCAAATAAAGTAACCCCTTCTTGATCTATTTGGTCCACTAAAAGTCTGTTTTTGTGTGCCTAATAAGTTTGTCTAGTAAGTTGATTTTCTTTATGTGTTCGAGTCTATACGTTCAACAGAATCTGGGCTCCTGATTCCCTGTAATTTTTGTGTGGGTGCAAATTGCTTTTATATATAGTAATTTCAAGACGTGCTAGCCATCAATTATGTGTTTCTACAACAAGGGGCACAGGTGGAACTTAGTCATTTTGTGGGGAAATTCATATGGTTAATTTCAAATAAAAAGTAAAAGCTTGGATTGAGTGCTAATGAATATCGGGATATACAAGTAAATTCAACAAGAGATCTTACTGATAAAAAAAAAATCAATAAGAAATCTCACACCAACTAGATAATATATTTTTCAAGTAAAAATATCAATTGAATCGCAAATCATGTTTCATGAATAGAACAGTGCCATGGTTTGCTTTGTAAAACTAAATTAGTAATTTTCTCTCTAAATAAGGTTTTCCAAGGTGAAAAGATAGTTGCCTTGTAGCATCTCTTTTATCAGGCGAGCATTTACAAAGGAAAAGTACTCCGTATTTTCTTAGATTTAAAACATAGTAGAGAGATATTGTTGTGTATTATATGTTGGGAATGAACTGAGTCATATTTAGTTTAGAAAATGAAAATCTTGTGTGATCATAATTATATCCTATTTTCTCTACAGGTTAACATGAATGAGAAAGATTACCAAAGAAAAAAGAACAAATTCTTGCCAAAGATTCATGCTTGGTATGTCCTGTGTTTTTCTCGAATTATTATCTTGATTTTTTTAAGCTTATCTTTTTTATGGTCCCCACCCCTCTCCCCCGCCCGCAGGCGTCTTACTCTGTTTTTGTATGTGTGGCTACCTGGTTGTGCACATCTCTTTGTTACCCTTAAGATTTCTCTCCAAGAACTAGGCAATGTGTTCTCCTTTGTGTTTGTGCATGCACTTGTGGGTGTGTTTCTGCCTGTGTTCTGCTATCTGAATACTCTCAAGATGTCTCATCATAACTTAGGTATTATGTTCTCTTCAAAAGATAAAAGTATATGGTGTTTATCTGCTCTAATGCTGCTATTTGGTAACAAAAGTAACCCATTCGAAACATGGTTGGAATCAACCCAGCAAAAATGATTAAGATTTTCTGAGTTAAAAAAATGGGAAAATGCTAATCTGCCCCCATCAACCTTACTGCTCAACATGGCATGCCACGTGGTTAGTTATTAAAAAAAGGAAGCAGCACAGTAGGACGACCCAAAAAAATGTTGTAAATGTTGTACATGGTTCTAATGGAGTCTTCAGCTTTAGCTTGCCCGTGAGGCATGGTCCTAGTGGAGTCTTAAGCTTTAGCTTGCCCGTGAGGCATGGTCCTAGTGGAGTCTTAAGCTTTAGCTTGCCCGTGAGGCATGGTCCTAGTGGAGTCTTAAGCTTTAGCTTGCCCGTGAGGCATCTTTACACTGCAACTATCCATATCTTGTACTCACCCCTTGTGCTTGTAATACAATTGGTTTTATAAAATAACTCAGCTATAAGTCCAGACTATACAGTTTTCATGTGATCCATTAACTGCAGAATTAAGGTTGGAGAATGGTTTGTTATGCAATAATGTCATGATTCAGAGCTGTCTTCAAGTTGCTGGGTCAGTGCAGTAGGCACCTTCTCAGGGTGATCGGCAGCTAATTTGTCATCTTTTTTTTTTTTTTTTTTTTTATAAGTAAAAGTAAAATTTTATTGATAGAGCTAATTTATCATCTTCTTTTGCTTACATTAGACCTCTGGTTTGCTTTCATATTCAAACTTCAAATGCCCACAGAGAGACTCCAGTTTCCACTTTTCTTCATCATAATTCGCCTTCGGTGTGATCATGTGGCCCTCTTGACTTTCAATTAGTATGTCTTGGCCTTCACACACACTATAGGGCATAATGCAAGCTGTCTACCCAGTGCAGTCCTTTCATTGAGTTTTAAATTTCAGGAACTTGACTGGGAAGTATGTTGTTATACTGTGTATTAACTAACTGTCTATGAAATATTCAAGCAACAAGAATGCATGTGGAATTAGTTGTCAGAGGCAAACCAAAGTACCATATAGCATGGTCCTGAGCTGACCATTTTAACACTGAGCTTACTGCATCTTAACAGACCTAAAACTTGCTAACTTGTAGAAAAGTCTAGGAAGCAACTTAGTGCATTCTGTCTACACTATATATTGCTGCCTTATCTTCCTTCAACTACTTGATAGTTGTAAGCCAATTCATCTGTTTCTTATTTATTGCCGCTATGTTACTTTTTTATGTTCTTCATTTTCTTCAAGATTTGCTTTTTGTTGAAAGAAATCAGAGTCCAATAATTGCGTTTATTATCAGGGTGCAGGAACACGGAGGTGAACCGATTATTCCTTTCAGCTGTGTGTTAGAGAGAAATCTTGCTGACTTGCCAGCAGATGAAGCCGCAAAATATTGTGAGGAGAACAACTTACAAAGGTTAGTCCAAACCTAGTAAGATGTGTGTCAATGAGGTACAGATGACTGCTAACATTTGATGTAAATGTTAGGAACAAAATTATGTGGTCTGTGTTTCAAACTTAACATGAATTTGAGCCTGGTCATGTGCTGACTGACCATTGTAAACCTATTAGCATTTGACTACTGCTATTATGCTCTCTTATTTTGAAAGGGACCCTGTACTTTCCTGCTAACTTTCCCGTAAATTATTCAATTCTTTCTATTTCCCTCATAATAAGGTTGAAGTTTCAAGTAGGGCTATGCCCATTTTTCGTAATTAGACGCATTCTCTTGTATACTTCCTGTGTACTTGGGATATTTTCGTATTAATCAAATTTCTTTTAATTATCAAAAAAAAGTTGAAGTGGGTAACTGCACTACAACTTTGGGTGCATACTGTAAAGTGGAGTACCAAAGACAAATCTTACTTTGGTAGTGTTTTGTTTATAGTTCTTTTTTTCCTATGAGAAATATAGGGGAACTGTGACATTATGAGAATGAAATTGGGCTCCAATATTAATGATAGTTATTTACAAGTGGAGAAGGGGCTCATTATGGTTACGTATTTCGAACGTTGCTTTTGATCTTGGTTTAGAAAATCTTGAATTGGAGTGTTCTCGTTTCCGGAGGTCAGTATCTAATATGCTTCACTGCCCTAAAGAAATCTTGGAATGGGTTTGAAATTATTGCAAGCGGCTGGAGTTTGAAAATTTTTCTCAGTTGTCTAAAACATTCTTGCCATATCTGGTTTTTCTTTCCAATTATTTGCTCATCATGTTTTGTCTTCAACTTTCCTGAAATAGTATTTACTGGTCATGCAGCGGAGATAAATAGTAAATGCGTAGTTAACTGACAACTATGTTTTACTTTGCTACAGTGCCCTTCCAAAGATCATAAAGACTGGTTTTTCTGCAATCAATCTGATATACTTCTTCACAGCAGGAGCTGATGAGGTAATGTAACTTCCTTTTCTTTTGTTTGCTGCTGTCTTTCTCATTTTCTAACAGTGACTTTATTGTTGGAGTGTTTTTTTCTCATCTGTCTTACTTTCAGTATCTGAAGTTATTGAACCAAAGAGTCTCCACCATCATCAACCCATCTTTAATGATTTTTTTACGTATTTGTTGTACTGTGTTCCTTATCATTGCTTGGAAGCATTAATGGTTGAATGTCCAAATAATGACATTTTGTAGGTGAAATGCTGGCAAATTAGACGGCAGACAAAGGCTCCTCAAGCTGCAGGGACCATCCATACTGACTTTGAGAGAGGATTCATTTGTGCCGAGGTTGTCCCTTGCTCATATGTATTTATGTTGTCTTTATTTAAATTATTGTTGGTTCTTTTCCTTCTCTTCCAACAAGCTTCGAAAGTAGCTTTCACGTAATGACCATAGTTAACGTAGCCATAGACACTCTCGTCATTACTTTTCTGTGCCACCATTTAATACGTGTATTTTTTAGCCGTTGCCTTGACCTCTTCCTATACTACCACTGTCATACCTCTTTCCCTGCTAAAATCAATATAAGATGTTACCCTACTTTTAGTATAATGTTGATGTTGAAGTTTCATCAATCATGGTTTACTTTACCATGCTGTTAATTGCAAAAGGCATTACATGGGTTTCCTAGTTGTCAAAATAGCTCTAAAAGCATAACTGGGAACAAAAACTGCTTATCGCTGTCCAAACATTTCCCCTTTTGATACATACTTGATTTTATTTTTATATTTGTTTTTTATGTGCCTTAATATTTACTTGCATATAATGTGATAACATTTAGGTAATGAAATTTGATGATCTAAAGGAGCTTGGTAGCGAGTCAGCTGTGAAGGTATACACTTTAATCTTCAGATGTCAAGATATATGGTTACGAATATTTACATCCACCTTGCCATTGCTACCCAAATCTACCACGTGGCATCATCGAGGGTGCTACGTGTGAGGTTCATCACTGAATTCCTTTGATCGTTTCTAGTTGGGAAACTAATGCATACTGCAATTTTTTTTATTTTTCTTGCAGGCGGCCGGGAAATATAGACAGGAGGGAAAAACTTATGTGGTTCAGGATGCAGACGTAATATTTTTCAAATTCAATGTTTCCGGAGGTGGGAAAAAGTGAAATGATATATTTTTAATTGGCCGTTAAATTACTCTGGTGAGTTGGATATTTTCTTGAGTTTATATTTATAAACATTTTATCACCTATCACCCAAGAGGTGATAAAAAGAAGTACGAACTACTTGTATTCCTTGTTGCAGTTTGTGGAAGCACAAGTTTGTTAAACTTAAATCTAATGATCTCAGTACATAGAGAAATTTTTTCGATAGTTGATAGTTATTTGAACCAGGTCGAATGTGTTTGAAAATGGTTTTAGAGATATCTAAGGATTTGCATAAACAGATTTTGAGCATACTCTAATTATAAGTACTTTATTTAAATCTTTGGTGATCTTCATTGCCGGATGGATGCTTCGAACAAATGCTATAGCTGAACTTGAATTGAAGTGCGAGGTCCTCAAATCTGAAAATTAGAGAGTTAATTGTAAAACTAGTCGTTTGAGTTTTTCACTTTTTACAACTTGTGACGGCCCCAGGGGTTGGCTCAAGTGTAAAGGCCTTAGGCTTGAGGATATGTTCATTCCTCCCCTAGATCTAAGGTTCAAATTCTCTTAAAGTGTAAATAATCTCTAGGGGCTATCAGACTAGAGATTTTTTTCTTGAATTACCTGAAGTGCACTAGCGAGAAACTCTTTACCGAGAGCCTGTGTACCCCCTGGATTAGTTGGAACGCTATTCCGGACACCTGGTGTTAATTAAAAAAAAAATTACAACTTGTGACCTCAATTTTCTAACTTTTGCAAAATTAAATACTTGTTGAGTCTTCATGTTTTTGTAATTCAAGGCATCCACCAATCTTGTATTTGAAAATTAATGGGTAAGGTTGCCATATGGTATTAGCATGTTACGCGTTAGTTTAAATATATACATATATATTTATATATTTCATGTTGATTTCGATTTTGCAATTAACTAAAAAAAATCTCTTTACAAATCTCAAAATGCTTATAAAAAATCAATTAATGGATGTATGTTAAAGTTGGTCTTGAAATTGGCAGGGGGCAGGCTAAGTTTTAGAACCAGCCATGTCTGGTCCTGGACTCATGCTAAAGATAAGAAGTGGATATTAACCGTGTTTGGCATTTGTGATGATCAAAACTCATCCGTGCTCCTCATCATGATGCCTCCCACAAAGTTTCCCATGTACCATCTTTTTCAGAATTCGTTCATACTCTTATCAGTGTGTATAGTTAGAAGTTACTACATAATATCAGTACCACCCATCAAGAGATATATATAATATATATCCATTATATTTTCATATTTATTGTTGTATTTTCATATAATATATAAATGAATTCCTAGCTACGCCCCTTTGGACGAAATAGTCTAGAAATAAATTACGTAGAGCAACATCAAAATTTCTGCATGGTCGAGGTTACTGTTGTGGCTGTCCATTATGCTCTACCTTAAATTTCGTAGTCAAGGATATATAACTGGGTGACGTAATAATCAACTAGTCAATATTATTTTATGTAAAGTATTTGTTAAAGGATATTCAAGATTAAAATAAATAAATATAATTATCAATATATTTATATTGCTCAATTGAAGGCCAAAGTCACATGGCTTATACTCCAAATTGACTAATCAATGATACAATTGAAATCCCATTAAACATTATAGAAAGTAAGAACTTCTTAGTCTCAAGTAACGTGAAATCATGTATATCACTTATCCCGTTTTCACTTATCGAAATGAGATATCACAATATGTCCCATTATATTTCAGACATCCTCGTTGGGTCAGTCTATATAGGTGGCATATATATGTAGAAAATTCGTGCGTTACAAGTTCTTTACACACACATAATACAAAAGCGTATGTGAATATGTTGGCTTTTAAATCTTTATAGAGTCAAAGTTTCAAGCTTTAAAAATATTTGGTCTTCTAAGATTTGGAATGAACAAACTTTTAGCAAAATTGTGTGACCAGCTTTATTGTCCAACAAATCCTCGCACTTTACTTCTTTCTCCAGATAATCGCATAGCAGCTAATTTGAGCCAAGAATCATGGCTACACACATCAAATGTTGGTTGCGTCGTGTTGATTTATTGATGGAATTAACATATAGTTCAAAACTCTGCCACTCTCTCAAAAATGTCTTTTACTCTCTTCTTCCTCTCTCCCAACTACCATCACAACCACTCGCACTACCAGCCCATCCAACCACCACATTTACCACTTTTTGCCGTAGACCGTACTTATGGTAATCTCTTTTTTTCTTATTAAAGACATGTTCCACTGCCAGCCAGCACCCTCTACCTGTAACTAACAAAGATGATGGCCCAATGTGCATGATACACCTTCAATGCTTAAGTCAGTTATATGTGAAATGGGTTATTACCAAGATAATGATTAAGAAGAATTATGTTACTTGCGCATGAGGTCGACTTACTGTATATATAGACGTAGGTAGTTAATGATAGATACTTAGGATGATCATCCCATTGGGTCTTATATCCATGTTCTCTTGATTTGATGCTCATCTTGAAAATGTTGGATTCACCCCAACTTTTTTTTTATCAATTATCCATCCTAACTCCTCCAGTGATTACAAGATGGAGTCGTGTAGGTCGTTAAGACTCCAATGACCCAATCCTCACCATTCTCTGGGTTGGGCCTCTATGTTGGGCCCACCTCTTACCGAGGGCAACTCAAGTCCCTCCAGTTACTCTGCTAATTCCCTTTGCGTGGGCACAAGGGAATTAAATTAATGACAATGTTATCCCATTGGTCGAATGACCTTCCCTAATGTGAGCTATAACGACTAAATCTGTACAAACGTGGTGATCATTTAATAGGCACATGATCGACGCCATTTATGGGCAAGAGTCTAGTAACACCTTACTTGGAAATTCATTTTCTCGGGCCTCAAACATTTCAAACGTCAGTGACTTTTCGTGACACATGTCCCTCTCACTTAGCCTATATCTCATTTCCGTTACATCACCATATCGTGCAATGGTAATGCTATTAGTCCCATTTGATCTTCTTTACTCAATCACATAACCATTACTCCATTACTCCTTCATAGTCATCCTTCTGCCATCATTCCTTTTCCCTCTTCACATTATCTTATTCTTCCCCCAACATCTCTTCTTCTTCCCTTGTTGCAAAATTCCTTGCCTCCTTCGATAATGGCCCAGCAAAGCTCTTCATGACTTCCCACTCAGGATGCCCCAGAATTGTCTATTCCGAGAGAAGTTCCTTATTTTGAGGGCGTTGATTAGCACTCTATTCTCACCACCAAGGATCTTAGCAAGATGAGGAATTTTTATGAGATCCTAGAGTTCGTGATTCTTGAACTCCCCCATCGAGGTGCTATTGATGACGAAGGCTTCGTCGAGAAGGTAGCCTTGCTAGCTTACGCTTTCGCACATGGCTTAAGACTTCCTTTCATCCACCCCAGGCTCTTTTTTCCTTGGGCCTCAACATGGCCTAGCGCCAGGGTCTCAAGTGGAGGGGCATGCAGGTCCTTCCCACCCCTCTAATAAGGGTTATGTCTAGGATGGTTAGCGAATTGTGAGGTTTTTTATTTCTGGTATGACTTGTTATTTTCCTACCTCTCTCTGTCTTTTTTTTTTTATATATATATATGTGTGCAGATTGCTGCAAGACATAGATGAGCTGGCTACCTAGATCGTGGCAGGTTGCGCTGAGCTTGTAGAAGAGGTTCGGTCGATACATGTTTTTTCATTAAGGGCTAAAAAAGAGTTCAAATAGTAGAAAGCTGAAAGGGTTGAACTAGAGATCCTCCTTTAGCAAGCAGACGGTAATGCCCACTCACTAGTGGGCGATGTGGAAATCCTCCATGAGGAGGCGTCTAACCTTCGTGGCAAGGGAAGTCAATGTCCATAATAGCTTTAAGCTAACGCTTTGAGGGAGGAGAGAGATTCTGCTTGAGCTCAGTCATCTAGTCTCCGGGAAGAATTCAATTCCTCTTAAGAGGAGTTGCGGCTGCCAAGCAACGCTGCATTGAGCTTTCAAAGGTAGCGATGAATGCCGAAGAATGTCATCGACATGCTGGACTTGAGCTCTTTCAAGTGCGGGGGGCTTTGGAGGAGCTTTCCTAGAGGCATTCCACCATGAAGAAGGATCATGAATGGGCGAATGTGAATCAGTAGAAGCTGGACGACTCCCTCTTGCACGTAAACAAGAAGGTTAAAAGGCAGGATTAACAAATTTTGGAACTGAAATTGGTGCTAGCAGCTTCTAAGAAAGAACTTGTGTGCCTATCACTACAGATTGGGGCAGCTAGGTTTGTCCATGACCTTGCCTTTGGTTATGACTACAGGGTTGGCATGGCGAGGCTTAGACCTTTCCTACTAGTGAACCCCCGTGTCAATCTAAAGAAGTTGAGTCTCATATCACTCAAGCCTAATCTAATTTTCACCAATTCGTCTATACACTGGAGTGCGATACCATGCATGATGCCTTTCCGGCCACCTCCTCCAAAGATGCCAGATCTGTTGTTCCCCAACCATTTTAAAGGATTTTTGTATCTATTATCTCTTGTACTGCTTGGATTGTGTATCAAACAATGTACGAATGCTTTTGTTGTTTGCATTTGCATGTATTTGAGACAATGTATGAATGCTTTTATGATTTGAATTTGCGTTTATTTGTGTCTTGCTTAGTTCGTTAAGTGTTTGCTACCTGGGCTTTTTATCTGCCCCTGTGGAGTTTGGAGATGGGTCGTGGGGTCTCGTGTCTTGCGCACCCTTTTTCAATGTGAGCCTTTGGCTCACCTAGGGTTTTTGGAGGAGTCGCATGTCATCTACCTTCCACACCCCTTTTGGAACTGCGAGACTTAGCGCTCGCATATGGTGTTTGGAGGGGTCACGGGTTCGTTTGACCTCTGCACCCTTTGAGGCACCACTAGTCCTTTCGCAAAGTCTTGAAGAGCTTTGTTAGGCCATTATTTGAGAAGTCTAGGGTTTCACGACAAGGGAAGAAAAAGAAGAAATACAGGAGGAAGAATAAGCTAATGTTAAGAGGGGAAAGGAATGATGGCAGAAGGATGACTATGGAGGAGTAATAGAGCGACGATTATGTGATCGAGTAAAGAAGATTAGATCAAAGGGGACTGACATCATCATCATTGCACAATCTGGTGATGTAAGTAAGAGGGACGTGTGTCACAAAAAGTCATTGACATCTGAAATATTCGAGAACTGGGAAAATGAATTGCCAAGCAGGGTGTTTACTAGACTCCCTCCCATTGAGGGTGTCGGTCAAGTGCCTACTAAATGATCACTACGTTTGTCCAGATCTAGTCATTATAGCTCATATTGGGGAAAGGTCAATTGACCAGCGGGGTAACATCGTTAGCAATTTAATTCCATTGCACTCACGCAAAGGAAATTAGTACGGTAATTGGAAGGGCTTGAGTTGCATTTGGTAAGGAGCAGGCTCAACTTAGCGAGTGGTGAGGATTGGATCGTTGGAGTCTTAACGACCTATACTACTCGATCTCGTAATTACCAGAGGAGTTAAGAATGGATAATTGATCCATGAAGTTGGAATGAATCCAACATTCTCGAGATGAGCATCAAATTAAAAGAACATGGATATAAGACCCAATGGGATGATCGTCCTTAGTATCTATCATTAAATACCTACGTTTATATATACAGTAAGACGACAACATGTGCAAGTAACATAATCCTTCTTGATCACTATCTTTGTGGTATCACATTATACATATCACTGATTTAGGCATCAAATGTGCATCAGGCACACCAGGCCACCATCTTTGCTAGTTCCAGGTAGCGGGTTATGGCTAGCAGTGGAACACGTCCCTAACATTTCTCGTTCTTCTTTCATTTTCACCATATAATCTTGAATGTCAATAGATTTACCTTGATCAAAGCTTTCATTCGCTCATTTAACAACTAGTTTTGGATGCTACAATTCCGTTGGCATGGAGAAAAGAAGAGGTATTATGGAGTCATGCTTAAAGCTTATCTCGGTATGACGACGTGCGTCTTGGTGTGGTCATCTGCACCTGATGGTTGGTCCAAGTGACAGGGTAGATTTAGGGCATAAATTTTGGCATTTGCTTAGGGTTAGACTTATATTTTCTTTCTTGTTTTTCCTCTCTCTCTCTCTCTCTCTCTCTCTCTCTCTATGATTTTTTTAATCTAAAAGATGGAGGCAAACACCTCCACTAGTATCATGGAAAGGGAAAGTACTTGGCCCAAGCGAGCATCATAGAGAGCAAATTTGCTCACCACCTAAGCAAGCACACGCAAGAGAAAAAGTGATTGTCAACTCGGCAAGCAACGAGAAAGAGTAAAAAACTCGCCACCTCGACAAAATTCGTGGAAAAACAAAGTACTTGCCATTCAAGTGAGCGCGACATAGAACAAAAGTGCTCACACCTAGGCAAACACCCCTAGATCAAAAGTGCTTGTCATATAGGTGAGAACCCCGGAATGCGTAAATGCAAGCCAACATCCAAGCACCGCGGGGAGTCGAAGGACTTTCCTAAACTAACTATTAAAGGAAAAAACACAATTTGCCATTACACGAGCAAGCACAATGGATAGTAAAAGTGCTTGCCACCTAGGCTAGCATCACAAATAACAAGAGTGCTAGCCTTGGGAGCATTGTGAGCACAATGACTTTTCTAAACTAACTATTGTAATGAAAATCTAAAAGAAAATATAAATTATCAACAGAAAGTGCCTAGGCTTTGGTGAGCAACCTGGATGAAGCATAATATCATTTACCTCGACGAGCAATGTCAAGTGCTCATTCCTTGAGCAAGCACCACCAAAAATAAAAGTACTCACCTCCAAGATGGCACTAAACAAGTAAAAATAAAATAGAAGTTCTTGTCCCACACGAGTACCGAGGCCAGCATCACAAAGAACGGCAGTCGAGCACTAAAGAAAGCAAAAGTGCTATAAAGCAAGCATCCATGCAAGCAGAAGTAGTATGTATGTACATACGTTCGTTCATGGCTTCCTTGTCTTCCAATATTTTTATTGTTTGAAAGCTGCAATTTTTAGAATTTTTCCATTTTTTGGGTTTCAATTTTTTTAATTAATTTCTTTATACGTAAAATGTAATTGAGAATTTTAGGGAAAGGAAAAGAATAACTCTTTGTTATAATTTTTGTGAAAAGTTCTATTTATTCGTTTGCTATTGTGGCTTTTGTTGGAAGACCATTTTGTAAGATGTTAAAATTTTTGTTTGTGAATGTGTCAATACTATTCCAACATGGTACAAGATGAAATATGCTATTTTTTCTTCTAATCACTTTTTTTTTTTTGTTTGATTTTCTTCTTTCCTTCAATGATCGGAGTCGAAAGTTAGAGTTGGACTTTCGACTTCGTCAGAATCAGAACCCAATCTTATTTTAGCGGAGTCAAAGGAAAGGGAAATTTGTATAATTTCTGTTAATTGAGGAGGGATGCATGAAAGATTTTAGAAGGCTTTGAAAAGAATTTCTAAAAAATTTACTTTCATAAGATATTTATAGCTTAAGAACTTCTCATATATTCTAATGGTATTCACTTCTGCGCCTGTTTTTTTCTCTCTTCCAAGTTCCTACCAAATGCCAAATGTGTCGTGGTGCTCCGTGTACTTTGGTCATTGGTGGTAACGGTGTAGAAGTGGTGATTAAGAATTTATGATAACTATTTGACAAAAGTTAAAAAGAGAACAAAAAGGTCAAAAAGTGGTTGATTATGAAGTAGAAAGGAATACCTAAAAACTTTCTTGAGGATAACTCGTACATTATCATGAGCCCTAAACAAAACAGAAAACTACAACCCACGTTAGGGCACCCACCCTTTTCTTATGCAGTATTTTCTCCCATCTGTTTCGTTGCCCACCAAGATATGGACTGCATACTACAAACTGTGGGACACTATCACACGTGTCATAAAATGACAGGTTGTTCCCAAATGGACACCTTACTCCCACATCCTTTCATTATGCCTCCACCAACTTCACCTCTGTGCATCAATGTCTATTGGGACTTGAGGAGAAATGAAATGAAGGACCCTAGTCAAAGGGGCATATGTGGGGCCGATGTCCTTATTCTCACTGATCACCACACTTTTCCCCACGCCCTAATACAGTGTTTTATTTTTTATTGTTCACTTCTAGAAAAGCGCAAATCTTAAAAGCGGATTTGATAAATCCTTTGACGTCCACTAGGAAAGCGTGTGTGAGACAGTGAAAGAGAGATTCTCTCTAATTTTTATTTTTATTTTTTAATTTGGCGGGTAAATCCCACGCGACTCGAACTAAATTATACCAAAAAGACTTAAGATTTTCCCGCTTACTGTTCTCACTAGCTGACACTTCCAGATCCCTCAAAAGAATGAACCAGCGTTAGGGTTTTTAGTTTCTTTCTTATTTTAATTATTCTTCTTTTCCCATATTCACCCAATGCAAACAAACTAGAATGGGGTTTGTTTGTTTTTGGGGTCCTCAGTTTCACATGCCTTTTCAAACAGAGAATAGTGAAAAGTGACAAAGGCATTTTTTCTTTAAGAGTGGTTCGTTTGTTATCTCCATTAAAGAAAGATTAGGGCTTTGGACTGTTTTTGGAGCTTAAAGTACTTTCCAGTAGAACTTTTATGGCCAAAAATCTCTGGGTCCCTTGTCTTTAATGCAGTCTCTTTGTCAATCTGCTGGAGACGCATTTGTTGTTTATTCATGGGTTTGGCTTTTGTAGCTGTAATCCATGTGGAAGTTGATAGCATCGTCAGAATGTTCCAAGCTCTGAGCCCTGCAAGGAAGTGTTTTTGTTGCTTCAAATATTGAATCTTTGGAATAGTTACTTAAGCTACATTGTTCATCAAGCGGGGATATTGGTAAGAAAATCCTGCATTTGCTTTTGTTAGATCTCTGAAAGTGTCTCAGTTTGCGTAGTGCGTTTCAGTCATTCAATGCTTTGGTCCTGCTTTGTGCCCTTAAAAATTGTTCTTTGCTAAATGAGGATTGTATTTCTGACCTCCGGAAAAAAGGATCAATCTTTTGAGGCTATGGTCTCCCAACGTTTACTTTTTTGTGAGCTAAAAGTGAAAAACAGAATTATTTTGTTCAAGAAGTATTAATACGGTTCAAAAAAATGGAAAACACTTTCTTTTTCTTCACAATCATAGGTAAGATGCGGTTGGTGAATACGTTTAGGGATTTTGATTCCAATGTTTATACTAAGTTCTTGGTTTTGCTTGCCTAAGTGGAGATTACTCATGCTTCTGAAGAAAGGTTGTTGCAAGTCTATTGTCTTTTCCGAAGCTTAGTCGGTTTTTTTTTTTTTAAAAACTTGCGTCTTTAAGAGCTTAAAAGAGCCATTTTCTTTACTTTCTGTAGGCTGTTTCTCATAATATTGAAGAACGAGCTGCTGTGTCGTGGGTTCTGTTTTCTTTTTTCAGTAAGTGGTCTGGAAATCAATTGGGTCTGTTTGAAATATGTGAGTTGGTAGCTGAAAAGCTTTCTTATGTTCTTGAGCTTCTCTCCGTGCCTCGGTGAAGCCATTGATAGGATTAGCATGAAGCTCATCAAGCTTTTAGTTGCATCCCTGTTTTTTCTCTCTGCCATGGGGCAGCTTCCTTCACAGGACATTTTGGCGCTGCTCGAATTCAAGAAGGGAATCAAGCATGATCCCACTGGTTATGTCCTGAATTCATGGAATGAGGAGTCTATTGATTTTGATGGCTGCCCTAGTTCTTGGTACGGAATTACATGTAATGGAGGAAATGTTGCTGGGGTTGCTCTTAATAACTTGGGTCTCTCAGCTGATGCGGACTTGAGTGTATTTTCAAATCTCACGAAGCTTGTGAGACTCTCCATGACAAACAATTCCATGACGGGCACGATTCCGAATAATATTGCAGACTTGAAAAGCCTTGAGTTTCTAGACATATCTAATAATCTGTTTTCCTCGTCTTTGCTAACGGGCATTGGCAGGTTAGCAAGCCTAAGGAACCTCTCATTGGCTGGGAACAACTTCTCTGGCTCGATTCCGGATTCTATATTTGGTCTTACCTCAATCCAGTCTATGGACTTGAGCCGTAATTCCTTTTCTGGTTCACTGCCATCAGCGTTTACAAAATTAAAAAACCTCGTATCTCTAAATCTATCTTTGAATGGCTTTAACAAGGGAATACCTAAAGGTTTTGAGCTAATTAATAGTCTTGAGCTGCTTGACTTGCATGGAAATATGCTCAATGGTCAGTTGGATGTGGAATTTTTGCTTCTATCAAGTGCAACCCACGTTGATTTCAGTGGTAACATGCTAGTTAGTTCTAGTTCACAGCAGCAAAAATTTTTACCGCGAATTTCTGAGACTATCAAGTATTTGAATCTTAGCCACAATCAGCTCAAGGGATCACTGGTGAGTGGAGGTGAGCCACAGGTCTTTGAAAACTTGAAGGTACTGGATCTGAGCTACAATCAGCTCTCTGGAGAATTGCCTGGATTTAATTTTGTCTATGAACTCCAAGTCCTGAAGCTCAGCAACAACGGATTCTCAGGGTTCATTCCTAATGGTCTGTTGAAAGGAGATTCTTTGGTCTTAACTGAACTGGATTTGAGTGCAAATAATTTGTCAGGTACTTATAACAGCTAATTTAGTTTTTTCAGACTGAAATTCATAATTCATTTTATGTTTGCTTGAATGGTTCTTGTCTGCACTGCTATTATGTGATATAAACTATTGAGTCTCTCAGAGTCATGTTCATCTTTCAGGGCCGATAAGTATGATTACGTCGACAACACTGCACTTTCTTAATCTCTCCTCAAATGGGCTCACAGGCGAGCTTCCTGTGCTGACTGGAAGCTGTGCGGTACTTGATCTATCAAATAACAAATTTGAAGGAAATTTAACCAGGATGGTAAAATGGGGGAACATTGAATTCCTTGATCTCAGTCAGAACCAATTGACAGGGCCAGTCCCTGAGTTTACCCCTCAATTTTTGCGTTTAAATTATCTCAACCTTTCCCATAATTCTCTTATGAGCTCTCTTCCAACTGTTATCACACATTATCCGAAGCTTAGAGTTATTGATCTCAGTTCCAACCAGCTAAATGGTCATCTACTAGCTGATCTGTTGACAATGCCCACTCTGCAGGAGATTCATCTTGAAAATAATTTTCTGAGTGGTGATATTAAGTTTTCTCCTCCTTCCCCTGGAGAAAGCAATCTTCAGATTCTTGATCTTTCTCGTAACCAGTTTAGTGGCTATTTTCCCTATCAATTTGGGTCATTGACTGGACTTCAAGCACTCAATATTGCTGGAAATAACTTTTCTGGTTCTCTGCCAACTTCCATGGCTGACATGAGCTCAATACGCTCATTGGATATATCACAGAACCACTTTACAGGTTCTTTACCAAACAACTTGCCTAACAGCCTTGTAAGCTTTAATGCTTCATATAATGATCTTTCAGGGTTTGTCCCTGAAAACCTGAGAAAGTTCCCAAGTTCTTCTTTCTACCCTGGAAATAATAAGTTAAGTTTTCCTAGAGGTTCTTCTGGAGGAACCAATTATCCAGATGAAAATCACAAGAGGAGATCAATGAACACTTTTGTCAAAGTGATAATTATAGTTGCATGTGTGGTTGCTGTTTTCATTCTTATCCTTCTTGTTATCTTCATACATTACATTCGTATATCAAGGAGACCTCCACCAGAACACAAAATAGATAAAGACATTCGCCGGCGAGGTCAACCAAACCCCTCCGCTCTTACTGGAGCAGAGAGTGGTGGTGCTTTGGTAGTTTCAGCTGAGGATCTTGTGTCTTCACGGAAAGGATCGACATCTGGGATAATCAGTCCCGATGAGAAAATGGCTGCTGTAACTGGCTTCTCCCCATCAAAGGCTAGCCACTTCTCTTGGTCACCAGAGTCTGGGGATTCGTTCATTGCTGAGCACTTTGCAAGGTTAGATGTGAGGTCACCAGATCGATTGGTTGGTGAGCTTCATTTTCTCGATGATACCATCACACTGACACCTGAGGAGCTGTCCAGGGCCCCGGCAGAAGTATTGGGGAGAAGCAGCCATGGGACTTCGTATAGGGCAACTCTGGATAATGGGGTGTTCTTGACAGTTAAGTGGTTGAGAGAAGGAGTAGCAAAACAGAGAAAGGAGTTTGCTAAGGAGGCTAAAAAATTTGCAAACATCAGGCATCCGAATGTGGTGGGTTTGAGAGGGTACTATTGGGGGCCCACACAACATGAAAAGCTCATTCTTTCAGATTATGTCTCGCCTGGAAGTCTTGCAAGCTTTCTTTATGGTAACATTTTCTCCTCTTAGTCTGTTTACCGATCAAAAGAAAAACATTTTCTCCTTTACCTTGTTTTGATTCTACAGTTGTCGTGGGATGTATTTAGTCATGGACATTATAATCTGCAAAAGGTGGAGCTATCTTTAGAACGGTTACAATGAGGGGTGTGCAGAAAGCCCATGATCTCCTTATAATCTATATATCTAAACATAGCCTTTGGTGTACACATCGGATTGCTTTGTAGTGGACCTTGTCTGAGTCCTAAAAATAATCTTGCACTTGGTTTCATGATCTGGTAAAAGAAATAAAGATGAAGTAATTACAAAAATATCAAGTTTGTTTAGCTAGTGAAGTATAGATTAGATTGAAGGTGGAGATCATGTCCAAAAGCGCTGTCTGTATCCTTTCTCATCCAAGAATTTGTGGTGGGGTTTTTTAAATATTTAAGGAGATCTGCCTCGAGTGCAGAAGTCTTTTTTTCCCTTTTGCAATTACACATCATTATCAAATTAGTGTCAGAACACTTACACCTAAAACACCTCAAAAGGGAAAATTATGTTAGTCCTGTGCATATATGCCTTCAGTTTTCTTCTGGGTGGAAGACTTAACTTTACCTGTTGATACAATATGTACGAGCTCAGTAATATTTCCTGTTTCAAGTGAGATGCGTTCTTAATTGACTGGCACACTAGCATGATTTCGGCATGTGCTAAATTTGATTCAGGGTGTGTCATATAGCAGTGTGGCACAACAATTGGCAGGGTATTCTTAAAAGATCGACTAGACTCATCCCATGATTTGTTTCTTACTAATTATGTTCACTGATTTAGTTAATTATTTGTATATCCTATTGGGCTGAACTAGTTGTTTTCCACTACGTAAAAGACATTCTTAGTGGGGCCGAATGGCATGAATGCTCCTATAGGACCCAAAGCTCATTAAATTCTTGTATAACCATTGTCCAAAACCATTATATTAGAACATCAGCATTGTTGGTCAATCGATTGCACCTTATAGGTTGTAGCTAAGGTCATATGGCTTGTTCATTAAACTTTCAGAGCAATTTTGGCTTTTCATGCTTATTTATTATTATTTTTTTTAAGATTTCTGATGTACCTTTATTTTCAGATCGGCCAGGAAGAAAAGGTCCACCATTAACCTGGGTCCAAAGGCTCAAAGTAGCAGTTGATGTTGCACGGGGCCTAAATTATCTCCACTTTGATCGTGCTGTACCACATGGCAACATTAAAGCAACAAACATTCTGTTAGATGGGCCTGATCTGAATGCACGCATTGCTGATTACTGCCTCCACCGCCTAATGACCCAAGCTGGCACCATTGAACAGATTCTTGATGCTGGTGTATTGGGTTATCGTGCACCAGAGTTGGCTGCATCCAAGAAACCACTGCCGTCCTTCAAGTCTGATGTTTATGCCTTCGGAGTGATACTGTTGGAACTTTTAACAGGAAGGTGTGCTGGTGATGTTATCTCTAGTGAAGACGGAGGGGTTGATTTGACAGATTGGGTGCAGTTAAGGGTAGCCGAAGGTCGTGGCTCAGATTGTTTTGATTCTGCAATGACTCCAGAAATGGGGAATCCGGCAGCCGAGAAGGGAATGAAGGAGGTCATTGGAATAGCTTTACGATGTATACGATCAATTTCAGACAGGCCAGGTATCAAGAACATATATGAAGATCTTTCATCTATTTAGTATTTCTGGGTTTAATATCTCATTGGTCTCCCTTTCTGAATCCTTGATCGTGGCTTTTTTGCTTGCTCAGCAAAATTGTATTAACCATTGTTGTAAAATTGGAGCATACTTGAATGAATGGGTACAAAATTTTAAATGTTGCCACCATGAGGAGCTATGACCTTTACTTTGTCATATAACTTCCATTCACACTGACAAATCCAGTTGGGAGTAACCCAGAAATATTCTCGAGGAAAATATGATATGATTGAATGGCTAGCTTATTTCCAATCTCTGCCTTGCATGATTTATGTGCAACATGTGGAAACCATCTCCAGATAACAAGGATCCCCTTTTAGCTGCAGACAATTCTTGTAGGGAGGAGTTTCAGAAGTACTAAGAAACATGTAGTGCAAATTTAGGATCTCTCTCTACTCTTTGCCAGAGATTACAAACAATAGGATGCCAATGGACATAACGTGCTTTCTCATAAACAGAATAGTCAAAAGGATACAAAGCTTCGCGATCTTCAATCCCTTTGCATGGTCTTCTTTAACTGACTTCCAGCAACTTAAAATGCTCCAAATCTGTATTTTTTATAGTTAACCGACTCTAAATCTGTTTTCTGCTGGGGAAGGGATAGCTTTGCCGCTAAATGCTGGAGGAAGATAAACGATTCAATCCAATAAGGCTAAAGAAAAAAATATAATTATATTTTCATACATCCTTTATTATTGTTTTACTATTTAACTGTTTTTTTTAATCATTTTTTTCTTTAAATCTGGATTAAAACTATGGAGTGTATATGACATTCTTCTACAATCTAAAAGAAAATAAAAATTAATTAAAAATTAATTAAAAATAAATTCAATTTTAT
Organism: Carya cathayensis; assembly: GCA_011037825.1. Lineage (NCBI taxonomy): Eukaryota > Viridiplantae > Streptophyta > Magnoliopsida > Fagales > Juglandaceae > Carya > Carya cathayensis. Next base: position 270,939 of record QGSO01000164.1, on the reverse strand, counting down.
AAAAATTGACTCAAAATATCTAAAATTAAGTTTATCAAAATATCTAAAATAAATTCAATTTTATCATTACCCATAAAAAATATCTAAAATTAAGTTTTGTTTATTTGAGATTTTTAAAAGGTTCTATTTTTAGCTTGTAAAATTAAGTATCATTAAATCACATGCCCCATTACAATTAATTTTCCTCTTTTTTTTTTAACGTATTTAGCATTGTGTTTTGTGAAAATTGTGTAAGTTTGTTTATATTTTTATAAATAAAAAAATTAGGTTATGTGTTTTATGTTTTGTTTTTAGTTTCTTAATGTTAAGTTTCTTAATTTTTTTTTATGTTTTTCTAATCTTAGTCAATTTTAAAAAATAGCAATGTTTCAATTTTAATTATATATATATATTAATTTTAAAACACATGTCCCAAGCATTTTTGTTCTGTTAATGAATAATGAAGTTTAGATAGAATGATCATTTTAATAAATGCATATTACCTTATAGAACATTTTAAAACATCTTTTAATCCTTGAGATTAGCTAAAACAAATATCAAACCTCACGAATTACTACATCAGTCTTTTAGATACGTTTTGTACTGAGTTTCATGAAAAATATTTTGGCATTTGTTTTTTGTCACAAGAACCGAAGTAAATGATTAGATGACAAAACTTAGACTGGTATTTAAGAAAAGAAAAGAAATTAATACATATTTGGATTTGATTTTATGTTTTCTATCTTCTCCTTCAATTCCTCTATCCCTTTCTTTTGGTTCTATTTGAATGTTGAGCTGAATTGAATTCATAGTAATGAGTTGAGATGATGAAATGTGTTTTATAGCGCTCATCTAAAATGAGTTTAGATGTATTTATAAAAAGTTGAAACATATTGTGGGTCCCACGTGGTAAAGAGGTATTGAATTTTAAAAGGTTATGAATCACACGTATAAAGAAGTTTTGAGTTGAATGATATTATTTGAAAATTGTGTTTGGATGTTAGAATAGGTCCAAAATAGATTTCAATTAAGATGAAGCTAGTGGACGGAAACTAAGAAATTGAACATGGATTTTTTACAAGTTTTTTTTTTCCTAAAGTTTTTTTAAATGCAATGTTTAACATGATCAATTATCTAGATTGATGAACAGGTTGTTGTTATATGTTGAATGAATAAAAAAATATAAGAGAATTATTCTTTTATGGGATCATAATTTGGTTTGAATTGGAACAAATATAAAAGCATTTCTAATGATTTATCTATATTTTTTTAATTTTAATTTTTAAGAAAGTGTGCAAGCCTCTTTTATTATTTAAAAAAAAAAGTAAGATCTGTTATTAAAAAATTATTATTTTTATGTGGATTCTCAATTTATTCACTTTTTTTTTTAAAGAGAAGATGTAATAAGACTTGCACACCTTAAAATTATAAATATAATTTCTCATTTATTTTAAAAAATAAATAAATGAGAAAAGGTGAAGGGAAAAATAATTAAAAAATAGATAAAAGGAGGGTGAGAAAGAAACAATTAAGAAAGAGAGGGGGAGAAATATAATGCTACGTTTAGATTGATATTTAACAAAAACAAATATTTTTACATTTTATTTAGATAATCGATTAGAAAGAAATTTTTTATTATTTTAATTATAAATGAAAAATGCAAGGGAAATATTTTAATATTGTATTTGGATGTTAAGGCGATCTCATATGATCAAAATTAATCTATGAATAATAATATTTTGTGAATTTTTTTGATATGTATTTAAATATAAATAAGTTAAAATATTTGTTTAAATATATTAAATATGTTAAAATATATTACTTTTTTTTATTTATGAAATGTTAAAAATTAATAAATTTATCAATAATTAATTTAAAATAAATTAAAATTTTCCATCAACCAAACATATCCTAAAACTCTGACGGACAATGTGCCTTATGCCGTGCAATGGATTGGATGGAATATGGATATCTTTCCACTCTCCGAAACAAAAGAAAACGACAGAGTTGGCAGCAAAATAACGAAGAAAACAAATCCTATAATTTTTGTCGTTTTGTTATCTACCCTTACGTGTATCGACAGTCCAATGATCGTGATTAAAGCTGTTTTCATCAGAATGCAGTGAAAGAGATAACCATGGCGATGTGCAGGGCGAGAGCACTTGTTTCTTTCTCCAAGTGCAAGCCTACACTCTTATCCCCTCTTTTTCATTTCTCTCCGATACGCCGTTTTTCCTCATCTCAGTTTGAGGTGAGCTTTTCCTCTTCTTCTTATTGGCCTTTTAACAGCTTTTATATGCTCGTCTCCTTAAGCCAATAGTTCTGGGTCCTTTAGGCTCTTGGATACAAATGATCAATTACTTGTGCTGATTCTCGATTGGGTATGTGAGAAAATGGATGGGCAAGTGTTTGTTTTGATGGTTCTTCGTCTGGATGTATGTATGGCACCTATAGAAAACATGACAATTACTTTTTTTTTGATAAGTAGAAAACATGACAATTACTTATAAAAAAAAAAAAAAACATGACAATTAAAGCGGGAGAATAAACATGTTCAGTTAGTATATATACATACATAGATACATACACGTCTGCCTAAATACATATGTGTATTCTTTATTCTTGTGAACTGTAAGCTACAGAATCCAGCTGCTTTTTCGCAATTTCATGTAGTCTTGAGACTTTTTCCCCTTTTCATCTCTTTGGTGGGATTTACTTCTAAGAGTAAAAACAAGCTCCCTGAGGCATACTATTATTTAGTATACGTGAATGAAAAGCCAGCTTCTTTGTTGTGAATGAAACAGTTTTTGTGTTTGAACATGAACTTTATTACTTCACGGGCTTTGATAATTCAAACTTATAATGGGATACGTGTTTTAAAGGAACAAATCAGGCTCTGAAACTGTTAAGCGTGATTTGGGCTTCCAATTCTGTGTTACTCTGCAATTATTTGCAGATATATGGAGACCTCCTTTTGTGGGGGGAGGGATGGGTTCTATATTGGACTCTAATTGAGTTTAGTGATGCCTGTCAATTGGGCATTTGAAATTGTAATGGCTACCTGATTATTTTTGCTTTTCTAGTATCAAGTTAGCATTGACCACTGTAGATTTTTTTAGCTCTACCCAGCTGAAAATCTGGTGTTTTCCTTCCTGGTTTTTAGCTTGTTATGCATTTTGCGGAGTTTCTTCTCAAACCGTTGATGTGTTACAGAGTGTTGGGTTCATAGGGCTGGGAAATATGGGCTCCAGAATGGTGCATAATCTAATAAAGGCAGGATACAAAGTGGCCGTTCATGACATGTAATGTATTTAGTTCTTTTCTTTTTTGAGTTCTTCATGCTTTGCCAGGGGAAAAAAAATTAGTCAGACTTCAATTAGTTATTTCATTTGTACATTTTGAAACGAGATGATTCACTCGGTGCAAATTCAAATTCAAATGATTCTGTATGTGTGGAGGCCAATGAGCTTGTAGTTCATAGCAGTAAAGCCCTTTCAAGTGTGATATTAGTTAAATTGGATATTTGATTGTTTTCAGAAACTGTAATGTCTTAAAGAAGTTCTCTGACATGGGAGTTTCTACAAAAGAAACACCTTTTGAAGTTGCAGAAGCAAGTGATGTCGTAATTACAATGTTGCCATCTTCTTCTCATGTGAGTTTTAATTTATAAATCCATCTCTCTCTCTAAAAAATCTATTTCATTGCTTGTTGCTGTGAATATTAGTTTGATGACTGAATCAAAATACTGAAAATTTATGTAGGTATTTGATGTGTTCACTGGACCAAATGGTTTGCTTCAAGGTGGAAATCTCCTAAGACCATGGTTATTAATAGATTCATCTACTATTGATCCACAAACATCGAGAAAGCTTTCTGTGACTGTATCTAAATGTATTTTAAAGGAAAAGAAAGGTAAAACTAGTAAATTAAAGTAATAAGCAGACTGTTTTAACTTGACTTGACAGCTAGTGATTCCGCATTCTTACTTGTCCATTATATATTTTAGTTTATCCTTTTGCCTATCATAATTTACTTCTCTCATCTATGTGTGCAGATGGCCATTGGCATAGTAGTGCTATAAAGTAGTGTATCCACAGAGTAGGGATGTGGAGCACTCATTAATTTTTTTAATGTCTTCTCTCTCTCTCTCTCTCTCTCTCTCTCTCTCTCTCTCTCTCTCAACTTCGTTCAAGATCCATACGGAAGAACAAAATAGAAGGAATGATAAACTAATTACATAAGGAAAGAGTTACATATGTAAAAAGTTGGGAAACACTCTTGGACAACACCAATTTCATAAACTAGAATACAATCCTGCTAAGGGTGCTAGGTCTGAGAATCCATGACTCTTGGGTACTGAGTTGACAACAAAAAATCCTAATCTGAGTTACTTGCTCAAACAGTAAGCTAATATGATTTTTCTAATTCATGAAACATTCAAAATAAATATTAAAAGTACCACCCTTATCTATGAGGAAAGCAAGAGATATAAACAAAGTATCCGTCAAGTATTAAAATTACGAAACTACAGGGTGGAATGAAAGAGTGCCGCATCCACTGAATAATCTATTATTCATGCATTAGAGCTTTCACGACATGTACCATAAATCTAGACATATCTTAAAGGTATGGATCACTTTAGCATGAAATACGTATGTATCATCAGACTCATCTTAAAAATTAGAGTCGTCTTTAAACTACATTTTCATCTTGCTTTGAGTAGTGGATGCTTTCCATGAAACTTGCCATGGTATTAAATTTGAATCAGAGATCAATGTGTTTGAATTTTTTTTTTACATTCTTTATATTGGGGGAAGGAGACTAGCATTTTGATAAATAATCTTGTAATTTTTATGTTTAACCATATTGTATGTCGCATTTTTTTTCTATATTTAAGGACTGGCAGAATGTGTTATTTGTAGATCATTGGGTGAACCCTGTCATGTTGGATGCTCCTGTGTCTGGAGGTGTTCTTGCTGCAGAAGCTGGGACACTTGCTTTCATGGTATAATTGCGCTTTTGACCTTTGATGTCCAGATGTTTAATTCATTCTGATTTAATTATGGTGTTAAGATTGAAAAATGACACATCGCCATCATGGAAACACTTCGGACTTTTTCCCTCGGTGATGTATATATTTCGGGCACCAAAGTTTTGTGTCCTGGTAATAATCAATATCTTCACAAAGACTAACATTTGTCCAGGTTGGTGGGTCTGAGGAAGCTTACCTGGCTGCAAAACCCTTATTACTTTCAATGGGGAAAAACACAATATATTGTGGGAAAGCAGGAAATGGTTCAGTAAGTTTTCTTCTTTACTGGAAGTCACCACATTCTGCTGTTGTTTCTTTTTTAATTTTGTTCATATTGAGTATATGTATGTGTCAATAATGATAGAGGAAATTATTTAAGACTCGGTATACACTTTTAAATCAGTTTGTGTATTTCCCTTCTGAGGCCGATCTTACTTTGCTTTTGCCTGTTTCTGATTAACTTGGACTAACAGAGAATAATACGTCATTGCACATTGTTGGGATGAGACATTAAGAAACAATAGGATATTAGAGAATGAAGATCTCATAATGAAACCATGTGGCTTTTTATTTATTTAGCAAAAAATAAATCAATTGTAGGTATTGCCTATTTCCATTCCTTGTATTCTCATCTTTCTAGGCAGAATTGAATGTTGAATTGGAGCCACTTTAAATGCAGTCGCATGAGAGATGAAATCTAACTTCAACATTGCTTGGGAGTGTCAAAATCACACCCATATACCACGGTAGGTTCCACCAACTGGTTAGACTCATCAACTCTTCCCAAATTAGTTGTATATCACGATCAATATTAGAACCATAAACACCTGCAAAAGCCCATTCAAAGTTGTCAGCAACATTTTAAAAATCACATGCTACAGTATATTCTGCCACACAAACATCAATTTTTTCCACTACCATTCCATTCCACATGAGTAATATTCCTCCTCATGACCCTCTCGCACCCATATAACACCAATTCATATGTTGACAGCCCCACTAGCTTTATTGTTTATACAATAGCCCTAGACAATCTCCAATTTAGTCCTTCCAGTTCCTAAGTTATTAATCCTCAATAGTTTGTCCTCTCATTCAGCCCTCATACATTCCAAGACAATATCTTAGGCTTCATTCTCAAAAAGATGTTCCCTCGTCTTTCTTCCACCTCTACTATAGTTACCGTGCTTGTTATCATAATTAACAGAATGCATCAACCTCTTTAATTGTCAATTTCTTCTATTCAAAGATCTAGAAGAAAACATAGGGATTCTGATTAGATTTGATGGCAGTAACAATGCCATCAACTCTTCCTCAAACCCCTCACAAGCCATCAACCTTTTACCTTATGCAAAACTCTCTCTGATGACTCCTATGACTTTGAAACAACCTCCTCAATGATATCCAGGGGCAGCAAATCAATAAAGTTTTGTTTGGATTCTGGCGCACAATAGCTTCCATTCCTCCAGTTTTTTAGAATTCTTGGAACTGCGTTCTTTTTTTCATTCCCCGAGTTGGTTATATCCTCTTTTTTTTATAAGTAAAACGGTAGTATTAATAATAATAAGCATAGCCCAAGTACACAAGATGGTTTAAAAGAGATAAGACCTATCTAGGTCGCTATAGAAGTCACAAGGAAATCATGTACATTTAAGCCATTAAAGTCTATAGCTAAAGTCCACAGGAATAAAGTACTAAAAAATAGAGAACGAAGCTCCTCTGTTGTCCGCTCCTTATCTTCGAATGTTCTCTCATTACACTCGTGCCAAATACACCACATAATGCAAATAGAGACCATCTTCCACATCGCTTTGATTTGTGGATCTCCATCCGGCGTCGCACAACTGGCCAATAATTCAACCACTGACTCCGACATCACCCAATTTAACCTTACTCGACTGAATACTTCGCACCACAAGGCTCTAGCTGTCTCACAATGTAGCAGGAGATGATTCACTGACTCACCAGCTTTCTTACACATACAACACCAATCAGTAATAATAAACCGACGCTTCCGTAGATTATCGGTAGTCAAAATCTTTCCCAGAGCTACTGTCCAAGTGAAGAAAGTGTTTTGGGAGGCGCCTTATTCTTCCACAAGCTTCTCCATGGGAAAGGAGAATTTGGTATAATTGTAAGTGACTTATAAAAAGAGTGAACCGAGAAAGTACCCTTACTCGCAGGTTTCTACCACAGCTTATTTTCATGCAGCCCGTTCAGCTTCATAGAGTACACTAGGCTGAAAAAAGCTGCGAAGCTGTTTACTTCCCAATCATGTGTTGTTCTATAGAAAGTGACATTCCAATGGACTTGGTCCCCTGAACGAACCAAGAGGTCCGTCACCGAAGCTTCTGGATCACAAGCCACTTGGAATACAGAAGGAAATGAATCCTTCAATGCCTCCTCCCCACACCAAATGTCTCTCCAAAATTTTATGCGTGTGCCATCCCTCACCAAAAGTTTAGTATGGTTGGCAAACACCCCCCACCCTCTTCTTATATGCTTCCAAATCCCCACCCCATAAGACCCATGCCCATCTCTAGTGCACCAGCCCCCCCATAAGTTGCCATGTTTGCTATCAACTACTAATTTCCATAATGCTTCCGGTTCCATATTGTATCTCCATAACCATTTCCCGAGAAGTGCCCGATTAAAAGTTCTCAAGTTCTTTATTCCCAACCCACCTGAAGAAATTGGTTTGCATACCTTATCCCAACTGATTAAGTGAAACTTGAATTCATCCCCCATCCCACTCCATAGGAAATCACGGTACAATCTTTCAATCTGTGCCGCCATAGAAGCTGGAATAGGGAATAAAGACAGAAAATAAGTAGGTAAGTTAGAAAGAGTACTCTTTATCAGGGTCACACGGCCTCCTTTCGACAAGTACAATCTCTTCCATCCAACCAATCTCCGCTCTATTTTCTCGATAACTGTATCCCAGATAGATATGATTCATGAAGCAGCCCCCAACGGTAGTCCCAGATAGGTCATAGGGAGAGCAGCGACCTTACACCCCAATGTGCCAGCCAACTGTCAAGTGCTACTGACATTCCCAACTGGGACTAGCTCTGATTTATCAAAGTTCACTCTCAAACCTGATGCTGCTTTGAAGCATAACAGAAGTGCTTTCAAGTTTTTCTTGTTCAGCCTCACAAAAGATTAATGTGTCATCTGCAAAAAGTAAGTGGGAAATCGAGATAAGGTCCCTATTCAGATCACCCACTGAAAATCCAGCCAACAGACCGTTGGTAACTAAAGCCATTAACATCCTACTCAGGACCTCCATGATGATGACAAAGAGAAGTGGGGACAATGGGTCCCCCTGTCTTAACCCTTGCGAGCTGTTAAAGAAGCCTTCTGGACTACCATTGATTAGAACTGAAAATATTGCCATTGAAATGCACCATCTAATCCACCTACACCATTTTTCCCCAAAACAACACCTCATCAATAGATAAGTGAGGAAGTCCCAATTTATGTGGTCATATGCCTTTTCCATGTCTAGCTTACAGATAATCCCTGCAATACCAGACTTTAATCTACTATCCAGGCATTCATTGGCTATTAAGACCGAATCCAGAATTTGATGACCCCTAACGAAGGCATTTTGTGGCTTTGAAATTATCTTGCCAATGGCCTCCCCCAACCTGTTTGCTAGCACCTTTAAGATAATTTTATAAACCCTGTGAATGAGGCTAACAGGTTGTATCCTATTGTATACCTCTTGTATATTTGGGTTCCACCCCTGTGCTTTGAATAAGATTACATTATTTATCAAAAAAATTAATACAAGCGATTGAAGCATCATAAAAAATTTTAATGCATACCAAAGAGCTATTTTAGGTCCTATCAAGCATCTTTCACTATCAGAACCATTTATGAAGGAAACCTTATTGCTGTGGCATAAGAATAAATGATTAAGATACTCTCAAGATGTCCAATGGAGAGCTAAAGACTATCACTTGGTAGACTCCAAGAATCAATTAGATTGTTCAGTTGGTTTGTTGCATTAGTATTTCACAGTCTGATTCATGTGGTAATGGAGATTTTGATCACTTGACTTTACTTGGTTCTCTATGCAGTGATTCTGTGGCACAATTTAACATATTCTACCTCTTATTTTCTCATCTCCAATACGACTGACCGTATATGTATTTTGACACTGAAAGTTTTTCTAGCATGTCCATATATACATGTATGTTTGGATAGGAAGGTATCTGTCTATTATTGTAATGCAGATATGGACATGAGCATAACTAATTGAATCAAATGGATCCAACCCTGGTCAACTCAAGTTTGAATTAAAAACAAATACCTTGATCATGCTTAAGTCTTCATGTTGCTTGTGTGGTAGTTCCCCATTCATGAGTGACATATGGCAAATGTTGTACGCTGAGAAAGGTGGAAACTTTTAAGGTAGGATCAAGTTATATCTGTCTGGGCATTCTCATCAGGTCTCCTTCCCTTGCCCTTATTCATCACAAGCACACACTTCCCTGCTACCTGTATAACAGTCCATCAACTGAAGGAAATATGGTTCACAGCTTGTTCTTGAACTTGTGCTTAATTCTTACCCTATCAGATTTTGCTGCGAGTATTTTATGCTTTGAGCATCGTTGTTGTTTAGGCAGCAAAGATCTGCAATAATTTGGCAATGGCTGTTAGCATGCTTGGTGTCTCAGAAGCCCTTGCTCTTGGTCAGTCTCTGGGAATTTGTGCCAGCACTCTGACAAGAGTATTCAACTCTTCAAGTGCTCGCTGTTGGAGTAGGTATTTAGCACTTGTCCACTACTCACCTGTTGGTGAGATTCGATACTCTTAAAGTGCTTACTGTTGGAGTAGGTATTCAATGTTTGTCTATGTGAGAGTATCACTACTTTGAGCAAGACCACATTGGAAACACCAGCACTCTAAATCAATTCTGGAGCTTGTGCAAAACGACAATTTTAATGTGAATAGATGCTAAAGGAAATAAAATTGACACGTTAGCACTTTCTTAAAGTACTATTTATTTGGTAGCATTTCCAAAAAATTAAAGAGAAGGAAAGAAAAAAAAGGTTCCTTGCAGACACATAACATAGTTTCCCGGACTCGTCTTTTTCTTCCTTTCACTTACCTTTGTGTTTTTTTGGATCTGTTACCATTTTCAATCCCAAAAGCTTTCTAAGAAGTGGGCCAAAAGTGTATATCACACATCATCAAACAAATAAAAACCCATCAGAAATATTAGCTTTGGTAAAGCATGAGATGTTGTAGATCAATAGTTGTCTTGAAAGATTTTTTTGATAAGAAGTCATCTTTAGAGATGTAGAAGATAAGTATAATTGAGTTTCTCTCTCAAATGGGATTTCCCTTGTGGAACATAAAAAACTATGCAAGCCAAGAGCAGCCTCATTCCTGTATAATGACTACAAAGAAATTGGTGGATGTAGGAACCCACGGCCAACCATATCCTTCAAGTGCATGTTGCTTTCTACCACATCAAATGTTAATGTGGCTCAGTTTTAAGAAAATTTAAATCTTATCTAGGTAATTAGTATTTAAGAATTTTTAGTACTTACAGAATTTGAATGGCAGTGACAGTTACAATCCAGTTCCTGGAGTGATGGAAGCAGCACCCTCCTCGAGAAATTATGAGGGTGGGTTTGCATCTAAGCTAATGGTAAGTGAGTTAACACTATTGCTTTTGAGATTATAATTGTATTAATATCAGTGTACAAAACATGGCCATGTGCTCAAAGATGTGTTGAGCATTCACCCTCAGTTTCATTTGGTTGCTCAATCATTGGGAGGTGGGCACTTTATCCAGTGGGCCACAACTTAGATGGGATGTGAAAACCTATGTTGTGTTCTGCGAGAAGATATATCTTTTTATTTAATCAAGATCTAAGCTCGGTCAAGCGGTATAGTCTATGCATAAGATTGACTTTATAGATTTTTCATCTATATTCCTCATTCATAATGTGACACCAGTACTTGCATCGCACCCGATTGTATAGAAATGGACACCATTCATATAGTCATGAGAAGTGCTTATGTTTGATCTCTCATTTTCCAATGTCCTAAATCTAATGCATATGGTGTTACCTCCTCCCATTAGGGCAAGGAAAGAAAATGGTAAGGACATACTAATATCTAAAGAAACAAGCCTAGCTTCAATCAAAATGACGAAAGAAATAAAGAGAAAAGAAAGGCATGCGTGCACGCGCACACACATATGTAGACTAGTTGTAACTTTGGGATAAGTATGGAAAACTCTTCTCTTACATCAATGTGCTCGCACACTATAATCAATGTCTAAATTCATTTTCCTCGTCTAGATGTCATGTATATGTTAGCTAACCTTCTCTAATTTTGGAAAATTATACTTTACTATCTTAAATTACCGCCCCATTGTTAAATATACGAGCAAACTATAACTAGTTACATTCCACCCTCTAAATCCAAGTTTATATGTTTGCCCTCTATTAGACTTAGACATGGTTTGGTTTCAGAAACCTTACAAACCATCTCATCTCAACGTCCAAATATCATTCAAACAGAAATATTTTTCAATTTCAAATTTTCAACATTTCAACATTTTCATCTAATTATTATTTAATCATTTCAACTTTCCCAAACTTCCAAACAAAACTAAAAAAATAATTCAACATTTTCAAATACCAAAACAAAAATAATATTAAAAATTTAGATTTTATTCCTCCTTCAACTTTATAATTCTCTTTTCTCAAAACCCGACAAAAATCTTAACTACTATTCACAAATTATCTCACTAGTATTCACAGATTTCTCATCACATTTATGTAACCAAACGAGACCTTAGTCATTATCTTGGATGGAAAGACATGTAGTGAGAAATGAGCCTAATATGCAAAACCAAAACCAAAACAAAACAGGAATTTAGTCACATTCTAGTTATTTCAATTTTTTTTCTAGCTAAAATAACAGAAATTTGGATTTGGAGACGAGTTGTAATTTTGTAAGTAGTTATAGTTTGGTGGTTTGTTCAAGAATGAGGTGGTACTTTAGAGTTGCAAAGTTTAATTTTCGTTGAAGGTTCTAGTTCTTTGTTGTAACATTAAAATCAATCTTCATTTCAATATAAATGTGTTTTCTGGTTCGTTTTAGATGGTCAATTCATGTGCTAGCTTTTGTTAATCATGCATTCTTTAATATCAATTATTCCTTCATGCCATGGAAGATCGTTTGTGACAAGCTGGAAAATAGTCTTTAATTTCTCCTCCAATAATCTTTGGATGATTGTACACACAGCATGAGTAGTTGAGCATTCATGCTTATGTTCTTCTATATGATGCAGGTTAAAGACCTAAACCTTGCTGCAGCATCGGCCATTGATGTTGGTCAAAAATGCCCATTGACGTCCCAAGCTCTGGAGCTGTAAGTGTTTTGGCCTTTATATACCAACTCCTGATCCTAATAAATATAACCTCAAATGTAATACAAATTATATTTTCCTGTACATAATTTGTGTAACATTTTGCCTTTTAATCCTAAACTATTTGTTCATTTGTATTCTACCCTAAAGTTTCAATTTGAGCAATCAACCCCTTGAACGATGAGATCGGTTGCAATATTGCTCCATCATTAAGGTTTCTCAAATTTGCAGTATAGTTAACCTTAAAGTCATGTGCTTATCACATCATCACATAAATGGGTATATTTATTTTAGAGTTACGATACATAGAGTCCTAGAATATGCAACTCATGTGCACTACTCCTTTTGAAAAGAGTGAAACCCACTAAGAAAAAGTTAGTATTTTCATGTGAATCCCAGTTTTTTTCTACTTTTCAAATTGAGTGTACGAGACTTATACATTCCGGGACTATATAAATTATTTTCCCTTCTTTTTATCTTTTCTTCTATCAGATGTTAAGCATATAAAATTAATAAATATGACTGGAAACCGAGTAAACTTTAATTATTTGCTACAGATATACAGAACTCTGCCAGGATGGCCATGAGGCCAGGGACTTCTCCTGTGTTTTCCGTCATTATTACTCGGGCATGGATGAGTGTTAGTTCAAGCAATAAAGTTTTCTGGAAGAAGAAGCTCAAACTTTGGAAAAGCTCATCTTCTCCTTTTTGTGTCATCATACCCTGCCATTTCACGGGCTTCATGTTTAACTCTACTCCTGTTTGATAGAGTTGTTTGTTTCTTTATGCTAGTCGAATTTGGTGCTGCTGTCGTTTGTCTATTTGACATAAAAGGATGGTTGCAGAAAGCACTATAAAACCTCTCTCTCTCTCTCTCTCTCTCTCTCTCTCTCTATATATATATATATATAACAGTTTGGAAAAAGCTTCAATAAATCCTTTTTGGAGCTGATTCCATTGACATCTCCTTGAGGATGTAAATCAACTTTTTTTATAGGTCATTTACATCTCATTTTTATTTCTTTATATAATGATACTTTTTAGTATTTTTGGATCAACCTCTATTGTTTTAAAGAAAAACTCAAAAGTTGATAGACAATACCCCACCTTATTCTAGTAGGATGGGGACTAGGGGTGTGACATGTAAAATTACTCTAGTTACTACAATTTAGAAATGTGTGCTAAACATAGCACAATAAAATAAGAAAATAGACTTTGAATAATTTATTTTTTAGCAAGAAAATAGACTTTGAATTAAATGTAATAACGAAATTCATAGGGTGTTTTATCTTTTTTCTTCATTTATGGCTACACGAAATACCTTCTAGGGCACATACCATTTTGAAAAATTTATATGCTTTATCTTTGATTTAAGCTTTTCTTTTACAATTTTTTTTTTTTGGCAAGAATAAACACAAAACTTTATCTAAAAATGCTCTTGATTTTTTCAGAGGCCTTAGATATGGCTTGTTTCGACACTTAGGAGATGTTTGGAGAATGCGATTATATGAAAACTCTTTAAATAATAATGAAATAGTTTGTAAATAGTAGTAAAATGGTTTGAGTTAATATATTTTATTGGATTTTAAGAAAGGATAAAGAAAAAGTTGAGTAAAAATATTATAAGATTATAACATTATTATAATATTATTTCTTAATATTATTTTTGTTTTGTAATTTGAATTGGTTGTATATTTTTTTTATATATTTTGTTTGAAAATTTGAAAAAGTTATAATGATTAAGTAATAAATAAATAAATAAGTTGAAAATTTGAAATAAAAAAGTATTTGTGTTTGAGAGGTGTTTGTAAATGAAGTTTTGAGAAACTTTGAGATGAGATGATTTATGTTCCTAAACAAGCCTTTGGAATATTTCATAATGTCTTTCAATAGTAGTAAAATGATTTGAGTCAAGATATTTGATTATATTTGAAAAATAGATATACTAAAGCCACAAATAGGGATATCGACAGTGATATTTTTTTTTAATAATTAAGGAAGTGTTTTTAATGATGTGAAATTTTTTTAAAGAAAATTAAAAGTATTAAAAAATACATAAAAAAAAGATAAAAAATATAATGTATGAGATGATAAATAGAATTTTTCTTACATAAGAGAGGGTTTGCACTTTGCCTGATAAACCCCTCCCTTCAATCACGCAATACACACACCATGTGGTATAAAGTGGCTTTTGTTTTCACTTTTCTATTTTTTCAATTATTTTTAATTAAACTTCTGAAAAAAGTTTATTTCATCAAAATAGTTACAATATTCTTATTTATTTATTTTATAATTGAAGAAACATACAAGTCCCTCAAACTACTGTTAAACTTTTAATTACGCCAAACTTTATACTAAGAAATTGTGACATACCCAATTTAAAAATCATTTTTATAATCATTTTAAAATTAGAAATATACATTCTTAGTAAAATATTATAAAAGATAAAAAAAAAAATGATCTTTTTATAAAATCCATTTTCATATTTTTGTTTCAGTTTTATTTTTTATATTTTGCTTGTGAACAAAAATTGTATTTATTTATTTTTTAAATATTATTAAGTAATTATGTTTTTTTTATTTGCCTTTATTGAGTTTTCTTTAAAATTTTATTTTTTATTTTTATTTTCTTCAAGTTTTACCTTTTTAATTTGTTAGAATTCGAGAATATTTATATCAAAGGGTTTATGAAGAGGTAGGTTATAAATTCAGGAGATTTGGATGAAGAGTATAAGCATTATTTTATTGAGGAAACATTAACGGGAAAATACTATATACTAAATTTTCGCCCAATTTTCTGTCTTACCATGTTAATGTGCCATTATCCACCAATACTTGAATTAATTGTTGTAGCATTTTCCTTTGTTACTTAAAAAAATAAATGTTGATGTAGTAGTTGAAGGATAATGCCATATCAACATAGTGTAATGACAATGAGATATAACATAACATAACATTAAGTAATAGAATATCTAATTAGCATAATATGCTATCTCGCGATAAAGATTCATTAATTCTTAAATTTGCTATTGTAAAAGTAAGAGTTAATCCAATTATTAGGTCAATATAGAGGTATGATCGGTCCAGTCTGGTTGGTCTTTGAGGAGAATTCTGGACTAGATTGATTATTTTGGTCCAAAAGATCGGACCGTTAGGGTCTTTGAATTTGGACTAGATTGTTTTGGTTGGATCTAGTTGGTCTTATTGAGGTGTTTTTGGTTTGGATAATTTTCCCCCCATTTTTTCAAGTTTTCAAGAAAAATACTTGTATAAAATGATAAAAAAAAAGTAATTAAGTGTGATTTTATAGTTTTCTAATTAAGTATATGTTTAAATAATTAGAAAATGACACTATGACTACCAAATATGTTCACTCATATATTTTTATTTTATTTTATTTTTAATTTTTTCTAAATGTTTAAAGAATTGATTATTAGTGAATTTATATATATAAACTCATTTATATTAGTGTGTACATTTGGTGGGCACATTTGATAGGCACTCTAACATTGTCTTAAATAATTAAGTATAATAAATTAATAATGTTAATAGTATGTACTATTAATAATGAATAGTTAATACACTATCTTAAAATTCTTAATCTTTTATATTTTATATAATCTAAGCATTAATAATTAGGTTAGCATAAAATTACATAACTACTTACAATTAGTCACTAGAAATTACATAATTACCTACCTCCAATTTGTATAATTACTTAAATAAAGATTATAAATGTCATATAAAAAATCATTTAGAATTTTATATAGTAAATTCGGTCAGACCGGTCTAGTTCGGGGTGAAAATACCCCGTCTCAAGACTGGATTGAAAACTTAATTTCCTACTTTTTTTTAATCGAGGCCAATCAATTCCTTAGTTCGTCTGACTGATTTTTTTGATCTAGATTGAAATTTTTACACCCCCAAGGACTAGTTTGGTTATACAAACCAAATTGTTGAATCTAAGGTTTCAAGTTTTGTGTAATTATATATTTACACATGTATTTTGATGATAACAAATGAATTCAAAGAATAAAGGAGTGTCAAGCTCAAGTTATCTACACAATGGAGTCAAGCACATCAAGAAACCAAGCATGAGCAAGAAGGGAACAAGCTCACATTAAAGTCATAGAGTAATGTTGTAAATCTCTTAAAATTCGAAATTAGGATTAAGGCTCAAAATTAATATTTTATCATAAAGCATTAAAATACATTTTCCACATGTGCATGAATATTTTTGAAAATTAAATTTGAATATTTTGAAAGATAATTGATTGTCATCTTTCACATGTGCATGCCATGATTAAAGGTTTGAACTTTGAAAATATTAAAGATGATTGATTGTCATCTTTCACATGTGCATGTTTTATTTGAATAATTTCAAAAGTGATTGATGCTTTTCTTGACTTATGCAAAAGGAAGATGTCTTTGTTTGAAAAATTTGAAAAGTAAAGTGTGCTCCTTTTGTCATATGCAAAAAGTAAAAGATTAGGTTTGAAATTTTTGAAAAGCAAAGTGTGCTCCTTTTGTCATATGCAAAAAGTAAAAGATTAGGTTTGATTTTTTTGAAAAGCAAAGTGTGCTCCTTTTGTCATATGCAAAAAGTAAAAAGATTAGGTTTGAATTTTTGAAAAGTGAATGATGATGTCTTTGACATGTGAATCTTTTTAAATTTGAATATGAAGTCTCATATGCCTATAAATAGATCATTTGAGAGCTTCACATTCACAACACCAAGAGCATACAACTCTCATTCAAAGCTTTCATTCTCTCTTCTCTAAGCATTGAGCCTTAACCCTTGTTCATTTTGAGAGATATAGTTTGTGCTTGTATTGTTCTTATTTCACTCATTGAGGAGTGTTTTCTGATATCCTACCCACTATCAATTCTTGTATCAGTAAAAGGGTGTGTACAACCCTTGTGCGTGTAGAAAGTGTTCTACACAGGGAATCGTTGAATCACCACGTGTAAGGTGATTGCAAGTGTAGAGGGTGTTCTACACGGATCCTTTGTAGCGGTGTTGTTCAAAGGTGTAATAGGTTTCTATCTCCACCTGAAGGAGATTGAATAGTGAATTCGGGGATCCTCAAGGGGTAGCTTGAGGCGAGGACGTAGGCAGTGGGGCCGAACCTCGTTAACATATTGAGTTTGCTTCTCTCTTACCCTTACTCTTTATATTTATTGTTGTTTCATATTTTGTTTATATTTTATATTGTATATTTGATTTATAATTGTTATTTTTTTTAAATACAACTCAATTCACCCTCCCTCTTGTGTTAGTCATTTGGGCAACACAAATCATCTATTCTCATCTTATATAATTATTATAATTTTCTTAAATTCTAATACAAAATATAATAAATAATTTAACTTTTTTTAAATCTTAAAATAAAAATAATATTAAAAAAATTATATTATAATAATATTTTATTTAATTTTTAATTTTTATCTCATCAGATGTTACATGTGTAATCAAACGAAAAGTTCAGGAGATAAGAAAAGAGTGCTATATAACATAATTAAGCAAAGGATTTATGGAAGAGAAGTAAAGAGGAGGACAAAAAGGTCTATGCATGAGTAGCCAATAAATGGAAAACCCAGAAAAATTCTACTTAAATAGCACGGCTTGCCGGCTTGGCATGCAAAACTTGCTTCCAAAGTTGTGACTATTTTATTCTGATTGGCGACTTTTCCCTCCTTTCCCTTAAAAAGACCGTTTGTTTCTCCAAAATTGCCTTTCCCATGACCCCCACCAAACCCTCCCAAAGCTTGAAGCACATACACAACACTAAAAACCTAGAAGCTCAAGAACCTCTCCCTCTCTGTCTGGAACCCATTGCCCATGTATAGGTACACTTTATTCTATGCAATTTACTGTCTTTTTTACTTGGAATGTCGGTTGAATGAAACCCCATTAAGTCTGTCTTTTCTTTTCCCCCTTTTTTCAGCCTACTCTTATTCCAATTGCTTTAGTACATTGCTTGGTTACGGACCCATTAGCTAAATTTATGTTTTTCTTTTTTTTTTAAAAATTCCTGAAATCTTTTTTTTTTTTTTTTTTGGCTTTTTCTTATAAGATCGCCCTGTAAGTTTCTTGGCGACCTTTGAGACTCATTGCCCTCTGTCAACTCGAACTTGCAAAGAAAATCGTAGCACCGAAAATCACAGCAGATAAAGTTTGGGTTTTTTTTGCTTTGGTTGTTTTGTCCACTTCATATTGAATTTTATTAACTGTGACTTCTTTGCCTTATTACTCGGTGAATATTTTTTTTAGTGTTTTTATTTTCCCTCTTTTGTATAATCATCATGTAAAATGTAAACATTGGAATTGGCTATTGCAAGTTCAGTACATTAATTTTCACTCATTTGTCTATATATTTGATAGGTTTCATTTCTCAATTTGTTTGGGAACTTGGGACTTGGGGTGTTAACGCATTGTGATTTTTTTTTTAATGCTGTGTAAGAGGCTTTGTTTTGGATTCAAGTCCAAAATTGAATGATCAGAGCCGTATGTAGAATATTAGTTTGAGTAGGTTAACCATGTTTTTTAGTTTTTTTTTTTATTTTTTTATTTTTTTTTTGAGTTGGGTAATGATTTAATTTCGATATCTTCAGTTTGCATCTAAATTTGGATTTTTTGAAATGCATTCTTGGATTTTTGTTGCTCTAAGAGTGGGAACTACATTGGACAAGGATTTCAATATAATCTCTTTATTACATCCTTTTCATGTAGATGCAGAACTATGGTAGTGGATTGTCTCAATTGCTATCTTTTTCTTTTCTATGTTGGAATTGGATGTTCAGGATATTGGATTTTGTGATCATAGTTTTGGTACTTTGTAATGAGCCTAAAATATGTTAGGGAAGTTTTTTCACTTATAGAACAAAGCTCAATGTGATTGATTTTGTGTTATTATAATAATCTTATATTAATTACTGCAATCCATGTTACTTATTTTTACCTTTGGTGGGATACTTTATACTCCTTGCTAACTAGGAGTTCAGGTTATATGTAAGTCCCCCTTAATGAGATCTAACCAACCGTCCTTGAGATAGTCATTTATGCATGAGATATGGCATTTTGTGCTAACAGTTTATACATTTAAACCCAGATGATGGAAACTGGAGGATCCTCAGCTGTTGCAACGAAGAAGGCAACCCTTACACCTAAAGCTATTATATACCAAAAGTTTGGTAGCGAGGCTAGGTACAACATAGAGGAAGTACAAGAACCTGCTGAATATGGGTGCCCAGGATTGGCCATCCCACATAAGGGGCCCTCTCTATACCGATGCAGCTTGCAGCTACCAGGGATTTCTGTTGTCTCAGGAACCTGTAAGAAAAAGAAGGATGCTGAGCAATCTGCTGCTGAGATGGCTATCGAGAAGGTTTCTATTCTCTTACCCTACTTTACCACCATTCTTTTTCTTGTTTCATTGGATGCCAACTGCAGCTTCAGAATCCCTTAACTGTGTGATGTTTGTAGGTACAACAATGGAACTTTTGTTTGAACTAGAGGAATATCCATTATATTTTATTTTTCCTTTCAGCTAACTTCTAAGGTTTATATCTGTTGCTTATATGTGACCTGCCATTCTTTCCATAAACTCAATTATTCAATTACATATATATATATCAATAATTTTTTTTTTTATGAATTAACATATAAAAAAGGAAGTTTCTATTGTTTGCACCCTATTTTAGAGCTAAAGTCTTTTGGTTAATTTAAGTAGAAAATATGCACTTTATAACGTAGCATGGTGGTGGAACCTATCGTATTTGACTAATTTGTCACTATTCATTATTTGTTTACTAATTTATCAATCTATTTATCAAAGGTTCTTTCTTATATATTTTAAATTTGGAACGGCTTTTCACCTGTGAGCTTATAAGCCTCAATTTGATTCTACTGTGATTGGGCAAGCTTACATAGTTGGGAGTGCTATAAATATGAATATACTTTGATCTCTATCAAAGCCTATATTTTTGGGAGAAACTAAGGAAACACCTCTTTCAGATGCTGAAAAAAGAAGAACCCGGGAATTCTCATCATGTCTAACAAGCCAAATGAGGATGTTTATTGATGGTAATGGGAATGCCGTATTGCTATTATTTCATAATCTTCTATTTATAAGAAGACAAAACTGTAACATGCATATAAACTAATAAAAATGCTCAAAGGCCCTTCAATAACATTAAATAAACCAGATGGCAGCAGTGCCATGTGAACTGTATTTTTTTTTTTTTTCCTGTCTCCAAAAATTTTGTTCAGAATCTCTAATGCAGGCTGCTGCTCGTTATACTTGCCCATGAAACTTTTTGTACTCTGATTTATTGAGCCTGCTCTATTAAGCTGGGCTTTTTTATTCTCTGTGAATGACAAATCATAACCTACTCTTTTTTCACCTATAATTTCTTACTCTCCCCTTTATAAAAAGCAGATCTACCAGTTCATTTAATTTAATTTTATTTCCATTTCATGTGTTCGGAAGTCGTGCTAAGTCCTCTAATTGCAATAACTTTAACTTATAGTTGCTGGGTTCTTTAGTCTTTTTATTTTTATTTGTTTTTTTGGGATAAGGATTCTTGTGTGTTTTGTTATTCTTTTGATAGTCAAATACAACTGATGCACCAGGGAACAGGGGTTTAGTCACTGTTTTTCTGTGCTCTCTCTCTCTCTCTCTCTGTTTTTTGACAAGTAAGATGAATTAATTAAAGATAAAAAGAGTAACTATTAGTACACAAGGAGTATACATCAGATACACCTGACTAGAGAAAGAAAAAAGGTCAAAGTGGTTTGGTTGATGGGGGGATGTCAAGGTGGCATTCTGTCATGAGGTGAGGGTTTTTTTTTTGTGTTTTTGTTTTTATTCTTTTGCTTCCTCCTTGCTTTTGAATGTAGTAATGTTCACTTGAGAGAAAAAGGAGAGGATTTTCATACGTACAGATCTGTAGGTTTTTTAATCAACAAAAAAGCTACAAAATTGCATGAAAAGATGGAAATTTCTGGAATGTCAAGATATTTTAGGATGATGGGTTGATATTCTTTTATTTTATTTTATGTTCAAATTTTATGATGGGGGAACTACCCCACGGAAAAGCCCTTAGGACTTACCCATGGAACCTACACCCCCAGGGAGACTAGCACAGCAACCCACCGCCATGGCCTCCTACTTAAATTGCAGTTTGATCCTAGGGGGAATCGAACCTGTGACATGTGGCTCATGCACACAAGTTTGCCCTTACCACTTGAGCTACCCACGGGTGGGTGATGATGGGTTTATACTTAGGATATGTTTGATAGATATACACTTTCCATTGCATATCTATTAGCAAAAAAACTTTTCTGGCCTACACTGTTCAGTATAGAAGACATTTTTAGCTCTTTCGAGTTATACCTCATATTTTTTCATTGGAAAGTGGTTTTGTTTCATGATTCCTCGTGCATTAAAACTTCCATGTCTATGGAAAATCTTTTGCTGCTCCTGTTATTACTCTAGTTTTCTTTACCACTGTCAACTTCATCGTCTGCTTGTTATCCAGCTTAGTTATGCACCAAGTCATTTAGTACTCTAATAAATCCCATCTAATTTGAAATCTGTAACATAAAATAAAGCCCATTAGAACAGAAAAGTTGGTCCACTCCTAAGGTTAGCATGAAATGTGGAAGTGGTCCCTGCAATGGAGGGTCAATTATATATTCCTGTTACCTATAGTCGTATACCACGTGTCCCCTTTTTGCTGGTATGGATCATAGGGGTTTTGGTTTTCATTTGAATGTACATTATGTAATAGACATGCTTCTCTAACATGCTTATTAGATTATGAACATTTTCTTATTGTATTCTTTGATGCCATTTCAGTGTTTACTTATGAGTCCTTCTACAGCCACCGACTAAATCTACCGAGGTTGGATCCCGACTTACGTGGTATGCCACGTGGATTTATTTTAAAAAAAAAATCGAAATCAAGCTGAGCTGAAGAATACCCAAAGCCATAATGATGCAGTAACCCATATTTCATTCCTGTTGCAGTGTATAGCCGACAATCTTGGTGTAAAAAACAAGCATCGACGGAGAGATGATTCTGAGAGATTTTCCCATACCTTTTTCCAGAAATACTCGTTTACCCTGCCCAGTGCACCACTTTCACCACCAACAAACTTCATTACTCTGTTACCCTGTATTAAGAGGAAAAGATATGCACTAGAAGTCACAAATTGTTTGATGGAAGTATGTATCTCAAATTTCTTATCAGATCCACTTTCAATTTGACCTTTCCAAGGTAACGCCTTTTCTCTTCTTTTTAGCACCCTCTATGGATTTCTCTGAGTTCGCCAATGGACTCTCTACATCACTCTTCTCTTTCTTTCTTTCTTTCTTTCTACAAGAATTGGGATACTTTTCTGCCTTCACTCGTGATTGAAAGCATTCTCCTTTTAATTTCCATCCAAAGAAGTTCCTGATAAATTGTTGTCTCTGTGTACGTACATATTATAATTGTTCCACTTGGAAACAAAAATCTGCAAAATTCACAGGTGTGCACCTGAGATTCTGGCCTGCCATTTCCTCTCTCTCTCTCTCTCTCCTGCTGAAGTTGCAGCAGATTCTGGTTTACAGCTTTGATTAATGAATTTTCTTCCTCCATTGATACATGAATATGGGAGAAAATGAGAGGGCTTGGTGTTGGAGAGGGATGGAGGCAAGCTGCTAGGGTTTGAACTTTGAGAGAAAATGAGAGGGATGGGATGGGAAGGGAATCTTTAAAAAAAAAAAAAAAAAAAAAAGAAGCGACGTGGCTCCAGCCACGTCAGTCGGGATCCAATCTCGGGAGATTTAGTCAGTGGCTCTAGCATTTTTCTTTACTTATAGTCTTATCTGCTTTTTCATGTGCAAGATTCAATTAATTTGTAAGAGACTCTGATATCTACTTTGGTTGGAACCACATATAAAAAAATTTGTACTTTGGTGGAACTAGGTCGGGTAATAACAATTTTGGTTGTTTCTATTTTGGTTAAATTCCTTCCACTGCAGCTAGGCATCCAAAATTCCACAAATAGTCTTACTCAGCAGGAAGCATCGGATGAACTAGTCGATCGTGTCAAGTATTTATTTTCAAATGAGGTTGGTAGTTTGTATTGATATGAACTATGAAAAGCTTTTTTTTTTTTTTTGGTTCTTTCTTTCCTTTTTCTACTATGAGGATATGTACACTTTATTGACCCTTGGAGTTTGTATACTATAGAGCATCTAACTTTGTTACTGTAGGAATTAGTTTCATATACTTGCTTGGAACAGTATCATTATTCTGTCCTGATGTGTCAGTGTTTGTGCTATTCCATCGCAATTTGTTTTGGTGATCTGAATCTCTGAACTCTGTACAATGCTTTTTTATCTGATTTTATTATGCCTGTGGATTCCTTATTTGTTTCAATTACGGATTTGCATTTATATTATTTCTAAACAAAAGCTTATTTTGACCTGATCTTTCTAGTATATCCCTCTTATTAATTTTCTGCAACTCCTCAAAGCCAATGAGTTTAAATTTACATATATGATGACTCACTCATTCTCGTTTCTGGTTATTGACACAGACCTATATGTGGATCCTTAGCTTTGTTACTCAATGATTGATGCAATCATAATTGCCCGTGCATGACTTGATCATATTTTCCCCCCTTTAGCCTTTGTGGAGATAATATGATAACATTTATCATCTAACTGTGTGCTTGGGCTATGTGTTGGGGACCTCGGTCAAGCCCTCACACACTAAGGGTTCTATCCTCTCCGTGTTGCTCCTCAAGTGACCGATAAGACTCCTTTGCTTGGTGTAGATCACGTGTAGCCCAAAGGGAGTTTGCGTGAATTGAGGCTAGGGTTCAATGGTGGGAAGTATGGATAGTGTATGGGCTAGGTGATCTTGGGTTGGGTGGTGATGGTGCATGGCAATGTGCCTTTTGGGTTGCTAGGCGCCACTTGTGTGCTAAGGTTGTGAGATGGGCAATTTTGGCTAGGGTTTAGTGTGAGTTTCGGCCAAGGCAAGTGTGGAAAATGGCTAGGGCTTAGGTGGCAAGTAGATCTCCTAAAAGGTAGGAATTGTGCAATTCCTAAAATGTAGGAATTGAGATTTGAGATCTAAATTTGACAAGGCTGGCCGAAAATGAATGGGATGGATAAGGGCCGATTTGTTTTGGTGGGAAATGGAATTTGATGGAATCAATCAAGGGAAATTGACCAATCAAATTATAGATGGAAAATGGAAATGAGAGAAATTAAGATCTAGGGTTTCGGCCAAACCAAGGAGGCTATGGCCGAATTCCTCAAGGTGAGATCTAGGGTTTTTGTGGCTTGTTTGGTTATGGGAATTGGGTGAGGCGTGTAGGCTTGGGATGGGGCTAGGGTTTTGTGGCTATGGGTAGATGAAGGTGGCGTGAGAGGCAAATAGGCTAGGGTGGCTGAATTGTGTTTGGCAAGTGGGATTCTTCAAGAAACCTCAAGGAAAACTTATGAACATGTGAGAAAATCACATGAACCCAAGAGATCTTGAGATCTACACACAAGCCGAGAATCCCAATGAAGGATTCGGCCTCTCCACAACAAATCAATCAACAAACTCCAACACAAGCATAGAGAGAAAAATGAAAAAGAACAAAGGAAGCAATCAATCTTTGATTTACGAATTGTACAAAGAATTGAAAGGAAACCTCAAATATATTAAATGATAAATAGAATCACACCTATTCACGAATTACAAGGTGTGATCCTTCTCCTTGGGGATTCATGAATTGCACCCCAAGAAGCTCAAGTGCAAAAGTACCAAATGATAAATCCAAGCACTATGGTAGGGGTGTCAAATCGTGTTAACGGGTCGTGTTCGTGTTGTGTCGAGACATGTGTATTATAGTTAATGGGTCAACCCGAACACGACCCGTTAAGGGTTTCGTGTCAAAATTCTAAACCTTAACATGACCCATTAAGATAATGGGTTGACACGACACAACCCGTTAATGAATTCTAAGAAAAGATTAACACGACACGACACGACCCGTTATGATGCATTTAACCTGTATAGGCACGAACACGACCCATTAACCCGTTTTAACCTGATTAATTTTATATAAATATTAAAATTACAATATTTCTTAAAAAAAATAAAACTAACTACAATTATAAAATACAATCCAAAAAATAAATATATCAAAATTAAAATCCCAACAATACCATATATATGATAAACAAAATAACAAACTCACAACATAATGCATAGTGCTGCAGTGCATAATTAGAACATCTACCCGAGTCTAAGTATTCTTGTTACATTACATCCAAGGGTACCAAATATGATAAACACATATTGTAAATATTAATATTACAATTTCAAATACGATGATACACAAAAATGTAAATAAATTATGAACCCACAGAAGGGATTGAAGGAAGTGTGTCCTCATTGGTCTTTTTGGTCTCCAACTCCATTATATCAGTTAACTCGTTCATTTCTTGTGTTCCTATGAAAAAAAAAAATGACATTAGTAAAAGAATTAAGATAGAATTTAATAAATAATAATAATAATAATAATGTTACCCTCGACTTTGGCTTCCTCGCCATATAACCAATCTCTCATGCAGACTAATGCTTCAACAATATCTGGTTTCAGTGCACTCCTATATTGATCAATGATACGCCCACCAACACTAAAAGTAGATTCAGATGCAACTGTGGAAACTGGAACACTCAAAATATCATGAGCCATACAAGCAAGATCAGGATAATGAAATTCATTTCCTTTCCAAAAGGAAAGAATACCAATCTTCGCATTTCTATTTGCTCTAGGTTCATCCAAGTAAAGCTCCAATTGACTTTTTTGCATATGGGCAACAAGATCATTACTTCCAAATGAATCAAATTCCTATACCAAATAAAAAAAAAAGTTTTATTGAGAATATGTGATATAAAATAATAAAACAATATAATATAAATTATTAAACAAAATATTTTATTTGAATTTACCTGAAATACTTGATCATTATCTATATTCCATCTACCAGAAGAAGATTCACTTTTTGTTCTACTAGCACTTCTTTCAAAAGTCGTGGTAGAACTTGGGGGAGCACTAGAAGAACTATATTCCATAAAAAGAGATGCCATTTTGGTACAAACATTCAAAAACTCCAAGGAACCATTTCCATAAAGTTTCGTATAAGAAAAGTCAACAAAATGAAGCTTGTATCGAGGATCCAATATAACTGCTATTGCCAATAGCACATTGAACTCAGACCAATATTTCTCAAACTTCGCAAGCATTTGACAAGACATATTCTTCATGTAGTCATCTTCACTTTCAGAGTGTTTTTTTAATGTCATATAAATAATAAACACTGCTGAATCACAACTGCTTCCAGGTGGGGAATTACTGCTCCAGCCCCTATTTCAAACTCAAACTCATCACTACTTTCGAGAACTTTCCTATATCCACTTTCTGTCACCAAAGATACCGAATAACTAATAAATAACAAGCACCCATTGGAGGGGCAGACACCGGAATCTGGACCATCAATGTTTAAAGAGAAAACTCCTTGTCCAGGCAAAGTATTTGGCATACTAATATGGCTTTCGTCTAGAAATTTGGCACCTTGAGTCTCACTTTGGTAAACATTATGAATTGATCTACACAACGCAAACTCCTTAGAGAAGTTTTTCTCACAAAATCGAATTTCAAGGCTATTGGCATTACTGTTTAGCTTCTCTGGAGTCATATCTAGGTCCCTAAAATACGCATTCAACCATGAGAGAACTTTCAAGGAAGTGTTCTGGATAGAATCATTCTGCTTCTTAAAAGAATCTTTGGGGAAACACTCTACAATCAAATCTTGACACTTGGAAAACAATTTTACCCCACATTGATAGGTGACAGCTGATTCTGCAGATTCCCTGGCAACGGTATCTCTAGCACATCCCTTTTCATGCTCTATCTCTTCTTCAGTTGAATCTGTAACCTTCAACTTCTTGCCACATGCTGGTGACTCAGATGGTGCTTTTATAGGAGTAGTTACAGTAGAGAAGACAGGTTCAGATAGCCTATGCTGGCGACAGAAAGTACACAGGATATCTCTTGGGTAAGAACCTCTCCAATTTGTTCTTGTAGTGAAAGCCGAAGGCAGCTCTGCCATTAGTACTGCCTCTCTGGACAACTTGTAAAGTCCACATGGTATCTTACTTATAAGCATCCTGAAGTCAATGTAAATTAAACTAATTTATGCAACAGTGATCAGTTACCTAATAATGAAACAGCAGAACAATAGTTGCATATGCAAACTTACTTGCTACCATACTCTCTGACAAGACCCAATAACATAAAAAAATTAGAAAATTAAAAAAATAGAGTATTCAAAAACAACTCCAACCTCCAGGAAGGTTTCAAGAAAATGATGATCTGACCTACAATTTTGAAATTTTCCTTCTTTTTAATCATTTACAAAAAACAAGAGCAATTAAATGGTTAATCAAGATTATCATAATACTAAATTAGAAAAAGTTTTGAAGGCCACAAGTATGCCAGCAAAGGTATCAACACCGTCACAGATAGGGTCTTTGGACGCTAGCATCTTTGTCCATGCTAGTGTCACTATGCCCCCTAAGGGAGCAGTAGGGCCTCAGGCACCAGTTGCAAATGGGGTTGGTACTTCTGTCCAAGGTTCATTTTTAGTTGAAGATAGGGGTCCCTCCAGGGTCTTGTGTACTTTGGAAGAAACAGTCGAGCCTCTTTTAGAAGATGCAAATGAGGTAATAGAAGATTGTGTTTCCTCTACCTATTCTATATCTCCTGAGGGAGCAGTAGGGTCTGACAATGTGGCACGGCAAGGATCGTCGAGGGGTGGAGTACATACAAGCAATGTTGATGGAGGGGAGGAAATTGTAATGGTGACAAAAACAATGGACAGCAACCATATAGCTATCGAGCAACCATTTGGCAAGAATGAAATTATCGGTAAGAATGAAATTATCGGTTTGTCATTGGTGCCTTGTGTGGAGGAAGGTTTAGAGTCAGGAGTGCAATTGGGTACTGTGTCTAGGGATAATGTCGTTCCCCTGGTTTCTCTTTCTCTGATAAACAATATAGTAGGTTCACCATCAGATTTGGTTTTGAATGAAGTTATCGGGTTTCAGCAAATCCTGGGACTTTCCCATGGAGAATATGAAGACCAATTTAAAACACTACTCACTGCAATTGAGACGAGCCACGGGCTTGAAACCAAATCAAATTTTAAGTAAAGCAGAGAGTTAAAGCGTCTTTCATGGGCAGTCAACTATAATACTAAGGGAGGTAGCTCAAGTTGAGGGAAGACTAAAAGGAGGGCATTTTGAAAATGTTCTTGTAGTGGGATTTTTGGGTAGAGGATTAGTTTTAAGGGAAACAGGGGGTTGGGGTTGGGGTTGGGGAGGTGTGTTACATTCCAATTCGGGCTTGGTGTATTTTGGGTAATTTTCACTGGCTTTTTGGGTCTTTAGGGACTCTCTAGTATGGGATAGGTGTTTTCTTGTATATGTCCAGTGTACTTGGTTACTCCTATTGATATATATAATATTTTTACTTCTCAAAAAAATTAACAAAATGGTGACTCCAAAAAGAGAGAGCTAATAACTTAATAAAGAGGTAAGATATAAACAAACTAGCATTGGAAACATCAAGCATGTCAGACAAATGGTTTGCAGTGCATGAACTGTCATTACTTTTTTGGCATGACATGGGGGAGTGACAAAGAATTCATAAGCTTTGTATAGCCAATGCACCAACCATCTTCGAATTATCATTTGCAGTACTTACTGAACCTCTGCAGTAGCACAAGAATACTAAACATTCACAGATTCTTTATGATTTCAAATCAGTTTGTATCAAACAAAAATATCAAGTATCAGTGTGGAGAAGACCCTAAAAAGTTGAATATGGTAAAACAACCAACTCAGTGAAATACACAGACCTGTAATATGATTGCACAGATACATCTTCATAGGAAAGGTCTTTGGACTTCCAGGTGTATCCAATTGATGCCAAAATTGCATCACCATATATATCATGACCAGAGAAATAACTTGCCCTTTCATTTAATGGTCCTTTTTTTGATAAGCTTTCATTTAATGGTCCTTCAAAATGAATAGCTTCTTTTGCTGTTAGAGGATCGGATGACAGATCCAACATGTACGATTGGTGGGCAGCAAAGTACAATCTTGTCTCAGAAGAAGTTTTACCAACAGTCCTGTTAGAAACCAGTCCAAATTAGTACCAACAGCGGGACTCAGACTCACACATAGAAGCGACATAATAAAGAAACTTCCATCTTCCTAGACCCTGCCACTGCATAGTTTCCACCTACCTGGAGACCAGAACATTAGCAGCATCAGTTAAACCAAGTTTTTTGGAAATAGCATCCAGGTAATACCCAGTGGAGGAAACATCAAGAGTCACAGTTTCAACAGCCTTCTCCGATGAACATGGAATACATACAGCTTCAATCAAAGTGCTTTGTGAGGAGCCAGATGGTTGGCTAATTGAAGACTCCATTAACTCACGAGGGTATGGGTTTTGCCTCCGAATCCAAAGCTGCCCCTCAGAAGTAGCAAGAATGCCAGATAATCTTGCTGCCGCCCTCATAATTAATGGTATAACCAAGAATGGATTTGACTCCACTTTTGGATTAATGAATTTACAAAGATTGCTAAGCTTTGAATCGCAGATGGCCATAACAGAAACAGGAACCAAACCATTAAGATCACCTTCTCTCTGCAAAGCTGCTCTAAGGTGACCACTTAGGGGCTGAAGACTTGGGAGGAACTTTGCCAATGACACAAAAAAAACATGGAAAAGGTCAGACTCAAAACAAATGTACCCAAGATAATATGGAATGAGTGTACTTTCAACTGAAAGTTTCAATATTTTGTCAAATTGTCAGTAGGATGTGCTTTTATTACAACAGAAATTAAAGTTAGAAAACATAATGAGACTATAGAAGTCATCCTCTCTCTGTACTGCAGTTCTGAAGTGAAATATCATGGGATATAAATGAACTATAACAACAGCCACAAAAGGCATAAGGCTATCATAAAATACATACGTGTGTGTACATATACATACATCTTATAATGATAGCGGAAAAGACAGATGGAGCACAAGATTATAAATATATATAATAATAATAAAAAAAAGCATAGTGACCCAAGTTTCAATGCTTAGATTTCAACCATAAAAAGAATGTGCTTATTAGATCTAAAACTGGTTAGCATAAGAATGTGTTGTAGTAGTTAATTGTCAGCTACTCTTTGGCAGTTGAAATTTCTAGGGCTCCATGTTGAATGTCAGGTGATTAAATTTTTTTTAATAAGTAAAATTCAATGAAACCACATCATTAGGCATAGTGTCACAACCCCCAGGAGGATTGCCAGGGACCACACCTCGACACGGCTCTTGGAGGGTCAAGACAGCCACATGGCTAGCCTGCTTGCATGCCTTGGCTCAGGTCCTGACACGCAAGGGCACCCATGGAGGCTACTGGCCACACGTAGACCATGCTGCAGGCCTGCGCATGCCCTTGAGCATGCCCAAGCGAGAGGCTAGTGGGTGCCCTCAGCATCCAGCACAGGCTACAGCCCGTGCCTTGCAGGCAAGGCTAGTAGCATGCCCACCAGGCATGCCATCTAGCACAAAACTCCAGCCCGTGCCTTGCAGCCCCAAGCCTAGACCGTCAGTTGGGCATGCATGCCCATCGCCCAGGCCAGCAGATGCAGACCACCACAAGCCACTTGACTGGGCACCACAGCAGCAACATGGCATCACCTTGTGCCCACCATCAGGCCTAGGCTTGGCACCATGCCATGCCCACCATCAGCAGGCCACGCACAGCGCCATGTCATGCCCACCATCAGACCAACGCATGGCACCATGCCATGCCATGCAGTGAGCCGCTGATCAGACCAGGACTAGCCCAGCCGTGGGCCATGCACCACCATAGCCCACCATGGGCGATGCATGCCACGACTACCATGGGCCATTTATCTATTTTATTATTTCTTATTTATTTTATTTAATTACTTGTTTAATTATTATTTCATTTGCTTATTTATTTATTTTAATTTGCTAGGGACCTTTTGGGGGTTTCCAATTTGTAAACTCTATAAATAGGACCCTTAGTCATTTCATTAGGATCTTTTGTCATTTGGAACATTTGTTAGGCCAGCCATAGTGTAGGGGTGGCAATTTATGACACGACCCGTTAACCCAACACGAACACGACACGATAAATGCGGATTTGGGTTTAGTCTTATCGAGTTCAGGTCAAAACGAGTTGACCCGTTAAGACACGATTGCTTAACGGGTCACTAACGGGTCAACCCGTTTTGACTCGTTAAAAAAAGTAATTTACATTTATACCCTTAAGTTCATTTTATCTTAAATAAATAAATAAAATAATAATAAAAAAATAAATTAATTAATTTTAAAAAAGAATCGAAAGAAGCCCTAAAACTGAATCACTCGGATTCACCCCTTTTCAATTTTCACTCCTCTCAGCGCCGCACTACCCCCCACACACAGAGTCACTCACTCAGTCTCCACTCTGGCCTCTCGCCCCTCACGGTCTCCACTCTCCGTCTCGCCCCTGGTCCCCTCGAGTCCTCAGTGCTAACCACTCGGCACTCACCAGCGTGCAGGGCCAACCTCACCTCAAGGCTCACGGCTCAGATTCACT
The DNA here is from genome assembly GCA_011037825.1 of Carya cathayensis. Lineage (NCBI taxonomy): Eukaryota > Viridiplantae > Streptophyta > Magnoliopsida > Fagales > Juglandaceae > Carya > Carya cathayensis. The sequence goes on along the minus strand of QGSO01000164.1, from coordinate 238,794 downwards.
CGGAATCTCGGAGTCTTCCTGCGCCGCACTCTCACCTCACGGCCGAAACTCTCAGTGGCTCACACGGCGGTCAGACTCATACTTTCCACGCCAAACGGTATACCATTTTCCTCTTCCCTCTTCCCTCTTCGGCTCTTCAGTCTTCCCCCATTTCGGTTTAATTAATTTCGGTTTCTCTCTCAGACTCTCCTTCTCATCGAACCATCGAGGATCTGTCATCTGTGGAGCTCTCTATTTTCTGGTGGAATTAAATTCCTAGAATCTCTTGTGCGGTTTCTGAACGGAACAAGGTAAGCCGCAGGTTTTTTTACGAGATGTTGGGGTTTTTTTTTTTCATTTTGAGACTTTGGACATAAAAAACTCATATTTCTATATATTGACAATGTTTCTAAGAATTGGAATCTGGATGATTTGGAAACTAGGTTTGATTTTAGGTTTAGGGAAAAACTAGGTCTAATTCGAATTCTGTTTCTTCATGCCTCTGTTTATTGTGGTTGCTTCTTTATTTAGATTTCGTAACTGGATGCCGGATGGTTTAAAAAAATAGTTGATAAGATCAATTGTCAATTCTAGAAGTATTTGGTTATATTAATATCAATTGAGATTTCCCACTATTTTTTTTTCTCTCTGTCAAGTGGAGAATTTGAGACTTGGAGTCAAATTCATCACTCTAGTACTGAACGAAACATAAAACATACAAGTCAAAATGTATTGTTGTCCACAATGATCAACCATATAAAAACACCAACAAATTTTACACAGACTCTTATGAAACAGCTTAATATCCTTCCTTCATAGATTTTTAGTCACACTTTCAATATAAGATTCTTAGTCAGTTTGAATGAAAACATACACCAGCTATGTTTGCACCTATTTTCACAAGCAACTTAAGTACGTTCTATTACTTATGAAAGGGTGTAGACATACACCATCCACTATTTGCATATCAACCTAAATATAGTGCCAAACTATTTTGACAAATTTTTAGCTACTACAATAACAACAATCTGAAACTTGGATAGGTTTTACTTATTGGTAAGTTAATTTTGTCCAAGTATATTTTCCATAAGTTGATACTTTTCTTTGTATTTATTTGTTATGCCACACTTTTAACAAACTGCCATGCCCACATGGTAACACTTTTCTTTGTATTTATTTGTTATGCCACACTTTTAACAAACTAAATGTGGAGCTAAATTATAATATGTATTGTTTAATTAAACAGTGGTAGGGTAGTCATTAGTGCTGATACAGCCTTATTTTTTTTTGGGGGGCTCGCTTTCTTTGTAGTCATTAGTGGAAGTTTACCATCTGTTTGTAATATTTTCTTTGGAATTTGTAATTTTGTCAGCTGTGATAAATATGCATTGTTTAGTCTCTTTTATTGTTGCTCTTTTGTTTAGTCTCTTTGATTATTGATTTTCATGTTTGATTTTTTAAAAATGTCAGATGAGTGAGGCAGCGGGGGGAAATGAAGATTTGATTGACTTGGAAGGGCTTGACTCGGAAAGTTTCGCAAATGAAGACGCTAAAACAAAACGAAGGAAAAGGTCAAATGTGTGGAGTTTCTTTGAGATGGTTCCCGATTCTGATAAAGTTGGTGATTGTAAGGCACGAGCCAAGTGCAAGATGTGTGGAGCTACTTACTTGGCAGCAAGTAAGTATGGAACTGGAAATTTGAGGCGTCACATTGATACATGCCCTAGAAGAAATACACGAGATATTGGTCAGTTGATGCTGGGGCAAAATAGTGGATCTATTTCGGTAAGCACTTCTAAATTTGATCCTGAACAATATAGACAACTTTTGGTCGAAGCTATTGTGAAGCATGATTTGCCTTTCCGATTTGTTGAATATTCGGGGGTGAGAACTTTTATGCAATATGCACGTTCAGATATTCCAATTATTTCTAGAAATACTGCTAAGGCTGATTTGGTTAAGATCTATCATCGAGAAAAAAAAAGGATTAAATGCATGTTAAGTGATGCTCCTGGTAGAATTTGTCTGACATCTGACTTGTGGACTTCTTTGAGCACTGATGGTTATATGTGCATTACAGCACATTTTCTGGATAAGGGATGGGTTCTAAAGAAAAGGGTTTTAAATTTTTCTTTTATGCCACCACCACATAATGGCATATCTTTGTCTGAGAAAATTTATAATTTGCTATGTGAGTGGGGAATTCAAGACAAGATTTTTGCATTAACTTTAGACAATGCTTCTTCTAATGATGTGTCGGTAGATATGTTAAGAACTCAGTTGAACATTAAGAGAGCCCTTGTTTGTGATGGTGAGTTTTTTCATCTTCGTTGTTGTTGTCATATTCTGAATTTGATAGTACAAGATGGGTTGAAAGCAATTGATTGTGCTATCCAAAATTCGTGACAGTATCAAGTATGTCAAAGGATCACAATCAAGGAAAAAAAAGTTTTTAGATTCATAAAACAAATGTCTTTGGATGGTAAAAGGGGTTGAGACAGATGTTCCCACTAGATGGAATTCAACTTTTCTTATGCTTGAGAGTGCTATTTTCTATCGTCGTGCCTTTTGCCATTTGGAATTGACTGATTCCAATTTTAAACACTGTCTATCAACATCTGAGTGGGAAAAAGTGGAGAAGATTAACACTTTTTTGGGAGCTTTTTATTATGCCACTTGTGAATTTTCTGGAACCAAGTACCCTACAGCCAATTTGTACTTTCCNGGTCGTGTTCGGGTTGACCCATTAACTGTAATACACATGTCTCGACACGACACGTGTTAATGGGTCAACCCGAACACGACCCGTTAAGGGTTTCGTGTCAAAATTCTAAACCCTAACATGACCCATTAAGATAACAGGTTGACACGACACGACCCGTTATGACCCGTTAATGAATTCTAAGAAAAGATTAACACAACACGACACGACCCATTATGACCCATTTAACCCGTATAGACACGAACATGACGCATTAACCCGTTTAACCTGATTAATTTTATATAAATATTAAAATTACAATATTTCTAAAAAGACAGAAAACTAACTACAACTATAAATTACAATCCAAAAAATAAATATATCAAAATTAAAATCCCAACAATATCATATATATGATAAACAAAATAACAAACTCACAAAATAAACAAAACAAATCCTTCGTTTTGTTTTAGTGTCTTCATTTGTGAAACTTTCCGAGTCAAGCCCTTCCAAGTCAATCAAATCTTCATTTCCCCCCGCTGCCTCACTCATCTGACATTTTTAAAAAATCAAACATGAAAATCAATAATCAAAGAGACTAAACAAAAGAGCAACAATAAAAGAGACTAAACAATGCATATTTATCACAGCTGACAAAATTACAAATTCCAAAGAAAATATTACAAACAGATGGTAAACTTCCACTAATGACTACAAAGAAAGCGAGCCCCCCCAAAAAAAATAAGGCTGTATCAGCACTAATGACTACCCTACCACTGTTTAATTAAACAATACATATTATAATTTAGCTCCACATTTAGTTTGTTAAAAGTGTGGCATAACAAATAAATACAAAGAAAAGTGTTACCATGTGGGCATGGCAGTTTGTTAAAAGTGTGGCATAACAAATAAATACAAAGAAAAGTATCAACTTACTGGAAAATATACTTGGACAAAATTAACTTACCAATAAGTCAAACCTATCCAAGTTTTAGATTGTTGTTATTGTAGTAGCTAAAAATTTGTCAAAATAGTTTGGCACTATATTTAGGTTGATATGCAAATAGTGGATGGTGTATGTCTACACCCTTTCATAAGTAATAGAACATACTTAAGTTGCTTGTGAAAATAGGTGCAAACATAGCTGGTGTATGTTTTCATTCAAACTGACTAAGAATCTTATATTGAAAGTGTGACTAAAAATCTATGAAGGAAGGATATTAAGCTGTTTCATAAGGGTGTGTGTAAAATTTGTTGGTGTTTTTATATGGTTGATCATTGTGGACAACAATACATTTTGACTTGTATGTTTTATGTTTCGTTCAGTACTAGAGTGATGAATTTGACTCCAAGTCTCAAATTCTCCACCTGACAGAGAGAAAAAAAAAATAGTGGGAAATCTCAATTGATATTAATATAACCAAATACTTCTAGAATTGACAATTGATCTTATCAACTACTTTTTTAAACCATCCGGCATCCAGTTACGAAATCTAAAAAAAGGTCTGTGCAACCACAATAAACAGAGGCATGAAGAAACATAATTCGAATTAGACCTAGTTTTTCCCTAAACCTAAAATCAAACCTAGTTTCCAAATCATCCAGATTCCAATTCTTAGAAACATTGTCAATATATAGAAATATGAGTTTTTTATGTCCAAAGTCTCAAAATGAAAAAAAAAACCCCAACATCTCGTAAAAAAACCTGTGGCTTACCTTGTTCCGTTCAGAAACCGCACAAGAGATTCTAGGAATTTAATTCCACTAGAAAATAGAGAGCTCCAGAGATGACAGATCCTCGATGGTTCGATGAGAAGGAGAGTCTGAGAGAGAAACCGAAATTAATTAAACCGAAATGGGGGAAGACTGAAGAGCCAAAGAGGGAAGAGGGAAGAGGAAAATGGTATACCGTTTGGCGTGGAAAGTATGAGTCTGACCACCGTGTGAGCCACTGAGAGTTTCAGCCGTGAGGTGAGAGTGCGGCACAGGAATGACTCCGAGATTCCGAGTGAATCTGAGCCGTGAGCCTTGAGGTGAGGTTGGCCGCTGCACGCTGGTGAGTGCCGAGTGGTTAGCACTGAGGACTCGAGGGGACTAGGGGCGAGACGGAGAGTGGAGACCGTGAGGGGCGAGAGGCCGAGAGTGGAGACTGAGTGACTCTGTGTGTGGGGGGTAGTGCGGCACTGGAGAGGAGTGAAAATTGAAAAGGGGTGAATCTGAGTGATTCAGTTTTAGGGCTTCTTTCGATTCTTTTTTTTTTTTTTAAATTAATTAATTTATTATTATTATTATTATTATTTTATTTATTTATTAAGATAAAATGAACTTAAGGGTATAAATGTAAATTACTTTTTTTAACGAGTCAAAACGGGTTGACCCGTTAGTGACCCGTTAAGCAATCGTGTCTTAACGGGTCAACTCGTTTTGACCTGAACTCGATAAGACTAAACCCAAATCCGCATTTATCGTGTCGTGTTCGTGTTGGGTTAACGGGTCGTGTCATAAATTGCCACCCCTACACTATGGCTGGCCTAACAAATGTTCCAAATGACAAAAGATCCTAATGAAATGACTAAGGGTCCTATTTATAGAGTTTACAAATTGGAAACCCCCAAAAGGTCCCTAGCAAATTAAAATAAATAAATAAGCAAATGAAATAATAATTAAACAAGTAATTAAATAAAATAAATAAGAAATAATAAAATAGATAAATGGCCCATGGTAGTCGTGGCATGCATCGCCCATGGTGGGCTATGGTGGTGCATGGCCCACGGCTGGGCTAGTCCTGGTCTGATCAGCGGCTCACTGCATGGCATGGCATGGTGCCATGCGTTGGTCTGATGGTGGGCATGACATGGCGCTGTGCGTGGCCTGCTGATGGTGGGCATGGCATGGTGCCAAGCCTAGGCCTGATGGTGGGCACAAGGTGATGCCATGTTGCTGCTGTGGTGCCCAGTCAAGTGGCTTGTGGTGGTTCTGCATGGCCTGGGCGATGGGCATGCATGGCCCAAACTGACGGTCTAGGCTTTGGGCTGCAAGGCACGGGCTGGAGTTTTGTGCTAGATGGCATGCCTGGTGGGCATGCTACTAGCCTTGCTGCAAGGCACGGGCTGTAGCCGTGGCTGATCTCTAGGCACCCACTAGCCTCTCGCTGGGGCACCCATGCATGCGTGCTAGTGCACGCTCAAGGGCATGCGCAGGCCTGCAGCATGGTCTACGTGTGGCAGTAGCCTCCATGGGTGCCCTTGCGTGTCAGGACCTGAGCCAAGTCCCTGTGTACTCGGGCTTTGCATTTACCCAAAAACTTTTTCACAAAAAAAAAAAAAAAAAAAAAAAGTCATGCAAGCAGGCTAGCCATGTGCTGTCTTGACCCCCAAGAGCCGTGTCGAGGTGTGGTCCCTGGCAATCCTCCTGGGGGTTGTGACACTATGCCTAATGATGTGGTTTCATTGAATTTTACTTATTAAAAAAAATTTAATCACCTGACATTCAACATGGAGCCCTAGAAATTTCAACTGCCAAAGAGTAGCTGACAATTAACTACTACAACACATTCTTATGCTAACCAGTTTTAGATCTAATAAGCACATTCTTTTTATGGTTGAAATCTAAGCATTGAAACTTGGGTCACTATGCTTTTTTTATTATTATTATATATATTTATAATCTTGTGCTCCATCTGTCTTTTCCGCTATCATTATAAGATGTATGTATATGTACACACAGTATGTATTTTATGATAGCCTTATGCCTTTTGTGGCTGTTGTTATAGTTCATTTATATCCCATGATATTTCACTTCAGAACTGCAGTACAGAGAGAGGATGACTTCTAAGTCTCATTATGTTTTCTAACTTTATATCTGTTGTAATAAAAGCACATCCTACTGACAATTTGACAAAATATTGAAACTTTCAGTTGAAAGTACACTCATTCCATATTATCTTGGGTACATTTGTTTTGAGTCTGACCTTTTCCATGTTTTTTTTGTGTCATTGGCAAAGTTCCTCCCAAGTCTTCAGCCCCTAAGTGGTCACCTTAGAGCAGCTTTGCAGAGAGAAGGTGATCTTAATGGTTTGGTTCCTGTTTCTGTTATGGCCATCTGCGATTCAAAGCTTAGCAATCTTTGTAAATTCATTAATCCAAAAGTGGAGTCAAATCCATTCTTGGTTATACCATTAATTATGAGGGCGGCAGCAAGATTATCTGGCATTCTTGCTACTTCTGAGGGGCAGCTTTGGATTCGGAGGCAAAACCCATACCCTCGTGAGTTAATGGAGTCTTCAATTAGCCAACCATCTGGCTCCTCACAAAGCACTTTGATTGAAGCTGTATGTATTCCATGTTCATCGGAGAAGGCTGTTGAAACTGTGACTCTTGATGTTTCCTCCACTGGGTATTACCTGGATGCTATTTCCAAAAAACTTGGTTTAACTGATGCTGCTAATGTTCTGGTCTCCAGGTAGGTGGAAACTATGCAGTGGCAGGGTCTAGGAAGATGGAAGTTTCTTTATTATGTCGCTTCTATGTGTGAGTCTGAGTCCCGCTGTTGGTACTAATTTGGACTGGTTTCTAACAGGACTGTTGGTAAAACTTCTTCTGAGACAAGATTGTACTTTGCTGCCCACCAATCGTACATGTTGGATCTGTCATCCGATCCTCTAACAGCAAAAGAAGCTATTCATTTTGAAGGACCATTAAATGAAAGCTTATCAAAAAAAGGACCATTAAATGAAAGGGCAAGTTATTTCTCTGGTCATGATATATATGGTGATGCAATTTTGGCATCAATTGGATACACCTGGAAGTCCAAAGACCTTTCCTATGAAGATGTATCTGTCAATCATATTACAGGTCTGTGTATTTCACTGAGTTGGTTGTTTTACCATATTCAACTTTTTAGGGTCTTCTCCACACTGATACTTGATATTTTTGTTTGATACAAACTGATTTGAAATCATAAAGAATCTGTGATGTTTAGTATTCTTGTGCTACTGCAGAGGTTCAGTAAGTACTGCAAATGATAATTCGAAGATGGTTGGTGCATTGGCTATACAAAGCTTATGAATTCTTTGTCACTCCCCCATGTCATGCCAAAAAAGTAATGACAGTTCATGCACTGCAAACCATTTGTCTGACATGCTTGATGTTTCCAATGCTAGTTTGTTTATATCTTACCTCTTTATTAAGTTATTAGCTCTCTCTTTTTGGAGTCACCATTTTGTTAATTTTTTTGAGAAGTAAAAATATTATATATATCAATAGGAGTAACCAAGTACACTGGACATATACAAGAAAACACCTATCCCATACTAGAGAGTCCCTAAAGACCCAAAAAGCCAGTGAAAATTACCCAAAATACACCAAGCCCGAATTGGAATGTAACACACCTCCCCAACCCCAACCCCAACCCCCTGTTTCCCTTAAAACTAATCCTCTACCCAAAAATCCCACTACAAGAACATTTTCAAAATGCCCTCCTTTTAGTCTTCCCTCACTTGAGCTACCTCCCTTAGTATTATAGTTGACTGCCCATGAAAGACGCTTTAACTCTCTGCTTTACTTAAAATTTGATTTGGTTTCAAGCCCGTGGCTCGTCTCAATTGCAGTGAGTAGTGTTTTAAATTGGTCTTCATATTCTCCATGGGAAAGTCCCAGGATTTGCTGAAACCCGATAACTTCATTCAAAACCAAATCTGATGGTGAACCTACTATATTGTTTATCAGAGAAAGAGAAACCAGGGGAACGACATTATCCCTAGACACAGTACCCAATTGCACTCCTGACTCTAAACCTTCCTCCACACAAGGCACCAATGACAAACCGATAATTTCATTCTTACCGATAATTTCATTCTTGCCAAATGGTTGCTCGATAGCTATATGGTTGCTGTCCATTGTTTTTGTCACCATTACAATTTCCTCCCCTCCATCAACATTGCTTGTATGTACTCCACCCCTCGACGATCCTTGCCGTGCCACATTGTCAGACCCTACTGCTCCCTCAGGAGATATAGAATAGGTAGAGGAAACACAATCTTCTATTACCTCATTTGCATCTTCTAAAAGAGGCTCGACTGTTTCTTCCAAAGTACACAAGACCCTGGAGGGACCCCTATCTTCAACTAAAAATGAACCCTGGACAGAAGTACCAACCCCATTTGCAACTGGTGCCTGAGGCCCTACTGCTCCCTTAGGGGGCATAGTGACACTAGCATGGACAAAGATGCTAGCGTCCAAAGACCCTATCTGTGACGGTGTTGATACCTTTGCTGGCATACTTGTGGCCTTCAAAACTTTTTCTAATTTAGTATTATGATAATCTTGATTAACCATTTAATTGCTCTTGTTTTTTGTAAATGATTAAAAAGAAGGAAAATTTCAAAATTGTAGGTCAGATCATCATTTTCTTGAAACCTTCCTGGAGGTTGGAGTTGTTTTTGAATACTCTATTTTTTTAATTTTCTAATTTTTTTATGTTATTGGGTCTTGTCAGAGAGTATGGTAGCAAGTAAGTTTGCATATGCAACTATTGTTCTGCTGTTTCATTATTAGGTAACTGATCACTGTTGCATAAATTAGTTTAATTTACATTGACTTCAGGATGCTTATAAGTAAGATACCATGTGGACTTTACAAGTTGTCCAGAGAGGCAGTACTAATGGCAGAGCTGCCTTCGGCTTTCACTACAAGAACAAATTGGAGAGGTTCTTACCCAAGAGATATCCTGTGTACTTTCTGTCGCCAGCATAGGCTATCTGAACCTGTCTTCTCTACTGTAACTACTCCTATAAAAGCACCATCTGAGTCACCAGCATGTGGCAAGAAGTTGAAGGTTACAGATTCAACTGAAGAAGAGATAGAGCATGAAAAGGGATGTGCTAGAGATACCGTTGCCAGGGAATCTGCAGAATCAGCTGTCACCTATCAATGTGGGGTAAAATTGTTTTCCAAGTGTCAAGATTTGATTGTAGAGTGTTTCCCCAAAGATTCTTTTAAGAAGCAGAATGATTCTATCCAGAACACTTCCTTGAAAGTTCTCTCATGGTTGAATGCGTATTTTAGGGACCTAGATATGACTCCAGAGAAGCTAAACAGTAATGCCAATAGCCTTGAAATTCGATTTTGTGAGAAAAACTTCTCTAAGGAGTTTGCGTTGTGTAGATCAATTCATAATGTTTACCAAAGTGAGACTCAAGGTGCCAAATTTCTAGACGAAAGCCATATTAGTATGCCAAATACTTTGCCTGGACAAGGAGTTTTCTCTTTAAACATTGATGGTCCAGATTCCGGTGTCTGCCCCTCCAATGGGTGCTTGTTATTTATTAGTTATTCGGTATCTTTGGTGACAGAAAGTGGATATAGGAAAGTTCTCGAAAGTAGTGATGAGTTTGAGTTTGAAATAGGGGCTGGAGCAGTAATTCCCCACCTGGAAGCAGTTGTGATCCAGATGTCCATTGGTCAGTCTGCTTGTTTCAAAATGGACATGGCCCCTAAAGAGTTTGTTTTAGCTGCTGCTGCTGTTTCTGCAAGGAATCTTTCATTGTTATCTTCAAGTGAGTTACCCTCTCCTTTCATGGCAATGTTATGAGGATGATTTCATGGAACAGCTTGTGACTACATAAATTTGAGTTTCATCATTATGAAATTGATGATATTTCACCTCATCTGGATTTCATATGGATGCCGACTTGGTTTTCTGTAGAATGAAAGATTCATTATGTCCGAGGCATGCAATTGTTGGTTGTAATCCATTGGTTGGCTGATATCGTTAAAAGGGAAATCCTTTAACTGAATGGTGAATAGCCAGTTCAAATCTTAAAAAAGTTTCTTCCTAAGAATTCTGTCTCATTACTCCTTGTTATTGGTAGGAGAATGTGGCATATTCTTTCCTGTTCACTCTAAGGCGACAGTAGCATCAATATTGGTTTCTCTAAGCATCAACCGTATGCATGATTAAATTTGGTGGAAACAACTTCTTTAAATTCTTTTATCCCCCCCAAGTATGTTTTCACTTGGATGGATAATTGAATGCACAGAGAAATAACACTTTTGGTGCCATGTTGCAACTTATGACTCAACTTTTTTGATATATTTCATTCAAAATGATTCCCAATCTGTAATGGGGTCTTCTTCATCATTTCTTTAGCTTAAAGAATTGATTATGAGATCTAATTAGCTGTGTGCTGTCTTATTTGTTCTCTCTAATTTGCAGAATCCTGCTGCTTGGAGTATTCTCTAATTTTGTTGCGTGTAACTGAACCTCTGGAGGAAAGAATGGAGCAGGCCCTTTTCAGCCCACCTCTTTCGAAGCAACGTGTTGAATATGCCGTGAAACACATCAGAGAATCTTGTGCTACTACTCTGGTATGTAAGCGTCTCTCATCTGCCATTTTTAGTGTTTATATGTTAAACTGAGTTGATCTCTGATTTATTTCAGGTTGACTTTGGATGTGGTTCTGGAAGTTTATTGGATTCTTTATTAAATTATCCAACCACCTTGGAAAAAATTGTCGGTATTGATATTTCACAGAAGAGTCTAAGCCGCGCAGCAAAGGTATGAACTGCTTACAGCTGCTGAGTTTTGCATATAGGGCATGTTCGTGTTATATCCCAAAATTTTCTTTGAAGTCATGGTCACTCCTTGGTTAGATATTTGGCTAGTTACCATGTGGACAAGATAATGTAAGATCTTCTTCTAAACAATTTGAATACGTTCAAGGCTAGTGGTTACATTTTTATAGGTCTACCTATCATCGGGAGCCAGCAAAGAAAGTATGGTCCTTCGCTATATGTAACGTTTAATCTATTTAATCACCTGTGGGAAGTAATGTGATATATAATAGGCCTTCCGGTATGCATACAGATTTGTAGTTGTTGGTTTCTTGTTCCAGAATGATTTCCTTGGTGTAGCCCAAAACTTTTGTCCTCGTGGTTTAGGAAGTTTTATCTGTTCTGGTGTGTAACATCTTGTCATCCCAGTGATGTATATGCTGTAGTGTCAACCACTTGGCTATTAAAATGACCATTTTAAAGGTTGCAAATTTTTAAAGGTTGATTTTGACTTGTAAATATTTTCTTGGTTTGAGTGCATTTCCTGCATGCGTTCTGTATGTTAGCTACATCTGACAATATATTTATTACATTTTTCTTTTCATCCTTATTAGAAGTGTGTGGATAAATATTTCTGTATTTCTTACCGCTATGATGTGTCTTTCCTTTGCTGTTAACCATTTGCTATATTTTAAGGATCTTGATTAGTGCTAAATACTGCAGATTCTTCATTCAAAACTAAGCAGGAATACCGATGGCAATGCCCCGATTGCATGTGTCAAATCTACAATTCTTTATGATGGTTCTGTCACAGATTTTGATTCTCGATTATGCGAATTTGATATTGGCACTTGTTTAGAGGTATACAATAACCCTTCTATGCTCACTTGATTTTACCTACAATGCATAGTGTTCTATGCTTTTTGGTTCGTTTTTTTCCTGGCTTGATTTGATTTTGTTAATTTCATTATCTTTATTCGTACTGTTTGTCATCTTTGACTTTTTAGGACTTGAACTTGGCAAGGAATTTATATTTATGTAGCCTTAGCACCTAAATTCTACATGTTGCCCATGTTGTGTTACTGTGTATGCGTGTTTGGGTGCATTTTATGCAGATGGCATAAGCTGTTATCATGTACATCACTCGTGACTTTGGCAATTTTAGTATTGAGGCAAACAAAAATGAAAAAGAAGATTAAGAAAGGGAAAAGATTTAGGAGAAAGTTTTGAAAGTTTTTGTTTTGATGCTTCTAGGAAAGAAGTTCAAAGTTCAGTTATTTAGTGCAAATGTACTCCCCTACTATTGAGATGTAATTGCATAAGAAATGGATCCGTGGAATGAGTGTAACGTTAGCACAGAAGTATGGAGTAAGACTTGATTAGCAATTATTGCATTGTATTATTTTGACCATTTCATGTTAATCAAACTAAACACTGCAGATTGAGTATTAAATCTTACCATATATGATGGATTCTTTAAGAAAACATTTGGAATACGTTTTCTGCTAGTCGCTTAAATGGGTCAAAATTCTGTGCATATTTTATCTCATTTACCCTTACATGCATGCAACTTTGATTAAAAAATAAAGAGCTTCATTTATCTGAGAAACAAATCTGTTTATATGGATTCATCTGCGTTGGATGTTTTGTTTGTCAAATTTGTGTTGGATGCATAGAATGGTGCTTCTCATATATGGTTTAATTTTGACCTACATGACAATGCTATTTGTTTCCAATATGTGTTTAGTTGTCTATAATTTTTTCTGCTATATAACTAACTGTGATTGCATTGAGTTTGCCACTATGGTTCCTTATATACCACTCTTTGTAGGTGTTAAAGAATATAATTTAAATAATTAAATTCACCATTTTCTATTAGTTTCTGCTTTTGGGATAATTGGTGATTTAGCATATTATCATAACAGTGGTCTACATGCCGTCTAGTCCCGTGTACTTGGCTTCGCCTATTTTAATAAAATTTGTATTTACTGATAAAAGAAAGCGTTAGAGAATATAATTTAAAGGCGATGGGCATGCATGACCCAAGCTGACGGTCTAGGCTCTGGGGCTGCAAGGCACGGGCTGGAGTTTTGTGCTAGATGGCATGCCTGGTGGGCATGCTACTAGCCTTGCCTGCAAGGCACGGGCTGTAGCCATGTGCTGATCATAGGCACTCCACTAGCCTCTCGCTGGGGCACCCATGCATGCGTGCTAGTGCACGCTCAAGGGCATGCGCAGGCCTGCATGCATGGTCTACGTGTGGCCAGTAGCCTCCATGGGTGCCCGTTGCGTGTCAGGACCTGAGCCAAGTCCCTGTGTACTCGGGCTTTGCCTATTTACCTATCAATAAAACTTCTTTTACCTATCAAAAAAAAAAAAAAAAAAAAAAAGTCATGCAAGCAGGCTAGCCATGTGGCTGTCTTGACCCTCCAAGAGCCGTGTCGAGGTGTGGTCCCTGGCAATCCTCCTGGGGGTTGTGACACTATGCCTAATGATGTGGTTTCATTGAATTTTACTTATTAAAAAAAATTTAATCACCTGACATTCAACATGGAGCCCTAGAAATTTCAACTGCCAAAGAGTAGCTGACAATTAACTACTACAACACATTCTTATGCTAACCAGTTTTAGATCTAATAAGCACATTCTTTTTATGGTTGAAATCTAAGCATTGAAACTTGGGTCACTATGCTTTTTTTTATTATTATTATATATATTTATAATCTTGTGCTCCATCTGTCTTTTCCGCTATCATTATAAGATGTATGTATATGTACACACATGTATGTATTTTATGATAGCCTTATGCCTTTTGTGGCTGTTGTTATAGTTCATTTATATCCCATGATATTTCACTTCAGAACTGCAGTACAGAGAGAGGATGACTTCTACAGTCTCATTATGTTTTCTAACTTTCATATCTGTTGTAATAAAAGCACATCCTACTGACAATTTGACAAAATATTGAAACTTTCAGTTGAAAGTACACTCATTCCATATTATCTTGGGTACATTTGTTTTGAGTCTGACCTTTTCCATGTTTTTTTTGTGTCATTGGCAAAGTTCCTCCCAAGTCTTCAGCCCCTAAGTGGTCACCTTAGAGCAGCTTTGCAGAGAGAAGGTGATCTTAATGGTTTGGTTCCTGTTTCTGTTATGGCCATCTGCGATTCAAAGCTTAGCAATCTTTGTAAATTCATTAATCCAAAAGTGGAGTCAAATCCATTCTTGGTTATACCATTAATTATGAGGGCGGCAGCAAGATTATCTGGCATTCTTGCTACTTCTGAGGGGCAGCTTTGGATTCGGAGGCAAAACCCATACCCTCGTGAGTTAATGGAGTCTTCAATTAGCCAACCATCTGGCTCCTCACAAAGCACTTTGATTGAAGCTGTATGTATTCCATGTTCATCGGAGAAGGCTGTTGAAACTGTGACTCTTGATGTTTCCTCCACTGGGTATTACCTGGATGCTATTTCCAAAAAACTTGGTTTAACTGATGCTGCTAATGTTCTGGTCTCCAGGTAGGTGGAAACTATGCAGTGGCAGGGTCTAGGAAGATGGAAGTTTCTTTATTATGTCGCTTCTATGTGTGAGTCTGAGTCCCGCTGTTGGTACTAATTTGGACTGGTTTCTAACAGGACTGTTGGTAAAACTTCTTCTGAGACAAGATTGTACTTTGCTGCCCACCAATCGTACATGTTGGATCTGTCATCCGATCCTCTAACAGCAAAAGAAGCTATTCATTTTGAAGGACCATTAAATGAAAGCTTATCAAAAAAAGGACCATTAAATGAAAGGGCAAGTTATTTCTCTGGTCATGATATATATGGTGATGCAATTTTGGCATCAATTGGATACACCTGGAAGTCCAAAGACCTTTCCTATGAAGATGTATCTGTACAATCATATTACAGGTCTGTGTATTTCACTGAGTTGGTTGTTTTACCATATTCAACTTTTTAGGGTCTTCTCCACACTGATACTTGATATTTTTGTTTGATACAAACTGATTTGAAATCATAAAGAATCTGTGAATGTTTAGTATTCTTGTGCTACTGCAGAGGTTCAGTAAGTACTGCAAATGATAATTCGAAGATGGTTGGTGCATTGGCTATACAAAGCTTATGAATTCTTTGTCACTCCCCCATGTCATGCCAAAAAAGTAATGACAGTTCATGCACTGCAAACCATTTGTCTGACATGCTTGATGTTTCCAATGCTAGTTTGTTTATATCTTACCTCTTTATTAAGTTATTAGCTCTCTCTTTTTGGAGTCACCATTTTGTTAATTTTTTTGAGAAGTAAAAATATTATATATATCAATAGGAGTAACCAAGTACACTGGACATATACAAGAAAACACCTATCCCATACTAGAGAGTCCCTAAAGACCCAAAAAGCCAGTGAAAATTACCCAAAATACACCAAGCCCGAATTGGAATGTAACACACCTCCCCAACCCCAACCCCAACCCCCTGTTTCCCTTAAAACTAATCCTCTACCCAAAAATCCCACTACAAGAACATTTTCAAAATGCCCTCCTTTTAGTCTTCCCTCAACTTGAGCTACCTCCCTTAGTATTATAGTTGACTGCCCATGAAAGACGCTTTAACTCTCTGCTTTACTTAAAATTTGATTTGGTTTCAAGCCCGTGGCTCGTCTCAATTGCAGTGAGTAGTGTTTTAAATTGGTCTTCATATTCTCCATGGGAAAGTCCCAGGATTTGCTGAAACCCGATAACTTCATTCAAAACCAAATCTGATGGTGAACCTACTATATTGTTTATCAGAGAAAGAGAAACCAGGGGAACGACATTATCCCTAGACACAGTACCCAATTGCACTCCTGACTCTAAACCTTCCTCCACACAAGGCACCAATGACAAACCGATAATTTCATTCTTACCGATAATTTCATTCTTGCCAAATGGTTGCTCGATAGCTATATGGTTGCTGTCCATTGTTTTTGTCACCATTACAATTTCCTCCCCTCCATCAACATTGCTTGTATGTACTCCACCCCTCGACGATCCTTGCCGTGCCACATTGTCAGACCCTACTGCTCCCTCAGGAGATATAGAATAGGTAGAGGAAACACAATCTTCTATTACCTCATTTGCATCTTCTAAAAGAGGCTCGACTGTTTCTTCCAAAGTACACAAGACCCTGGAGGGACCCCTATCTTCAACTAAAAATGAACCTTGGACAGAAGTACCAACCCCATTTGCAACTGGTGCCTGAGGCCCTACTGCTCCCTTAGGGGGCATAGTGACACTAGCATGGACAAAGATGCTAGCGTCCAAAGACCCTATCTGTGACGGTGTTGATACCTTTGCTGGCATACTTGTGGCCTTCAAAACTTTTTCTAATTTAGTATTATGATAATCTTGATTAACCATTTAATTGCTCTTGTTTTTTGTAAATGATTAAAAAGAAGGAAAATTTCAAAATTGTAGGTCAGATCATCATTTTCTTGAAACCTTCCTGGAGGTTGGAGTTGTTTTTGAATACTCTATTTTTTTAATTTTCTAATTTTTTTATGTTATTGGGTCTTGTCAGAGAGTATGGTAGCAAGTAAGTTTGCATATGCAACTATTGTTCTGCTGTTTCATTATTAGGTAACTGATCACTGTTGCATAAATTAGTTTAATTTACATTGACTTCAGGATGCTTATAAGTAAGATACCATGTGGACTTTACAAGTTGTCCAGAGAGGCAGTACTAATGGCAGAGCTGCCTTCGGCTTTCACTACAAGAACAAATTGGAGAGGTTCTTACCCAAGAGATATCCTGTGTACTTTCTGTCGCCAGCATAGGCTATCTGAACCTGTCTTCTCTACTGTAACTACTCCTATAAAAGCACCATCTGAGTCACCAGCATGTGGCAAGAAGTTGAAGGTTACAGATTCAACTGAAGAAGAGATAGAG
Source organism: Carya cathayensis (assembly GCA_011037825.1). Taxonomy (NCBI): domain Eukaryota; kingdom Viridiplantae; phylum Streptophyta; class Magnoliopsida; order Fagales; family Juglandaceae; genus Carya; species Carya cathayensis. The sequence goes on along the minus strand of QGSO01000164.1, from coordinate 221,635 downwards.
CATGAAAAGGGATGTGCTAGAGATACCGTTGCCAGGGAATCTGCAGAATCAGCTGTCACCTATCAATGTGGGGTAAAATTGTTTTCCAAGTGTCAAGATTTGATTGTAGAGTGTTTCCCCAAAGATTCTTTTAAGAAGCAGAATGATTCTATCCAGAACACTTCCTTGAAAGTTCTCTCATGGTTGAATGCGTATTTTAGGGACCTAGATATGACTCCAGAGAAGCTAAACAGTAATGCCAATAGCCTTGAAATTCGATTTTGTGAGAAAAACTTCTCTAAGGAGTTTGCGTTGTGTAGATCAATTCATAATGTTTACCAAAGTGAGACTCAAGGTGCCAAATTTCTAGACGAAAGCCATATTAGTATGCCAAATACTTTGCCTGGACAAGGAGTTTTCTCTTTAAACATTGATGGTCCAGATTCCGGTGTCTGCCCCTCCAATGGGTGCTTGTTATTTATTAGTTATTCGGTATCTTTGGTGACAGAAAGTGGATATAGGAAAGTTCTCGAAAGTAGTGATGAGTTTGAGTTTGAAATAGGGGCTGGAGCAGTAATTCCCCACCTGGAAGCAGTTGTGATTCAGATGTCCATTGGTCAGTCTGCTTGTTTCAAAATGGACATGGCCCCTAAAGAGTTTGTTTTAGCTGCTGCTGCTGTTTCTGCAAGGAATCTTTCATTGTTATCTTCAAGTGAGTTACCCTCTCCTTTCATGGCAATGTTATGAGGATGATTTCATGGAACAGCTTGTGACTACATAAATTTGAGTTTCATCATTATGAAATTGATGATATTTCACCTCATCTGGATTTCATATGGATGCCGACTTGGTTTTCTGTAGAATGAAAGATTCATTATGTCCGAGGCATGCAATTGTTGGTTGTAATCCATTGGTTGGCTGATATCGTTAAAAGGGAAATCCTTTAACTGAATGGTGAATAGCCAGTTCAAATCTTAAAAAAGTTTCTTCCTAAGAATTCTGTCTCATTACTCCTTGTTATTGGTAGGAGAATGTGGCATATTCTTTCCTGTTCACTCTAAGGCGACAGTAGCATCAATATTGGTTTCTCTAAGCATCAACCGTATGCATGATTAAATTTGGTGGAAACAACTTCTTTAAATTCTTTTATCCCCCCCAAGTATGTTTTCACTTGGATGGATAATTGAATGCACAGAGAAATAACACTTTTGGTGCCATGTTGCAACTTATGACTCAACTTTTTTGATATATTTCATTCAAAATGATTCCCAATCTGTAATGGGGTCTTCTTCATCATTTCTTTAGCTTAAAGAATTGATTATGAGATCTAATTAGCTGTGTGCTGTCTTATTTGTTCTCTCTAATTTGCAGAATCCTGCTGCTTGGAGTATTCTCTAATTTTGTTGCGTGTAACTGAACCTCTGGAGGAAAGAATGGAGCAGGCCCTTTTCAGCCCACCTCTTTCGAAGCAACGTGTTGAATATGCCGTGAAACACATCAGAGAATCCTGTGCTACTACTCTGGTATGTAAGCGCCTCTCATCTGCCATTTTTAGTGTTTATATGTTAAACTGAGTTGATCTCTGATTTATTTCAGGTTGACTTTGGATGTGGTTCTGGAAGTTTATTGGATTCTTTATTAAATTATCCAACCACCTTGGAAAAAATTGTCGGTATTGATATTTCACAGAAGAGTCTAAGCCGCGCAGCAAAGGTATGAACTGCTTACAGCTGCTGAGTTTTGCATATAGGGCATGTTCGTGTTATATCCCAAAATTTTCTTTGAAGTCATGGTCACTCCTTGGTTAGATATTTGGCTAGTTACCATGTGGACAAGATAATGTAAGATCTTCTTCTAAACAATTTGAATACGTTCAAGGCTAGTGGTTACATTTTTATAGGTCTACCTATCATCGGGAGCCAGCAAAGAAAGTATGGTCCTTCGCTATATGTAACGTTTAATCTATTTAATCACCTGTGGGAAGTAATGTGATATATAATAGGCCTTCCGGTATGCATACAGATTTGTAGTTGTTGGTTTCTTGTTCCAGAATGATTTCCTTGGTGTAGCCCAAAACTTTTGTCCTCGTGGTTTAGGAAGTTTTATCTGTTCTGGTGTGTAACATCTTGTCATCCCAGTGATGTATATGCTGTAGTGTCAACCACTTGGCTATTAAAATGACCATTTTAAAGGTTGCAAATTTTTAAAGGTTGATTTTGACTTGTAAATATTTTCTTGGTTTGAGTGCATTTCCTGCATGCGTTCTGTATGTTAGCTACATCTGACAATATATTTATTACATTTTTCTTTTCATCCTTATTAGAAGTGTGTGGATAAATATTTCTGTATTTCTTACCGCTATGATGTGTCTTTCCTTTGCTGTTAACCATTTGCTATATTTTAAGGATCTTGATTAGTGCTAAATACTGCAGATTCTTCATTCAAAACTAAGCAGGAATACCGATGGCAATGCCCCGATTGCATGTGTCAAATCTACAATTCTTTATGATGGTTCTGTCACAGATTTTGATTCTCGATTATGCGAATTTGATATTGGCACTTGTTTAGAGGTATACAATAACCCTTCTATGCTCACTTGATTTTACCTACAATGCATAGTGTTCTATGCTTTTTGGTTCGTTTTTTTCCTGGCTTGATTTGATTTTGTTAATTTCATTATCTTTATTCGTACTGTTTGTCATCTTTGACTTTTTAGGACTTGAACTTGGCAAGGAATTTATATTTATGTAGCCTTAGCACCTAAATTCTACATGTTGCCCATGTTGTGTTACTGTGTATGCGTGTTTGGGTGCATTTTATGCAGATGGCATAAGCTGTTATCATGTACATCACTCGTGACTTTGGCAATTTTAGTATTGAGGCAAACAAAAATGAAAAAGAAGATTAAGAAAGGGAAAAGATTTAGGAGAAAGTTTTGAAAGTTTTTGTTTTGATGCTTCTAGGAAAGAAGTTCAAAGTTCAGTTATTTAGTGCAAATGTACTCCCCTACTATTGAGATGTAATTGCATAAGAAATGGATCCGTGGAATGAGTGTAACGTTAGCACAGAAGTATGGAGTAAGACTTGATTAGCAATTATTGCATTGTATTATTTTGACCATTTCATGTTAATCAAACTAAACACTGCAGATTGAGTATTAAATCTTACCATATATGATGGATTCTTTAAGAAAACATTTGGAATACGTTTTCTGCTAGTCACTTAAATGGGTCAAAATTATGTGCATATTTTATCTCATTTACCCTTACATGCATGCAACTTTGATTAAAAAATAAAGAGCTTCATTTATCTGAGAAACAAATCTGTTTATATGGATTCATCTGCGTTGGATGTTTTGTTTGTCAAATTTGTGTTGGATGCATAGAATGGTGCTTCTCATATATGGTTTAATTTTGACCTACATGACAATGCTATTTGTTTCCAATATGTGTTTAGTTGTCTATAATTTTTTCTGCTATATAACTAACTGTGATTGCATTGAGTTTGCCACTATGGTTCCTTATATACCACTCTTTGTAGGTGTTAAAGAATATAATTTAAATAATTAAATTCACCATTTTCTATTAGTTTCTGCTTTTGGGATAATTGGTGATTTAGCATATTATCATAACAGTGGTCTACATGCCGTCTAGTCCCGTGTACTTGGCTTCGCCTATTTTAATAAAATTTGTATTTACTGATAAAAGAAAGCGTTAGAGAATATAATTTAAAGAGAAAATCTACTCTTAGGCCGGTTCACTTTACCAACACCACACACCGCGCCACGTCATGGTTTTACACTCATTCCCTTCAGATCTCATTCGCACTCAGATGGCTTTCTCGATCCCTCAGATCTGTTCCTCCCCATCTCCCTTACTTTCGTTTGTCCGTAGCCCTCAAATCTCTTCTTCCCCGTTCTATTCACACCCAGGTGAGACACTTCATCTTCTTTTTTCTCTTTTTGCATTTCCCTCTCTAGAAAGTCTCTCTCACTGTATGTACACCCAAGTTTTTCACTCATCTTTCATTACTTTCTTTTTCCTTCTTCATTGCTCTTGATGTTTTCAGTAAAACAAATTGAATGATTAAAAAAATAGTACAAATTGCTAAGCTTTCGTGTGTGGCATTTTTGCATTTGTTTTGCTGGACGAGTTCATGATTTTATTGTTCTCCTTCCTTGCGTGATTCATGGTTGTGATGTCTCAGCGATAAAGTTGGATGCTTTTGGACCTGGAAATAAACTGGAATACGTTATAGACTACATCTTAGTCTTTTTGCCTTTTGGACTAAACCTCAAAGCTTGTATCCAGAGAGGACTGGATTTTCTTGATGGGTACTTGGCGAAATGGGAGGAACACGCGGGTCTGATGGCTTTGTGAGAGAAGAAAGGGTTAAGATGTGAGAGAGAAATGCAAAAAGAGAAAGAAGAGGATGGAGAGAAAAAAAGAAAGAAAGAAGACGACGGAGAGAAACAGAGAAAGAAAGAAGAGTCTATTCAGTCGGTCGACTTCGTTGGCGGCACCAGATGGTGGTTGGAGGGGCGAAGGCAGGCAGAGGCACAATGCACGGGGAGGGGAAAAAAATTTCGAAATCCATACTGGAAGGTGGGATAGAGCATTGGGATATGCGGTGAGGGTAATTAAAGCAGAACCTTTGATTTTTAAGAAAAATAAAAGAATACAAGCCACGTCAACATCGGTGTGTGGTGTTGGAGAAACATAGGCATATGAGTAGAAAGACCCTAATTTAAATGATTAAATTCATCTTGTCCTATCAATTTAAGCGTGTCGGCCTTGTTTGATTAACCAAAACCAAAAATCTCATCTCAACTCATCATTACAACCTTTTCAAATTCCCATACAAAATATAATAAACAATTAAACTTTTTCAAATCCTAATACAAAATTAATATTAAAAAACTATATTATAATAAAATTTTATTCATTACTATTTAAAACATCTCATCTTATCTCATCTTATATGTGTAACCAAACGGGGCCACTGCACTATTTCTCTATTGCTAAAAGTATGTACTAGTGGCATTCAGGGTACCTTATTTTCGATGTGAGAAGAGCAAACAAATTCTGCCTCTCATATATCGTTACAGTAAATTGTTATATGTTCTGAAGGTTACAGTCTCCTAAATCAGTGAACTGTTTTCTTATGCGTGCCTGATTGACAGCTATGTTGTGGGAAATATTACAGGTTATTGAGCATATGGAGGAAGATCAGGCATTTCTGTTTGGAGATGTGGCACTTAGTTCTTTTCGTCCAAAGATTCTTATTGTTTCAACCCCAAACTATGAATACAATGTGATACTCCAGAAAGATAATCTATCAAGCCAAGAAGAGGATCCAGACGAGAAAACCCACTTACAGTCTTGTAAATTTCGCAACCATGATCACAAATTTGAATGGACTAGAGAGCAGTTCAACCGCTGGGCAACTGATTTAGCGGCAAAGTACAATTACAGTGTCAAGTTCAGTGGGGTCGGCGGATCTGCTGACATTGAACCAGGTTTTGCTTCTCAGATTGCTGTCTTCCGAAGAACATCCCCACCCGATGAAGATGAACATCTAAAAGATACAGATTCAGCACATCATTACAAAGTTATATGGGAGTGGAATAGGCCGTCAACATATTCTAGCTAACAAATTACTGTCAATTGTATTGTCCTTTAGAATGTGTCGATTGAGATTTTTTGGTTTCAGTTATCTTAGTGCATTAGGACTCCTAGGTGGGGTATCCGGTTTTGATCGCAGAAAAAATTATGGGATTCCAATTGCATGCACATGTGGTCACAGAGTTTTTGCAATTTGTTGTCCCTTCCCAAATTATGTTGATATTGCCTTCAGATATTTATATAGACATGGTTTTGTAAATATACTCACAACATGGTGCTTGCTCGAGCTCCATTTTTTTTGGTAATCATGCTCAAGCTCCATTTACTCAGTAGAGATTGGTGGGTTCTTGCTTTTTATTCGCAAATGACAAACCACTGAGGCGTCTACTCCATGTGATTTGAAAAATCTATAATGGATTATTATATCCCAAAATTTACACATTTGAAAAGTTTCTTTCTTCGTTTCCTTTTTGTTTAAAGGAAATTATAATTTTCACCAACAACTCACCGTATTCTTTACATTGGATTATAAAGAGTTTCATTTTCGAATATATTAAATTATCTATAAATTTTACTTTGCATCCTCTATTCAAATTTGACCACTAGGATTGTGCCAGCTAGCCAAATTTTGGTTCATCTAAAGGTCATGTCTATATATATAAGGGTAATGTTATATACAGTTTTAAAATGTGTAATTTTGTGTGTTTCTTTTGAAAAAATGGAATCTATTATTAAAAAAAAAATTTCACATAAATTTTAGATTTATCTACTTTTTTCAAAGAAAATTCATGTGAATTTAACATTCAAAAATTGAAAATATCATTTCTAAAAAAATATAGGTACTTGAGGGTGTAAAACGAAACTTTTTATAGCTAAGGATGTAAAAAGTAAAAAATAAGAGTATTCAAATTCGGTGCCACATCTTCCCTTCATCTCTATATTTTGGAGAAAGTTTTAGGGTTTTCAACCAAAACCTCTCTCCATCTTGATCCCTAAAATAGAGATGAAATTTGCGGATGTTACAGTCATTCCCCAGATTTGGGGATGTACGGAACCACTGTACATCCCTAAATCTGATTTTGGTTCCTGGCCATCGTTGGTCTCTCGTCTTCTTCTTTCTCGAAGGTTGGGTGCCCTCCTTCGTATTGTCCCTCCCTTGTAACACAGCCACCATCGACTGCAGCTTCTCCATCAGCAATTTTTGTAAGTCCTCGTATCCCTCGCTCTTGGTGGCTGGATTCCCCCATTCTCTCTCGCACGTTCCATTATGTTTTGGCTTCCTCCATCGCTGGACTTTGTGAGAATCAAAATCCTCCATGGCTAGCCACCGAGCTTCTCTATCGCATTTCATTTTTGGGATCCTCCATGACTGAGCCCCGTCCTTCTCTCTCACACAAATCTAACATACACTCAAACCCACCCGTATGCTTTCATTTGAGATTTGTTATTGGTTGTGCTATTTTTGGATATTTTTTTTTATACAAGCGTGTATTTCGAGATTGCTATTGCTAGTTGTATGTATTTGGATTTTTTTTATATTGCATTTGTTGCCCAGATGACTAACACAAGAGGGGGGGTGAATTGAGTTGTATTTAAAAAAATAACAATTATAAATCAAATATACAATATAAAATATAAACAAAATATGAAACAGCAATAAATATAAAGAGTAAGGGTAAGAGAGAAGCAAACTCAGTATGTTAACGAGGTTCGGCCCCACTGCCTACGTCCTCGCCTCAAGCTACCCCTTGAGGATCCCCGAATTCACTATTCAATCTCCTTCAGGTGGAGATAGAAACCTATTACACCTTTGAACAACACCGCTACAAAGGATCCGTGTAGAACACCCTCTACACTTGCAATCACCTTACACGTGGTGATTCAACGATTCCCTGTGTAGAACACTTTCTACACGCACAAGGGTTGTACACACCCTTTTACTGATACAAGAATTGATAGTGGGTAGGATATCAGAAAACACTCCTCAATGAGTGAAATAAGAACAATACAAGCACAAACTATATCTCTCAAAATGAAAAGGGTTAAGGCTCAATGCTTAGAGAAGAGAGAATGAAAGCTTTGAATGAGAGTTGTATGCTCTTGGTGTTGTAAATGTGAAGCTCTCAAATGATCTATTTATAGGCATATGAGACTTCATATTCAAATTTAAAAAGATTCACATGTCAAAAACATCATCATTCATTTTTCAAAAATTTCAAACCTAATCTTTTTACTTTTTGCATATGACAAAAGGAGCACACTTTGCTTTTCAAAAATTTCAAACCTAATCTTTTACTTTTTGCATATGACAAAAGGAGCACACTTTACTTTTCAAAATTTTCAAACAAAGACATCTTCCTTTTGCATAAGTCAAGAAAAGCATCAATCACTTTTGAAATTATTCAAATAAAACATGCACATGTGAAAGATGACAATCAATCATCTTTAATATTTTCAAAGTTCAAACCTTTAATCATGGCATGCACATGTGAAAGATGACAATCAATTATCTTTCAAAATATTCAAATTTAATTTTCAAAAATATTCATGCACATGTGGAAAATGTATTTTAATGCTTTATGATAAAATATTAATTTTGAGCCTTAATCCTAATTTCGAATTTTAAGAGATTTACAACATTACTCTATGACTTTAATGTGAGCTTGTTCCCTTCTTGCTCATGCTTGGTTTCTTGATGTGCTTGACTCCATTGTGTAGATAACTTGAGCTTGAGACTCCTTTATTCTTTGAATTCATTTGTTATCATCAAAATCCATGTGTAAATATATAATTACACAAAACTTGAAACCATAGGTTCAACAGCATTGCACTGATCTGTTCTTGCTAACTCAAAACCCTAGCTTTTTTTGGATCTCTCATTTGTGAATTAACTCCAATCTTTGTGGGTTTCTTTGTTATTTGCACTGAGATCTTTGTAATTTGTAGTCTAGATCAAAGTTATTTGTGGCATTTGTTTGGGTTGCACTATTCTGGTTCTGCACTATTTCTAAAACTGTTCACTGATGAGAGAGATTAGATTTGTTAGTTTGCAATGTTATTGCTATTATATTTTACTTTTCTAACTGATTGATTGATAACTTGCTATATGCTCAAATATTCAACTGGTAAATGCATCTTTAACCTTGGGCTTAAAAAATAGTGGTTTTGCAGTATGGAAATGACATCTAAACATATATTTATTACCACTTCCCTCTATTTTCATTGAATGGTGGTAGGCTTCCATCTCATTTAGTTTAAGCCCCTAGACGATGGACATGATTGAGATATGTTTTTGCACTATACTTGCTCTTGTGCACTGAGTAAATATTGCTACCATTACTCTGTGATGTGCATTTTTGGGTCTAAACTTGTAGCCATTGCTCTGTGATGTGCATCTTTTGGGTCTAAACTTGTGGCCATTTTCACTATTCTATGATGGACAAAATTTCATGTTCAGCTTAGTGATATTGCATTTCAGATTTTGCATGCTGTGATTTACTTCTACCTTCCTCATTTGCAACTTTTGGTATTTAGGCGTATTGAGTGGGGCTGTCAATGGGTCTAGTCTAAGGTGGGGTTAATTTAAAAGTGTTCAGGCATGAGGCTCCATTGATATGGTGGGGTAATCTGAACCCGGATGGCCACCAAAGGCAACGGGGTTAATGGTTTTGCTGCCATTTGAGATTGAGCTTCTGTATTATGCATGCTGTAAATAAATAAAAACAATTCTGAACCCATGGAACACCATTCTTTTATGGAAGTGGATGAGAATACTTATATATTAGACGAATCCATTACTCATTTATGTTTTGAGAAATTTCTTGTGCATTTTGCATGTTGATTTCCTGTTGTCATTGGATTTTCCTTATCTAACCAATTTTGCTATGATGATGACAAAGCCGAGTGGGGACATAGGTGTCAATTTTGGTCTCAATAATCTTTCCATTGATTTCTTTCACTTATATAGAAGAGATTTACAGAGAGTGCCATGTGACCAGTCAGATACCAGCGCCTACTTGCTGCTGGTTTTACTGTACACATACATATTTACACGTTAAGACTATGCTGGTGTTACTGTACACATACAAGGTTACACGTTACATGTTTACGCGTTAAGTCTATCTAAATATAGAAAGTTACTACAAGTATATGTGTAACCCAAAAAGTATCTCTGTAATATAACCCAAAAAGTATCTCTGTAACATCCCCCCTCAAATTGATGCTGGTGGATCAAGAAGCATCAATTTGTCAACCAAGAACTGATGCCGGTGCCGAGAAAGAGCTTTGGTGAATATGTCGGCAGTTTGACATTCAGTGGAAATGTGAGGGAGAGTAATCATATGTTTGTCAAAGGATTCACGTATGGAATGGCAATCGACTTCGATATGTTTCGTACGCTCATGAAATACAGGATTAGCGGCAATCTGAATGGCACTGGTATTATCAGCATGAAGGGGAGTGGGATGAGCTGAGGAAAGCCAAGTTCCCCTAATAACCCACGAAGCCATGTGATCTCAGAGCATGCGGAAGACATAGCACGATACTCAGACTCAGTAGAGGACTTGGAAACTCTGTCTTGCTTCTTACTCTTCCAAGAAATGAGTGCATTGCCTAAGAACATGCACCAGCCAGTAACAGAGCGACGAGTATCCACACATCCAGCCCAATCAGCATCACTATACCCCATTAACTGTAAGGAAGATTCTTTAGGAAAGAACAATCCGCGGGTAAGGTGCCCTTCAGATATCGGATAATGCGGTGGACAGACGGCTAAATGAAGATGTCGAGGAGCTTGCATAAATTGACTGACTTGCTGCAGAGAAACGAAATGTCAGGACGAGTAATCGTCAAATAGTTCAAACTCCCAACAAGCTGCCGATACAATGATGGATCTGATAGAAGCTCCCTTCTTCCTTACTGAGCTTAAGATTTACCTCCAATGGAGTTAAAACAGAGTTACCCGATTGGAGACCACCCAATGAAATAACATCCTGTGTGTATTTGTGCTGGTGTAACAACATACCAGTTGGAGTAAGCTGCACCTCAAGACCAAGAAAGTACTGTAGGGGGCCAAGATCTTTCATGTGAAAGGAGGCCTTGAGATGCTATTGTAATTGCTTTATTAACTCAGTATCGGAACCAGTAATCACAATGTCGTCGACATATACGAGAAGCAATACGATTCCTGCGGAAGTCTTGCGAAGAAAAAGAGAGGAATCAAATTGACTTTGAGTGAAATGAAAAGCCAGCAGGTTAGAGCGAAATTTGTCAAACCATGCACGCGGAGCCTGTTTTAATCCATATAAGGATCGGCGTAGCCGACAAACCTCTAAGGAATGTGTAGCAAACATGCCGGGAGGTGGTGACATATAGATTTCTTCCTTCAAATCCCCATGTAGAAATGCATTTTTCACATCCATCTGCCGAAGTGACCATCCTTGCGACGCAGCAAGTGCCAAGATAGTCCGCACAGTAGTCATTTTGGCAACAGGTGCAAATGTCTCTTCATAATCAATACCATACTCTTGTCGGTTCCCAAGAACCACGAGACGGGCCTTATATCTGTCCAGTGAGCCATCAGCTCTAAACTTGACTGAGTATACCCATTTACAGCCAATAGGTTTGACATCAGAGGGACAAATTACAAGGTCCCAAGTGTGATTGTCTTGAAGAGCTTGGATTTCCTCTTGCATGGCCTGCTGCCAACATGCTTGGATGGATGCCTGGGTATAAGAGTGAGGAACAGAAATAGTGTCGAGTGTGGCAGTAAGTGAGGTGTGAGGAAAACCATACCTATCTGGTGGATGTGTAACCCGGGTGGAGTGCCGAGGTATAGAACCACAGAATCAGATGACGGATCAGTGTCTGGAAGGGGCGTTGAAGAAGGGGAAGACGTCGATGATACACTATACCTGGTTGAAATCGCTTAATAGAGGAACGAACATCATCAAAAGCGGGAAGAAGAGTAATAGGAGGATCAGAAATAACCTGAGACTGAAAGAAATATTGATTTTCGAAAAAGATCACATTCCGTGAGATGCGAGATTTATTTGCATGAGCATCATAACAAACAAATCCTTTCTGAGTAGGACTATATCCCATAAAAGCACACATGACAGATGTGCAGCAAGTTTGTGACGCTCAACAGGTGGTAGATGAACAAAACAAACACACCCAAATGTATGAATGATTGATACTCAGGAGATATGCCAAATAATCGAAGATAAGGAGAGTCATAATCTAGAGTGGCAGTAGGCAAACGATTGATCAAATAGACAGCAGTAGATAAAGCTTCTACCCAGAACTTAGAGGGTACAGAGGAATCAATCAACAACGTACGAACGACATCTAAGAGATGACGATTCTTACGCTCAGCGACTCCATTTTGTTGAGGAGTATAAGGACAAGAACGTTGGGAAATTATCCCCTTTTGCTGAAGAAAAGTTTGAAAAGAATGTGACATGTACTCCCCCCCTGAGTCGGAGCGTAAAGTTTTGATACAAGTATTGAACTGTGTCTCGATAAGTGCAACAAATTTTTGAAAGACAGAAAATACGTCAGCTTTAGATCGGAGAAAGTATATCCAAGTGAATCGACTATAATCATCGATAAATGTCACAAAATAACGATACTGACCATGAGAAATAACAGGACTCGCACCCCAAACGTCAGTATGCACAATCTCAAAACAGTTGGAAGCACGACTACCATGCGTTGGAAAAGGTAAAGTTTTACTTTTACCAAGACGACAAGTAGCACAATCAAAAGATGCAGGAGAATAAGAAAATGAGTCTTTATTGCCCAAAAAACCATGTTTCATAAGATGAGTCAAGACAACAGAATTAGGATGACCTAATTTCTTATGCCAGACTTCATTAGTATTGGCAGTAGCCGTACAAGCAAGAGTAACAACATTAGGAATAGAAAATTGTAAGGGAAACAAACGTCCGACTTTAGGCCCCTTCGCGATCACCCTCCCCGACACCTGATCCTGCACAAGGCAACCACCGCGAGAAAAGTGAATATCACAATTATTATCTACCAATTGTCCAACAGAAATTAAATTGGTAGATAAGCCAGGAGAGACAAAAACATTGTGAAATGAAGAGCCCAAATTACCAACAGCAGTAATAGGAAGAGTACTGCCATCAGCGATCTGAATATTTTGTGTGCCTTTATACTTTCGAACACCATGGAGACTCGTCATATTACCAGTCATATGATTAGAAGCGCCCGAATCAACAATCCAAGAAGTTGAGTTAGTACTCGTACCTTGCAGGCCTAAGGCCGTAAAAGCAGACACAATCATCTGTTGGACCATTGCTGGTGTGAGAACAGATGAATCAGAGCTTACAGTGGGTGGCGCAGAAGAAGAAGCAGAAGACTGAACATCAGCTTGAAAAGCTTGGGATTGGCGATTTTGAGGCCGTATTCGACAGTCTTTAATGATATGGCCTTCTTTCTTGCAGTAGTTACAAACCTTTTTAGAACAGTTGCGAGCAATATGACCAAATTCCTTACAACTGAAACACTGCAACTTGTTCCTCCCTCTCCCTTGTGCTGCATAGGCTACATTCACAGTCTCGAGAAAAGACCTTTTCAGAAGGCATACTCATCTGAGTTGATAACCGTTGTTCTTCACGCAACAAATCACCCAGACAAATGTCCAAAGAAGGAACCGGATCACGGTTCAATAAACCGGCTCGAGCGGGCTCAAATTCAGGTCGAAGTTTCATTAAGAACTGATCGCGTTGACTCTCAGCATGAACTGCTTGAAGAGCCGCGAGGGCCGCAGTGGGAACCTTCGCATGAGCAATGGCGGAATATTCGCTCCAAAGGTTGATAAAACCAGAATAAAATTGTGCAATAGGTAAATTGCCTTGACTATAAGTACTAATTTCCAACTCTAATTGGAACTTTCGAGCACTATGATCCTGGTGGTAAATACGGTGAAGATAATCCCACATAGCCTGAGCCGTAGTAAAACAGCGAAGATTGGTCACAAGGTGAGACTCAATGCTTCCCAATAGGCCAAGAGACTACCTTGGCATCCTTGACCTCCCATTGAGCAAATTCTTTTTCATCAGTGGGAATCTTAGCAGAATTATCAATGTGATTTGATAATTCTTTTCCTTTCAAAAACATCTTAAACTTGAAATTCCCACGTGGGAAAATTCTTTCCAGTAAAGCGAACAATAGTATTTTCAATAGACATGATGAAAATGTATTTAAAGGAAATAAGCTCAAGCAGCAAATCCAATAAAATAAACCAAGGCCCAATTAAATAAATCAAGGCAATCGGATGGCCCAATTTTGAAACAGCAAGACTAAGCCCAAGTAATGCCAAAAGTAACAGCCCACAACAAATAGATGGCCCACGGCTTTTAAAATCCCACGGCAGAAAAATAACAAAGCAAGCAAATAATCCCAAGGCAGAAAAATAGCAAAGCAAGCCCAGAAATGTGAAAGAAAAACCTGTCCAGCACTTGCAAAAACTACTGAAAACACCAACGGAAAGGGCCAACTCCAACCCGACAACCCAAAAATGCTCACTGCCCAGCACGTGAAATGGTTCAGCCAACACCAATAGAGATCACCGAAACCTGGCCAGCACGAGAAAAGCTCCAACACCACAGAGCACCGACTGCAACACGGCCACCCAAAAACTTCCCTGATGGTCACAGAAAATGCCGACTAACACTCAGCTACTCACAGAAGACGCTGATGGTTGCAAGGGTGCGCAGCCACCACAAGAAAAACACCACGGTGAGCAGCCCGCAACAGGAACAGCGTGCGCAGAAGGAACCCAGCTACCCAACGGGTTGCCGACTGCCACAGAAGATGCCGACGGGCACACAGCCACCCACCGAAAGCACCGACCACCAAGAAAACTCCAGAACAAGGTCCCCGAAACTCCAGAACAGCTCCGACTCTCAACCAGGAACCAGAAAAAAAATTGCGGAAACAGAAAATTTCTCCCGCCGAAAACTCACAATTTTATTTTCTCACAAATAGCGATGGAAATCGCATACCAGAGATTGAGACTTGCAGAGACTGAAAACAGAGTAAGGGCTCTGATACCATGTCAATTTTGGTCTCAATAATCTTTCCATTGATTTCTTTCACTTATATAGAAGAGATTTACAGAGAGTGCCATGTGACCAGTCAGATACCAGCGCCTACTTGCTGCTGGTTTTACTGTACACACACATATTTACACGTTAAGACTATGCTGGTGTTACTGTACACATACAAGGTTACACGTTACATGTTTACGCGTTAAGTCTATCTAAATATAGAAAGTTACTACAAGTATATGTGTAACCCAAAAAGTATCTCTGTAATATAACCCAAAAAGTATTTCTGTAACAATAGGAAATTTGGCACACACCTCATGGCATGGTAACCCTAACGACCAATAATATAGTGGCAACCAGTTGTTGCAGCTATTCGAGATCAGTGTAAAAATTTTCTTGTATATTATCATTCGGTTATTGAGCCACCTATCAAAATAAGTGGACAAACTTGAATGGAAATGCTCACCATTTGTCTACAAACTTGAAGCAACACAAAAAATAATACTTCCCAATACCTGAGTCAAGTAGTAGCACTACCAATATGTCACACTCAGAAAACAATCGCCGTAATAAATACTCAATATGTTATTGTAGCATTAAAGCATATTGACGAACCACTCATACTGAGCAAAATGAGGGGTGATGATTTTTTGGTTGCCAAAACTATGAAGTAATCTATTGAGTAATTTTGTTGGGATTAATTTCGGTTTTATAGTTGTAGCTTGGATGTTGGTGCTTACGGATTTTATTACTTTTCAATTGTGTAGGTTGGGCAGGCTTGCGGGTATTTTTTGTTGGTATAACCCAGAAATACCATCATATGGGCAGAAGAAAATTAACCGATTAAAGGCCGAACTTCATAAAATACAAGGCTCAATGGACATCCAAACCAGTAGACATTGAGTAGAAATTGATTTATAGAGGCGTAAGTAAAAATTGAAGAAAACTAGTTTTATTATTCTTATTTCGATGTTGTGGTTATTTGTTTTGAAAATTTACTTTGAAAAATTGTGAGCTTGGCGACATATACTAAACTTTTGGATCCGGTATATGGGGATTGTTTTAGATATTGTAATTATTATTACCTTCAATTACCTTTCATTTCAATCTTATTTACAAGTGTTTCCAATTTTGTATTTAATAAGCTAGAAAAAAAAACCATTGGAAAAATATGAATATTTATTATTCGTATTAATTTCACTGACATTTGCATATCGGGATAAAAAATTTCTAAAGCTGGAAATACTCAATAGAAGGAAAAGACAAAATAATTATTAGTTAAAAATAGAAATAGAAGTGAAAGAAAAAAGTAATAAAAAAAGAACATAAGAATATTATTTTACTAGAAAAGAGAAATGATAGGAAATAGAATATAGGGGTTTTTTTTTTTTTAAATGAGTAAAATTTAGGAAAAAATTATAAGAAGTGTGATTTTTAGCTAAAATTTAGAAAAAATTATGGGGAATGGATGTGAATGCTCTAAGTGAGAGTTTGTAGAAACAAATGCAATACCCTTTTAATGGATAGGAAGCAAACAAAAATATAATTAAATGTAGAAAATTTAGAGGGGATAAAAAATAAACAGCATAAGAAAAATTCAATTGATCAGTCTTACACCACACATCTATTAAAAGGAAAAATTAAAAAGATAAAAATTTAAAATCTATGTAAACATGTATCTGGTATAAGACTATTGAATAGAAGAACTCGACCAATAATAAGTTGATAATTTATTTAAAAGTATTTTATGAATTTTTACTCCAATTCATAAAATTGGATAAAATTTTATGAATTTTTTATGAAAGTTGCGGTCTCGTCGTAATTGCCAATTCTCAATAGTAGAGAACATAATACATATAATAGAAAAGAGATTTAAAAAAAAAATGAAGTATCAATTTAATAAAAATTGAAATTTAAATTTGATATATTAAAAACAAATACTACTCATCATCTACATATTATATATTAGTATATGATTATCTTTTTATCATTTTATTTAAATATATATTGTCGTGTGAGTAAGTGGCGGAATCAATAACTTTTACGAGGGTGCCAACTTTTCTATTGTGTAGCACGTTTATATAAAATAAAAAAACTAAAAAAATCATAAAATATAACTATATAAAATTAGATCTCAATAATTTGCTACATATACATAGAAATAAAATTCTAAAAACCACAACTGAATATATGTTTTAAATTTTTGCCGATAATGTTTCATGGAATAATATTAATTTATTATCATTTTTATAATGAAATATTTAGAATTTATTTTCTTTTTAGAAACTATCAAGTGATCTTTTAAAATGTCATCTTTAATTCTAATTTGTAAGCTATTTTATCAAGTTTCATACAAAATTTAGATATTTTCGTATCACATTAAGCATATAATATTATAATTGAGACCTTAAATAATTTTTTTTAACTCAATGAAGTCTAGAAGATAAAATCTCTCAATTATTTTTCATGTAAATTATCAACTTCAAATAGTTTTTTTATATTTTTACTTTAAATTCTATATTAAGAAATCTAATATTCTATAACAAAAAAAACCTGGAGACCCGTACTAATAAGTTTATTACTTTTCCTAAACTTAGTTTTAATTTAATTTTGGTGAGGCCATATTCTTGAAAATAAATAATATATAAAAATTATACAAAATTTCAAAGCTATAAGAAAAAAAATTAGAGAAAAACATTTCTAAATATACAGAGATTTATAAAATTTTTAAAAATATATAGAGAGTGACTATTTTCTATATTTATAAAATTATAAATAAAATATAAGGTATATTTGAATTTTGTACAAACTTTTGCGGGTGCCATAAACATTAACCACATAAGGTAGGTCCGCGTCTGAGGTAGAGAATGTAGAATTCTTTTACATAAAAATGCGAAAATACCTGTAGTGATTTTATAATTAATAGAATAAAATAAGACAAAGAAAGAAGGGCACCAATTTCAGCGCTCTGTAGAGACGATAGTCGAGTAGGCAGGGCAGCATTTTCACCATACAGAAATCCCCAGTTGTTTTTGGTTCGATATAATTGGTCCGCTTCTCTAAAAGCTCAAGTTTACTAGCTCTTTCTTCGGTAATCCTTATAAATTTTTTTTTTTTGGTGTAATATTTCAGTGTCATACTGTCATAGTGTTGCATATTTGATTGATTGAAGGTGGTGATGGAAAGCCAGCTTCTCTGCTCTAAACGGGACATCTCATTGCTTAAACCCTGCTCAATTTGTGCTGGGAAAACAATTCCAAGCCGGTTTTATCGTCTCCCGGCAGGTATAAAATTATCATTTTGATTTTATTTTTTAATTTCTAAAATATGTGATTAGTTTATGGGTGCAATTCAGTCCTGAAAAATAAAAAGTTTGAAATCCCTTGTTGACCTTCGTTCAATGGGGTTGTATGCATGTCTATAAAGTACGAAAAACTGTTTATATTTTTTACTTCACGAATTTGGGGATTTGGTAATGGTGGAATATTTTAAAGTGAACTTGCATGTTCCTTCCTGGAGTTACTGCCTTCTGTTTATAGATGGTGGGCAATGTGTCCTAATAATTTCAATTTTCCTTGATTGCTTCTGTTCATATGTTGCGGCAGGATTTGTTTATAAAGGGATAAAGTGCTCTATGAAGTCATACAGATTATCAGAACTTTCTCGGACCGAGGTTGAAAGCCTGAAGGCTCGTCCTCGTAGAGATTTCTCTTCCATTTTAAGCACGGTAGGCTTTTGGCCTTTCCTTCAACTCTGAATTAAAGTTCTTCAATAACCTGAAAATTTATTTTTGTTTTTGGGTTCAATATGAGCTACTTGATGGATTGTCATATATGCATACTATCAGGTCCAGCCCATTGTTGATGATGTTCGCAAAAGAGGCGATTCTGCAGTTAAAGAGTTGGTGCTCTTTCTCTCCTTTTTGTTATTTTTATGTTTTTTTTTTTATTTTACACCATGTTTTCTGTATGTCTCCCAAGGCTTTACTTCACTGTGAAGCACTTTTAGTCACGAGGCAATATGATGTCTATATTGCTTTTGAAGCTATACTGTAAAATTCGACAAAGTTGAAC
The DNA here is from genome assembly GCA_011037825.1 of Carya cathayensis. Lineage (NCBI taxonomy): Eukaryota > Viridiplantae > Streptophyta > Magnoliopsida > Fagales > Juglandaceae > Carya > Carya cathayensis. The sequence continues at coordinate 202,882 of QGSO01000164.1, read as the reverse complement.
AGGAAAAGATTGTGGAAAAAGTCTCTGAGCTCCCAGATCCAGTGGTATGTAGTTCACATTTTTTGGTAAAATGGAGGTCTTCTTGTTTTTTTCTTGTTGACACATGTAGTCTTTGTAACTGCAGCTTGATCCAGTTGTCAAAGAAGCATTTGATGTGGCATATGACAATATATATGCATTTCATGTTGCTCAGAAATCTACTGAGAGAAGTGTTGAGAACATGAAAGTCAGTAAATATTGCTTCTTGGTTATCACAGTCACTTCTTTCTAGTGATGTGATTCTTTAGCGTTCTGACTTTTCAGGGTGTCAAATGCAAACGAGTGGCGAGAAGCATCTCATCTGTAGGTCTGTATGTTCCTGGGGGGACTGCAGTTTTACCTTCAACTGCTCTGATGCTTTCTGTTGTAAGTTGATCACATCTATTTTTTTTTTTTTTTTATGGTTTCTCAGCATATAAATATATGATTGCAATTCATGGCAATTAGATTAAATTGACATATACTTCATTTTTTTAATCCAGCCAGCACAGATTGCGGGGTGTAAAACTGTTGTTCTTGCAACTCCCCCTGGTCAGGATGGTAGCATATGCAAGGTATTTGTTCACTGTTGATGAGAATTTCTTTGGAGGAGATACTAATTCTGATCAGTTTCTTTATAGGAGGTACTATATTGTGCCAAGAAGGCTGGTGTGACTCATATCCTTAAAGCTGGTGGAGCTCAGGTTTGAAAGGACCTAAAAATATGCCCCTATGTGGTTGAGAGTATTGTGTTCTTGCGTAGGTTTATGTTTCTGCATTTATGTGTTTTAAATTCTAATGTTTAATAAGTCTAACATTTGTCTCTTTAAAGGCAATATCTGCCATGGCTTGGGGGACGGAATCTTGCCCTAAGGTACTATTTTCCTGTGAACTTGTCCCTTAGCTACTCTTATCCTATACTTTTTGATATTTGAACTAGTATTTATAGATAGCTTAGTATTCCGACATGCAGTTCATTTTGAATAAACCAATGGAACAGGAGGGATTTTTGTTTTCTTCTTTTAGGTGTAAATGTCAGTTTGTGCATTAAGCTTGTCTTGTAAGCTATTTGTGTTTTATGCTTATCAAGCTGGTGCTTGCAAAATACTATGAGGATCCTATGCATAAGACGAGTCTATGGATAGATTTTGACATATCAACACATCCCATTGAGTCATGAAGTGATGAGGCCCATATTGAAAATGATTAAAAACATTATGGATTCCATCCAGGAAAACAAGAAGTATTCAAGAGAAAATCCCCCTAAGCGGGGAAAAGGAATATAAAATGTAAGGAGACTGCAAAAAGAAATGAGAGGTAGAATCCTCCATTCAAGCAAATAAAGTACTTGAAAAGTGCCTTGGGTAGTTAAGTCTAAAAAAGGGATGTTCCACTCTCTCTCCATTGACAAGTTGGTTATCTCTAACTTAACAATCCATGTTATGTCTACTGTCAAATGACCTCTCCAACTTAATGTTTCTAATGTGGTTAGTCTGCCAGAATTATAGGGTGCAAGGTATCCTCTTTGCCTATGAAATACGTTGGCCTAGTGTGATTGAAAAGATTGAGCTCTGATTTGCTGGTTGGAAAAGGATATATTTTTCTGAAGGAGTAGGATCTGGATCACCTTTATCAAATATTTCTTGCTTCTATTTTCCTTCCCTACTAGCGTGGCTAGTAGAATAGAGAAGTTACAGCAAGAATTTTTATGAAGCAGGCTAGTTGAAGAATTCAAATTCCTCTTAGTAGACTTAGCCAAGGTGTGCTCTTCAAATTCTAAGTGAGGTTTAGGAGTCTTTGAGATTTGTTTTTTTTTTTTTTCAATCATGCCTTTCTAGGGAAGTGGCTTTGGCATTACCAACATGAGAAGAATGCTTTGTGGAAAGTTGCAGTGAAGAGTTTCATGATCCACATATGATGAGGATATGGAAAAAGAGAAATGCTACAAGGAAGCCTTACACTACACGCCTCCACCTAACCAACATGTGATTTGTCAATCTTGCCCTTATTTTTAAACACACACATATTTAAGCATTAAGATAGAAGGGCAAAAATGACAAATCACATGTTAGTTAGGTGGAGTTTTTTCTAGTCAAATTAGACTTGAGGTGGATGGAGGCTCTAGGACTAAATTCCGGCATGAGTTATGGTGTTGTGACATGGTCCTCAAGAAAACTAATTGATCTATAGAAGAATACTCACAAAAACTTCAAAAATGTTTTATATCCTTCTATGATTTTGAATTTGAATTTTTAATTTTTCTTACATTTTTTTCCTTTTTCTCGTGATTGCAGGTTGAGAAGATTTTTGGCCCTGGAAATCAATATGTCACTGCTGCGAAAATGCTACTCCAAGTACGCTTGCTTTTTGTTGATCTAGAACTTGTTCTCATGGCTGCTATTTTGTGTTATTGTTATAACTAATGATAAGTGAATTTCCCTGCTATATATTCACTTGTTTCTTAACGTTTTTTTTTCTCTTTCCAATTTCCATTTCAGAACAGTGAAGCCATGATCTCAATTGACATGCCCGCAGGCCCTTCAGAAGTTTTGGTCATTGCTGATAGACATGCCAATCCTGTTCACGTAGCTTCAGATTTGCTTGCCCAGGTGCATACTTGCATCAAAATGCTTCTTTTCTTTTTCTGATAGAGCATTTCCATAGCGAAAAGATTGATGCTGCTGCTTTGTTTTTGTTTCTCAAATAATTAAACTGTGTGACTGAAAAAATCAATTGCTTGAAGGCTGAAAATCATCAAATCATCCTGTTTAATGAAGTATTATGTTATTACTAGTCTAACTTTAGTTAGAACTGAAAATCATCCTGCTTTATGAAGTACTATATTGTTGGTAGTCTAACTTTTGTTAGAAGCTAAGTTCAATCACATAAAGTTTTCTGTTTGCCTAACCAAAATAACTCAGTTTAACATCTTACTTTCCTGTACATTCGAACAAGCTGCAAAAACAATCTAAAGTCCTGTTGGACCACTTCTTAGCTATAACTTCTCTTCTCTTCTCTTCCCATATAACTTAAATTTCCAAACACTCCATGTTGTTGCCTTTTCATGTTCCTTATAGGTGTGGATGGTGGATTCTCTTTTAACTTCAAGCTTTCTTCTTTTTGAGAGTTAACTTACTTTACTACACATGCATAACAAACTATTTCTGCTTTAGTTTATTAAATGCTTGTACCTAAGTGTGATGCCTTAAGTGACTTGTAATTTCAGGCTGAGCATGGTCCTGATAGTCAGGTTGTTCTTGTCATCACTGGCGATGGCGTGGATTTAGAAGCTATAGAGAAGGAGATTAAGCAGCAGTGCCAAAGTCTTCCAAGGGAAGAGATTGCTTTGAAAGCATTGAGCCACAGTTACACAGTTTTTGCTCGTGATATGGTTGAGGTTAGTCCTATTATCATGACCAGATGTTTCTAATACTCATCAACCCATTTTATGTGCATCTTTGGGGTATTTTTACAGTTGTGTCTGGCATTTCCATGCATGAAATGTTCGATCTCTAAAGTTTCCAAGAGTTGGGAGAGTCCTGTTGATAGATGTGTGTATCAGTTTGGTTTTTGTTGCTTTGACAGGTCTGACTTCGTTGGGTTTTTTTAATTAATTAATTAATTAATTAATTTTTAAATACATAAAAAGTGTGTTTGAGAAAGACTCCCAGAGCTGCAACCTGTGATCTCATCATTGCTTTCCTGTGTATAGCGCAGTTGTAAATCTTGATTGTTGATCAAGAACAACTGAGGACTCTGAAGGCGCTTTTATTATGTTTTGAAGCAGCGTCAGGGCTAAGAGTGAACTTTGATAAATCAGAGCTAGTTCCAGTTGGGAATGTCAGTAATACGCATCAGTTGGCGAGCACTCTGGGGTGTAAGGTCGCGGCCTTACCTATGACTTATCTGGGATTACCGTTGGGAGCTGCCTCACGGGCCATAGCTATTTGGGACATAGTCATCGAGAAAATAGAGCGAAGATTGGCCGGGTGGAAGAGGTTGTACTTGTCGAAAGGAGGTCGTGTGACTCTGATCAAGAGTACTCTTTCTAACTTACCTACTTATTTTCTGTCTGTTTTCCCCATTCCAGCTTCTGTGGCGGCCCGGATCGAAAAATTGTATAGGGATTTCCTGTGGGGGGGGTTGGGGGATGAATTCAAGTATCATCTTATCAGCTGGGATAAAGTCTGCAGACCTATTTCTTCTGGTGGGTTGGGGATAAAGAACTTGAGAATCTTCAACCGGGCACTTCTTGGAAAATGGTTATGGAGATACAATACGGAACCGGAGGCTCTATGGAGATCAGTTGTGGACAGTAAATATGGCAGCTCATGGGGGGGATGGTGCACTAGAGAGGGGAATGGGGCTTGTGGTGTGGGGATTTGGAAGCATATACGTAGAGGGTGGGGAGTGTTTGCCAACCATACTAAACTTGTGGTGGGCGAGGGCACACGTATAAAATTTTGGAGGGACATATGGTGTGGGGAGGAGACACTGCAGGATTCTTTTCCAGCTGTTTTCCGTGTGGCTTGTGACCCAGAAGCTTCGGTGGCGGACCTCTTGGTTCGTTCAGGGGACCAAATCCTTTGGAATGTCACTTTTAGTAGAGCTGCACATGATTGGGAAGAAGATAGATTTGCGGCTTTTTTCAGCCTAGTGTACTCTACGAAGCTGACTGGTTTGACTGAAGATAAACTGTGGTGGAAACCTGCGGGTAAGGGTACTTTCTCGGTCCGCTCTTTTTACAAGTCCCTTACTTCTAATACAAACTCTCCTTTCCCATGGAGAAGCTTGTGGAGGAATAAGGCGCCTCCCAAAACCCTCTTCTTCATTTGGACAGCAGCCCTGGGTAAGATTTTGACTACGGACAATCTACGAAAGCGTCGGGTTATTATTACTGATTGGTGTTGCATGTGTAAGAACAATGGGGAATCAGTGAATCATCTCTTACTACACTGTGAGATAGCCCGAGCCTTGTGGTACGAGGTATTTAGTCGTATAGAATTAAGTTGGGTGATGCCGAGTTCAGTGGTGGAAGTTTTGGCTAGTTGGGCGATGCCGGGTGGGGATTCACAAATCAAAGCTGTGTGGAAAATGGTCCCTATCTGCATTATGTGGTGTATTTGGCAAGAGCGCAATGCGAGAACTTTTGAAGATAAGGAGCGGACCATAGAGGAGCTTCGTTCTTTATTTTTCAGTACTTTACTTTTGTGGACTTTAGCTATAGATTTTAATGGGGTGAATGTACATGAGTTTCTTGCGACTTCTATAGCGCACTAAATAGGTCTTTATCTCTTGTATACCATCTTGTGTACTGGGGCTATGCCTATTCTATTAATACTACCGTTTTACTTATCAAAAAAAAAAAAAATCTTGATTGTCTCCATCACCTTAGATCATTTATACTCTTAGATATCTATACATGAAAATTGAAGGCGGGGGGAAGCCTTGGCAGCCCTACTAAAAAGTGTGTTCTAGAAAGACTTCATTGGTTTTTTTTTTAAAATCCATAAAAAGTGTGTTCGAGAAAGACTCCCAGAGCTGCAACTTGCGATCTCATCATTGCTTTCCTGTGTGGTGCAGTTGTAAATCTTGATTGTGTCCATCACCTTAGATCATATATACTCTTAGATATCTATACATGAAGCCAACATTCTTAAGTTGACAAGAGTCATTTTTTAGGGAGATTCGTTGAGGGTAGGCCAAGCTATCCAAAGCAAGGAGTGGAATGACCAGTATGTTGGTCCAGAAGTTACTGATATCACAAGGAATGTGGTTCATAATGAATTTTTGGACTTCAGGTTCATGCCACAAAGGCACAAATTGCAAACTGTGCAGCGCATAACTTGGCTAGATGGTGACTTGCAAATCCTTATGTGGACATATAACAATCACCAATTGTCTGTGGACGTTTTTAATGCTAACAATCTATTGTACTCCCCTTGTTTTCCTCCATTAGTAGAATATTTCTCAAGTGGCTTAGGTAAAAAGAAAAAACTTGATGATATGAAATATGTAGATCCTTTGCATTTATCGCTGTCATATAATCATTGGTATGTGATGTGGACAAAAGCACGTGTGTGTATACTTGAAAATGTTTTTGCTTTTATGTCCTGCTGTTTGAAATAACTTTTCTTTTTTGGTCATTTCAGGCAGTCTCTTTCTCAAACATGTATGCACCTGAGCATCTGATTATTAATGTGAAAGATGCAGAAAAGTGGGAGAGTTTCATTGAGAACGCAGGTGAACTATTGTAATTTTGGCATCATAATTATCTGCACTCTACTTTTTATTCTTTATGGATGTTGAAGTACCTTTGAAAATGCTAAGGGTTATGCAGTCTAGTCCACACTTTTTTTCCCCGAGCAGTGTCATTCCACTTAAGGGAGGTTCTTTTTCTTATTGGCACTGGGTGTCTGGGAATAAAGTGTGCACAGGCTCTCGGCAAGGAGTTTTCCACAAGTCCAAGGGTTTGAACCTTAGATCAAGAGAGATCATACTGCCAACCCCAAGGCTCTTACCACTCGAACCAATCCATAGGGGTTGCTTAAGGAAAGTTCTTGGATGGGTATTTGGATATTATTTCATCATCCTTTTGCCTTTATTGCATAAAATTGCTGCTCTCATGACTGACACATTGCACTAGTAGCCTGAGATTTTAGCTTCACACCAGACTATAGACCCTACATTTGATGCCACTAAATCTATCAGTGGGAACCACAGACCTTTTGACTTTCTTCTGCCCCTGCTTGTTCAATTCATTGCAGTGGTTGAATAAAATTTTCTTGTAGAATATCCCAATTATAGCAAAAGGACTGTCAAAGATCCTTCTGAAACAGAATGATATCTGGAAGACCCAATTGTGGTGGAGACTGTCGGATTGTCCTGTCAGAACTGTCTTCATTTTATTTTCTCAAGTCTCAAAAGAATTATTATGTGCTTGATTCCTTCTGCAGGCTCTGTATTTTTAGGGCAGTGGACGCCAGAGAGTGTGGGAGATTATGCAAGCGGGACGAACCATGTTCTTCCAACATATGGGTATGCAAGGATGTACGGTGGCGTGTCTTTGGACTCGTTCCTGAAGTACATGACAGTGCAATCGTTGACCGAGGAAGGTCTGATAAAGCTTGGGCCATATGTGGCAGCAATGGCGGAAGTTGAGGGACTTGAAGCCCACAAAAGAGCTGTAACTCTTAGGCTTCAGGATATTGAAGCTAAGCAGGTTACCGGGATGAGATGATGCTCCAATTGTGGACTATTGGCATTCACAAAACGTGACCATGATGGACTTACTCGCTATCAAATCCCTTGGCTACAAAGCTGCCCTCCCTAGGATATTGATTGTTGCATAATAGGGTAGCAATGTTTCTTAAACGAATCAGGTTGAGGACTCGTGTAGTTCGATCAAATATCTACAGATCTTTGTATTTCTGGTGGTCAGCTATTTTGATGAAATGTGAATGACCATAATTACGAGACACGGCCCTATATTTATTCATTGTGGGAATAAGGAAAGAAAACCTCTGGAAAACTAATTATTTTCGAATATATAGATATTTTTTGGTTATATTTTGCTCAAGTTTACAGTGGGTAGACAGTCCTGCAAAAAATATGTGATCACAGGTGGTGTACTCTTTCCACCCCCCAAAAAATTTCTCTGAATTAAGAAAAATAGGGCTCTCAGATTTGGTAAAAGGTTTATTAAAAATTCAGTTTAGAAGAAAATTGATTGACATATCATTGCCTAAAATCACTTTTGTAGGACTCGTGTTGACGAAGCAATTCTCTCCAAAATTCAGATTTGCTTGATTCGAACTCTACTCGAGCTTTATACAATTTAATTGGACTATGTTTTGACACTATATACATGATACTTTTTACTTCAACATTTGGGAACTCTATCCATTTTCATTATTTGAACCGTGAAGAACTAGATCAAAGTGGCGTTGCCAATGCAGCATGGAAGATATCTGTGAGAATCTGTAATTCTAAGAGTTGTGATCACCAAACCGTATACTCCTCGGAATGACACCGGAGAAATATCCTTACGGGGAGTGTCACTATATTGCCAAATTTTCGTTCATATTTGTTCTACAAAATTCTACAGAATCAACTTTACAAATTACAAGGAAGAGTTCAAGGAGGCGTCCCGAGAAGAAGTTCAAATAGTGATTTGAAGGGTAATTTATTTTTGCGAGTTGCAGAACACTTCGTGATAAGTTTGGGAAAGAGCGTTCAAACCATATATGCAAATTTGCAATATGTTCGTCTCTTGTGAGTTCCTGAAGCAATCAACAATAACTTGATAGTAATTGAAAAATTAAAAAAAAGGGGTCTTTTGGAGCTTAGCACTTTGGAACATAAAGATTCTACATGGAAGGGAAAGAAGAAAATAGGGACGAAAAGGAAAATCCATAAGAACCTTTATTCTGAGGCAGAAAACTCAAAACATAAAGAGACAAAAAGGGTACCTAAGTTTGACAACACTACTTCACACCAAACAAATAAACAAGCTACATGTCGGTTAAACTTGAACAAGACCCACTTGTAAACTTGTACATGTAGCAAATACAAACATTCAATTGATCACTTAAATGACAATACTCCTGAATAGCAAAACAACGCACACAAACTCATGACACTGGGGCTATGACAAATTAACAATTCACAACCAGATACAATCACCAGGGGAAATTATCACGGCTAGTCTAGAGCTTAGACTGGATTAACTTGACGACATTCTTATCCACCTGGAAAGCCTTTGGTAGAATGTCACTAGGAATATCCGGATTCGACCCAAACACTGCGTTGGCAATGGTTATAACACCAGGGTTTTGACTGCTTAGAGCTGCAATGGCAATGGCCATTTCCTTACCAACATTTCTTTGGAAATGAATGCGGCCAATTGGGAATACATGCACATCACCCTTCTTTAGCACCTTTGTGATTAGGCGGTTGTCGGGGTTTGAAGTGACAAACCCAACTTCAAGGCAACCTTCCAAGACTGTCAACATTTCGGAGGCACGAGGGTGAGTGTGGGGAGGATTGATACCCCATGGTGCGTAGTCAATACGAGTAAGAAAGATGCCAAGAGTGTTAAAAGTCCTGGAAGTTGGGCTGCAGTCACTGCAGTCACCCTTGACCCAACTGCGTTTGATGTATTGCCCGCCATCTGAAGCCCGCTGAAGGAAAAGTCATTGGCTTGAACCATCTTAGGATCCTTGCAGACAAAACCATTGATGAGCACTGCCATGAAGCAGAACATATCGAAATAAGAAACACTTAAGCCACTTGAAGTAGCCAAATGGTCCAGCAAGTGAATAAACTGATGATCCAATTAGAGTTTGAGTTTTGTTGGCATAATTCAGAACAAAAAATAAACTTAAAGAAGAAAATGAATGAGGCGGGAACTTTTGTAGCAGAAGAGGTAAAAAAAAACAAACAAACTCAGTAAGGAAATATTGCAGCCCCAAAATCAAAAGTAGCATGCATGCCTAGTGTTAAACAGGTTGTAGTTGTAGTTCTAACTTCTAAAGCTTGTAGAGAGAAACTTACAACATTTCAATAAAAGCTAACATGCATGCTTAAGGTTCATTTTCTACCTGCACTGTTTGCATCTGCAACACAGAAGTCTTGAAGGGGGCTGCTATCTGACGCCAATGCAGCAGTGAAAATCAAAGCTAGAACTCCTGAGAGGAGATTAATGCGTGTGGCCATTTGCAAATTGTACCAACAAGAAGTTTTAAACTTATGGAAGGATAAGCTCTATAGGGAGATTAGACCAATTGAGATTAGAGTTGTGAAAGACTTATGAACACAGCACTTGCTATATATAGGAAGAGGAGTGCCTGTATTGCAGCACTGCTTGCAAACAGGCAACTAGGTGGTCTCACTTGATAAGATGTCTAATGAGCCAAAAATTATTTGGAGGCCGGCTGTCACATGTGCTTGGACAGGGAAGAATTATACCTTATCCACCTAACCTTTGACCACATAGGACCAAGTCTAAGTGGAAGGACGGTAGATATATGCCTCACTCAAAGAAATATTTGTTACCATAAAAGAAAGTATATTAGAGTAATTCGAATCAAACCCCAAACCCATAAGTTTATAACATTTGAAATGTTAAAGATCACGACTTGTTAACTGATATGTTCTATTACAACTAGAACAGTTTCCCATTGAAACATTCTTAATTTGGCAATGAGGAGTTCTCAAGATCTTGATAATCTTATTATTTAGTTTATCTAATCTCTTCCAAGACGAGTTAGGCCTATGGAATCAAGAACCTTTTGAAGTATTGTCTTTCTATGCATACCTGATAAGAAGAAACGACGTTCTTCGTCCTATTATATATCATCTTCAGTTACTTCAGCTGATGTGTCATATTTTAAGTAACTTTTCATTCAAGTGGTTGACCTGTAGAGTCATTTGCAATATATCATATCAACCACTATAACTAAGTTTGATGAGTTTTGCTACACGTAAGTCACACACCACACATTACACATTTTTTAAAATTTTAAAATTTGTTTTTTGAGTTTTTTCTTCTTAAATTAATTGAATTCTTCTACTTATTATCCATATACCAAACATTAGGTAAAAGAAATAAATTAAAAAATTAAAAAAATATGGTGTGTGGACTTATATTTAGAATTTTTCATTCTTAATTATTGATAGTTGTGCCAAGGAATTAAAAATTTGCATCTAATTAATTAGTTTATCTTATATCTACCCAGAAGAATATGGGCCAATGGAAATAAACAACTTTTTGCAGCATTGTCTTACCAATATATATATATATATATATATATATTAAATTCCCAATTCAGCATAAAAACATGAATAGGTAGAATTGTACTTCAAATGATTGATTTGAAACCTACAAATTTGGAAATATTAAAGACGAGCTGTCAATTAATATGTTCAACGACAAACAGAAAATGGTGCCATTGACACATTCTTAATTGATACAAACCCGGGCCTGATGTATTAAAGAAATTGCATCTAATTTACTTATGGAATCAGACGACTTTTGAGGTATTTTATTTTTATGTGTACCGTTTATGTTCATGTTCATGAACATGTAATTTTTTGTTGGACTGCTAAAGAGTTTCTGCCTACAAAATAAGGAAACTATCATTGAAATCTGTTGGATCTCGGAGTATCCACAACATTTTGACGATTAAGTAAATTCATTTTGTTCACAGAAATAAACTCAGTGAGATTGGAGTTTTAGAATGATTCTCATTCTTCCTTTTCGGGGAGAGTTAAGTTGTAATAAACAACATTCATAGATGCTTGCCATGTGTCGAGCTTGGAACCATTTAATTGATTAAAGTGGTTAGCTCTTAGAAAGTGGTTTTCATAAGTTTTGTGAGTGACGCATTCCTCAATTAGAAGTACTGCAAGATATAACAAAAGTAAACTTACATATTGATATGATTTTATATGATATGTTAAATATAAAAGTATTCAACCAAATCCTGATCTTGATATCTGACTATAATTGGATCTGGATTTCAAAAACAAGGCGGTTATATACTCGGATTAATCTGGATTCAATTTGGGCGGATAACCGGATTCAATCCATATATATCCCCATTTTTTACTTTTTTTTAACTTAAAACCTAGATATCCGGGTTATAACCGGATTGAATCCGGGTTTTTTAATATCTTTTAAAAAAAACTTTATAACTTCTAAAAAAATCATAGCACTTTAAAAAAAAAACAGATATCTTGTTTAAATTGTCTAGATATTAAAAAAAATTAAACACTATTTAAAATTTTTTAAAAAAAATAAATTGAAGAACAAAATAAATAAAAATGCAAAATAGATAATATTGTTTTTACATCACAATGCAAAACATAAATTTATAAAGAACAAAATAAATAATAATACATCACAACTAATCAAACTAATACAATATTACTACTCTTCAACTTATAAAAAAAAACATAATTTAAAAGACATAATATTGTAGTAAGTCACCGTGTACATGATGGTTAAGGTAGGAAAAGACATAATGTAATATAATTATATGATATGACAGAGCATAATGATAAAAGGGACAGCTTTCCCTGAAGCACATGTAAATTTATATAGAAGGAACCTTGTGATATTCAACAGTATCTCCAGCAGCCTTTCGAACATCATCAACCATGTAAAGGGATGGTGCAACTTCAAAAACCTATACACAAAATCAAGGCATTGCTACCAAAAACGAGAAAAATGTAAGAACATAAACAATGACACAGAAAAAAAGGAACAATGATCTAGTCAAAGAATAATCCTGCCAGAGAATAATATACTTAGAGAGAGTTAAGCAGAAAATATATAGTTTTATTTATTTATTTATTTAAAAGCAATTCCTAAGATAATATACCTTATCCTGATCAGTTTACAACCCATTGAAACCAAATTATGCAAAACAAATTAAGATGCAAACTCACCAGCATGAGCAGCTCTAGAATTAGCAGCATACATGATCACCATAAGTTAAGTTGCTGAAGTTGAAGGAAGAGGGTTACAAGCAAGAAAAAAATGTAGAGGTTAAGTTAAATGGATAAATTAGTAATAAAAAATCAAATTAACAAATAAAAACATTTATTTTCGATGTCAACGTTTTCTACGTACTCCTCCACCTCTCAAGAACTAATTGGTTAACAAGTCAACCAATTTTGCGTCCTTGGATAGTCTCTGGTGCTAATGAGTTTTGGTATGGGTCTATTACATGTCTACTATACTAAATGCGGACTCCTATGCGACGGTGGAAATATGGATTACTAATATATCATGTGCAATCTCTGCAAGGATGAGATATTTTAATGAGTTCATTTTCCACAAATCCAAAATCTCAAACCTAGGTACTTTTAGTTTAATCACATCCGACAAATGCCTCTCCATGTCCGAGCTAAATACCTAATTGTTTTGCCTATCAAGATATTGACTTAGAGATGTATTAAAATTTTCATAGTCGAGTCGTCACCAATAATATTTGAGAAACTTCTATAAGCCATATTTGATCTTTCACTACCTAGCCCATGAAACTTTTGGTATTGTTCAATCAAATGATTCATGAGCAATCTTATTTGGCCTCAATTCTATCTCCGCATTCATCTCCTTTACACATTTTTAACCAATATGACAAGGCTGTAATCTTCCTTTGTACATCTTTAACCAATATGACAAGGCTGTAATCTTATATTAAGAGTCAAGTACAAAAGCTACATATACAATCATGTATATGTTCCTCTAATATTTATCAAACTTAAGTTTCATATTAGACGTCATCCTCCTTAACATATTATCCTCACTTTGACCCTTTTTTTTCAAATTGTGCTCAATTGTAGAAATTTATTAAAATACATATTAGATGACACGTAAGATGAACCAGAGATTTTCAAAGTGGTATCATAAAAAACTTTTAGAAACTTAATAAAGATACGTGCTAAATCAAATTATGTTAATTTGTAAATTTACTTAAGTAAAATCTTTTTATAATTAAAACACTTCTCTTCAAAAAAATTATTCCAAAGAGTACCTATTCTTGAATAAATATGAATGGAATTCTCAATTATGTATAACCTAACATAGTCCATGTGATTTGTATCAAAATCACAATACTCCATGAGTTTTTAAGACTGCATTTGGTTCATTGATTGCACTTAGTGCAGTTCATATTTAAATTGCACTTAACATCCAAACACACGGTTTATACCGTTTTGGGTCCAGTTTAAATTGAATTCATCGTGGGGTCCATAACTGACAAACTTTAATGGTTCTCCCTCTCGATTTTCCATCTCTCTCATGGGGCCCACATGGCTGGCACCATACTAGCACACCACCTGCGTACTTTTTATTACTTGATGTGGTACTATATTGCTTTTGTATATTGGCGCTATGGCTTCAGGTGAGTTCGTACAAATAAATTTTTGTCTTCTGTGTGGTAGTGAGAAGGAATGCTAGGTGAACAGTAGATTTTAATGATGAAATTTATANTGGTTTTCATAAGTTTTGTGAGTGACGCATTCTCAATTAGAAGTACTGCAAGATATAACAAAAATAAACTTATATATTGATATGATTTTATATGATATGTTAAATATAGAAGTGTTCAACCAAATCCTGACCTGATATCTGACTATAACTGGATCTGGATTCCAAAAACAAGGCGGTTATATGCCCGGATTAATCTGGATTCAATCTGGGCGGATAACCGGATTCAATCCATACATATCCCCATTTTTTACTTTTTTTTTAGCTTAAAACCTAGATATCCGGGTTATAACCGGATTGAATCCGGGTTTTTAAATATCTTTAAAAAAAAACTTTATAACTTCTAAAAAAATCATAGCACTTAAAAAAAAAAAAAACAGATATCTTGTTTAAATTGTCTAGATATTTAAAAAAAAAAAAAATTTAAACACTATTTAAAATTTTTTTAAAAAAATAAATTGAAGAACAAAATAAATAAAAATACAAAATAGATAATATTGTTGTTACATCACAATGAAAAACATAAATTTATAAAGAACAAAATAAATAATAATACATCACAACTAATTAAACTAATACAATATTACTACTCTTCAACTTATAAAAAAAAACATAATGTAAAAGACATAATATTGTAATAAGTCACCGTTGATGGTTAAGGTAGGAAAAGACATAATGTAATATAATTATATGATATGACAGAGCATAATGATAAAAGGGACAGCTTTCCCTGAAGCACATGTAAATTTATATAGAAGGAACCTTGTGATATTCAACAGTATCTCCAGCAGCCTTTCGAACATCATCAACCATGTAAAGGGATGGTGCAACTTCAAAAACCTATACACAAAATCAAGGCATTGCTACCAAAAACGAGAAAAATGTAAGAACATAAACAATGACACAGAAAAAAAGGAACAATGATCTAGTCAAAGAATAATCCTGCCAGAGAATAATATACTTAGAGAGAGTTGAGCAGAAAATATATAGTTTTATTTATTTATTTATTTAAAAGCAATTCCTAAGATAATATACCTTATCCTGATCAGTTTACAACCCATTGAAACCAAATTATGCAAAACAAATCAAGATGCAAACTCACCAGCATGAGCAGCTCTAGAATTAGCAGCATACATGATCACCATAAGTTAAGTTGCTGAAGTTGAAGGAAGAGGGTTACAAGCAAGAAAAAAATGTAGAGGTTAAGTTAAATGGATAAATTAGTAATAAAAAATCAAATTAACAAATAAAAACATTTATTTTCGATGTCAACGTTTTCTACGTACTCCTCCACCTCTCAAGAACTAATTGGTTAACAAGTCAACCAATTTTGCGTCCTTGGATAGTCTCTGGTGCTAATGAGTTTTGGTATGGGTCTATTACATGTCTACTAGTACTAAATGCGGACTCCTATGCGACGGTGGAAATATGGATTACTAATATATCATGTGCAATCTCTGCAAGGATGAGATATTTTAATGAGTTCATTTTCCACAAATCCAAAATCTCAAACCTAGGTACTTTTAGTTTAATCACATCCGACAAATGCCTCTCCATGTCCGAGCTAAATACCTAATTGTTTTGCCTATCAAGATATTGACTTAGAGATGTATTAAAATTTTCATAGTACGAGTCGTCACCAATAATATTTGAGAAACTTCTATAAGCCATATTTGATCTTCCACTACCTAGCCCATGAAACTTTTGGTATTGTTCAATCAAATGATTCGTGAGCAATCTTACTTTGGCCTCAATTCTATCTCCGCATTCATCTCCTTTGCACATTTTTAACCAATATGACAAGGCTGTAATCTTTCTTTGTACATTTTTAACCAATATGACAAGGCTGTAATCTTATATTAAGAGTCAAGTACAAAAGCTACATATACAATCATGTTTATGTTCCTCTAATATTTATCAAACTTAAGTTTCATATTAGACGTCATCCTCCTTAACATATTATCCTCACTTTGACCCTTTTTTTTTTCAAATTGTGCTCAATTGTAGAAATTTATTAAAATGACATATTAGATGACACGTAAGATGAACCAGAGATTTTCAAAGTGGTATCATAAAAAACTTTTAGAAACTTAATAAAGATACGTGCTAAATCAAATTATGTTAATTTGTAAATTTACTTAAGTAAAATCTTTTTATAATTAAAACACTTCTCTTCAAAAAAATTATTCCAAAGAGTACCTATTCTTGAATAAATATGAATGGAATTCTCAATTATGTATAACCTAACATAGTCCATGTGATTTGTATCAAAATCACAATACTCCATGAGTTTTTAAGACTGCATTTGGTTCATTGATTGCACTTAGTGCAGTTCATATTTAAATTGCACTTAACATCCAAACACACGGTTTATACCGTTTTGGGTCCAGTTTAAATTGAATTCATCGTGGGGTCCATAACTGACAAACTTTAATGGTTCTCCCTCTCGATTTTCCATCTCTCTCATGGGGCCCACATGGCTGGCACCATACTAGCACACCACCTGCGTACTTTTTATTACTTGATGTGGTACTATATTGCTTTTGTATATTGGCGCTATGGCTTCAGGTGAGTTCGTACAAATAAATTTTTGTCTTCTGTGCTGGTAGTGAGAAGGAATGCTAGGTGAACAGTAGATTTTAATGATGAAATTTATATCCAATTACAACTTTTTATATATATATATATATATATATATATATATATATATATCTAGATTCATCTTAACATCCAAATATATTTAAACTCATATAAAGTGGATCCCATAAAATTCATTCAATCATCTCAACTCACTACTATTTATAAAAAACTAACTCAACTCAACTCAACTTAACATCCAAACGCAACCTATCTCTTTAATAACGATCCAATTGCTCCCTCATGTCTTGTTAATGCTACGCCCCTTATTATGAGGCTTATTATAATTTAAAAATAAAATAAAATACCAATATTTCTTATTATAATAAGCTTCCACATTACCAATTAATTGAGTGTATAAAAAGTAAGATGTTTAAATAAATTTTTTTATTGAACAAATTTTAAATGTTTGGGAAGGGGAGAGATCATAAAGATGTATAATTATTTATTTATTAGCAATGCTATATTTATCGAGGATGTAGCACGAAACGAGTTTCGATAAGAACAAAAAAAATTTATTTTTTTAATATTCTTAAACATTTTTTTTAAAAAGAAATTCACAACATTACTAAAAAAAATTTCTTAATCACTAAGTAAAAATAAATTGTCTGAACTTAACTGTCGGTGAGAATAGCATTTCTTTCTTTCTTATTTTTGTTTTTTGTTTTATATATATATATATATATATTTAAATTTCTTAGGGATAACTAAAGAAAGTTATATCACTTACAACTCAAGTATCCTTGCACCAACTTTTCACTAAACGGAGAAAAACAATAAATATACACAAGCACTAAAATATGAAGTGCGTAAAGAGTTCGTAAATTTGATTGTATATAAATTTTTTATTTTTATATTTCTTCAATTTCCGACTCCATCAGAGTCGGAGCCCAGCCCTAGTGAAAGTCATACATGTAACTATGTGACTGGTAAGCTGTTATTTAGCCAAAACCAGCTGGACCGGTCTTAAGGAATTCTCTTGGTGAGATAAAATTTAAATAGAATATTATTAAAATATTATTTTTTAATATGATTATTATTTTAGAACTTGAAAAAATTGATTTTTTTATTATATTTTATGTGAAAATTTAAAAAAATTATAATAATTAAATGAGATGAGATGAAATACTTTAACTATCCAAACAATATTGAAACAACCCATTAATCGTCACATGTGAGCGGGTTTCAGAATTACCCCCATTGAATTATATGAAAATCATAGCCAAATGATGTTTCAGAAAATTTGTATATTGGCTGGCACTTCTGTGATTTTTTTTTAATTAGGAATATACATATTTTTCATCAATTATTTATGTTTTGAAATTGAGATTATTTTTATTTTTGTTTGATATCCATGCCTTCGATTACTAAGCAACTGAGAGAGAGAGAGAGAGAGAGAGCAGATGGTGAGTGGAAATAGAAGAAATATAAAAGTAAAAATTTATATACAATCAAATTTACGAACTCTTTACGCACTCCATATTTTAGTGCTTGTGTATATTTATTGTTTTTCTCCGTTTAGTGAAAAGTTGGTGCAAGGATACTTGAGTTGTAAGTGATATAACTTTCTTTAGCTATCACTAAGAAATTTAAATATATATATATATATATATAAAACAAAAAACAAAAATAAGAAAGAAAGAAATGCTATTCTCACCGACAGTTAAGTTCAGACAATTTATTTTTACTTAGTGATTAAGAAATTTTTTTTAGTAATGTTGTGAATTTCTTTTTAAAAAAAATGTTTAAGAATATTAAAAAAATAAATTTTTTTTGTTCTTATCGAAACTCGTTTCGTGCTACATCCTCGATAAATATAGCATTGCTAATAAATAAATAATTATACATCTTTATGATCTCTCCCCTTCCCAAACATTTAAAATTTGTTCAATAAAAAAATTTATTTAAACATCTTACTTTTTATACACTCAATTAATTGGTAATGTGGAAGCTTATTATAATAAGAAATATTGGTATTTTATTTTATTTTTAAATTATAATAAGCCTCATAATAAGGGGCGTAGCATTAACAAGACATGAGGGAGCAATTGGATCGTTATTAAAGAGATAGGTTGCGTTTGGATGTTAAGTTGAGTTGAGTTGAGTTAGTTTTTTATAAATAGTAGTGAGTTGAGATGATTGAATAAGTATCCTTGCACCAACTTTTCACTAAACGGAGAAAAACAATAAATATACACAAGCACTAAAATATGGAGTGCGTAAAGAGTTCGTAAATTTGATTGTATATAAATTTTTACTTTTATATTTCTTCTATTTCCACTCACCATCTGCTCTCTCTCTCTCAGTTGCTTAGTAATCGAAGGCATGGATATCAAACAAAAATAAAAATAATCTCAATTTCAAAACATAAAGAATTGATGAAAAAAATGTATATTCCTAATTAAAAAAAAATCACAAAAGTGCCAGCTAATATACAAATTTTCTGAAACATCATTTGGCTATGATTTTCATATAATTCAATGGGGGTAATTCTGAAACCCGCTCACATGTGACGATTAATGGGTTGTTTCAATATTGTTTGGATAGTTAAAGTATTTCATCTCATCTCATTTAATTATTATAATTTTTTTAAATTTTCACATAAAATATAATAAAAAAATCAATTTTTTCAAGTTCTAAAATAATAATCATATTAAAAAATAATATTTTAATAATATTCTATTTAAATTTTATCTCACCAAGAGAATTCCTTAAGACCGGTCCAGCTGGTTTTGGCTAAATAACAGCTTACCAGTCACATAGTTACATGTATGACTTTCACTAGGGCTGGGCTCCGACTCTGATGGAGTCGGAATTATTTTTTTTTGCTCCTATTCCGACTTCTAACGGAGTTCGGAACTCTGATTGGAGTATGATTGGGCTAAGGCCCACCTCCAATTCGGATGGCCCATCTCTAAAGGCCCATGCGCAATCCAAGGCCCAACCACCTAATGGACTTCCAATTTCAAAAAAATTATGTAAAAAAATAATAAAAAAAGCTTAAATACAATTGACATTGATTAAATTCCATACAATCATACATTCCAAAACCAAATAGTAGTAAATTAGTAATTGATCATTGACAAAGTCTTGATTATTGAACATCGAGAAATGATCAAAGTCTTGATTCTTGAAGTTGAAGCCAGCAGCCACTACCATTCGGCATTCCTTCTCATAAGCTTTTATCTGTAAAATAATACATATGAAAGTACGTTAAAAAAATATAGTATGAATTATGAAATGGTCAATAATTTTTTAAATGATTTAAAAATACTAATATAGTACCTGAATAGCATCACTACAACACATGAACACAGTTCCTCATTAATGTAACTTGTAAGACTCTCAATTATCACTCATCCGTAATTATGCTAGGGTTCACAAGTAGGTCTAAAAAATTATAAAAATTAGAAGGTGAATAATTAAAACATTACAAATATTTAAATGATCATTTAAAGCATATAAACTATAAATTACCTGATTCAAACCTATAGCTCTCGGGATCAATGATATCAACTCCAGTGGGCATTTCACATAGCCAGTTCTGTGTGCAAATGAGGACCTCTACAGTTTTCAGTAATAATGAACTCTGATAAGCATCCAACACACGACCTCCAGTACTAAATGCAGACTCAGAGGCAACCGTAGTGATAGGAATAGCTAGCAGATCTCAGGCTATTCGGGAAAGAATAGGAAAATAACTAAAATGCATCATTAGGTGTCTCGACATCTTCCATCAAATAGCACTCAACTTCATATCTACACTACATAATATTCCTCGATACACGTCTTTGATGATATCGCTGCACCAATGGTGATGAAAGATGTGCACCTCTGTAATCACAGGAAGATGCCGAGTTGGTCAGGTGTGAGGAGCTATGGCTACCACTTGCTGGAGTAGGCTGACCACTATTACTGTAGTGGCTATATAAGTCATCAATATCCTTTCTCAACTTTCTAATAAACTCTTCAGCTTTCTCTTTTCCGAGGGCGTCAATAATCTAAAATTCTATAATTTCCAACTTATATCGGGGGTTAAGGATTGTAGCCACAATTAATAATCTATTTATCTTCATAATATCCTCCCAATATTTATCAGATTTGAATTTCATCCTCATAGCCGTAGCAAATAACAATCCCTCAGTGTTAGCATAACTCTGTTGCAAGTGGTCATGAATCCTCGAAAACTTATCGAAGTATAAGTTGACAGTACAATATTTGGATCCAAATATCCACATAGTTGTATCATAAAACAACTTTAAAAAATTAACAAAACACTTCACATTGGCCCAATCAACTGCATCTAGCGCACCGAGTCCCCTTCTCCCCCCAGTAGACTCCATCAAAGCATACCTCAAGCCCCCGTCCTCGACCTCTATCTGCTGGAATGTTCTTTCGTACTTTTGCACCACTTCCAACATAATATATGTCGAGTTCCATCGAGTCGGAATGGCCAAGCACAACATGGCAAAACATGGAATCTGAAGCTGTTTAGCTATCGCCCTAAACTTGCCAAGCCTTTGGGAGGGAAGCCCTCACATATCTCACAATTTTGAGGACTTTGGTAATGAAATCATCAACCTCCTTCAACTTCTCTGAAACTATGAGGTTGATGATATGAGCACAACATCGAACATGTATAAATTCATTTCTACAAATTATATCATCTTTTACCATCGTATTCCTCTTGGACCACTCAATTGTAGTGTCATTGGCACTGACATTGTCAATTGTGATACAAAGGATTTTTTTCATTCCCCAATCCTGAATACAATCATCCAGCATTGCTCTAATGGATGCACCATTGTGATCAACAATCTCTTTAAATCCAATTATCCGTTTTTGCAGCGTCCACTCACTGTCTACAAAGGAGGTTGTGATACACATGTAGCCCACATTTTGTATAGACGTTCATGTATCAGTGGTAAATGATACTCTCTGGCCAATCCGAGTAAACATCTCCTTCATTTCTGCCTTTTCCTTCATATGTCTCTTCAAACAATCTCGCATAGCCATATACCGTGAAGGCATGAGGAAACGTGGCTCAAGAGTGCGTACAAATTTATTGAAACCTTTTTTTTCAACTGTGGTAAAAGACATCTCATCAACAATGATCATCTTTGCAAGTATTTTCCACAACATTTTCTCGTTGTATTGAGGGATTGTAAGCTTCTTAACATGCATACTGGTACCATCAGTAGCCATTTGGGTTTCATAACTGAGTTTGGTCTAATCAGTGGTTGTCAATCCCTTTGCAATCTTATACTGCTGGTAACCATTTAGATGTGCTATTAATACACTGGTGCCTTGCTTCTTCGAATGGCGACCACAAAGTTGCCTACAATGGTGGCATCTTGCTTGCGGGTTTGCATTATCACCGGAAATTTTAGTGAAATGCTCCCATATCCGTGACCCTTTTGTGCTCAATTGGCATCTCCTCCTCTTCATTGAACATATCCTCATCTTCTCATTCTATATCTACTGGGAGTCGACTACTTGCACAAGAAGTAGCTGCTCTAGATGTTGGTCTATATGGGGCTCTAGGGGTGGAAGCACAAGCACCCACCGGTGTAGGAGCACTGGCATCGTCTCTAGACTCTCTACAAACTCCACTTCGACTAGGTCTCGCATCCATATCAATAAATTGAAAAAATAAAATGCAAATACTGTAAATAAAATAAAATTAGAGCAAAACCATCTATATATGTTATTTTATCTATAATATGCTATTCAATCATACATAAGATATAACACACATAACAATACATAAAAAATGAGTTTTTTTTAGAAAATAGATTCAAAAGTCCTTCTATGGTTTTCAAACTAGCAGTTCAGGACCTTTTTTTCTTCACTTGGCTGAGTGTTATGCTCTTCTTAGGGCAATTAATTTGCATCATGAATTGATATTTGAGTATGTTGAATTCGAAAGTGATGCAAAACGGCAAAAGGAGTAGTGGATGCAGTTGATGATAACAGATCAAATTCATCATGGTTGGGGCAAGTTATTGAAGATATTAAACATGTTATTTTTTCTCTTATTTCTTTTGATAAGTCATGTATGGTTTGATTTGTCATGGAAATAAAAAATTATTTTTAGTTTTAAGGTACCCAAACAAAACACATATTTGATTTTAGTTTTCCATGTCCAAGCAAAGTTTCAAATGGCCATATTCCAAATATTGCGGGAATTCCCAATGCAATATTCCAAATATGCTTTTTGATTCCTTCTCCTAGATATCTCCCATTTTGAAGATATCTCCCATTTTGAAGCCAACAATAATTGCTTGGTTCTTTGTGCAAGACTGACTAAGCGGCTGTTGCTCATTCTTACTGCAAACGGTATTCAGTATCCAGCAACTATCTCACTTATCTCGTTTCATTTTTCTTCTTTTGCTTCAGAATATAATTAAATGGCATAATAAACTCTTAAAATGTAAACTTTCACCAATAAGAGAAGTATGAGGCCTCTGATTACACATATGCACAAAGAGAGAGGCAGAGAGAGAGAGAAAGAGATGGAGGTTATGAAGAAACAAGATCTTTTGGTGCATGCTTAGCATCTTTCTGTCATAAATACCATAACTTTTTTGCTTCGTCATATATCTACATATAATAGCTCTTAGTATTTTAATTTTTAATAGATATCTCATTTCACATTTGATTCCGTTCACAGTTAGCAACAATGTTTTTACAGAAGCACTTCAACTCATAATATGATTGATATCACAATAGACTAAGATCTACGAACTACCAAACTATTTTCAGTTATACGCTCACATAAAGAGTTTACTGCATGCAATTCTTATATGAGATGGTATGCAAAAAATACATAAAAAACCATGCCTTGTAACACTAGATAAGTTGAGAATGTCATAAACACAAAAATGTCAAAACGCATGGATCATACATATCTTAAAAATAGAAACCTCATAACAAAATATTCGCTTTTACTTTTAGGAAATTTCTGTTGCGACTGCCTCAACATATATATACAAACATATATATATACTAGGTGGAAGTAACGTGCAAAGCACGTTCAAAATATGTGTCGTTTGATGTTTGTATTATAATTCATCAATTTATGTCATCCTGTAGACGATCAATAGAGATAACATTGAAATTCTTATTTTGCTGTTGGTTGAGTCGATCAGGATCAACATAAAGTTAAAACATAATCTTTTTATAAAATTTGTGGTATAATATTTTCTATATATAGCATATATATAAATCCTAAAATATATTTTGAAGTTGTTGGCCGAATTTACTCTATCTTGATTAGCTCAAGGATCACGACCTTTGTCACGTGCCCATCATAGCAAGCCCACGTGTGGAATATGACTTAGCGGAAGCTACGTCCTACTACCATGGGAAAAAAAAACTTTATTAAACACACTTGTATTATATATTATATGAGATTTTTAAATTTGGAATACTCAATAATCTGAGTTAATGAAACGTCTAATACACGTGTATTATACTTAGGATTCACGTCTTATGCACCTAATACACGTGTATATGTTAAGGAGAAAGAGAAAAATATAATAACTAATATTTAATTACTTATTATTATATAAACTATTAAGTATTGTAATTATTGTGATTAATAAATCATATAACAACATTGAATGCTATCTCTCTCAACATTTATGTCTTCATTTTATATGCCGATTACATTCACACGTATTTAAACAAACGGTGTTAACTTTAACGGAAAAAACAAGAAAAACCGTTAAAACAAGATTTTCCGTTTCATACACACTTTTTATATATAGAAGATATATATGTTCGACCAAATTTATTGGTCTAATTTTAATTGTCCATTTTTTTAGTTTTCCAAGTACTCAATGCTCATGCTGCATGCCATTGCGCATGGTTCCAGTAGGAATATGTGTAAAGAGGGCTGAGAAAATAGGATGACTAGAGTATTTTTTAGAGCTTGAAAACTGACTATAAAATGAACTATGAAGAAAATGCTTTGCAATTTTTTCTCAGGGAAATTTCCACAAACACCTTCTGTTCAATGTCCAAAATCAAGAACCATGGTAAAATTTATCACAGATTCGCAACCATTTCCTCAATACAACTACAAACATATTCCTACAATCTACACAATCCAAAATCAATAACCAACATGAATATTCAGAATATATGTAACTAAAAGGCATAAATTTAAAACCCTAAAATTACCGGTTGATGGCGGCGTGAAGTGAACTGTGAACACGGCAGGACGACGGCAACCTGGTGGCACTGGGGCGTGTAGAGCTAAGATAGACTATGAGTCTCTGAGAGAAGAAGAAACGAAGAAGGCGTGAGACGTGCGAGTCTACGACGGTGCGAGAGACAGAGAGAGTGAGAGTAAGAGCCAAAGGGACCGAGAGAAGAAGAAAGGGCCAAAGGGAATCCATCAAAACAACGTCGTTTCTATTTAAATGGAATGGCATCGTTTAGTTAGGAATAAAATTGTAGAATAAACATAGATGCAAAACGACGTTGTTTTGCATATGTGTTTATTTAAAATAAATCGGAGTTCGGATTTTGGAGTCAAACTAGACTCCGATTCTGACTCCGAGCTCCTATTAACTTGTCGAAACCACTCCAATTTCCAAAACTCCAACTCCGACAGAGTCTAAGTGGAGGTCGGATAGAATCGAAAATTCCAGACATCTGCACAACCTAACTTTCACCACATTTATCCTAAACCAACAAACATTAAAAAACCTTTTTTGCTTGGCTATCACTTTTCTTACGGACTTGTCTTTGATTTAGGCAAAGTTGCTGGCTTCATTTGCCCATCTAAGCAGAGCTCTTGCTCAGATGCCATCCATGGCAAGAAATTGAAGTGAAATGGCGACACCAAGTTCGATTTTTTTTACAAAAGCTTTCAATTTTGTTTGCCTAAGCTTTTGATTGCCTAAATTACAAGCATACTATAATAATTACAGAGTGGTGAAATCAAACCATTGAGTGGGCGACGGGAACTGTGGTTGGTGATAGCTTGGTGGGTGCTGTCGAGTGCATAGAAAAGACTGAGACAACCTGTGGTGGGCAATGGCTTGGTGGGCGACGATTATGAGGTGTTTTGCATTATTCAGATTTCCAAAAATTGTCTATTAAATTACTTTCCTCAACCAATTACAATTGGGCCATAAGCATTGGTTTCTTGCTTTTTTGGTTTGGTGTATATGTTTCTAGGTTGCTCTTATTAGTATTTGATTAGTTTCTCAGATGGGTTGCTGCTTCTCTGCTGTCATTCATGGAGCTGTGAAGTGGGTAAGGGATTTCGGTGGGAAAGGATTACGGGTTCGAGAGAATTTCTGAAGGTTTTCTTTCTCTCTCTTTTCATTTGTTATGGGTTTTTCTGAAGGAATGAAAGGAATAAAGGAATTCGACCAGAGGAACACTTTCTACGCTCACATAAAGAGTTTACTGCATGCAATTCTTATATGAGATGGTATGTAAAAAATACATAAAAAAACCATGCCTTGTAACACTAGATAAGTTGAGAATGTCATAAACACAGAAATGTCAAAACGCATGGATCATACATATCTTAAAAATAGAAACCTCATAACAAAATATTCGCTTTTACTTTTAGGACATTTCTGTTGCGACTGCCTCAACATATATATACAAATATATATATGTATATATATGTTCGACCAAATTTATTGGTCTAATTTTAATTGTCCATTTTTTTAGTTTTCCAAGTACTCAATGCTCATGCTGCATGCCATTGCCGCATGGTTCCAGTAGGTAATATGTGTAAAGAGGGCTGAGAAAATAGGATGACTAGAGTATTTTTTAGAGCTTGAAAACTGACTATAAAATGAACTATGAAGAAAATGCTTTGCAATTTTTTCTCAGGGAAATTTCCACAAACACCTTCTGTTCAATGTCCAAAATCAAGAACCATGGTAAAATTTATCACAGATTCGCAACCATTTCCTCAATACAACTACAAACATATTCCTACAATCTACACAATCCAAAATCAATAACCAACATGAATATTCAGAATATATGTAACTAAAAGGCATAAATTTAAAACCCTAAAATTACCGGTTGATGGCGGCGTGAAGTGAACTGTGAACACGGCAGGACGACGGCAACCTGGTGGCACTGGGGCGTGTAGAGCTAAGATAGACTATGAGTCTCTGAGAGAAGAAGAAACGAAGAAGGCGTGAGACGTGCGAGTCTACGACGGTGCGAGAGACAGAGAGAGTGAGAGTAAGAGCCAAAGGGACCGAGAGAAGAAGAAAGGGCCAAAGGGAATCCATCAAAACAACGTCGTTTCTATTTAAATGGAATGGCATCGTTTAGTTAGGAATAAAATTGTAGAATAAACATAGATGCAAAACGACGTTGTTTTGCATATGTGTTTATTTAAAATAAATCGGAGTTCGGATTTTGGAGTCAAACTAGACTCCGATTCTGACTCCGAGCTCCTATTAACTTGTCGAAACCACTCCAATTTCCAAAACTCCAACTCCGACAGAGTCTAAGTGGAGGTCGGATAGAATCGAAAATTCCAGACATCTGCACAACCTAACTTTCACCACATTTATCCTAAACCAACAAACATTAAAAAACCTTTTTTGCTTGGCTATCACTTTTCTTACGGACTTGTCTTTGATTTAGGCAAAGTTGCTGGCTTCATTTGCCCATCTAAGCAGAGCTCTTGCTCAGATGCCATCCATGGCAAGAAATTGAAGTGAAATGGCGACACCAAGTTCGATTTTTTTTACAAAAGCTTTCAATTTTGTTTGCCTAAGCTTTTGATTGCCTAAATTACAAGCATACTATAATAATTACAGAGTGGTGAAATCAAACCATTGAGTGGGCGACGGGAACTGTGGTTGGTGATAGCTTGGTGGGTGCTGTCGAGTGCATANTCGAAGGCATGGATATCAAACAAAAATAAAAATAATCTCAATTTCAAAACATAAATAATTGATGAAAAAAATGTATATTCCTAATTAAAAAAAAATCACAGAAAGTGCCAGCCAATATACAAATTTTCTGAAACATCATTTGGCTATGATTTTCATATAATTCAATGGGGGTAATTCTGAAACCCGCTCACATGTGACGATTAATGGGTTGTTTCAATATTGTTTGGATAGTTAAAGTATTTCATCTCATCTCATTTAATTATTATAATTTTTTTAAATTTTCACATAAAATATAATAAAAAATCAATTATTTTCAAGTTCTAAAATAATAATCATATTAAAAAATAATATTTTAATAATATTCTATTAAATTTTATCTCACAAGAGAATTCCTTAAGACCGGTCCAGCTGGTTTTGGCTAAATAACAGCTTACCAGTCACATAGTTACATGTATGACTTTCACTAGGGCTGGGCTCCGACTCTGATGGAGTCGGAATTATTTTTTTTTGCTCCTATTCCGACTTCTAACGGAGTTCGGAACTCTGATTGGAGTATGATTGGGCTAAGGCCCACCTCCAATTCGGATGGCCCATCTCTAAAGGCCCATGCGCAATCCAAGGCCCAACCACCTAATGGACTTCCAATTTCAAAAAAATTATGTAAAAAAATAATAAAAAAACTTAAATACAATTGACATTGATTAAATTCCATACAATCATACATTACCAAAACCAAATAGTAGTAAATTAGTAATTGATCATTGACAAAGTCTTGATTATTGAACATCGAGAAATGATCAAAGTCTTGATTCTTGAAGTTAAAACCAGCAGCCACTACCATTCGGCATTCGTTCTCATAAGCTTTTATGTGTAAAATAATACATATGAAAGTACTTTAAAAAAATATAGTATGAATTATGAAATGGTCAATAATTTTTTAAATGATTTAAAAATACTAATATAGTACCTGAATAGCATCACTACAACACATGAACACAGTTCCTCATTAATGTAACTTGTAAGACTCTCAATTATCACTCATCGTAATTATGCTAGGGTTCACAAGTAGGTCTAAAAATCATAAAAATTAGAAGGTGAATAATTAAAACATTACAAATATTTAAATTATCATTTAAAGCATATAAACTATAAATTGTCTGATTCAAACCTATAGCTCTCGGGATCAATGATATCAAGTCCAGCGGGCATTTCACATAGCCAGTTCTGTGTGCAAATGAGGACCTCCACAGTTTTCGGTGATAATAAACTCCGATAAGCATCCAACACACGACCTCCAGTGCTAAATGCAGACTCAGAGGCAACCGTAGTGATAGGAATAACTAGCAGATCTCAGGCTATTCGGGAAAGAATAGGAAAATAACTGAAATGCATCATTAGGTGTCTCGACATCTTTCATCAAATAGCACTCAACTTCATATCTACACTACATAATATTCCTCGATAACACGTCTTTGATGATATCGCTGCACCAATGGTGATGAAAGATGTGCACCTCTGTAATCACAGGAAGATGCCGAGTTGGTCAGGTGTGAGGAGCTATGGCTACCACTTGCTGGAGTAGGCTGACCACTATTACTGTAGTGGCTATATAAGTCTATCAATATCCTTTCTAACTTCTAATAAACTCTTCAGCTTTCTCTTTTCCGGGGGCGTCAATAATCTAAAATTCTATAATTTCCAACTTATATCGGGGGTTAAGGATTGTAGCCACAATTAATAATCTATTTATCTTCATAATATCCTCCCAATATTTATTAGATTTGGAATTTCATCCTCATAGCCGTAGCAAATAACAATCCCTCAGTGTTAGCATAACTCTGTTGCAAGTGGTCATGAATCCTCGAAAACTTATCAGAAGTATAAGTTGACAGTACAATATTTGGATCCAAATATCCACATAGTTGTATCATAAAACAACTTTAAAAAATTAACAAAACACTTCACATTGGCCCAATCAACTGCATCTAGCGCACCTGAGTCCCCTTTGCCCCCCAGTAGACTCCATCAAAGCATACCTCAAGCCCCCGTCCTCGACCTCTATCTGCTGGAATGTTCTTTCGTACTTTTGCACCACTTCCAACATAATATATGTCGAGTTCCATCGAGTCGGAATGGCCAAGCACAACATGGCAAAACATGGAATCTGAAGCTATTTAGCTATCGCCTCTAAACTTGCCAAGCCTTTGGGAGGGAAGCCCTCACATATCTCACAATTTTGAGGACTTTGGTAATGAAATCATCAACCTCCTTCAACTCCTCTGAAACTATGAGGTTGATGATATGAGCACAACATCGAACATGTATAAATTCATTTCTACAAATTATATCATCTTTTACCATCGTATTCCTCTTGGACCACTCAATTGTAGTGTCATTGGCACTGACATTGTCAATTGTGATACAAAGGATTTTTTTCATTCCCCAATCCTGAATACAATCATCCAGCATTGCTCTAATGGATGCACCATTGTGATCAACAATCTCTTTAAATCCAATTATCCGTTTTTGCAGCGTCCACTCACTGTCTACAAAGGAGGTTGTGATACACATGTAGCCCACATTTTGTATAGACGTTCATGTATCAGTGGTAAATGATACTCTCTGGCCAATCCGAGTAAACATCTCCTTCATTTCTGCCTTTTCCTTCATATGTCTCTTCAAACAATCTCGCATAGCCATATACCGTGAAGGCATGAGGAAACGTGGCTCAAGAGTGCGTACAAATTTATTGAAACCTTTTTTTTCAACTGTGGTAAAAGACATCTCATCAACAATGATCATCTTTGCAAGTATTTTCCACAACATTTTCTCGTTGTATTGAGGGATTGTAAGCTTCTTAACATGCATACTGGTACCATCAGTAGCCATTTGGGTTTCATAACTGAGTTTGGTCTAATCAGTGGTTGTCAATCCCTTTGCAATCTTATACTGCTGGTAACCATTTAGATGTGCTATTAATACACTGGTGCCTTGCTTCTTCGAATGGCGACCACAAAGTTGCCTACAATGGTGGCATCTTGCTTGCGGGTTTGCATTATCACCGGAAATTTTAGTGAAATGCTCCCATATCCGTGACCCTTTTGTGCTCAATTGGCATCTCCTCCTCTTCATTGAACATATCCTCATCTTCTCATTCTATATCTACTGGGAGTCGACTACTTGCACAAGAAGTAGCTGCTCTAGATGTTGGTCTATATGGGGCTCTAGGGGTGGAAGCACAAGCACCCACCGGTGTAGGAGCACTGGCATCGTCTCTAGACTCTCTACAAACTCCACTTCGACTAGGTCTCGCATCCATATCAATAAATTGAAAAAATAAAATGCAAATACTGTAAATAAAATAAAATTAGAGCAAAACCATCTATATATGTTATTTTATCTATAATATGCTATTCAATCATACATAAGATATAACACACATAACAATACATAAAAAATGAGTTTTTTTTAGAAAATAGATTCAAAAGTCCTTCTATGGTTTTCAAACTAGCAGTTCAGGACCTTTTTTTCTTCACTTGGCTGAGTGTTATGCTCTTCTTAGGGCAATTAATTTGCATCATGAATTGATATTTGAGTATGTTGAATTCGAAAGTGATGCAAAACGGCAAAAGGAGTAGTGGATGCAGTTGATGATAACAGATCAAATTCATCATGGTTGGGGCAAGTTATTGAAGATATTAAACATGTTATTTTTTCTCTTATTTCTTTTGATAAGTCATGTATGGTTTGATTTGTCATGGAAATAAAAAATTATTTTTAGTTTTAAGGTACCCAAACAAAACACATATTTGATTTTAGTTTTCCATGTCCAAGCAAAGTTTCAAATGGCCATATTCCAAATATTGCGGGAATTCCCAATGCAATATTCCAAATATGCTTTTTGATTCCTTATCCTAGATATCTCCCATTTTGAAGCCAACAATAATTGCTTGGTTCTTTGTGCAAGACTGAGTAAGCGGCTGTTGCTCATTCTTACTGCAAACGGTATTAGTATCCAGCAACTATCTCACTTATCTTGTTTCATTTTTCTTCTTTTGCTTCAGAATATAATTAAATGGCATAATAAACTCTTAAAATGTAAACTTTCACCAATAAGAGAAGTATGAGGCCTCTGATTACACATATGCACAAAGAGAGAGGCAGAGAGAGAGAGAAAGAGATGGAGGTTATGAAGAAACAAGATCTTTTGGTGCATGCTTAGCATCTTTCTGTCATAAATACCATAACTTTTTTGCTTCGTCATATATCTACATATAATAGCTCTTAGTATTTTAATTTTTAATAGATATCTCATTTCACATTTGATTCCGTTCACAGTTAGCAACAATGTTTTTACAGAAGCACTTCAACTCATAATATGATTGATATCACAATAGACTAAGATCTACGAACTACCAAACTATTTTCAGTTATACGCTCACATAAAGAGTTTACTGCATGCAATTCTTATATGAGATGGTATGCAAAAAATACATAAAAAACCATGCCTTGTAACACTAGATAAGTTGAGAATGTCATAAACACAAAAATGTCAAAACGCATGGATCATACATATCTTAAAAATAGAAACCTCATAACAAAATATTCGCTTTTACTTTTAGGAAATTTCTGTTGCGACTGCCTCAACATATATATACAAACATATATATATACTAGGTGGAAGTAACGTGCAAAGCACGTTCAAAATATGTGTCGTTTGATGTTTGTATTATAATTCATCAATTTATGTCATCCTGTAGACGATCAATAGAGATAACATTGAAATGATCGTCAGGATCAAATAAAGTTAAAACATAATCTTTTTATAAAATTTGTGGTATAATATTTTCTATATATAGCATATATATAAATCCTAAAATATATTTTGAAGTTGTTGGCCGAATTTACTCTATCTTGATTAGCTCAAGGATCACGACCTTTGTCACGTGCCCATCATAGCAAGCCCACGTGTGGAATATGACTTAGCGGAAGCTACGTCCTACTACCGGGAAAAAAAAACTTTATTAAACACACTTGTATTATATATTATATGAGATTTTTAAATTTGGAATACTCAATAATCTGAGTTAATGAAACGTTAATACACGTGTATTATACTTAGGATTCACGTCTTATCCTAATACACTGTTAAGGAAAAGAGAAAAATATAATAACTAATATTTAATTACTTATTATTATATAAACTATTAAGTATTGTAATTATTGTGATTAATAAATCATATAACAACATTGAATGCTATCTCTCTCAACATTTATGTCTTCATTTTATATCGATTACATTCACACGTATTTAAAACGGTGTTAACTTTAGGAAAAACAAGAAAAACCGTTAAAACAAGATTTTCCGTTTCATACACACTTTTTATATATAGAAGATATATATGTTCGACCAAATTTATTGGTCTAATTTTAATTGTCCATTTTTTTAGTTTTCCAAGTACTCAATGCTCATGCTGCATGCCATTGCTGCATGGTTCCAGTAGGCAATATGTGTAAAGAGGGCTGAGAAAATAGGATGACTAGAGTATTTTTTAGAGCTTGAAAACTGACTATAAAATGAACTATGAAGAAAATGCTTTGCAATTTTTTCTCAGGGAAATTTCCACAAACACCTTCTGTTCAATGTCCAAAATCAAGAACCATGGTAAAATTTATCACAGATTCGCAACCATTTCCTCAATACAACTACAAACATATTCCTACAATCTACACAATCCAAAATCAATAACCAACATGAATATTCAAAATATAATTCCATGTAACTAAAAGGCATAAATTTAAAACCCTAAAATTACCGGTTGATGGCAGTGCGAAGTGAACTATGAACACGGCAGGACGACGGCAACCTGGTGGCACTGGGGCGTGCAGAGCTAAGATAGACTATGAGTCTCTGAGAGAAGAAGAAACGAAGAAGGTGTGAGACGTGCGAGTCTGCGACAGTGCGAGAGACGGAGAGAGTGAGAGTGAGAGCCAGAGGGACCGAGAGAAGAAGAAAGGGCCAAAGGGAATCCATCAAAACAACGTTGTTTCTATTTAAATGGAACGACGTCGTTTAGTTAGGAATAAAACTATAGAATAAACATATATGCAAAACGACGTCGTTTTGTATATGTGTTTATTTAAAATAAATTGGAGTTCAGATTTTGGAGTCAAACTAGACTCCGATTCCGACTCCGAGCTCCTATTAACTTGTCGAAACCACTTCAATTTCCAAAACTCCGACTCTGACAGAGTCTAAGTGGAGGTCAGACGGAATCGAAAATTTCAGACATCTGCACAACCTAACTTTCACCACATTTATCCTAAACCAGCAAACATCAAAAAAACCTTTTTTGCTTGGCTATCACTTTTCTTACGGACTTGTCTTTGATTTGGGCAAAGTTGCTGGCTTCATTTGCCCATCCAAGCAGAGATCTTGCTCAGATGCCATCCATGGCAAGAAATTGAAGTGAAATGGCGACACCAAGTTCGATTTTTTTTACAAGAGCTTTCAATTTTGTTTGCCTATGCTTTCGATTGCCCAGATTACAAGCATACTATAACAATTACAAAGTGGTGAAAATCAAACCATTGAGTGGGTGACTGGAACTGTTGGGTGACGTGAACTGTGGTGGGCAATGGCTTGGTGGGCGACGACTATGAGGTGTTTTGCATTATTCAGATTTCCAAAAATTGTCTATTAAATTACTTTCCTCAACCAATTACAATTGGGCCATAAGCATTGGTTTCTTGCTTTTTGGGTTTGGTGTATATGTTTCTAGATTGCTCTTATTAGTATTTGATTAGTTTCTCAAATGGGTTGCTGCTTCTCTGCTGTCATTCATGGAGCTGTGAAGTGGGTAAGGGATTTCGGTGGGAAAGGATTACGGGTTCGAGAGAATTTCTAAAGGTTTTCTTTCTCTCTCTTTTCATTTGTTATGGGTTTTTCGAAGGAATGAAAGGAATAAAGGAATTCGACCAAAAGAACACTTTCTTAGCTGCGTTGGCATTGGCGTCGGACTGAGGGCGGTGCACAAAAAGCACCGAAGAAGAGAAGGGCAAAGGCCGGTGCAAATGAGAAAGGGGCAGTAACACATACGAACTTGATTCTCTGTGATGGAGTGTATTACTCTCATAGTGTCTTTTCTTACGTGGCGTGAGTTGAATGGAGTGTTGTTTTTGTGAGATTTACAGTTGGACCGCTGGGAAGCGTTTCTCTTTAACTAATACCATCTTATCTCTCTATTCAAACCTTATCTAACATACAGTCTCTTAAAGTGATGCTTCAACAATCTCTTGGAGTTGTACACTCGAAAATTCTTGCTTGGCATTTCTCAACCAACCTGTTTTTATCTTTTTATTTTTTCACCAAAGAAAGGCCGGGAATATCCAATGTCAGATCTAGACTATAACAAAGATCTAAGGAGAAGACGATTTTGAAATTTTTTTTTTTTTTTTATAACTTTGCTATTCGACATCTTTGTATACCACACACTATACTTATTTTTATTTTTATTTTTATTTTTTCTTATTTGATTCTTCTTAAATTAATTGAATTTGTCTACTCATCATCCATACATCACATATCTGATAAGAAAAAAATAAAAAAAAATAAAAATAAATGTAGTGTGGTGTATGGATACAATAAATAGAATTTAAAAAAAAAATTAAAAAACAAACAACATGGAGGGACATAAAAGAGAGACGTGAAAAATATGAATGTTAAATTGTGGGATTTGCGACCGGAGAATGGCTGGGCACTGGGCAGCGCGTCTGGGGCCGGTGAAGGGCAATATTATGGCACAGCAGCAAACAAGTAGCTGAGAGAGAAAACAGGACAAAATGGACAAAGAGCTTAAAATGTAGAGGAAAAAGGGATTCCCAAGGGGATGGGGAATCATATGCATGTCTTTTTTCAATTGAAAATCCTAGGTTCATGTTGGGTATAAAGCCATTGTTTTTCACCATAGCTAATTACAAGTTAAACTCCATAACATGATATACATCGTGAAAATATATATGAAATCATATTTAATTATTATAAGACTAGTTCGGTACTTCAAGGAAGAGTTTAGAATCTGCCACTGCACACATACATACAAAATTCACATGTCAATCTAACTTGACTGGCCTGCCCAAGAATGGAAACATCGTCACAACATCACAATCTCACGCAAACTGGCCCAGAACAGGGATAAAAATTCTCACGCAAACTGACTGAAACCTATAAACATAGATCAAGCTGCAACCTCCTCTTCTTCCTCCTCGTACTCCTCCTCGTCAGCAGTTGCATCCTGGTATTGCTGATACTCGGCAACCAGATCGTTCATGTTACTCTCAGCCTCGGTGAACTCCATCTCATCCATTCCTTCACCGGTGTACCAGTGCAAGAAAGCCTTGCGCCTGAACATTGCAGTAAACTGCTCACTAACCCTCCGAAACATTTCCTGAATCGAAGTTGAATTCCCAATGAAGGTAGATGCCATCTTCAGACCCTTGGGTGGGATGTCACATACACTAGACTTGACATTGTTGGGTATCCACTCAACAAAGTAGGAGGAGTTCTTGTTCTGTACATTGATCATCTGTTCGTCAACTTCCTTGGTACTCATCTTACCACGGAACATGGCAGAAGCAGTTAGATAACGACCATGCCGTGGGTCAGCTGCACACATCATGTTTTTAGCATCCCACATTTGCTGGGTCAATTCTGGCACAGTCAGGGCACGATACTGCTGCGATCCTCTTGATGTTAAGGGTGCAAATCCAACCATAAAGAAATGAAGACGAGGAAATGGGATGAGATTGACTGCAAGCTTCCGAAGGTCTGAGTTCAGCTGTCCAGGGAACCGAAGACAACATGTGACCCCACTCATGGTAGCAGAGATGAGATGATTGAGATCACCAACTATCATTCAAAAATAAAGGTCAAGGGTCAGCTATGATCTTCCCATAATATACATATATATAAATATAAATATTTATGTTATAAGTATATAACCATCATTCCCATAGCATATAAATATATATATATAATATACGTACACAATGAAAAAAGTTATCTAGTTTTGGGGAAAAAAACATAGGAAAAGAGAAGACAAGATCTTCATCAACTGTTCACTTGATTAAGAAAAAAGAAACAAAGAAAGAAGCAACAGGTAGGTAGTTAATTAGGTAGGAGAGAGATTAGGGACCAACTGATTATAAAAGATCAACCATTAGTGATAAAAGCAACCTACTTCTACTTTCAGATAACCACCACAACTTAGTGACTCATTACCAATAATTATTGAGACACACTGGGACCTATCTATATATTGGAAGGATAGGCCATGCTATCAAATCATATCCATCTCATGGGCTTGCAGTAATAACATGGTAAACAATATTCACGATAGGGAAACATTTTCAACGTAAGTATGCAATTAGTGTCAAGAACTAGAGATATGAACTTTGAACTTACAAGTAGGGGTAGCAAGCTTCAGAGTTCGGAAGCAAATGTCGTATAGGGCCTCATTGTCCAGAACCATGCATTCATCAGCATTCTCAACAAGTTGATGCACAGAAAGGGTCGCATTGTATGGTTCAACAACTGTATCAGACACCTTAGGTGAAGGAAATACGGAAAATGTAAGCATCATGCGATCTGGATACTCCTCCCTAATCTTAGAAATAAAAAGGGTGCCCATTCCAGAGCCCGTTCCTCCACCCAAAGAATGACAAACTTGAAATCCTGCTCAAAAAATATGGAGTTAGCACAATTCTAAGCCATTAATAAGCTCAGAGAGAGAGAGAGAGAGAGAGAGAGAGAGTTCATATGGGCTGTAAAAGGAATACCAAGTACAATCACCACATGGGTCACGACAGAATAAAATTTAAGTCAGGATATCTGACAACAATATTTCCAAAAGTTGTATTTTCTAGCAATAGATTTTCCTTATGTACTACGGATGGGACCCTGTCCCGGACGCCCGGTGCCAATTAAAAAAAGAAAAATCCTTATGTACTGCAACTTTGTTAAGCACCGTAAAACATAAATTTCAAAGCATAGAAGCAAAAACTAAAGCACAACTTTGCTGTGCAAGAAAAAAAATATTATTTGCCAAAAAAGTGGGGGTTAGAACACATTACATTACAAACAAAATAAAAAATTGCCATCACACGTTTACAAGAGTAATACTCGGTTTCATGAAAAACTAGGCTTCATGAATTATAATTGAGCTACTTCCCGATAATAACATATCCTGCTAGATACTTCAATATTTTAGCAAAAGATTGATTTTTTAGCATCTTTCATACGGACTGTATTATCTGATCAAACATTACAACTCAAGCAATTCAAATCTACCATTAGGTCTAATGCAATTAAAGTAAAAATATTCAGTCAATATATATAATTGCAAATGATAGTTTCTAGGAAAATATAATTCGCTTACCCTACATCTGCAAACCTTATTAATTATCAACCAAGAACAGCTCACAGGATTCAGAAAGCGAACCACGCAAAAATTATGTTCGTGATCATCTATGCTAGAACTATCAATTTACTTACCCAAAAAAAAATTACCAATTTACTGCAACGAGAAACTACCATGAGAAAACACCACAATTCAACCAACGAAGACATTCAACATGGACTTTTAACACTATCAATTTACTGCAATGAACAAATGAGGTATAAAACACAACCATTAGGAGCCGAGATTACTACAATTTGAGAACCATCAGATTCTTTGACTAGCAAAAGAGAGAAAATTTGATGACCAAATAAATAAGTACAAATGGGAGAGATCAGAATATGATCCAAGTTTCCTCAAATCCAGAATCCATAAAAATATAATCAGAAACAACAATAAGAGTTAGAAAGCTAAATAAAATGTGATCAGAACCCACGAAATCAATGAACGATAATTTATTAATTTACATTAAAGGTGAAATTTTTGAGTGGGGAAATTGAGTTTTTACTAAAAGATTTTGTTCCCAAACCTAACCTGTGACTCAAATGCAAAGCACCATCAGATCGCCAGAAAGAAAAACTAATGCGAAGCTAAAAAAAACATGCTACGTAAATCGTATTACCCTGCAGGCAATCGCAGTTTTCGGCCTCCTTCCTGACAACATCGAGGACGGAGTCGATGAGCTCAGCGCCCTCGGTGTAGTGGCCCTTGGCCCAGTTGTTGCCGGCTCCGGACTGCCCGAAGACGAAATTATCGGGCCTAAAGATCTGGCCGAACGGACCGGATCGGACAGAATCCATGGTCCCCGGTTCCAGATCCATGAGCACGGCACGCGGGACGTAGCGTCCGCCGCTTGCCTCGTTGTAATAGACGTTGATGCGCTCGAGCTGGAGCTCCGAGTCGCCGCTGTACTTGCCAGTGTGGTCGATGCCGTGCTCGTCGCAGATAACCTCCCAGAACTTGGCCCCAATCTGGTTGCCACACTGACCACCCTGGATGTGCAGGATTTCTCTCATTGTGGTCGATTTTCTTTCTGCTTTTTCTCGGGAAAGTTTGGGAGCGATCCGCGAGACGGGTTTGGGAATTGTATGGAGCTGGAAATGGACGGTGGAGGTGAGAGAGTTTGGGTGGAATTATATAGGAAGGGTCTAGTGTGTAAATATGGATAGTTAGTTAGGGGTATATCTGGAAATGAGGTTGACCAACGTACTGATATTTTAGGGGATTTTTTTTTCTTTTTAATTTTGGCTAATGAGTTTTTTTATATTTCTTATAACTATTTTTTTTATTTATTTATGTAAATGGTAGTAGTATGTGAATATTGCGTAATAGTAAAATGATTTGAGTTAAAATATTTTATATAATTTTAGAAAAGAAGATAGAAAATTGAATAAAAATTATAAAGTTAAAATGTTGTTAAAATATTATTTTTATTTTAATATTTAGAAAAGTTAAATTATTTTTATGTTTTATTTAAAAGTTTACGAAAATTGTAACGATTAGTTAAAAATGTTGAAAAGTTAAATATTTAAAATTGAAAATTATTTCTAATGAGTGAGACTTAAATGTTGAGATTAAATGAGATAAAATGGATTGAAAACTTCTCAAACTTCCAAAAGGAAATTTTTTCTCTTTGAAAGTGGAAACATCCCCACCTCACCTTTTTTTTTTTCTTTTTCTTTTTTTTTCCATTTTTATAAAATATTTACTCTTTTTTGGGTTAAAATTTATTTCTTTGTGGGTTAAAATCAAAATAAACTGCTTAGGGAAAAAAAATTCAAAATAAACAATAGGAAGTTCTTTAAATTGATTGTGTCAATGACATAGTACAATATATTCTCAAATCATTGCAGTATACATAAATATATATATATATTTATATTTATATACTTTTAAAATATGGTCCAGAATTTGAAGATTTTTTTTAAGGGAAAAGATGAATTAAATGTATCAAAGTTCATATGAAAATGCAATGCGTTTTGACCGATTAAAACTCAAAGTCCTTTTCAATTTTCTCATGGTAAGAGTCATGAAATTATTAAGGTTGGATGTCACTCAAATTAAAATTATTAAACTGTAATTCTGGATAATGATATACTTACAATTTTTTTATAAATTATTTTATAATCAACTAATATATTAACATTATTTCATTAAAATTAAATTTATTCAGAGAAATGTTATTTATCATCTTTACACCACACACTAATATGTAATTTGTTATTTTTATCATTTTATTTAAATATATATTAATATTTAATATATATATATATATATAAATAAAATAATAAAAATGATAAATTATATGTTGATATGTAACATAGAAAATAATAAATGAGATTTTTTTAAACTAAATCTCAATGAAAAATAATTAGTTCAAAATAAAACATTTTTTTTAAATATAAAAAAACCCAAAAGGGATATATCCAATACCAATCCCATTCACAATCTCATTTTATTGCTAAATGAAGGTGGTACATGATTTTGATGTATAGTTTATTCCTTTTATTTATATTATCAGCGGAGGAAGAGAGGGTTGGGAAGAAAAATTCTAAACATAAGCCCCTACACCACACACCACCTATTTTTTTAATTTTTTTAATTTTTTTATTTTATCAAATATTTGTTATATAAATAATAAATAGAAAAATTAAAATATTTTAAAAAGAAAAAATCTAAAAAAAAATTTAAAAAAAATAAAAAATATGTGATGTGTGGTGTAGGGGCTTATGAATAGCAATGCTCGGTTGGGAAACATGCAAAAGGGACCACCAAAACAATTGAATCATAAACAGTAGTAGTAAGGATAAAGACAGCAAAGGTGTCTGTCTGCCTTAGGATAAAAGTAGCCTACTCTGTCTTTCTTTTTGTCTTGTCACTCAATCCTCAACCCTTTCATGCTTTCAATTCTCACAATCTCCATTTATTCATGAATAATTTTATATGTTATTTTTATATATTATACATTATATATATTTTAATTTTTTTTATAATAAATATGTGATATATAAATAATAAATACAACAATTCAATTCATTTAATAAGAATAAAATAAAATAAAAAATAATAAAAATAATATTAAAATATATAAAATATTTAATGCTCTTCATCTAATACTTTTATATTTTTAAGAATCTTTTTATGTTTAAATCAATTTTTCTTAAAATGTTTAAAACCATTTAAGTGAAAAAACGGAGGTCCATTTTAATTTAATTTAATTCATCTTTTGTATTTATTTCACTAAAATTAAGACTAATAAATAGATAATTTTTTTTAATTGAAATATTGCTTTTGTGTTTAAAAGATGACTGGATTTGAAAATAATCTTAAAAAAAAAAAATCTCAAAAAAGTTTTACAAACCAAGCATGGAAATTCATGACAACCTTTGATCTTCAAATCCAACACAATAGAATAATTGATGAGGCACATGGGGGATGGAATCAAGATATGGTCAACAAAACTTTTAGTGCAGAAGAAGTTCGGGTTGTGTATGCTGTACCTGTTAGCAGACTGGGACTAGAGGACAAGATTTATTGGGGACCTACTAATGGACTCTTTACAGTAAAGAGTGCATATTATGTAGCCATGGCAACCAAAAGGAAACTTGTGGGAGAACAATCTATTAAGCCAGAGAATAATAACATTTGGAAGAGATTATGGGAGCTTAATGTTCCTAACTATATTAAGGTATTTTTATGGCGAGCTCTAACTGACAGTCTGCCAACAAAAGGTAATTTGCAAAGGAGAAAAATAATAGAATCAGGCTTATGCCCAATATGTGAGCAGGTGGAGGAAACAAGTGAGCATGCCTTGTGGAGTTGTGTTGCAAGTTTTGATGCGTGGACTGAGACAAAGAGGCAAATACAGAAATGCAGCTGCAGAGAGGAAGATTTTAGAGTCACATGGACTGAGTTATCACATAAATTCTAAAAGAAAGAATTAGAAAGCATGGCATTTATCTTCAGGAAGCTGTGGCAGAGAAGAAATAAATGGGTGTTCCAAAATTCTTTCCAAAGTCCAACAGAGGT
Source organism: Carya cathayensis (assembly GCA_011037825.1). NCBI lineage: Eukaryota > Viridiplantae > Streptophyta > Magnoliopsida > Fagales > Juglandaceae > Carya > Carya cathayensis. Next base: position 160,850 of record QGSO01000164.1, on the reverse strand, counting down.
GATAATAACTGCTATGACAGATCAAGAGGAGTTTATACAGGCTAAGGTTGGTGATATAAATGTCTTATCTGGGTCTATAGCAGAAAACAGAAATGTAAAATGGGAACCACCACCTCAGTTATCATATAAAAGTAAATTGGGATGCTGGGTTTGAGGAGTCTTCACTAAGAATGGGAGCTGGAATAGTAATAAGGGACAGTGATGGAGAAATCATAGCTGCAATGAGTATGCCAAAGAAAGATGTTAAAGCTATAGTGTTGGCTGAAGCAAATGCTCTTTGGAGAGCAATCGAGTTTTGTGAGGAAATTGGTATACAGACTGCTGTTTTGGAAGGAGATGCATTGAAGATCATAAACGAAGTACAATCCAAGGAGCTGAGTAGTGCTTGGTATGGTCAAGTCATTGAAGATATAAAGATGAAATGTAGAAACAGACCTAGATGGAAACTGCAATTCACCCCTAGAGAATGTAATATGATTGCACATAAAGTAGCTAAGTATGCACTACAATGTGAAGAAGAAATAGTATGGATGGAGGATAGTCCAAAGCGGTTAAAACCTTGTATCCAACTGGACAAAATGTGTAATTTTGGTAGTGTTGAATGAGAAATGAGGAATTTGATTTTCAAAAAAAAAAAAAACACAATAGAATAAAATAAACAATAAAATAAAATAAGGTAAAGGTAAATATCTTGCAACATGTGCCTATTGACCTATTGGTTGGGGTTCAATTCCCCATCAACCAAGGCCCTACCCAAAAATAAAAATATCTTACAATATGACCTATGGCTCGACCCATGCATTACAGGACGCTATTAGTGTTATGGATTCTGTATTGAGCCCAAACCCAAATCTTGGGTTGGGTTTAGGGGGAAATCCCAAAGCTATTGCTAGGGTTAAGCCTACCTAATTCATGGTCATGGCCTCATATGATGTTTGAGACGACATTATTAGAAATATCCATAACGCCGTCTTTAATACAAAAGTTCTGTTACATACTATTATTTTTGTATATTTTTTACATACTTTAATGATGTGATTAATTAAAATAATTTTTTTTTAAAAGTGGTGCAGCCAATCACATTAATGGAATGTAAAAAAATATACAAAAGTAACTATACATAGAGTTTTTGTTTACACAAAATAGCCTACTATCATGGTTATCTATAAATCGAGTGCAAGAGTGATTATTCCTATACTTTAATTACTTTGTAATTAAAGCACACTAGAACTCATCCCAATCGGACCCGTCTCTCTCTAAAACCTCTCCCTTCTCTCTAAACAACAACAAATATTCTCAGCTAGAGGGGGTGGGAGCTTCGGCTCCCTCCCTCCTCCCTCCATCTCCCCGCCTCCCTCCCCCTCCCCATTCTAGTTTGTTTTTTTCTCGGTTTTTTATTTTCAGGCCGTGTAAGGGAGAATCACAGATCTGGAAGAATCTGGCGACCACCGACCAACACGCGCACCTCTATGGCGTTGCCCAGCCACCGATCTTCAAGACTACCGAATACGGTGCCAATTGGAGTGGAGAGTGGCCCGCACGCGCGGATTAAAATTTCCCGTCATTCCTGCGCGTGGCGCTCACGCGCCACCGGGAATCCCTCTGTCGATGTCACGAGTGGCGTTTTTGGGACCTGTGAGTCGGGGACTTCCAAGATTGGCCGTTGGTTCTCTCTTAGCGTGGCGCGTGTTCTGCACGTGCTACAGTGCCTACGGGTTACACTGGTTTTCCGTGTACAGTGTTTCCTATGTAGTTTCTTTTATGTCTTGTTTTTTCTTTTCAATAAAAAAATCCAAAAAATTAGTCCACCCTCCGCTTGGCGGTGTTTGGTGGGGTTGGTGTCCTATATCCCGCTTAGTCGGGTATGGGGATTTGGTAACTCTATCATAGATAGAGTTGTGCTGTCTCTTAGACTTAGGTTTTTAGAGGTTAGCCGTCTGGACTAGACCATGTCAACCACTTTAGTGTGTTGAGAAGCTATCAACCGTTGTAACTGGCTTGTTGTTTAAGTCAAAGTTGTAAGTCCTCTTTAATGAATAGATGTGATCTGTTATTCAAAAAAAAAATCACTTTGTAATTAAAGTAAAAAAAAGAAAAAGAAATTTTTTTTTACAAGTCAGAATGGATAACACACTTAACAAAACACTTATATGACATGATTTGATTTGTAAAAAGAAGTTTTAAATTTAAATCTTACAAATCATATTGTTTCATTTAAATTAAATGGACTGTATGCTCTATACACTAACTTACAAATAGAAGAACTTGTAAAAACAAACTCTAAAGTGAAACTGAAGCACATTAAAAGATCTAGCCCTAAGGGATTGGATTATTAATATCTTAACTTCCAAGAAGTATCAATTGAGAGAATCAAATTATCTTATTATATTCTTGATAATCAGTGATTTTGGTAGTTTGATTGTGTTTGATTAATTTTAAAGTTTGGAAGGAGTAGCCACTAGAATTTCTATTGGGTTAGGGCCTCAGGGTTATAGGGCCTCAATATCACAAATTATGAAGTGGAACCCTTCTCACTTGACTTGGGCAGACCTTATAAATACAGGATCTGATCCCTCCCAAGTGGAGTGAAAATTATTGTGAAATATTAGCCATCAAGTACTTTGTATTGGCTTTGAATCATAGAAACAATTATTTATCTCTTTGTCTTCCCTTCACTTATATAAAAATATAAAATATTCTGATCATTCTGTTTTTGAAAAGTATTATACTTACAAGTAAAACAACCAAATCACACCATATTTTGCAATGAAATGAATACTATATATTTCAAATGGGATTAAGAAGATCCTTTTCTATTGAGAATTTGAGGTAATAACCCTAAGAAGTTGCAACAAAGGAGTCCAACCCTACAAGTGATTTCGAGTACCTTTCTCGAGAATGACATCATCCTTACGTTTTTTTAATAATGACATCATCGTTATTATCATCATCGATTATCCGAAAGAATCAAAGAGGTTGACGAAGGAGGGTAAAAAAAAAAAAAAAACCTCATGAACCCTAAAAATAAGGAAGTGAATATGTAATGTAGATGTAGTCAAAGGTTATGCAGTATTCCAACACCCACAATCATCATAAAAAAAACCAAGCAGCATTCAAGTTGGTCATGACATGAGGCTTTTTGTTGATTACCCATTTGCTTTGAACAGTTAAGTATGCTTAAATTAAATGTAGGGTGGAGTCTTTGTGTCTACAAATGGACTGACTACTCAAACTTAAAAAGCATCACTTTTACTCTGAACAATAATAGGAGTGGGTGGGTAGACAGCCAGAAGAGGCCACACATTTTGATATTTTCCACAAAGACCATAATAATTTCATAGACATTTATCTCCAAACAGGGCAAAAAAATGATTGCATTCACATCTGTCAGAATTCCAACTGGCTTGTTTGAAAGCAATTCAATCACCCATGGACAACATTATTATTGCATACTTAGAATTTGTCTGAGATTTTAAACTTTTAAACAAGAAAGATAAAAAAAAAAAATAGAAAAAAAATTAAAGTGTCTTCTTTTTAGATAAATTTTAGGGGCATATGGTCAGAGTGTGGGTATTAAACCAAATGTCAAGATGAATAATTTTTCTATGTTCCTTAATTTATGATATTCAGTTTGCTCACTTGATGTGGCATATTTAAAAAAATAAAAATATAAACATAAAATGGTAGAAAGAATTTAGGGTTTTTATCTTTATACATTTCACTAATATAATTGATCAAAACATTTATTTTTTATTAAAAAAATGAAGCAGTCAATCATATTAACAAAAAATACATAAAAATGACTGTACATAAAATCTTTGTATATTTATATTTTCATGGCAGCATAATAAGTACTTATATTACTCTTAGTTTGCCAAATAGAAGTCATATTTGCTTAAACAAAGTTTTAATCACATTTATATATATAAAACCATAAACTAAAATTCCTTAGTTTTTTTCCTTTCCAAAAACATATACTTTAAATTCCAAAATGAATAAAAATTTAAAATCAATTCGTGAATATATAGAAAAATTATAAAGTTTATTTAATATTTTGTCTCGAAACACTGAAATTTAAAACAATTTTATATAAATTGATATCACTAATCCATCACAAATCAATTAATATTAATTAAGTATAGCAAAAAAAGTAAATAACTTGTCGATGAAATGAAAACTCGCTTAAAAAATTCTTCATAATTTAAAACCTCTCCATGTGCTTCGCTACCACCTTAAAATCTATTCTATAATGAGAAATAATGTTACAATAATAAGTGTCTAAATGCCGTATAATCATTTTAAAAAAAAATTAATAAATACGAAATTCATATAAAAAGAAAATAATTTTTTAACAATAAATTTTATTATTTTTTAAAATAACTGAATGACGCTTACGCACTCTACGACTATCTAATAACATTATCTTCTCTAATATATTGTTTGATCTATTGAAATTCTAGCAGTACACGTATGCCAATCATAAAAGACCGTCTTTTAGCTCATACGTACGGAAGAAATTTGGATCTCTAAAATTATATCCTACCTACAAAATCTTTTAAAACAAGGTTAAAACAAGATTGGAGAGTTTGTATCAAATTTCAATAGGTTCACTTGACCATGATGTATCTCAAGGGTGTAGTTAACATCATTGTAGAAGTTTTTTCATTGTGAAAGAAAAAAAATTCACAAAAAACTTAATCTTCTTGACAGTTTCTTCTTGACAAATAAGATAGTCACAAAAAGATCTTATAAAAATAAATATATAAACTGACATGTCTTTACCTAATACATTAATTTTATTTTATAATAAAAATAGATTTATAATTTAACATACCACATTAATTTATAAATTTATTTTTATAAAATTTTTTTATTGCTACATCATTCATCTTTTATTTTTTAACAGATTTGTAACAAAGATGGCTGCTTCTAGGCAAATCCTGCTGGCCCTACCTCCTTTATTGCTCAGCGGTCCACGCTAAGAAAGGAGAGAAAAGTCACATTGCTTAAAGGAAAACAAAAATAGAAGGAAGCCTCTCACGCGGTAAATGTAGGACCTCATGGGAGGTGTGAAATAGTTCCAATTGTCAGCATTTTATCTTTTTGCATGATATGTGACTAGCTGTCACTGCATGCTTAGGAAGGAGTAAGGAAACCGTTAGTTAATTGCTGATGATGAAAATGAAATAACGTTTGACTTTGAATTTATATATATATATATATATATATATATATATATATATATATATTCTCTCTCTCTCTCTCTCTCTCTCTCTCTCTCTCTCTCATCTTAGGATCCTTGTTGGAATTCACATTCCTACAGTTGTATCCCCGGTTACTATTTTATTAAAATACTATATTTAAAATATANGAGAGAGAGAGAGAGAGAGAGAGAGAGAGAGAGAGAGAGAGAGAGAGAGAGGCTGTTAGAAATGCCATTAGGCATAAAAGGATGCCGGAATTCGGTTACTCGGGTTTCATATTGGTCGGAAAAAAATCCAGCTCGATAGAACATAATATTGATCTAGATAGAGATCAGCATTTTTAAAGTGAAAGTCACGGTCATGTTCACTCGAGTACTTATTCGAGTACTTGATTATATTCAGACTCGGACTTAATTAAGCATGTAATGCGGCCTAAGTATCTTCCCGGATTAATCCGGATTATAACTCAGCCGGTACTCTAAAGAATCTGGTTTTTGAAATCTGAAACTCTTTCCAACAAGACTAATTGCTCAAAGTCCAATTGGTTAGTTCTTAAAAGAATACCATTTGCTTGATATCTGTGGGAGTTGGTGAAATGTGGACTGATTGGTGTGAAAGGTGGATCACTAGGTGAGGTGGAGTGCAAGAGCCACACATACTAACGACAACACATGACCCTTGTGCGTCTACCAAAACTCCCATTAAAACAAAAAATTGACGGTACAAATCTCACTACTGGCAAAAAGAGTCAGAGTGGCAATCCAATATGGTTGGAAAAGCTCAGAGTCCAAAAGAAAATGAAGAAACCCATATTAAATAACATACATAGGGTGGAAGAGGAGTAGTGGGGGATCGAGCGGAACACACTCTCATTCTTGGGCCAAGGAATGAAGCGACAAAGAAAAAAAAATACATATGAATTTTGTCTTTTAATTCACAAAAACAGACAAACAACTTTGATTAATCACGAAAAGTAGTTTGTAATCTCCACTAAAAGAAGTTGATTACATGATAAATAATTTGCTACCACCTTAACATTTATTCTAGAATGAATAAAGCTAGCTTACCCACTCAACTGTAACGGTCAGCCAAAAAAAAATGAAATTTTTACTTAATGATTAAGAAAGTAATTTTTAATATATTGATATATTTTTTTATTTTTTTAAAACTATTTAAATATATTAAAAAATGTGAAAAGAAAAATTAAAAAAAAATTTTCAAAAGTAAACTAGCAGTAAGGTTGAACGATACTACTCAGACGGTAGAGTAGCACCGCTCTTCTAGAATCTATTGATTACAGTCAATTTTAGACACTAACAAAAGTGTTTGCTAACTTTAAACTTGACTTATAATCCTCACACACTCAATCTTTGCATCAATTGTAACTTAATTTGAAACTTTGGCCTCTTCTATAACTTCCCGATGAACAAACCTTGTTTGATCTATTGAAATTCCAGTAGTACGCCAACATACTCACCAATAGTACCCCAAGAACATGATGATCAATAAATAATATTTAGTGATAATCTGTATATAGAAGAGGAAACTATTTGACTCGAGTGGTCACAGTCATAAAAGACTTTTATCTCATAGGGAAGGAATTTGGTTCTCTCAAAATATATCCAAACTCCCTACAAGAACTTCTAAAACAATTAGTGTTAAAACAAGATTCGAGAGTCTGTATCAAACTTCAATACATTCACTTGACTATGATGTATCTCGAGGGTCTCGTAGACATCATCGTAGAAGTTTACTCACCCTTGTGCCCCACATGAGTCTAGTTAAGTATGAATCACATATCTTGTTCAAGTGCAATTGAGTAGGCATTGAATCAAACTTCAATACGTTCACTTGACTATGATGTATCTTGAGGGTCTAGTAGACATCATCGTAGAAGTTTACTCACCCTTGTGTCCCACATGAGTCTAGTTAAGTATGAATCGCATATCTTGTTCAAGTGCAATTGAGTAGGCATTGAGCAAGCATTCAACAAATTCTCTATATAAATCTCAATTAACACATCTCAGTCTCACGAGAATTTAACTAACTTACCTTGACTTAACTTTTTGTTTTAATTTGAAACTCCACTCAATCCAAATAAATTACAGCTTAATTAGACTATGTATCATGATAAGAATATACTGAACAAATCATCATAACATTAGTATTTTGGAATAGCTACAGTTTCTCTCTAAACTTAGAGATTTGAGAGACTATTTTGAAGAACTAGATGTGGACCGAGTTTTGTAATTCTTTGTAGTAGGAATATAATCATCTTCATTTGACAACACATTGTGTAAAAATTATTGCTATTCAAGTTTGAAGAGTCCAATGAATGTACTTAGATAGAATACCAAGGAGCCAATAAGTTTTATGGTGTTATGATATGATCTTGATCAATAGAGCTCTTCCCCATATCTTCAGCCTAATTTACGAGACGTGTGAAAGAAAAAGAATTAGCAGTTTCTTTTTTGAGAAGTGATACAATTATAAAGAGATTCTATAAAAATAAATCTATAAATTGACATCAATATTTTATATAATATGTTAGTTTTATTTTACAATATAAATAATTTTACAATTTAATGTATCACATCAAATTACGTTATTTTATAAATTTTTTTATTAAATCAATTCTCTTATTTTTAATTAACAAAATTTTGTAACAAGGATGGCTGCTTCTAGGCAAATCCTCTCCCGGCCCTACCTCCTTTATTGCTTAGTGGTCCATGCTTCCAAAGGAGAGAGAAGTCAATATATAATACACGCACATTGCTCTCACGCGGTTAATGTAGGACCTGATCATGAGAAATGTGAAATAGTTCCAATTATAAGCAATATCCTATATAAGATAATCAAGATGATGAAAGGAAATGAAAAATAAAGAGGGAAATTGTGTCAACATCTTGAAAATGGACAATGCTACAGTTATGTAAATTTTTTTTTCACATTTATTTTAAAAAAATTTCACAATATCATTCAAAAACACTTTCTTAATCACTAAGTAACCTTTTTTTTTTTTTTGGTATAGTGATGGCTCCCAACGGGAGCTGGAGCGGGACGCATAGCATTTTCCCTTGAAAATATATATAGGTCAACAAATGGTCATATCATGGTGATTTTTGCAACGCTCATATTTTTGGACTTGTTAATGTGACTTCTTTCGCTAGAACCATTAGAAAATTATAAGGAGGCAGCATTTGGTAGGTTGGCACCGTACGAGATTGAAGCGAAGTGATCATGTTTATTGACGAGTTCTCATATTCTCGCGTTGCTGTTAGTTTAAACATAGAGGTCTTGACAAAAAGAGGTGAAGCAAAAGCCTAAAAAATGGTGTGTCGATCTGGTGCAGCTCGTGCAAGCATTTGTAGGTCGGGGACTGGTGGAATAGGAGGAGCAATAGGCGGAGAGGCCGTCTTGGTGCCATATAGGCGTAGACGGGTTGTTAGATGTAGTAGATGAGAGTGGAAAACTCCATTGTAGTAGATGAGTGGAGGAGAATGAACTTTTGAGACGGCCAACACTATAAGAAAAACGGATTTTTGCGACTAATTTATTGTAATGAAAAGACTATTAGCAACCACAAGAAAATGAACTCTAAACTCTTTGATTTAAGTGAGACATATATATTCATAAAGCAAGTCATACAATATATATTACTACTTCATTAATTTCTTATGCAATATTAAATACTTATCTATATATATATATATATATATATATATATATATATATATATATATATATATATATATATCATTTTAAGCCCTATAATACTACATCTCATCTCATAGCTAGGCATAAACTCTAAAGAATATTGATATAGATAGAGGATTTTTCAGGTGAAAGGAGAAGTAGAGAAAAGAGCGTTATTTATGGCAAAATGCTAGAGAGTTGGCATACAATCACAACTTTTTATTTTGTTCTAAATATAAAAAAGATTAGATTAATAATTCTAGTTGCCTTGTCAAAACCTTCTTAATTACTTGTGAGCTGCTCTTTCGCCGAACGCCTTCCAACAATACTAATTGCTCCGAGTCCAATTGGTTAGTTCTTAAAAAGACTATTTGCTCGTGAGAGTGTTACAACTATAAATAAATTATATAAAAATTATTTTATATATTGATGTAATTTTATATTATCTATTAAATCCAATATTTTATAATAAAAATAACTAATTTATAATTTGATAATCTACATTAAATTATGCTAATTTATAAAATTATTTTTATATAATTTTTTTATAACACAATATTTTCCTTTACTTATCGTACGTGGGAGTTGGTGAAATGTGGACAGATTGGTGCGAAGGAAAATCTACTAAAGGTGGATCTCTAGGTGAGGTGGAGTGCAAGTCTGCAAGAGCCACACATTATTCTAACGACAACACATGACCATTATGAACCTACCAAAACTCTCATTAAAATTAGGGATACCAAATCGTATTAATAGGCTGTGTCGTGTTAAAATATATATAATATATCAATTTGAATACGACTCGTTAAATTTAACGTGTCAAAATCTCAAATCCTAACATGACTCATTAACATAATAGGTTGACATAACCCGTTTTGACATGTAAGTAAATATTACGAAATAAGTTAACATTACACGGCCCAATCAATTTCAACCCGTTTATGTAAATGGATTTAACAGATCCGATATTAACCCGTTTGACCTGATTAAGTTTATCATAACTTTATATAAATATTAAAATCATAATATCTATAAACAAATATATCAAATTAACTACAAGTCTAAAATTATAATCTAAATAATAAAAATATCAAAATTAAAATCATAACAATTTTACTTTTAAGTATAAATGTATAATTATAAATTTAACTTTCTTAATGGATTATAACAGGTCAAAACGTTATCAACTTGTTAAGCAATCGTGTTTTAACGGATCAACTCATTTTAACCTGAACATATTAAGACTAAATCTAAACCTGCTATTATCGTATTGTATTCGTATTGAGTTAACGAATCATGTTATATATTTTCACCCTAATCAAAACAAATAATTGACGGTACAAATCTCACTAATGGCAAAAAGAATAATGTGAGTGGCAATCCAATATAGTTGGAAAAGCTCAAAGTTGCAAAAGAAAATAAAGGAATCCAAGTTAAATAACATAGGGAAAAAAATTGAGGAAGGTGGCAGAAAAAGAATGGGGGTGGAATTGGAGGTGGGGGGAGCGGAGCACTCTCATTCTTCGAACAAGGAATGAAACGACAAAGACAAAAAATAAAATAAAAAAAAAAGACATGAATTTATTGAATTGTGTCTTTTAATTCACATAAAAGACAAACAACTTTCATTAAAACGTGATCCGAGTATAAAAATAGTCAGTAATCTCCAAAGGTTCATTACATATCAAATAAAATCCACTTTTTAGATTTTGATAACTTTTTAGATAAGTCTCACTTTTATGAAATAACCACTCATTTTAATTATTTAAAGGTTTCAAAGTTTGACATATGAAAAACATCTATAGGTTTTATTTATGATATTCATTAAAATGTCATTCCATTAGAAGGAAAAAGATGAATAGATGAAAAGACTCTAAAGGATGATTTGGATTCAGAGATAAGATGATATAGTTTTAAGTAAAAAATGAAAGTTGAATAAAATATTATTAGAATATTATTTATTATTATTTTAAAATTTAAAAAAGTCGAATTAGGATTTGAAAAAGTTGAATTATTTATTATATTTTGTATAGAAATTTAAAAAAAATCATAATAATCAAATGAAATGAAACGCTTCCCAAATCTAAACGAGGTCATCTCTCTTGAATTTTTCTATGGATAAAGAAAATGACTAATTTATTATTGGAGTATTTCCCTCTCTTTCATGACCTAGCAAAGTTCGGTGACAATTTTCTTATAATGCCGGAGAAGTTCTTTATTAATTTGACCACACAAAAATCTACTTTAATAAAACTCTTAAAATAATACTTTTATTTTTAACTATTTTAAATCTCATTTTGCAATCAACCAACCCAATAATATCATTTTATCAAAAATATTAAAATTAATTTAATCTAAGAATAATGTTACATATATTCATTGTTACGTACTCATTACGCACTCCACTAATATGATTGACCGAATCAATTTTTTCTTAATACGCAACCAATCACATTAATAAAGTACATAAAAGAGTACATAAAAATGACTTCACATAAAACTTCCCGATGAACAAACCTTGTTTGATCTATTGAAATTCTAGTAGTATGCTAACATACTCACCAATAGTACCCCAAGAACATGATGATCAATAAATAATATTTAGAGATAATCTGTATATAGAAGAGGAAAACTATTTGACTCGAGTGGTCACAATCATAAAAGACTTTTATCTCATAGGGAATGAATTTGGATCTCTCAAAATATATCCAAAGTCCTGCAAAAACTTCTAAAACAATTAGCGTTAAAACAAGATTTGAGAGTTTGTATCAAACTTCAATACATTCACTCGACTATGATGTATCTTGAGGGTCTAGTAGACATCATTGTATAAGTTTACTCACCCTTGTGTCCCACATGAGTCTAGTTAAATATGAATAGCATATCTTGTTCAAGTGCAATTGAGTAGGCATTGAATCAAACATCAATACATTCACTTGACTATGATGTATCTCGAGGGTCTAGTAGACATCATTGCAAAAGTTTACTCACCCTTGTGTCCCACATGAGTCTAGTTAAGTATGAATCGCATATCTTGTTCAAGTGCAATTGAGTAGGCGTTGAGCAAGCATTCAACAGACCCTCTGTATAAATCTCGATTAACAAATCTCAGTCTCACGAGAGTTTAACAAACTTACCTTGACTTAACTTTCTTGTTTTAATTTCAAACTCCACTCAACCCAAATCAATTACGGCTTAATTAGATAATGTATCGTGATAAGAATATACTGAACAAATCTATAAATTGGCATTAACGCTTTATATAATATGTTAGTTTTACTTTATAATAAAAATAATTTTATAATCTAAACTATCACATTTTATAAATTTCTTTTATAATTTTTTTTTGTTATTAAATAATTTCTCTTATTTTTAATTAACAAAATTTTGTAACAAGGATGGCTGCTTCGAGGCAAATCCTCATGGCCCTACCCCCTTTATTGCATAGCGGTCCATGCTTCCAAAGGATAGAGAAGTGAATATATAATACGCGCACATTACTCTCACGCGGTTAATGTAGGACCTGATGAGAAGTGTGAAATGGTTCCAATTGTCAGCATTTCATCTTTTTCATGAGAAGTGGCTAGCTGTCACTGCATGCTTAGGAAGGTGCAGAGATACCGTCAGGTAATTGCTGATGATCATGAAAATGAAATAACGTCGACTTTGAATTTACATGTTTTTTATTTTTAATATTTTTTGGAATATAGTATTTTTATTAAAATGTGGAGATTCGAATTCCAATTATAAGCAATATCCTATCTAAGAGAATCAAGATGATGCAAGGAAATGAAAAATAAAGAGGAAAATTGTGTCAATATCTTGAAAATATAAAGGTCAACAAATGGGCACATTATGTGATTTCTTTCACTAGAACCATTAGAAAATTAGGGGGCAGCATTTGGTAGGTTGGCACCGTACGAGATTGAAGCAAAGTCATGTTTATTGATGAGTTCTTATCTCTCTTTGCTGTTAGTTAAAACATAGAGGTCTTGACAAAAAGAGGTGAAGCAAAAGCCTCTAAAATGGTGTGTATGGTGGCTCCCTATGAGATCCATGTGTGCCTAAGGCAGCTCGTGCAAGCGTTTGTAGGTCGGGGATGGGTGGAATAGGAGGAGCAATTGGTGGAGAGGCCGTCTTGGTAAAATATAGGCCTTGATGGGTTGTTAGATGTAGTGGATGAGAGTGGGAAACTCCATTGTAGTAAATGGAGTGGAGGAGAACGAACTCTTGAGACGGGCAAGAAAATGAACTCCAAACTCTTACATCTAAGTGAGATATATATATATATATATATATATATATATATATATATATATTTATATATATTCATAAAGCGAGTGATCATACAATATATATTACTACTTCATTAATTTCTTATGCAACATTAAATGCTTATCTATCTATATCTCATTTTAAGCACTATAATCCTACATCTCATCTTATAGTTAAGCATAAACTCTAAAGAATATTGATCTAGACAGAGGGTTTTCAGGTAAAAGGAGAAGTAGAGAAAAGAGCGTTACTTATAACCAAAAGCTAGACAGTTGTAATTTTATATAATCTATCAGATTTATTTTTGTTATAACAAAAATAAATTTACAATCTAATAATCTATATTAAATTACATTAATTTATAAAATTATTTTTATATAATTTTAACTCAAATATTTCGCTTTCCATATCATATGTGGGAGTTGGTGAAATGTAGACAGATTGGTGCGAAGGAAAATCTACAGAACGTGGATCTCTAGGTGAGGTGGAGTGCTAGAGCCTCACGTACTAATGACAACACATGACCCTTGTGCGCCTACAAAAACTTCCGTCAAAATTAAGGTCGTCAAATTGTGTTAATGGATCGTATTTGTATAATATTAAAATATATATATTATATTATATAAGTCAACGTGAATATCATCCGTTAAGATTATTGTGTCAAAATTTCAAACTATAAAACGACCTATTAATATAATAGATTGAATATTAAAAATAAGTTAACACAATACGACCCAACTCATTTCAACCCGTTTATGTAAATGGGTTTAACATATATGAAATTAACCAATTTGACCTAATTAAGTTTAGCATAAGTTTATATAAATGTTAAAATCACAATATCTATAAAAAAAGATATAAAACTAACTGTAAGTCCAAAATTACAATGCAAACAATACCAATATCAAAATTAAATTCCAAAAATTTTATTTTTAGATATAAGGATATGATTGTAACTTTAACTATCAATATGTTAAGCAATTGTGTCTTAATAGGTCAACCTATTTTGATCGAAACATGTTAAGACTAAATCTAAACATACTATTATCGTGTTCTATTCGTATTGAATTAAAATGTCATGTATTTCCATCCTAATCAAAACAAATAATTGACGGTACAAATATCACTAATGGCAAAAAGAATAATGTGAGTGGCAATCCAATAAAGTTGGAAAAGCTCAGAGTTGCAAAAGAAAATGAAGACCAAGTTAAATAACTTGGGGAAAAAAATTGAGGAAGGTGGCAGAAAAAGATCAATTAGGGTGGAAGAGGAGGTGGGCGGAGCGGAGCACTCTCATTCTTGGAACAAGGAATGAAACGACAAAGACCTAAACAGAAAAAAATAAAAACATATGAATTCATTGAATTGTGTCTTTTAATTTACAAAAAAGACAAACAACTTTAATTAAAACGTGATCCGAGGATAAAAATAGTTAGTGATCTCCACTCAAAAAAGGTTCGTTACATAGTAAATAAAATCCACTTTTGAGATAGTGATATCTTTTTAGATAAGTCTCACTTTCATGAAATAACCACCCATTTCAATTATTTATAGGTTTCAAAGTTTGACATATGAAAAACATCTATAGGTTTTATACATGATAGTCATTAAAATGTGTCATTCCATAAGAACGATAAAAATGAATAGATGAAAAGACTCGAGTTTGGATTTAAAGATGTGATGAAATAATTTTAGATAAAAAATAAAAGTTGAATAAAATATTATTAGAATATTATTTTTAATATCATTATTATTTAAAATTTTAAAAATTTGAATTCAAATTTGAAAAAATTAAATTATTTATTATATTTTATATAAAAATTTAATAAAATTATAGTGATAAAATAAGATGAAACGTTTTCTAAATCCAAACGAACAGTCTCTCTTGAGTTTTTTAAAATGACTAATTTATTATTGGAGTATTTTAAAATAATACTTTTTATATTTTTAACTATTTTAAAACCCATTTTGCAATCAACCAACTCAATAAAATCATTTAATAAAAAAATACTAAAATTAATATAATGAAAACATATCAATACGCACAACTCTCAAATCTAGACAATTGAATAGACTCCCCATGCGGAAAATAATGATAACCTGGTGGGAACAAAAAGCTGGGGGAAACAACAACAATCAACAGAAAAAATAGAAAAAGAAAACAAAGGGAGGAGGGCAGATGAGAAGAAAATGTCAGTCAAACATTATCATACCACGTGTTCTTCATTATAATACTGTCCCATCACTTGTGTCTTACTCTTTCAACTTTTCTCCTCTTTTTTCAATTCTATAACTACACAAAATCCTTATTCTTTTGATTTCCCACACACCCCCTCCCTTTCCTCCCACCCATACATGACCCCACCATAGTGACATTCTCTGTACACGCTTAAGTGCAGCTTTGTCTTCTCTAATCTTTTGTGCCTTTATCCCAATAATCAAATATATCCATTATCTTTTCTTGATAGAGCATTCTCCACCCTTCGATCTAATCAGATCGGTGTATGGGTCTCATCTGGGAAATATCTTAATTTCATTGCTTAAAAAAAATAGTTATAGTGGGAAGAACCTGAGGTCCTACAATGGGGCCCTTCCAATGTGGTTACTGCCAAAGTAAAAAGTTTTGCCTTGCCGTGTCGTCTGCTAATTTGAAGGCTGAAGCCAATCAAATTCTTGCCCTTTTTTTTTTTTGGCCAATTAAAATTTTCTTATGAACCAAACGGAAAGCAACCCATGAAAAGGATGTTGTTCGCGCAGGGTGCTATATGTATACTTTCATTTTAATGGCACCCAATAAAGATTTTCTAGTGTTATACGGAATATTCTTATAGCAGATCTGTTTGCAAGATTTTTCTCAAATTAAATACGAATTGGAGTGCACTTCCGTTTGGCTATTTTGTCCACAACAAGGCTCCTTTTCAAATGACAAAAAAAAAAAAATATATATANAAAAAAAAAAAATATATATATATATATATATATATATATATATATATAAATTATTTTCTCATTTTTCACGTTGTGTATGACTTTGATTTTGAATTCTCCTATTTCTTGTAAAGTTTAACAAATAATTCTAAATAAATAAATATTGTTTTTAAAGAAAGAATATTTGCTGTTCTATGGTATGCAAGTCCCATATTTCACTGACTTTTTTTAAAAAGAATACGTGAGATTTATACATCTTAAAATTGTATCTAACATTATTATTATTATTATTTTAATATCATACCAATTAAAGTCCTAATTATACCACAAAGAAAAATATAAGGTTTAATAAATATAGCAACTCTATGGCCATTCCTGATAATGCAGACAAGGACGAAATTAGAAGGGAAGTAAAGAGAACATGATACGCAAGGTAGGTTAAGTCTAAGGGAACACCATTTGAGGAAGAGAAATATTTTAGTCACAAAGTAATTACACAAAAATAATTTCATAAATTAATGTGACTTAATATAGTTTGCCAGATTATAAAATTACTTTTATGATAAAGTAGATTCGACTGATCATATGAAGCCACATCAGTTTGTAAAATTAATTTTATGTAATCCATTTATAGATGTAGCACTCCTATTTGAATAATGAGAATAAAGTGTTTTGCTAAGGAAGTAATTGAGGAATTACCGTATCGAAAAAACGCCATCCCAAATTAGAGAAATTTGAGCTGCTCTAATTTCTTGAGCATTTTTATTCAAGCCCATAGGCTTATTTTTAGTGGCAGAAAGAAGGAGAACAATGATTTGATAGGCATGAGTATGATCCGAAAACCTTGATATACTTGGTGTGCAACTAAGTGTTGGGGGAAGCTTCACTCCCCATCTTGACATTTGAGGAAGTAGATGTATGTGAAATGGTAAACTATGTTGGTAAAGATTTAAAACAAACATGAAGCACACCCTTTGGTTCACCTAATTCAACTGCCATTGTGCTTTAGGAAAAGCATAGATTCCTTCGGTAGTTATAAAACTTTGCGAATGTAAGATTAGGAAAGAACTATCAAAGATAGTGGTTCAATGGTCATTAGTTTATTCTCAAATTATTTGACAAACACAAAGTTTTGATTTGAATCTGAATATGAACTTACATTAAACTATTAGTATTAGCCGCTTAAGAATTTATTGAATTCCCTAATAGAACTGAAATGCAAGCTATAGCTCAAATCCAACTTGAAAGAGTATATGCTACCTCCAATACGATTACAGCGAGTAGGATTCTACTATAGTCAAGCAATATGTAGACTAGCAATGAAAAAAGGGATCACGGTAATTAGCAAATCTCATTAATTACAAAAGGATGTATGCTAATAATTCAAGGGATCAACCATTAGTTTGAAAATGAAAACGTGGGTAACTTTTTGATAAGGCATCCAACCTTAAATATAAAACAAAAAGGAACATACTTTTACCAACCAACCCTATTCATACTTCTCGAGTGCAATTCATACACGCCTTTCATACTTCTCAAGTGCAATCCATGAACCTTCACATGATAGGCTTTTACACTTTTGTCACTCATGGTAGAGAATATATATTTTATTTACTTTTTTTTTTTTGGTAGTTTTGGGTCATAAAAATAAAATTCATATTGAATGAACTTGAGTTACTGCCCAATTACCCAAGTTAAAAAAAGAAAAATACTAAAATTAGCATGCCAACTATCATAACCTCAATTCCCCCTTAACATTCTCTACCACAAATTAGAGAACTAAATAAAAATTGTTATTCGTAATGTTTTTTATTCATTATTTTAAAATAAGTTCTTATATAAGAAAATTTTCTCAAAAGAACTCATATAAGATTGATAGATGATGTTACATCAGCATTATTATAAGATAAAAATAGAATGTATAACATAACACAAACAAAAGAAACCTCATTTACCTTAATTGAACAAAAATTGAACTAAAAACCTTAATTATTTATTTCAAAAAAAAAAACCTTAATTATATAAATAGTCAAAGAATTTAAGAAATATTAAAAAAAAGGAAAATAAAAATCTTGTTGAAGCCTCTTTCTTCTTAGTTTCCTATAGGGTTATATTTCCTAATTAAAAAATGAATAAATAAATAGTACTATAATAATGGCCATTAACAAAATAATGTATAAGAAGATGTAATTTCCTCTCTAATGTCCGTGTAGTTGTTTTCTACCGACCGCTTTGGGGAATACAAGGGGAAGGAATTATCCGAGCAGTTCGGTTGTCAGCCAAATCCTATTTCTCTCGGAAATTTATTTCCAAGCATTCCTAATTCCCCGACCAAACCAAGGAAAGAAAGTAGAAACTGGTCTTGGGACATCATGCCGCTTCCGTGGAAGAAGCACAGGAGGACACGGATATCCCGTATCGTCGCCGACCTCCAGTCCCCGCCGAAGCACGGCGGCTCGCTCGTGGTCGAGACTGGCTTCCCCACCTCCCTCATCGACCTCTTCGTCAAGAACCGCGACCGATTGAAGAAGAAATCCTTGAAGATCAACGGAAATAAAAAACCCGTCCCGATCCAACCCAGTCCCTCCGACGAACCCACTAGCCCAACTTCGGTTACAGACGATTCGACGCTTTCTGGGTCTCCTAGCTTTGGCGTAGACAGTGATCCGGCGCCGTGGAACGAAATCGAGGAGGAAGATCGTCGTAGCAAAGATGAAGGTACCGAGTGTCCGCGTGAAAATCATCGCGATCAGTCCCGAGCGGTTTTCGCGGTGGTGATGGTGGTTTTGGTATTGGCGGTGAGTACCAAAAGGCTTGCCCTTGGTGTTACCATGTCCGCTTTTCTGCTTATTTTTGCCGAGTATGTTTGTATTCGTTCCATTCGTTTCTTGAAACTCTGTGCTTCCGCGAAAGCGGCCTTGGAATCTTTTCTCCAAAGGGTTACGCAACTTGTTTGGATCGAAAAGTTAGTGTTGTTATTGAAGAATATTAGAACTTCTAAGGTTTGTCTTGATAGAGAGGAAGAGACTATTGTGGCCAAAGAGATTACTGGGAACGAATTGAACTTGAAGAACTCTCGGGTTCCTGAAACTCAAATCGCAGGAACTGATTGTATTACGAATGTAGAGGAGATTGTTATTGTCGGACCAGAGCTTGAATTTCTTAGTCGTGACAAGAGATGGGGGTGTTTGGATAAGGAAAACAAGGTTGAGGAACATATGGAAGATGGTCGCGTATTGGTATGTGGGAATCAACGTAGCCGGAGTGCTAGACTAAAATCGAAGCTTGTGAAGAAATTGGTGCCGAAGAAGTTGCGTAATTTGAACAAAAATAAAAAGAGTAAGGGGAAGAACGATGGGGAGTCGAACAGCGAGGTGTCTAGTATCTTGGGTGATGATGTATCGGCCAGATTTGTGGAGCCAGACGAGCAAGAGATTGGGAATGAACAATTTCAAGAAAGTGACGACAGATCATCGCTGTCGCTATTACAAGAAGAAAAGTGTGAAGAAGAGCAAGTAGTTGATGATGGAAATCCTCGTATCAACGAACAATCACGGGATAAGGGAGCGGGGAGGGATAGAGAGGGGAATCTGGGGTATGTAACTCTCCTGGTAATTCCTCTCGCTGGACTTGCAGGAGGTCGAGTTGTGGCTCTGGTAGTCACAATTTCATGGTGTTTCATGATGAAGTTGACTCGATCTCGAAGCAGATCTGTAAATGTGCCTCTATGATCAGGTGTCCTGTTCCAATCTCAAGCTAGAGTTTGGGTTTAAGAAAGGCTTCTTCTTCTGTCGCTCTTTTCCATTTATAGGGATAGCGTTGGTTACTTTGCTTCTGATCAAGTGTTAGTGAAGCCTCCAAAGTATATTCTGAATGCTCAGAATGATAGAAACACCAACCATTTTGTTGGCAAAATCCAACTTGAGCTGTTGTATTTTGAAATGTAAATTTACAGATACAAATTATAGTGCTCACAGTTCAAATCTTCTTGGCTTGTCTTTCTCACCAAGTTGGCCATTCTAGACTAACCAGAGGTGCCAAAAATTGGGTTTCTTTCCATTTCTCATTGCAATCTTGTTTTGCATGATTGCACCTGCTTAACCTAAATTTGTTTCAGTGAACGTCGTTTTATCTTTGCCTCTCTGCTTATGATTTATTGAACTAGAAACACAGCCTGAAAACTCAGAGTAATTTGGGATCGAATTGAGACTTTTCAGGTTCCAAGTGTCTGCTTTCAGAATCCCTCCAGAGATGATCCTGAAAATGATGTAGAAAGCCTTGAGGAGAAAAATTCGACCCAAAAATTAACAGAGCACATAGTAGTGTTGAAGTCCTCTGTATCCCTCAGATTTCCTCGTAATTAAATATCTAATTATCTTCGTCGTATTTATGATATAAAAAAAATTATTCCCAAAAGAGAGCTTCCTTCATAGAATTAAATTGAAGGAAGTGGCAGCTGGTAGATTCTAATGAACCTTGGAGCTATTCTGCACCTTTTATTTACTTGGGCACTGTTTCAGTTGTTCTCAGCTCTGTGGCTTGTTTCTTGACCTCTTCTGCATTGGATTCTTCTTTACACTGTGTCCTTGATTCCGTAGAACCGATGCCTGGCTGCTTTCTCTCATAAGAAAGATTCTTACTGTCTCTGAAATGGCCAACTTCTGAATGACCAACCGATAACTTACCAAAATTCTCAGCAGAACAGAAACTTTGATCCAATACCAATAATATTGTTAGTAATGAATACACTAAAGACTAGTTAAAGCATCTAGAAGTAATGATTCTCAACAACAATAGTAATAGTAATGTCAGTGGGAAGAGTGTTATCATCCTGCCTTGTGCTGTTGCTTGGAAAGGAATTTCAACTGTGAGATCTGTTGACTTCTAGTACAGCGGCTCCCACCCAGTAAACCAGCACCTACGGCTAGATGGTCTGTTCAAGTTCCACAGTAAACTACCGACAGAAATTTAAAAATGTTCTTTGGGTTTGTTTAGAATGTATTTGTACATCTATGCTCAAATAGAACTTTGATAATATACATGCATCGTGACCGGAGACCCAGACCCATTAAAATATATAGGTTTGACAATTCAATCATCAAAATTTATCATATGAATAAGTTTCGCACACATTTTCCTCGAGGAAGTATTTAAATCATGATCATTCAGAGCATGATAGAATAAATATCTAATAATATTTACTCTACAACGTATTATGCCGTATTTTTCATCTCAAAGAACACAAAATAAACTTCTGTATTGCTGTTTTTGAGTCAAGTGAAACATCCCCATTACTAATTTGAATAGATCAAACACACTTTTTTGAGATGCTCTGATTTGGGCATCTAAAGCAAGAGCAAATAAGTAATAGTAAAAGCTTTTAGAGCCGCCCAAATCATCCAAAATAATGGTGCATGAAATCCCAACTGGATGAAGGTGTGATTTTATCAGTTTCAAGCATGTGTCAAAGTAATACGCTTTTTCTTAGGAAAGTATGAAAATAACTGTTGGAATATACAAGAGCAAATTGAAGCATTGGAGTTAAAGTCATGTGAAGCTAAAGTCAGATAAAGAAACTGTTATATGACAGTTAAGTTAGTTGATGTAATAAATTAGTTTAAACTGCTTTTCTTGAATCTGTGATAGTAAAATTAGATGGCTTACATTGCCAATACGTGTATATAAATACCAGTGATGTATAGCACAATATCAAGTAATTCAATTCAGCATTAAAGAAAAATCACATTGATTCTCTTTCAAGAAATTTTCTGTCCTTTTACTTTGTTTCAGATTCACATATTTTACATGGTATCATCGAGTATCAACTTTCCGCTGCTCTCTTGATCAAATTCTTGATCTATTTTTCATCTTTCTTGCTGCTTTCTTGCTGATTGCTGATATGGAATCTTCTGCTAATAGGGTGACTCCTCCATCTTCATCTTCATCTTCATCTCCATCTCCATCTTCAATAAATCCATCTGATGATTCATCCAGCCCTTACTATCTCCATCCCAGTGACAACCCTGGAGCTCTTCTTGTTTCTGAAATTTTCAATGGTGCGAATTATGTTGCTTGGAGTAGATCAATCTCAATTGCTCTTATTGTAAAGAACAAACTTGCCTTCATTGATGGAAGTTTGCCTCAACCAAGTCCTGATAACACAAAGCTTCAAGTTGCTTGGCTGCGAGCAAACAATCTTGTTTTATCTTGGTTGATGAATTCAATTGCAAAAGAACTTCGAGGAAGTCTTCTCTATTTCAATACTGCATCTGACATTTGGGATGAACTAAAAGTTAGATATCTTCAAAGTGATGGCCCACGAGTTTTTACATTAGAGAAATCTTTAAGCTCTATTTCTCAAGGTTCAAACTCAATCACTGAGTATTTTAGTGATTTCAAAACTTTATGGGATGAATACATTAGCTATCGCCCTCTTCCCAAATGTACTTGTGGAATTATGAACTCCTATACTTGTGCCATTTTAAAGAATCTTTCTGATCGCCAACAAGCAGATTATGTGATGAAGTTCTTGGTTGGCTTACATGATTCTTATTCAGCCATTCGAAGTCAACTACTTCTTTCTCCTTTACCATCAATGGGGAAGGTTTTTTCTTTGTTGCTCCAAGAAGAAAGCCAAAGATCTTTGACAAATGCAGTAGGGCTTTCTCTTGATTCTCATGCTATGGCTGCTACACAACCACCAAGACAAACTTTCTCCAATGTCTCTAAGTTCAACAAACTCAAAGGAAAACCTGAAGTCACTTGTTCACATTGTGGTTTTTCTGGACATCTTGCAGACAAGTGTTTTCAGATCATAGGTTATCCACCAGGATGGAAAGGCCCTCGAGGAAAAAGATTCAATTCAACACGATTGCCCAATGCAAACATTGCATCTTCTCTGGAGCAAAATTCAAATATCCCAAACTTGCCTTTTTCTCAAGAGCAAATACAAAATCTGATAACTCTTGCTAATAGCTTGTCTACTTCACCTATCAATTCTAATTCTGTAGTCAACACTGCCTCCACATCAGGTAATCATCTCACTTCTTGTTTAGCTGTTAATTCTTTGAACAACAATTCTCCATGGATACTAGATAGTGGAGCAACAGATCACATGATCTGTTCTCCTCACTTCTTTACTTCAATTAAAATACCTACCAAACCTTCTTCAGTCCATTTACCAAATGGTCAACTTGTTCCTATTAAATTTACAGGAACTGTCACACTCTCTTCTAATTTAGTGCTACATAATGCTCTATACATTCCTTCTTTTCATATCAACCTCATCTCTGCTTCAAGATTGACTAAAGAAAATTCTATTGCTTTGTTTCTTTTTCAATCTAAATGTGTCTTGCAGGATATCAACAAATGGAAGATGATTGGGCTTGCTGAAGTCAGAGCTGGCCTATACCACCTCATTAATTTTCCTGCTAACACACAGAAGGCATTACCTGACTCAAACAACTCTTTTTTGGCCAACACATCTATTATCAGTCCTGACATATGGCATTCTCGGTTGGGACATCCATCTCCTGCCAGATTGAAAATCATTAGTTCTATTAATCCTTGTGTAAAATCATCTCACAATCATGTCTGTGAGATTTGTCCTCTAGCTCGACAAAAGAAATTGTCTTTTCCTGTATCACAAAACAATGCAAATAAAGCTTTTTCAATTAGTGCATTGTGATATTTGGGGTCCCTTCTCAACTCTTTCTCATTCTGGTTACAAATTTTTCCTTACAATTGTGGATGATCATACACGTTTCACTTGGCTTTATCTTATGAAAACAAAATCAGAAACTAGATCCTTACTCATCAACTTCATTGCTTATGTTCAAACTCAATTTAACACTCAAATTCAGACACTCAGAACAGATAATGGCCAAGAATTCAACATGCCTACTCTCTATCCAAAATATGGCATGATTCATCAACTATCTTGTGTAGAAACCCCTGAGCAAAATGGCAGAGTTGAAAGAAAACACCAGCATCTATTAAATGTAGCTAGAGCCCTCCTTTTTCAGTCCAAATTACCTTTATCATATTGGAGTGAATGTGTATTAACTGCCACACATCTCATCAATCGAATTCCCTCATCTGTGTTAAAAGATAATACACCTTATGCTCTCCTTTTTCAAAAATCACCTGCATATAACTACCTTAAAGTCTTTGGTTGTTTATGCTTTGCTAGCACAGTCGAGGAAAATTTCAACCTAGAGCCTCAAAATGTTTATTCCTTGGATATCCACCTAATATCAAAGGGTATAAGGTGCTTGACCTTCTTACTCTTAAAATCTTTATTTCCAGGAATGTTGTTTTTCATGAATCTGTCTTTCCCTCTATACCAAACACCAATCATACACCTTTTATATTTCCTGATTTTCCTTCATTATATGATTTCACAGTACCTCCTATTTCACCTACTAATAATGCAGTACCCCCCATTATACAATCTGCAATTACAGTACCTCCTGTCTCACCTCCTGTCTCAACTTCAAACTCGCCTTCTCAGATTCTAGCATCTTCAAATTCACCTCCTGTCTTACCTTCAAATTCACATTCCAATTCCCAGATTACAATACCTCCTATTTCTCAAATAAACCATGAACATATAAATCCTAGAAGATCTGAGAGAATAAGGAATCCTCCCCCATATTTGCAGGATTTCTATTGTGGTAATATGGTCAAGCCTGCTTCAGCATCTCAGGAATCTTTCCATTGCTATCTTCCTTCTGTAAGCCATATTCTATTGCACATTTTCTTTCCACTACAAAATTGTCTCCTAAACATAAAGCTTTCACTTCTACTTTATCTTCTACTTTTGAGCCTAAAACTTTCAAACAAGCTAGCTCACATCCTCAATGGCAAACTGCCATATCAGAAGAAATTAAAGCTCTTGAATTAAATAAAACTTGGGAACTTACAATTCTACCTCCAAATAAGACTGCAATAGGATGTAAGTGGGTTTATCGTGTTAAATACAAAGCTGATGGCACAATTGAAAGATACAAGGCTAGACTAGTGGCAAAGGGGTACACTCAACAAGAAGGCCTTGATTTTTTTGATACATTCTCCCCTGTGGCTAAAATGACAACAGTATGCACTTTGTTATCAATTGCTGCAATTAAGCATTGGCATTTACATTAACTTTATGTAAACAATGCTTTTCTTCATGTAGACTTGAATGAAGAGGTCTACATGCAGCTACCACCAGGGTACTCCTCACCAACTGATCCTAGAGTTTGCAAACTCAAAAAGAGTCTATATGGTCTCAAACAGGCCTCAAGACAATGATTTTCTAAATTGTCCTCATCTTTGCTTTAGTTTGGCTTCACTCAAGCAAAGTCTGATTCTTCTTTGTTCATCAGACATAATTCAACTAGTTTTGTGGCACTCTTGATTTATGTTGATGATGTCATCATTGCATCTAATAGTCTTGATGATATAGTCACTATTAAACAGTTTCTACATGATTCTTTTACAATAAAAGATTTGGGGGACCTCAAGTATTTTTTGGATATT
Organism: Carya cathayensis; assembly: GCA_011037825.1. Classification (NCBI taxonomy): domain Eukaryota; kingdom Viridiplantae; phylum Streptophyta; class Magnoliopsida; order Fagales; family Juglandaceae; genus Carya; species Carya cathayensis. The sequence continues at coordinate 135,225 of QGSO01000164.1, read as the reverse complement.
GAAATGGCTAGATCATCTAAAGGCATTTCTTTGTACCAACGCAAGTATGCTTTAGACATCTTGCAAGACAGTGGATTTTCAGGATGCAAACCTATAGCCTTTCCTATGGAATCTACCCTAAAATTGAGTATCAATGATTCATCTCCCCCCTCTGTCAGATCCTGCATTATATAGAAGACTTATTGGCCGTCTCCTATACCTCACTATAACCAGACCTGATCTATCTTATTCAGTAAAAGCATTAAGTCAGTTTATGGCTAATCCTAGTACCAAGCACCTTCAAGCTGCTGAGAGGGTTCTCAGGTACATTAAAGCAACACCAGGCCAGGGCATTTTTCTATCTGCAGATTCTTCTCTTCATTTAAAAGCTTATTCAGACAGTGACTGGGGTGGATGTATTGACACTAGAAGAAGTGTTACTGGTTTCACAGTGTTTATTGGAGATTCTCTCATCTCATGGAAGTCAAAGAAACAACCAACTGTCAGTCGATCTTCAGCTGAGTCTGAATATAGAGCTCTAGCCTCTACTACATGTGAAGTCCAATGGTTAATGTATCTACTAGTTGACTTACATATTCCCCATCCACAAGCTGTTTTGCTTTATACTGACAGCAAACCAGCTTCTGAAATTGCATCAAATCCTGTTCAACATGAAAGGACAAAACACATCCAGCTAGATTGTCATCTGGTTCGAGAGAAATTACAAGAAGGACTAATCAAGATTATTCATATTCCTTCTAAACATCAACTGGCAGACATATTAACTAAACCACTTGGTTCTCTTAATTTTCATCACTTAGTCCGCAAGATGGGAATGATAAATATCCATTCCCCTCTTGAGGGGGGGTGTTGGAATATACAAGAGCAAATTGAAGCATTGGAGTTAAAGTCATGTGAAGCTAAAGTCAGATAAAGAAACTGTTATATGACAGTTAAGTTAGTTGATGTAATAAATTAGTTTAAACTGCTTTTCTTGAATCTGTGATAGTAAAATCAGATGGCTTACATTGCCAATACGTGTATATAAATACTAGTGATGTATAGCACAATATCAAGTAATTCAATTCAGCATTAAAGAGAAATCACATTGATTCTCTTTCAAGAAATTTTCTATCCTTTTACTCTGTTTCAGATTCACATATTTTACAATAACAGCTGTGATGCCCTGTACAGAACTACCAAGAAAATATTTTTGTTCTTGGACGATCTGTAATCCAGTCTCACTTCAGCGATGTCTGCATACAGTTGCTTTTTTTAATTTTTTAGCCTCCTATTTCTTGATTGACACGATCTTTCTGTTGCTCGCACACGGTTTCAAGCGTGGCTTGTGTTTATCTTATGCCAATTCTGAGTCAAATCTAGCTAATGCAATTAGTTCTAAATCACTCGTTTGCGAAATTTCTGTTCATGATATAACTTCGTGGTCAAATTAAAGTTGCTTGCTTCCTGAACATTTTCATTCGATGTCAAGTACGTCAAGATAGAGACATAAAAAAATAATGTTTCATTTAAATAGACTCCACTGGCAACATAGATGCAATCTTCATCGACGAAACTCGACATAGACTTCAACAAGTAAATTTCATAACTCATCTAAAATAGGAGAATGAAAACAGATGCAGAGTATTATGGTAACAGAGAAGTTCCGAGTATTGATGAACTCGACGGCTAGAACTGTGCTCGAAAACGATTGATTGCAGACTGGTCCACCTGGAAAGCCTTGGCGAGAATATCATCCCCAATGGGCGGTTTTGATCCGAAAACAGCACTAGAAACAGTAATGACACCGGGGTTTTGGCCGCTCAAAGCAGAGAGGGAGATGGCCTTTCCATTACCCACATTTTGTTGGAAGTGAACAAGTCCCACTGGAAAGACAAACACATCACCCTTCTAGAGGACCTTCGAGATGAGCCTGTTCTCAGGATTCGAGGTCACAAAACCAACATAGAGGCTGCCTTTAAGGACTGTCAGAATCTCGGTCGCCCGAGGGTGTGAATGAGGAGGGATGAGTCCCAGGGTGCATAGTCTAGGCGAGCCAGTGCTATGCCAAATGTGTTCAGTCCAGGAATTTGACCCACAGTCACTGGGGTTACAACTTACAACAGAGCCAAGAGCATTAGATGTGTTGCCAGCTTTGTTTAGTCCACTGAGGAAGAAATGGTCGGCCTGTGCAAGTTAAGAGTCCAGGCAAGCACGGCCGTTGACTAGAGCTGCCATGGTGATAAAACAAGCTGTAAGATTCTAATACAAATTACTTGCAAAGATTACTACAGAAGAAGAATAAAATTTTATAATGCAGATTAAAACTAAGAACGTGAGAGTTGGACTGCAACCTGGGCTAGTAGGGTCTGCAACGCAGAAGTCCTGCAAAGGACTAGGCTCAGATGCAAAGGCTAGAGAACAAACCAAGGCTAGCAAGCTCAACACAAAAATGGGGTACTTGGCCATTGTCTCGATTTCGTTTTTTTTTTTTTCTATGAATTTTGTCAAGTTCAAAGAAGATATATACCAAACTGAACTACAAAGGAGTTTCAGATGTGAAGCCATCCTTGCATGCACTCTGTTTATATATAGAGTGAAGATAGAGCTTGAATAGCATGTACAAGAATCGTCCTCAATGCATGACAACCTGCCGTCCTAACAACAGATGCTGGGAAATAGTCTAGCATTCTCAATTTAAGCCATTTGTAGCCACAGCCATTTTCCCAAATATGATATGCAAAAATGATTCCCTTGCCCTAATATGTCAAATGTTGCCATACGAGTTACCTATCAGTATTTTTATGGGCTCACTCTAGGTGATTTTTAGTCCAAGAAAAATCTCATTTATCATCTTTCCGTCAATATCACTTAACGTGGCATCAAATAATTAACTCACAAACATAATATAATAAATAATTTTTACTAATAAAATTCAAAGTTATTTTTTTAAAATAATAAATAAACTTTATTTCATTAACGAAGAAAGTTATATATGTAACTAATAAATATAGAAAAAATAACTTCAATAAACTCTTTAATAATAAAATCTTTTGAAATACGAGAGTCACAATTAAAAATATCTATTCTAATTTATCTGTAAATAATATCACTATATATAAATAAAAATATCCACCTCTAACTTTCAAAAGAGAAAAAGGTATCCAAAACCATTCTCTAGAGGAGAGGGAACACCGACCCCATCCTCTAAAGTTAAAATTACTTATAAATCAAATGATGCCAAATCTAGTGCGTATATTCTCTTAATTGACCTGTAAAGTCTCTTTAATTTTGGATAAGTTCTATTGTCCAGAATGCAGGCCTTGTGGATTTGGGTTTGAAAAGGTCAGGTTATGACTGGTATACCCTAGTAAAACGTTGGAATCGATCTGTTGGTAATCATCATTAATCCACGATCAGGACATGACGTGACAAATAACTATTAAATAATGACACTTAGAAAGGGCCAAAAAAAGAAAAAAAAACTATTGGCAGATGATTTAAAACTAATATATATGAATCGCATCTGGTTCCCTCCCACTTTCCTCAAACTATATATTGCTCTGGACTGCAGAAATGATTAGGACTGCAAGCCCCATCAAATCATGGTCCCCAGAGACTTTAATTGGTTAGGGAAATGAATTCCTAATTTGATGATTTTCTGAATAATAGTTGTAGTGATTTTCCTTGGCAGGGAGGAAAGAACATGACGTCTAGCTAGCCTCATCACATTTATACCACATCGATCGATATTCTTGATCATAATGTACTCAGACAGTTTTATATACAAGCTTTTATTATTATTATTATTTTATACATTATTATTATTTATATATGTTTGATTTCTATGAAAAGAATTATATTCATCATTTTTACAGTACTACACACTATACATGATTTTTCAAATTTTTTTCTCCTATTAAATGTGTGGTATATAGATGATAAGTAGAAGAATTGATCAATTAGTTTAAGAAGAATAAAACTAAAAATATTTTTTTTAAATAAATGTGGTGTGTAGTATGTGAGGATGATAAGTAACAAAGTTCTATTGTATTTTGGCTTCTCTATCTTGCTAATTATGGTGTTAATATCGATGATATTGCGTTGAAGTATGGTCATAAACTGAGGAATATTAATTGATTTGTGAAATTAATTTGGGTTAGATAAATGAATAATATTCCCAGCCAATAGAAGAATTTTTCTAATTACCTACAGTTGATCGGAGTTTAAATGGTTAATGCTTAATTTCGTGTATATATATTATAAAGTTATGCATGTACGTCGAGTATGCCTCTACTCACTACAAGGAATAAGGCTTTAAGTGGCATTTTGGCAATTCTTGCAAAAGAATTGGATGCTAATAGTCCTTTTTTGCATCCATTTGCATCGTCGCCATTTAATATACCACTTAGACGTAAAATTTGCGCGAGTGAACAGTGACAATGTTTATTGTGACGGCATATTTGCCTATTACATCGATTATGTCGTCGAAATAGAGAAACTTCTTTTTGCGTCGGCAATTATCTGAATGATAGAGAATTATTAAGGTGATTTTCGAAGAAACGCCATAATAAAACTTACAAATCTTAAATTTGTTTTCCGAAGAAATGTCGCATAGCTTGTTTCTCCCTTCACGGTTTCCCGCATTGCTCAATCTCCCGTTGCTGCCCACCATCATCTTACTCCCTCTGCCATAACCTTTCAATGTTCCCTTTCCAAATCTAAGACGCCTTCTACCATTTTTAAAGCCTGAAGAAATGTTCTCGGAATCATAAGGTAACCGTCAGAATGAAAGAGCCCTATCTCCTTAATTCCTTCCATTGTCTTCAATCTGGTATATTTTTCGTAGGGTTTATGGCTTGTTTTCTAAAATTGTTATTTTTTCTTAAGGAAATACTATATTCGGCACAGCTATCCTTTTAATATTGTGGATGCCAAGACTGGTCCGGAAGAATCCCACCATTTGTGTAGATGGAAAGCAGAGCTCGATTTTTTCGCAATTCCCCTGTTTTCTCGTAGCAAATTTTCAGAAACTACTATTTGAGTTCATTGCTAAATGGTCGAAAGGAAATGAGTATGCTCAGAGGGGTTTCGGTGAGAAACCATTAGCAGATAAGACTGTCATGCGGTGAATTCATAACATGCCGCAATCTCTGTAATGTTCATCATGCGTTGAGCATGTGTGGCGCAGGAAATGCCAAAATATGTGCTGGGTTTTTCGACATCCTGTCCCACTCGCAGAATTAGCTCTATTTTTATGGGTTTTTGGAATACAACCAATCTTATTGGATAAGCTATTTTGAACCCAAGTACGTTTGCAAATCTGATAGTTTCATAATTTCCTCAACTTTGAAATAACAACCTCTATCGCAATTCCGATCCCTTGAATATCATCTTGGCATATTGATTCTCTACCAATCATACAATAAATGTTTTAAAGTATTGATTCTTTGCCAAACTAGCTGCCCAGTGTGTATCAATTGACCATTAATAATCAAAAAGTATGCGATGTTCCCAATAGCAAATTAATATAAATCAAACACCATATATTTTACTTCCATTTTCATGTACTTGCCATCCAGTTTTCATACAAGCTTGAATGAGAACATTTCATTTACTTTCACATTATACATAATAGTAGGTATCTAATTGTCATGCAATTGGTTAAATTCATAAAAATGTCTACTGCCACTAAACACATAAATATGTGCTACTCATTGGAATTGTTGTGAACATGGCTATACATTTAAACCTGGGAGTGAAGTATATATGTAATCTAGCAGGCTCATTGGTGCATAAAAATCACTACACTTGGTTGGTATCAACATTTTGTGTGTGTATATGTCTACCTGCAAAATACAGAGATTCAAACAATTATTGATGTCTAACTGCAAATTACAAATATTCATACAATTACAGAACCTATGCCAGTCATTGCATCTACAAACAAAACAAACATTCAATGCCTTTACCTTTCCTATATACGGATAAGACTATCATTTTAGCTCATCTCTTTTTTTTTTCTTTTTTTATATCGAAAGGAATTTGCTCGACTCTATATTTAATTCCAAGTACCACTGAAACAGCCTCCTTTGGGTCATTAAGTACAGATTCAAGATACATCTAGTGGTGAGTTAACAACATTATTAGTATAAACAAAAATAACAAGCATTGCCAGCATTTGAACAACAACTAAAAAAGGAACAAGAAAACCCTCACATCTAAACCCCATGACATCCCGGTCCATGCTAGTTAATTGAACTAACATGTAATTAGATGTGGCCTGTTAAGGAAATAGGCTTTTTATTCTATTATCTAAAAGTTAGCTACAATGTTCTATCCACAGTGAAAGAAGCATTAGGATTTCTGTAGGACCACCTCAATTCCATCATAATGCAATAAGTTTGTAATAACTGGAACAACATTATCTATCTAGCACAAGTATCCATAGTATGGTTGCTCACTAATGTCTATGACCTCTATGCTAGTATATAGTGCAAGCATTATGCTCATATTGATACCTTAGTCTATGCCTTGTCCACCTTTGGAGATTTCTAGCACGATCCCCCCAAGGCTTAGCTTTTATTTCTTTGATCTTTTCCCATTTATTCACTCACCTTCCGCTCTCTTTTCAGCACTACATGAGTTCTTGTTGTCCTTCTTTGATGTAAATTAAGGTTTTCCCTGTATTTTGTGATATATATAAATATATATTTCTGTCATCATGTGTATACACACATATTCCAACTACAGATCCAGTAATTTTCTTTGTTTTGTTTTCCGTTCATCATGAAAATGTTCCCCTTGCTTTTGGCACTTTGATAAACTATGCACCACGTAGTTGCAAGTGTGAGAAAAGAAATTAGCATTGAAAAGATCTAGTATATGCATGTTGTTGAGGGAAAAATGAGTTGATTGGCATATTCTTGTGAAAACCTGTGTAAAATAGTATTGTAACAAGTGTTGAAGCGAAAAGGCTTGAAGTGTGCTCATTATTGGTCAAAACAGATGTCTTCGCTCGACCCTCGCTCAACAGAGCGCTCGAGCGAACTCAGACAGAGTTGAACGCTCGACACTCGCTCGAAATTGCTCTATAGCTAACTAAGATAGAGTTGAATACTTGACACTCGCTTGACAGGGCGCTCGAGCAAACAAAAACAGAGTTGAACGCTCGACAGGGCGCTCGAGCGAACTTAGGCAGATTGGAACGCTCGATACTCGCTTGACACTGAGATCGAGCGAACTCAAACAGAATGTGTCGCTCGACCTTCGCTCGAGCCAATGTTCCAGATCACTTAAAATTTAGGGTTTTGAAGTGCCTCCAAGAACTTTTAGAGCAACCTCTCCCCCACTTGGTTGATTCTCTATTGGATAAACACATCTCCACCACATCACATTCAAGATCAATCTTTATATGAGTCCATTGAAGTGGACAAGTTCATTGGCTAGAAGAGTCCGGAGCTGCTGTTGATGCAGAGATTGAGAGGTTCTCGTGGGAAGCTATAGAAAGGTCGGAGTTCCAACACTACATACGTGTAGAGATCGAGTGGGTCACTCGTGGTGTTGCAAGCCAAGTTTAGCTACTACAAAGGTTTTGTGTAGTGATTGGTAGAACCACTGTTTTTTCACATGCTATATACAAGTATGAATGGTTGAAAAAAACAATATCTGTTAGCATGCCCCATTAAGTAGAGGGGCTAATGTTTAAATATGAATGTAGACTTTAGGTGTTCTTGCAACGACTACTTCCTATCGCAGTCGTTCTAACTAGTTCGCATTGCAACTAAACTAACAATGTCTTATAATCCTTTATAGATGGACAAAAGTTGGATGAGTTTGACTGATTAAGTTTGATCACCTGCATATGCCGAAGGGGTCAACCAATTTCTCACCACAGACGAAGCCATGCTGTGGGGTGTGACCGTATTTGGTGTCCATGCCGTATCTGTTGTAATAATCTCTTCAGGCCTATAGCTGAAGTGGAGAGTCACTTGTTCATCAATGGGATTAATCCAACTTACACCCAATGGATATATCATGGGGAGGAGAAAACACATAGTTGCAATGAAGAGGATATTCAATTGGAGCATAGTCATGACGACGACTACATTGATGACATGGAGCATATGTCAGATGACGTATGGGCGGGTGCACTCTTTGATGAGGAGCAAGATAACACTCCATTGCCAACTAACCCTGTTGAACCTAAGGTTTCAAGTTTTTGTGTAATTATATATTTACACATGGATTTTGATGATAACAAATGAATTCAAAGAATGAAGGAGTCTCAAGCTCAATTTGTCCACACAATGGAGTCAAGCACATCAAGGAACCAAGCATGAGCAAGAAGGAAACAAGTTCACATTAAAGTCATAGAGAAATGTTGTAAATCTCTTAAAATTCGAAATTAGGATTAAGGCTCAAAAATTAATATTTTATCATAAAGCATTAAAATACATTTTCCACATGTGCATGAATATTTTGAAAATTAAATTTGAAAATTTTGAAAGATAATTGATTGTCATCTTTCACATGTGCATGCCATGATTAAAGGTTTGAACTTTGAAAATATTAAAGATGATTGATTGTCATCTTTCACATGTGCATGTTTTATTTGAATATTTTCAAAAGTGATTGATGCTTTTCTTGACTTATGCAAAAGGAAGATGCCTTTGTTTGAATATTTTGAAAAGTAAAGTGTGCTCCTTTTGTCATATGCAAAAAGTAAAAAATTAGGTTTGAAATTTTTGAAAAGCAAAGTGTGCTCCTTTTGTCATATGCAAAAAGTAAAAAGATTAGGTTTGAAATTTTTGAAAAATGAATGATGATGTTTTTGACATGTGAATCTTTTTAAATTTGAATATGAAGTCTCATATGCCTATAAATAGATCATTTGAGAGCTTCACATTCACAACACCAAGAGCATACAACTCTCATTCAAAGCTTTCATTCTCTCTTCTCTAAGCATTGAGCCTTAACCCTTGTTCATTTTGAGAGATATAGTTTGTGCTTGTATTGTTCTTATTTCACTCATTGAGGAGTGTTTTCTGATATCCTACCCACTATCAATTCTTGTATCAGTAAAAGGGTGTGTACAACCCTTGTGCGTGTAGAAAGTGTTCTACACAGGGAATCGTTGAATCACCACGTGTAAGGTGATTGCAAGTGTAGAGGGTGTTCTACACGGATCCTTTGTAGCGGTGTTGTTCAAAGGTGTAATAGGTTTCTATCTCCACCTGAAGGAGATTGAATAGTGAATTCGGGGATCCTCAATGGGTAGCTTGAGGCGAGGACGTAGGCAGTGGGGCCGAACCTCGTTAACATGCTGAGTTTGCTTCTCTCTTACCCTTACTCTTTATATTTATTGTTGTTTCATATTTTGTTTATATTTTATATTGTATATTTGATTTATAATTGTTATTTTTTTTAAATACAACTCAATTCACCCCCCTCTTGTGTTAGTCATCTGAGCAACAAACCCATCCATACCTAAAGAGACATCACTGTCATCTTTTTCCCAATTATTGGATGATGACCAACAACCACTTTTTCCCGGCTGTACTAAATTTTCAAAACTCTCATTTGTTGTCAAGTTGCTAAACATTAAAACCATTGGCCATTGGTCAATTAAGTCATTCAACATGCTGCTTACATTGTTGTGGTCTGCCTTTCCTGATGCATTATTGCCACAGTCATATGAGGAGTCAAGGTCACTAGAGCGAGGCTTGGGCTTCAAGTACCAGAAGATACATGCATGTCCCAACAACTACATATTATTTTGGAAGGACAATGCCGAGAAGAATGAGTGCCCTAGGTGTAGGGCTTCGAGATGGATTTCAAGTACACATGAGACACGAGTCATCCCTCGAAAGGTTTTGCATCATTTCCCGTTGACGCCAAGATTGTAGCGGCTATATGTGTCTACATAGATAACAAGTGATATGAGATGACATAAAGAAAAACAAGTGGCAGATGAAACTAGCTTGAGGCACCCAGCTGACTCTGAGTCCTGGAAGAAGTTTGATACAGGCCATAGTTGGTTTGCAAAGGATGCTTGTAATGTTAGACTAGGATTGGCAAGTGATGGCTTCAATCCTTTCAACAATATGGCGAAACCTTATAGCATCTAGCCAGTGATCCTTGTACCATATAACTTGCCTCCATGGTTATGCATGAAAGAACAATTCTTCATTACATCCCTCATTATTCATGGGCCAAAATCACCGGGGAATAAGATTGACGTTTACTTGTAGCCTTTGCTCGATGAGTTAGTTGAACTATGGGAACATGGGGTACCTACATATGATGCATCCATAACAGAGATATTCGTGTTGTATGCTGCTTTATTGTGGACAATCAATGACTTTCCAGCTTATGGAAATCTGTCTGGTTGGTCAATTAAAGGAAAACTATCATGTCCATCATGCAATGCAGGTACAGAGGCCATTTGGTTGAAATATGGCCGAAAGCATAGTTATATTGGACACCGTCGATTCTTACCGCTTGACCATATTTGGAGATCGAGAAAAAATTTGTTCAATGGTAAAGAAGATCACAGAGTTGGCCCACCATCTTTACTTGGCTCAGATATCCTTAGTCAGCTAGAACTGCTCGGGAATGTGCAATTTGGTAAAACTCATAGGAAGAGAAAACGCACTGTTGAAGAGTTGAACTGGACGAAGAGTAGCATATTCTTCAATTTACCTTATTGGGCAACACAAATGTTACGTCACAATCTAGATGTTATGCATATTGAGAAGAACATCTCCAATAACATCCTTGGAACCTTGATGAACATTGCCGGAAAAATAAATGATAATGTCAACGCACAGCATGACCTGGAGATTTTGGTTATCAGAAAAGAATTACATGTTAAGCGTGATGGTGATCGGTTGACAATGTCAAATGCATTGTACACATTACATGGAGATAAAAGGCATAAATTTCGTGAGTGGCTCTCGGAGGTCAAATTCCTAGATGGGTTTGCTACCAATATTAACCACTGTGTTTTTGTACGTGATTGCAAAATATTTGGGTTGAAAATCCATGAAAATCATGCGTTCTTGCAAGGACTACTTCCTATCATAGTCAGCGGGTTCTTAGGAAAGGATATTGCCTTAGCATTGATGGAACTTAGCAGTTTCTTCGAAGAATTGTTAGTTAGGACATTGGATAAAAATTGTTTATTGCAACTGAAAAATGATATTGTCATCATACTTTGCAAATTGGAGATGATATTCCCGCCTTCATTTTTCGATGTCATGATCCACCTCGCTGTCCATTTACCCCGTGAGGCCATAATGGTGGGCCCAGTACAATATAGGTAGATGTACCCATTTGAGAGATATATCGGCAAGTTCAAGCGATATGTTAAGAATAAAGCACAGCCGGAAGGTTCAATAGCGGAAGCCAACATTCACCTCGAATGCTTAACATTTTACTCACTATATCTGGAGGATGTTCAGACGAAGTTCAATCGACCAGACTGCAATATTGATGGTGGAGAAGAGGTGACTACAGTTGGAGTTTCAATTTCCAACCAAAAAATTCGTCCCTTGGGTGTAGGATCTAATGTGGCTTTAGATTCTAAACTGCTTAGCTCAACTCGTTGGTACATTCTTCAACTCTACATAGATATTGGGTCCTACCTACAGCATGTATCCGTAATATCCCGAAGAATTTTATCCATTTGATGTGCCCCACAATCGAGATGCAAAGTATTACACAGTAATGGGTTTTTTATGCAGAGAGCACTATGAAATATGTCAGCGATTGAACCCAAATTTAGTTGATCGTACGCATCAGCGCGACTTTGAAACATGGTTCAAGCAGCGTGTAAGTTCTTACCATTTGGCTAATGAATTTAGGAAATAACATGTGTAATGAACACTTTTGTCAGTTACTATAATAACTGATAGTGTCTTAAAAGTTGCGTTAGGTTAAAGGCCAGCATACCAGCAACCCTCTTGATGTGTCCGAAGATCTATATGCGTTAGCATGTGGACCTGAAAATTGGATTGTATCATACTCTGGTTGTATTGTGAATGGTAAAAGGTTCTATACAAAGCAGCGTGAACTACGACGGTGTGCACAGAATTTAGGTGTCTTGGTAACTGGTGACAATCAGACTAATAATGTAGACTTTTATGGTATTATCCATGACGTGGTGGAGTTACACTATATGGGATGGCGTCGTGTGTACCTATTCAGATGTTCATGGTTTGACGTTAGTGATCAAAGACGAGGGGTTCGAGTGGATGATCATATGACTAGTGTCTACATGGACAAGACTTGGTATAAGGACAAGCCATTTGTGTTGGCATGTTAGGCTTCACAATGTTTCTACATTAAAGATATAAGGGCTAAAGGTAACTGGTATGTAGTGCAGAAGTTCACCAATAGGAATGTGTACGATATACAACCAGGGCCAACAATCTTAAAAGATAATGATTACAAGTCAAGTGATGATGGCTCCTATCAAGACAACAAGTCATCATTTGATTACGCACCAGCCCAATGTCCTGACTTCTTGTTGTCAAGTCCATTAAGTCGAACTGATATAGAACCTAGGAATATTGATGCACGAGAAGTTATGGGTACGGATAGACATGGCTCAGGAGTTGCAGACTTTATAAACGATTTTGATGTTGGATGTGGTTCAGAAGTTGGATACAGTGATGGGAAAGATTCTGGGGAGGAAGAATTTTCCTCATCAGAAGAGCATGGCTCAGAGTAGACTTTAAAAGGCTTGTGAATGCAAGCATACGGTAAGTAAACATAGTTTATGTTATTTTACAAGGCACATGGCAATAAGTTGCACAAATCATTTCATTGTGGACAAATACATTGTAACATGTTGAAATTAATTGCACAAGTTCAATCATGTTGAACCCTTAATATAGCATCTTCCTGAGAAACTAAAGTGGAGTTATGTTTATTCATATGTAGGAAAGAGAAATGCCATGGAGTCGCCAGCTAGATGCGTGATGCTATGATCATCGGACTTCAAGAGAATCGTGTTGGGTACCTTCCTTGTGTTGTACATATAACATCTCCCACAAGTAATTTATTAATCATATAGTGTGTGTTTATGTACTGATGTTAAGGCCTTTTGCATACTTTGTCGTTAAAGCTTGACAAACCTGGAGTCCAACTGTTTGGAACCAGAAAAACCATGTATTGTGTGAGTGGTATTGGTTAAATAGATGACGTAATGTATTGACTAATTATTGAATCTTGGCACCCTCATCCACAAAATGCATGGCATGTGCATATAAGGAGTGTATACTGATTTTCTCTATTTAACTATCCATTTATAATATTAGTTAAAAATAAGACAATGGGTTGATTGAAGTGGAATTAGGTACAGGAGAGAAATTTTGTTGGAAGTAGAGTATTCCATGTGTGGTAAAGGCAATTTAATTAATCCACGTACAGCAGAATGTGTTGGGTATTGATGTACAGATTGAAAATGAGAATTTTGTCTAATAGCTTGGCACATAGTGAGCTAGGTTTCTTCTGCTGCAAGTAGTAGATAAATAAAGGAGCATGTGTAATTACGAAAAATTGCATACTAGTTTGTGTAGGAATGTTGTTATGGAGAACTCTAGCTAGTACTCAACTATAATATATAATTGAACTGGGAATTAAATTTCTTTAGCACTGGCAGTTATTAAACTAACGTATAATTGCATAATTTTAAGACTTCGACTCAATTTGGGCTTGTTCTAAATAAATTTACATCAACCATGTTTTGGCCATATTTATGTATGAGTTAAACATATGTTATATTCGTACCAATTCATATTCAGATTATTGCTAAACATAAGTATTTACTGCTGCTTGAGCATTGAGGAGTTAAGGGTACGTGAGCCATAACAGAGGTTATTCATATGACTCCAATAATTGTCAATGCTGTAAATTATACTAATATTAAAATATATTTGAGTGGCAGTGGCTGGCTGTTAAAAGCTGAAGTAATTTTGTTAAGCCACTAATATTGACCAAGGGTCCATAGGTTTGACTTAATTTGGACTGATGTGTTTAATTGGCTGTTTGTATATCTCAATCCAATAAAAACTCTTTGTTTTTATAATGGATGGTTGTTAAAAGCTAAACAACCTATTTTTAAGCCACTAATTTTGACTAAGAATACCATAGGATTTACTAAATTTGGACTGATGTGTTTAATTGGCTGTGGTATATCTTAATCTTATAAAAACAATATGTTTTTATAGTGGCTGGCTGTTAAAATCTGAACAACCTATTTTTAAGCCACTAATATTGACTAAGAATGTCATAGGTTTGACTTAATTTGAGCTGATGTGTTTAATTGGTTGTGGTGTGTCTCAATCTTATAAAAACAATTTGTTTTTTATTGTGGCTAGTTGTTAAAAGCTTAACAACCTATTTTTATGCTACTAATATTGACTAAGAATACCATAGGTTTAACTTAATTTGGGCTGATGTGTTTAATTGTCTGGGGTGTATCTTAATCTTATAAAAACAATTTATTTTTATAGTGGCTGGCTGTTAAAAGCTGACCAACCTATTTTTAAGCCACTAATATTGGCCAAGTGTCCATAAGTTTGACTTAAGTTGGGCTGATTTGTTTAATTAGCTGTGGTGTATCTAAATCTTTAAAAAAAAAAAAAAACGACTAGTAGTGACTGGATGTTAAAATGTGCTAAAGTCACTTGTTAAGGGGCAAATATTGACACACATAATAGGTTTTCCAAGATATTTGGGTTTTGCAGCCTGAACAACACATCCTAGGTTTTCCAAAATTTCTCAATATAATAAGTTTTGTGGTGTAGCTCTCAATTGGGGGGGAAAGTACCTAATGGAGGGAAAACCAAAGTACAGAGGCATTGAGGAGCGGGAGATGCACTACCTAATATTTTTTTTAAGGGGCAAAATTGTAAAGTTTGTTCACTCCTCAATATAAAAGCTAACAAGAGTACTGGATCATGGGTCTCAGAAGTGTATTCTCGGGACTTTCACCTAGATAAGTCATGTGTTCTCACTCACTTCCTCTTCCCTCTCACCCACTTCCTCCTGATGAAGAACCTTTACATTTTTCACATATGACTCGACATGCATGCAATGACATATAGCATCCAGCAGTTGTGAGAATATGTTGAAATTCTGGGAAAGGTGATTTTCAGGGGCACACTATCCATACCTAGATCCTGCACCATCTTAGGTAATTTTTGTTGGAGTTGGTTGGAGTGCACTTAACAGGAGAAGGTTTGCTGGGTATATCTCAACGTCTCTCTCAAAGGTATGCAGATCATCTACTCGAGAGGTTGTTATTTTCTTTGTATTTTATTTTCCAAGTCCACACAGCTAAAGATTAGTGTTGAACTGGGCCATACTACAACAAAATGGTAGAGGGACCTGGAGATTAATAGATCACTTTGAGGTGAAGTAATCAGTTTTTCAACCTAGCCAAAAGTTTGGAATTAAAGGGTGCAACTTCCTTTTCCATGGTCCGACCCAGCCACATTTTTCTTTTGGAATGTAATAGCTTAAGTACACCACCAGCCTATCAATATAGCCACAGGAGGAGGATGAGGGAAGGGGGACAAATTTATATCACTAATTAGATAGTTGGAACATAGTGGAAATGAATAAATAAACTGAACAACTACATGCATGTCCAGAAAAGTTGGATGAAATTACCTCTATAATTGTACATCTAAAATATAGTTAATCTAAGTCAACTATGGTGGAATCTCACTTTAGAGTAATTATGAAAGAATAATACTTAACATTAGTGGCCTGGGGGTGCCAAGAGAAGCACTTCACTGACTTAGTTGGACAAAATATGTAAGGTATAGGTGATAGTTAATATGAAGTGGGCATGAAGTGAGCATTTCATGGTGATTCTGCTTATGGTACATTTTCCAATTAAATTAATTAGTTAAAATTTGCAACAACTAATTGGCAATAGACACTGTCAGGCAAAATGCATGCAATCTTATTTTTCTGCTTTATACTACTATAGTCACTAACAATGTTAGCTGACACAACAACTTGCCAAAATTTTTGGTGGAGAGGAATCTGTTTCTGCATATTATAGCCTGGCAGTTTGTATCTGGAGTAGAGTCTTCATTAGGTGCAGCACGACAAGAGGTAAAAACCAGTGATTTAAAGCACATCGCATCCTCAAATAGTCATCAATTGTTTGCTGCAACACATGTATCATTGTTACAAGTTTTTGTAAGCTTAATAGTTAGCATAATATAGCTACAAATCTGTCTAGATTGTGTAATTATTTCATGCATTAATTGAATGTGGATGTGTTTTACTACTAAGCAATATGCTGGAAAAGTAGTATTTGATAACAATGTGGGTTGTTATTTAGTGAGGTTCCAGTAGTCATCCTTGCCTGGATATGTATTAGGATATTGTGGATGCATTATGTTCAAATGTGCTTTTCAACCCTGTTTTGTCATATTCAATTGTTGATTTTTGTATGTTTCTAATACTGAATTTTACGAGAGCTGATAGCACAAAGTGGCCGAGGAAGGGGGAGAGGATGGGGTCTTAAAGTACGACGATAGTCTGAACCTTACACATTTATTGGCCGACCACGTCGACCCCTTATAAATTCACAAACCCCTCAAGAACCTAATGAGCCAAGTGATGATGACTCTACTAAACCTCCAAGTGATGTGGGTTCTCCATGTTCAAATCCAAGGCCAGGACCTGAGAGTCATAGAGACGATATTGGTGAGCAACGGTTGATTTTCCAATCTTTTTAAAGTTGCTAATTGTATACAGACGATATGTGTTTAACCAATTTGTTTACTTTTTAGCGGAGCCCACCACAATGCTTGTAACAGAGCCGGTCAAACAGAAGAAACCTGGACAGGGGCCTGCGAAGTGCATTGAGTTCGACAAACTTCGAAAGCACGGTAAAATACCTCTCAAAATTAACGATGGAGAGATGGCCCCATGTTGTGAAAATGCCAGGATGTTTACCACATGAATCACTTGGATATTGAAACATAATGCGGACATGAGTTATGGACGATGGATAGATGTACCCAAGGCCGATAAGGATGAGTTGATTGAGCGAGTCTAAGTAAGCCATTTACAAATTTTTTATACTTGTTCACTATAATATGGCAATATGAAAATGACATACACAATTTGCATGTGTAGGGTGACTTCGAATTAGATTGGGACCTTTATAATCATCAGATGGCAGTTACGAAAGCATTGCATAAGCGTTTTAACGCTTTCCACCATGGCTTACACAAAAAGTATCTTTCATATGGTAGCCATGAGCAGGCATTGGCATCCGGGTCAATCTTGGTCGACCCAATAGTATGGGCTAAACTGTGTGATAGGTGGGGAAGTGATTTCTTCAAGGTATGTATTCAGTTATCTTCAATTGTTTCCATTAATTCTACTCTTGAATTAGACATAGGCATTGAAGGAATGAATTCATGTTAACCACCGTTTCATGAGATTGGCTTGTTGTATGCAGAAAATATCCAACCAAAATAGAGAGAATCGCAAAAAGCGCAACATCAATCATACAACAGGGAGGAAATCATTTGTAAGGATTCTAGAGGAAAAGGTATAAGTGTTCTGATCTTTAACTCATAAAGGCGGTTGGGTATATTTTGCTTAAACTGAAAAATCAGCAAATTAGTTTATGGCATAAACTTGTTGTGCATAATCATGAGCTGCATTGGAAGTTAAAGTGTTTGGACATCCTGTTGAATTTATTTTATGAGTAGTATGTGTTGTTGCTGTCCATTTTCACTAGCCAGTCATGCATGTCAACGTTAGAAATTACCTTTGGGCTTTTGTGGTTTGTTGTTATATTGGACTTGGTGACAAAATAGAACAATTCAATACATGAATGTTATATGGGCATTAAGTTGGTAATCCTTTATAGAGCTCGACTCAATTTAGATGAGGTTGTTTCAGCTGGATAAGATTAAGGCATCCATAGTAATGTTTATTTTGCCACTGTTTTTGACTTCTAGTTATTGTTTTGTGATGTTTATCATTTTTTTTTCAATAGCGTTCTGAAGGGGTCAACTTGGTGGAGTTTTACAAAGATGTTCTCTGGTCGAAGAAGAGGAATCAATTCGTGACTCCTGAAACAGAAACTATTCTTGTAAGTCTTTTAATATTTTTTGTCCAATTACAAATTAAAGCTGGAGCAGAACTTGCCAATAATGCTTGGTTAACAAATGTGATTTTCCAGCAAGGGATCAATCCCCCATATAACTTTGTGTGTGTATGTACAGAAAGAAATGGTTGAAAAAATGAATGGTTTGGAACCTGAAAAACGTACGGAGGAGGCAGCGGCAGCTATATTTAGGGAGGTACTCGGGCATAGAGCTGGCTATGCAAAAGGCCTAGGTGAAATGGTGATCCCAGAGTCAACAAGAGAACGTGACCGTCAACGGGATAAAGAATACGCTGCCTTAGTGGAATGACATCAGAAAGACGCTGAGTATCACAAGGCAACTGTAGAGGTCATGAAAGGAGATATGATTAAAATGATGGAGAGACAACTTGAAACTGACAAAATTTTGAGGTGGTTGTTGGCTGGACAGCAGTCAGCCGGAGAGTCTGAAGGGGAGACTCAGTGACCAAATGTTGCAAAAAAAAACATTTTTTTTAGAATTTTTGGGGTTCTTATATAGTGGGATGGGTTTTGTTAATGGGTGGGGGGGGGGGGGGTTAAAGAAACTTTTTTGTGAGAGCTAGCTGAGTAGCGTGTGTGGGAGCTGTTGGGCTTTAGATATATCTTAGTATCCATAGAGTCTTTTGTATAGATGTGAAATGGTGCAGTGTAAATTCCATGTCCCTGTAAACTGATAGAGGGACACATGAAAATATTATTTTGGTGGTTTTTTTGGGTGGCTCATGCATGTAAGTAACATACATACTTCTCTTTTCATTTAAGTAGTAATGCAAAATTAGATGTAGAAGATTAACAAATTCTGATTTTTATCACAGGTGTCGAGGGGTTCAGTTGGGGTTGCTTGGTATTATGGTGGCTGTATAAACATATAAAAGTTGATCGACTTCTACAAGTACATGGTGATCCCTCATTATATGGTTCGACTTAAGGTTGGATGTTAAAGCTGGGAGTTCATAAATAGGTAAAGTTATTTCAGACCATTTTTGCTTTAAAGGGCATAACTATGCAGTTATTGGTGGCTGTTTACAGACTAATAATTTTTTAACCCTATGATTATGCTAGTAAGTTATATTGACTTGAATGGTAATTGTTCAATATTTGTCAGTATTGAACAATGTTGTTAAATGTGTTGTTGTGATTGCTGGACATAACTAGAGGAATGTGGTGCATTCATTGTTTCTTGAGTTAGAAACATGTGTATTTCACCAGTCATACTGTAGAAATTAGTATGTTTATTGTGTGGCTGGGGTTAGGTGAATTAAACATGGGTTGGGTATATTAAAAGCTATGGGAAGAATCCCCTTCTGAGAAGTTTTCATTAAAACCAGTCAATAATAAATATATAGCCTGGGTCTTTTTAAGTTTTGATGGTTATATTCTATCCATGGTTGATGATGCATTTTAGCTCCACAAAGTGGATACAAATTGTGTGCATGGTATTTATAAATCTGGTGGGAAATGAGTGTGAACAATGTCTATTGATGCTAAAATGGTTGACCGGTTGGTTGAAGTAAGATAGTGCATAGTTGTGAAGATGTGGCTGCTAATTTTTATGTACATATTGGGTGCTGCCCTGAAAGAAGCATGACAATAAGTTGATGATCAAAAACCTTGAAATGTTGCACCTTGGTTTGGTGGAACCAAGGATGATAGAGAAATGCTGAAAGTGGGAACTACAATGGTTAAAGAAATTTTACCCACACTTGCTTCCCCAGCCTGTTCATTTTGTGTTTTGGGATGTCCCACCCACTAACTCAGTACATGGCAAATGTTTATATTATTTTGGTTAACATTTGATAGAATGTAATATGATGTTATTTATGTAATTTGCATGACTAGATGATTACAACAATTTAATATAATGAAATTATGTTATTTATGTACAACTAGTTATTATATAAACTGGTAATTGTAATGCCAAATGGGCAACTTGCTAAGTATATGGGTGGTTGTTGTCCATTAGTGTAACATGTTAATATACATATATATTACAAAAATGCAATGTGGAGTGTATCTTGGCTGAATGAAAGAGTAGAACATGCAGAGCATGTGTCAGCAATTTGTAGATATACTTGGTGATTGGCTTGACTTGGAATTGTGTAAATGATTTTTATGCTAGTTTATATTACGTCAAGTTGCTTGTAGTTAATCCCATTTTTGTCATGACTTTTGTTAGAAAATACAGGGAATTACAGATGGGTTGATTTGGTTGATCTCTAGGTTCATTTGTACCATGCTATATTTTCATATATATATATATATATATATTTCGGCAGCATGTTGTAAAGGTTTACAATATTTGCCATGCTAATTGCTATGAATCTTTCTTCCAGTTTATACATTATAGGGATATGTATAAACTAATTAATGGGTTCCTATATAACAGTTTATATATATATATATCTCTCTCCAACTATGTATATGTTTAATTGTCTTAGCCTGCATGAGTAGTAAATATTTGGAATCAACTTTGACACTAAAAAAGGCCAGGGGTTGATAACTCTCCAAATCAATATCCTATATACTTAACAGCTCAAGCATGTACAGTACGAATTGTTGTCAAATTAGTTGCAGGGAAATACCTTTTGGATGATTTTCTGATATCATGTGCATATCAGAAAATCCAAACCACCTGAATGTTTTTAATTATGTATTTGCATCAACATAAAATTGATGCAAAATTCACAAATATGCAACGGAAAACTGATTATGGCAGCACCAATTGCATCCAAATAAAGTTAAATTTGCATCGAATTATTGTGGATGCAAATGTCCATTTGCATTCAAACCAATTTGTTGCATTGACTTATTATGGATGTGAAATAACAATATGATAAACTATTTACACCAATTGTATCAAAATAAAGTTATTTTTGCGGCGAGTTTTTGTGGATGCATATGTCCATTCCCAATCAAACTTTGTTTTTGCATCGAGTTATTATGGATGCGAACGGACGAACATGATAAACTATTTGTACCAATTGCATTCAAATGAAGTTATTTTGCATCGAGTTATTGTGGATGCAAATTTTTTTTTTGCATTGAGTTATTATGAATGCGAATGGACAAACTCTTTGAAGGTGTTTGCAATTGCATCCAACTATCCTATTTTTGCATCAAGTTATTATGGATGCAAATATCCATTCGCATTCAAACACATAGGTGGTTGGGATGACTAATTCCAACCAATTTTGGATTTTTTTCAACAGATAAAAATCAATGCAAAAGGTAAGGTATTAGCAACCATTTCGTCAAACGGATACTAAAACTTAAAAATAACCAAATAACTGCATCCAACTATCGACGATCAAAAATCAATACAAAAACATATTTGCATCGATTTTTTCTTGTTTTTTTTTCCTTGTTTTTGCATCCAAAACTTGCGATGCAAATGACCATATTTGTTGTAGTGACTTATCAATGTTATTATTAAAAACCGGTCAAATCCAGTTCAAAATCGGTTTTACATTTTTGTCATATATTATATATTTTTTATTAATTTTTAATATTATATATAATTATATATATATATATAATAAATAATTATAATATATTATATATAATATGTATGAAATAATATATTATAATTTATAACATGACATTTTAATCTTAAACATGAATAATTATTTGATCATATGTTTTAAATCTAAAATATATATTAAATACATTTTTATTGCCTAATAAATTTTCAATATATTTCTTTTGACAAATACATTAGTAATACTAATATACTTAATATATTAAATTTGGAAAATCGGACCGAAACCGGTAAAACTGGAAGTACCGGTTTAAGGAGATAACCGGTGTGTAATCAATTTTAAAAAATACAAAACTGGTATTACCGGTTCAGTTCTAGATTTTGTCCAAAATTAGACTAAACTGAACCAATTACACCCCTAACGATAAACTCTAAACTTTTTTAGTCTGGACCTTACACCATATAATAGTATCATAACTTTTTCCTTGTAATTGGGAATTGTTTTTAATTTGTAGCCATAATAGGAGAAATTCTAGTTGACTGACTAGTGATATTCTTCTTTTCCTCTTCCCCCTCCCCCATTTCTAGGGGTGAACAGGAACTGGCCGGACCAACCTTTGCCAAAGGAGACCAGCCTCCGAAGTCAGGAATCAGCTGAAACCAGTCAATCGACACAAGAAAATAGCTAGAACTGGTCGATAGAATATATATATATATATATATATATATATATATATATATTTTTTTTATATATTTCTAATACAAAACGATGCCGTTCCACTTAAGTTTAAGTGGAACGATGCCACCAAACAGCGTCATTTTATACATAACATATTAAAAAAATATGAGTGAAATGATGTCGTTTGCGTCGTTTCAATTTGATATCATCTTCTTCTCCTCCCCTCTTCTTCTCTGATTCCAAGTTTCTCTCATTCTCTATCTCTTTCCTCTGCAACACTTTCTCTCTCTACTCTTAGACGAACCTCGCTGCTTGGGGGTATAAGAACCGCCGGAGTCAATATGGCCGGTATGTCTCCTTCCCAATGGCCGTTTTGGTTGGTTGTTCCATGCAAATCCCCTCCATCGGTCAGTGTCAGTTTTGGTTAAACACAGCGTCGACATGATCAATTTTCGCCCCTACATGTTTCTATCTAAAACACACTTATATATTTCTCTTTCACTCCAATCATTTGACCCACAAGATATTGACTGACTAGCTCACTCTTTTCTTTTCCTCTTATCCTCTCATGTTTTTATTTCAAACCTACTTCATTTTTCTCTTCCCCCTTCCCTCACTTAGACTCATCCCACTTGCCTCCCCCATTTTTTTAGTCTGTTATAGCTATGTCAGTCACCGATAACATGGAACCACCCCAATGGACACACCTGCTCATTTCCATTTGATAGATTCCTCTACTTCTCCCATTTTTAGTCTATTACAGGCATGACTGATTGAGCTGAAATATTACATATTTTTATACATTTAGAACTAATATATTTTAATTCTTTCATTATATTATTATTGGTTTTAAATGGAAAAATAATTAAGATGCATAAATCCGAGTTGTGATTTAAATTGATTAATAACATGAATTTATGCTTAATTTTATAACTTGTGATTTAATTGGACAATGTTTCTTTACATGCATAACATATTTTTGATATTCTATTCTTTATTTTTATTTTATTTTATTCTATTGCTAATTCTTATTTTTAATTTTTTTTATGTAGGCTAATAAATGAAAATGAGACTTTGACTTGGTTTACATGGAGTTGGAAAGAGATTCATTGATGCCACATGTCAATTGGTAGTGGTAGGAGGAATTCAAATCACATTATAACTTTGGGACCTAGAGGATACACGGCAACATTTTATTTTCTAAAGGACTTGGACTTTGGGGGACATATATATATATATATATTCTATTGAAAAAATTTTGGGTTTGGAGTACAAGCGCCGCACGGAACAATTCTAATTTTCAGGGGCAATTTTCAATTCATGAAGCGCTGCACAATTTATTTTTTTCTCTTCCATTCACTCAGCACCGCACAGACTGGGGGATGAATTTTCTCTCTTGGGCATTAATTGATTCACGCGACATACATATTTCTCTTAGACAAATTTTCATTTTCAAGCATACAGGAATAGAGGTGTTTTGATCTACACTGCAACGCGTTAAAGAGCTCCTTGAGGGGTCCAATCGCTGCTACAGTCCAGCCTCATCCACTATTTTCAATCTCCATCTCCATTCAATTGGCTTGCTCTTTTCATTCCCTACTTTTTATTTAATTTCAGTTTAAAGTTTATGGAATATTTTTAAAATTTTTGACTTAGAAGTTTTGGCAATTTATTTTCTGTTTATTTACTTCGTGTTATTTATTTTTCTCACTTCTTTAAGCTTTCATTTAACAGTGATTACAATTGCTATGGATTAATTTTGAGAATTTGTGATTTGAATACAAGAATGAACTCTAGAATCTTGATTTTGGGGCTTTTCAGTTTTCAGTTCGTACTTTATCAATTACTTTATAATCTAGTTTAATTCTTAACTTAGTTTTATTAATCTCTTAGTTCCATTGCATATTAGATTGATTAAAGTTTAATTAGGACTTAAATAATTTCAGTTTTATTGTTTAATTTTCAGATTAATTAAGATTGTTCAGTTTAGTTGATTATTTGATTGTTAATTTCAATTTGTTAGTCTTTTACATTTCATTTTGACACTCAAAAAATCTAAAAATATGAATCTAGTCCATGACTAGTGCCCTTTTTCATTCTTGTTGCACTCTTCCATCCATTACACATACCATCATTTTTATTTTCTCTTCGTGAATATTTTCACCATTTTAAACGAGTTTGATTTTAAGTAACTTCCTTGAGGAGACGATCTAGGAATTTATTCCTAATTATTACGGGACACCCTCCTGCACTTGGGATAGCCTTTGTGCTACTCATTTTTTAGTGAGTCAATAACTTCAAGCTACCAAAGTAGACAATACTCCCACCAGCGCCACCTCAAGTATACTTCCTCTCTCCCCATTATTATTTAGTCATTTCGACTGCCTTAAACCCAAGAGTCTCTCACCTCAATTTCCAAGCCCTAACCCATTTGAAATTTTTATTTCTCAACTTCAGATTTGAAATATGTATGAATTTGTTGGGCTGATCATGGTCATGTCTCAAACAATTCCTACTCTTGGATTGATGGTGTTTGATTTGGGATATTGATTTCGATATGTTTTGGCCGAAAAATTGGTAATTTGTGTGGGAGCAATACTTAAGTTAAGAAGGAATTGTAGAAATGTCGATTTATATATGTTTCAATTCTTGGATTATTGTGTTTGTGATTATAGTGTTCGGACTTAAGACCATATGGTAGTATCATAACTTTTCCCTTGCACTAAACTTTAATACCAACAGGTGTACTTCTTTGCAAATGTTATGATATAACCCACGACATCTTTTTTCCTTGCAACTACACTTATTAATAGCGAGAGCTTTTTCCTTGTAATTGGAAATTGCCTCTGATTTACAATTGTAAAAGGAGAAATTTTCGTTGACTGACCAGCGCGACTAGGGGTGGCAATACATAATACGACCCGTGAATCCAACATAAAATTAATGGGTTTTGATTTGATATAAATGAGTTTGGTTCAAAACGAGTTGACTCGATAAGATAAAATTAATAAGCGAGTCAATTACGAGTCAACCTGTCAAACCTGTGATCAACCTCTATAACACGAATAAATTGTATTTTTAAATTTATAAATGTTTACTTTTATATGCATTTTTTTGTTGTTGGAATGTAATATTAATATTAGTATTTGACTACTTAATATCTCAAGCAATTGTACTTCTTTTGTTAATATGTAAATTATTTTATGAAAACATTAATTTTCTTATATATTATTGATTTGGATATTGATATTAGAACATTTTATCATGAAACCATTTATAATTGTCAATGATTTTGTATAATTATCCTTGTATTATATATGAAGTTATATTCATTGGGTTAAAAAATAAATATACAGGACAACTCTACCCATTATATGAAACAAATTGAACGACTGAAAAGGATTTATAAATAGGTTGAAACATATTAAATGGGTAGTGTCTAGAATTATTAAACGGGTTAAGAGAGTCGTGTCGTTTCACCTGTTATGTAATTGGATGGTATTGGGATTTTATTGTCTAACTTGTTTAATTAAACGGATTGTGTTCATATTGACCCATAGAATATAATACTCACGACTTGACACGATACGAACACGAACTGCAAATTTGAATTTCCACCCCTACCAACGACATTCTTCTTTTCCTTTTCCCCCTCCCTTATTTCCATCTAAAACTCACTTTTATATTTCTCTCGATGTGTGTCATGAGATTCGTGCTGAGCCGTTCGTGAGATTCGCACTAGATTGGTGGGCCCGTAGGATAGGCATGCTATCAAAATCTCAAGGAGCGAACCATCGCTCCTCGCCTATATAATCCTGTCTTGCCTTGTCATTTGCCATCAAACCTCCCTTCCTACCTTTCAAGCACTTAACGCCTTTTCTTTTCTTCGTGGTGGGTTTCCCTAGTTAACCCTGACTCTGATGAGCCATATGGCTCTAGGTGAAGGCCTCTTGTACTGCGGCCCCGCTGCAGACCTATAAGTGGGTGTTTGGTGGTTCCTTATGGCTCTTCGAGGAAATTTTGCTAAAGGTCATGCTGCTTCTTGTTGCTATAAGGTGTGTTGTAAAGGTGGTGTGTGTCGAGCTTTGTGGCCACGCTGTTTAATGGTTTTCCCTATCTCATGACTCATTGTGCAATCCACGTTCTGTTACTACATCCTGACTCGTTCCCATGATCGGGATGGATCAGGGCTTCTCACTCAGGCCTGACGGGTGAAGGAGACTTCTCATGGCTTAAGCCCATTCTAGTTCAAGCACATCCTCTCTGGCCAAGGAGGGAGAAAAAAGAGGGCCCTTGTCTTGGTGAGAAGTCCCTGTAGAGTTCAACTTAAGCTCTTCACGTCACTGCCACCTTTGACTTGGGTGGTGATTCCAAGGGAGAAGCCTCTATTTGCTACTTCCACATGGAGCCCCTGTTTGTGTTGAAGCGGTTTTGATTAAGGCTAGTTTCCTCGATGGCCATTCCCAAGTTGAGGGTCTTGGTTCGCTTGGGTCAAGCTCGCCATTTTTTCTTCACCTCCTCCATACGTCTGGGATGGTGCCTCTCTAGCAACCCCATTGATGTTGTTTTTTTGGCTGATGATACCTCTGTGTACCCCCACCAAGTTTGACTTGTGGATCATTTTAATTTCATTTTCTTTGTATGGTGTCTTGCAAACGCATTGTAATCTTCCTCTTTGTAAGAATTATGACAGTTGACGAATAAAACGTTCTTTGTTTAGGCCTTTTGCATTATATTGCCTTTATTGCTATTATTCCTTTCTATCTTGCCTATTCACATTCTACGCAAACCCCTCAAGGGTGGTTGTGTGTTTATCATTCGTTGGGGGCCTTGGCTCTATTCCTTCCCGACAAGTGGATAACTTCCCATGCCATGAAGGCAAGTCTGCATGCTTCGCGGCACCTCGTTGAGCCGAGCGGTCAGCTCGCCCTTGAAATTTCATGCCAGTTGAGCATTACTTAGGCCGGACCTATCTGGTTGATCCTTGCGCCTAACGAGAAGAGGTCGTGCGGCATGTATGGCTAGGCTCACCCAGAAATCCTTCCCAAAGGTCGAGCAACACTTAGGTTGAATTCACATCGTTGACCTTCTCACTTGGAGAGATAAGGTCTAGCGGCATGTAAGCCGAGCTCGTCCAACTACTCCGACAGAGGTTGTGCGGTGTGTAAGCCAGACACGCTTCATTGGCCCTTTCGCTTGGCGAGAGGGGGTCGAGTGGCATGTAAGCCGGGCTCGCCCAGATATCCTTCCCGAAGGTTGAGTAGCACGTAGGCTGAATTCACCTAATTGACCCTCACGCTTGGTGAGAGGGAGGTGAGCGGCATGTAAATTGGGCTCACCCAACTACTCTGATAAAGGTCATGCGGTGCGTAAGCCAGACACGCCTTGTTGGCCTTTGTGCTTGGTGAAAGTGGGTCGAGCGGCATGTAAAGCCGAGCTCACCCAGAAATCATTCCTAGAGGTCGAGTGGCACTTAGGCTAAATTCACCTCATTGACCTCGCACTTGGCGAGAGGGGGTCAAGTGGCATGTAAGTCGGGCTCGCCCAACTACTTTGACATAGGTCATACTGCGCATAAGCTAGAAACACCTCATTGGCCCTCATGCTTGGCGAGAGAGGGTCTAGTGGCATGTAAAGCCAAGCTCACCTAAAAATCATTTGCGGAGGTCAAGCAGCACTTTGGTTGAATTCGCCTCATTGACCCTCGTGCTTGGTGAGAGGGGGTTGATTTCTTACATGCGCTAAGAGGTCAAGTTACAGTTATGGACGTTTACTAACCTATATCATCAGGCCAATGTGTAGGGAAGCTTTGAACGTTATCCTTTGGAGGAGACAATCTTTCCAAAGTTGTGACAGGTAGTCTTGCGAACATCCCGCACTTCTCCAAGGGAGGAGTAGAGGTGCCTTAAACCACGCTCTCCCTGCTCATCCCTTGGGGGAGGTAATTAGTCGATGGCCTTATAGCCGGATTACTCTTCGTTGTGGCTGGACGGTGCCCACCCCTCGCTACCCCGCCCCGCAAAGAAGACCCTAGCGGGGGCGGGGGGCTGGTTGACCCCAGAGAGGCCTCGCACCCTTCCCCTATTTAATGTAAAAAATTATATTTTTAATATTTATATAAATAATTTAAATAAATATATTGTATATAGATATATACAATTTATTAAAAACATGAAATTGAATTCAAGTTAATGATTGTTAAGTCCCATATTGCTTAAATATGATTATTTTATTACCTTGACCTCCTATATAAAGGTTGGCCTTGGAGGTCAAGGTAATCCAAAATAAAATCTAATGAGTTTATATTCTTTTTGAATGTATAAATTTTAATTTATAATTTAAATTATGTTATAATTTGAGTCTAAAAAAATTTTTAGACATAAAAATAATTTATAGACCCCATGGGTCATCGAGTTGAGCGGGGGGCGGGGCGGGGTGTGGTTTCAAACCATCCCTGACCCATGCGAGGACGATGCTACCGCGCACCGTATGGTGTGGGTAGCAACCCTAGGGCAACCTCAGGGCTGGTCCCGCTCTCCTTCGTGTGGGAGGTCAGGTTAGTCCTGGGCAAGTCCCGCCCGTTGACCCTCTTGCGTGGAGATAATCCATTCGGGCAGCGTGTCTGATTGAACCCACTCCTATCCGTTGATACCACAGGGAAGGTAGGTGAGGGCCATGCCAGTGCCATGCCCACTCTTCATCGTGGCAGAGGTAGGTGTAAGCGTTCGGGCAGCCTTAGGGCCTACCTACTCTCCTCTATGAGAGGGTCAAGATGGCCTCTGGCTCATCTCGCTCTTTAATGCCCTGCGGGGAGATAATGATTGGGCAATATGTATGATTGTACCCGCTTCCTCCTAGTTGATGCCTACGAGGAAGGTAAGTTGTCAGGTAGTTAAGGATTGACCCGCACTTCACATTGGGAAGGATCAAGCAGCTTTCGGTATTACACTCATCCTTTTGGTATCCCACGGGAAGGTAATGTTGGACAGTTGTGTAGCCGGTCCGCACTTCAGCCATGATAGGATGAGGTAATTCATTCGAACAGCCTCAAGGCTAGTCTAATTCATGAAAAAGACTAGCATTTTTCATTAAATAGGGTTTGTACCTCAAAGAATGAAGTTTACAAAATTGCAGGTGAGATCGGGTTGCTTCTTTATTTTTCCTTATATATGCCCTCTCCTCTCCTCCCATC
This sequence comes from Carya cathayensis, assembly GCA_011037825.1. Lineage (NCBI taxonomy): Eukaryota > Viridiplantae > Streptophyta > Magnoliopsida > Fagales > Juglandaceae > Carya > Carya cathayensis. The sequence continues at coordinate 105,719 of QGSO01000164.1, read as the reverse complement.
TGTGATAGTTCACATTTCTGACAAGAGCTTGTCACGGTTTTACAAAAGGTGCATATTCGTGGAGTGTGTCATTCTAATGAGCTTCGGTTTCAACTCCTGCAAGTAACACTCGCATGCCAATGCTTGTTGTCCTCAAATCTCCCCTATTCCTTGTGCGGTTGAAAATTTTACCTTCAAATGGTAGGTGGAGGTGATCGCCTTTAACTTGTTGAAAGTCGGCCAGCCAATGATGGCATTATAGGAGAAGGAGCCTTCACTACCAAAAAGTCAACCATAACAGGAGCTGTGAGCGTTGCCTACCAAGACAAATAGGGTGATCGTCCCAGCTGGCTGGATTGTTTCTCCGAAGAAGCCTTGGAGTGGTATTAGAGCTGGTTGGAGTCGGGTGTTGCCTATGAGGACGAACGCTTCCCAAAACAAGATGTCAGTCGAGCTATCGTCTCGATGAGAATTCTTCTCGTGGTGAAGTTGGTGATCTACATAGTCACTACTAGCAGGTAATCATGCGGGAAGAGGACACCCTCCTCATCATCCTCCCTGAAGAAGATCACGAGGGTAGGTTCGCTCTTCCTGTACTTGGTGGGGCAATACATGGCTGAGTAGACTTCTCTGTAACGAGCTTCCCTGACATATGCCTTTCTTCGGGACGAGGTCACTCCTCCACTAGCAAAACCCCCTGCCATCGTTCTAATTTCTCCCATTGGGGGCATCTCCCAGTGTGGCTGCTGGGGGGGTTCGTGTGGAGGTTCTCACTCAACCTCCCTCCTCCTCGAGCTTTTTGCTATGCTTTACAGGTAGCCTCTATCGAGGCTTCTTTCTAGAGACCATCCTCGCCATGCCTGCTCTTCTCGTCAAAATGAGGGTAGGAGTGGGGCGCTCATCCCTTTGGATGGTGAACGTCGAGTGATCGTGCCAATATGCCACATTCCTAGACAAAGGCTCCTCCTTTCTTGTTTCGCGTGGCTTCCGATCAGCTTTTTTGCAGGGAGTGGCCTTTAGCCGGGGCTTTCCCCTTATGGTCCACTCACTCTAGTTCATTTTCCTTGGTTTGGCTAGGGCACAAAGTGTGTCATCGGCATTGATGAAGTTGTCAGCGTGTTCCATGAACTTCCACAGGGTTGTGGGGGTTCTCTTTGCTAGCTTTGCCATGAACATGGACTGGGGCCACAGTCCCCCCAGGAGCACTGTCAGGGTATTCTTTTAGTCTTGGTCCTCCCCCGTCATGCTTTCTTTGTTAAACCTGGTCAGGTAGGTTTTCAAACTTTCGTCTTCCCTTTACTTGATGGTAAGGAGAACGCCGCAGGGTGCCTCTTCCTTCTACTAGCCGTGAAGTGGGTGAGAATCAGGCGAGCCAATTTTTCAAAATTTTCTATAGAGCCAGGCATCAAGAAACCGAACCACACCCTTGTTGGTCCTCTTAAAGTTAATGAGAAGGCCCTGCAAACTACCTCCCTGAGGAACCCATGTAGGGTCATATGCGCCTTAAAAGTTTCAAAATGCTGCACCGGTCTCAGATCCTGTCATACGCCTCCATGGGTGGGACCCGCAACTTTGGCAGCAAAGGAAGTACCATCACCTTCGTGCTGTACAACAGACCCGTGCTAATGAGCAGCTGGTCTACTGACGATGAACTGCTCATCTTCCTCATCATTTCCTCATACTTCCCTTTGAGGTTGCATAGTTAGTCTTGTATGTTCTTCATCTCTTCTTACTTGTTGTCGTCTCCCTCCTGTTGCCTAGATTTCTAGTGCTCACTGGCACTAGGATTTCCGTCATGCAATGAGTCTTGATTGTTGCCATTGAGGGTCTTGTTTTCTTCGCGGAAGACATTCATCTCGTAAGTCAACCTTTCTACTAGTTGTTCCATTGCGGCTACTTTGGCCTCCATGTTTACTGAAATTGCTGGTCTCGAACTAACTAAGAACGGCTCTGTGTAGGTATTTGAAGGACACTTTAAATTTTTTCATATCCCACAGACGACACCACTATTGACGTTGTGTTTCGGACGCCTATGGGCCGAGCTCTTAGCAGTCCAGGTCTTCAATTTGGGGTGGCCTGTAAAGGCTATAATCACAGAAAAGAGATTGGCAAAGGGTGGTCCTATGGTGGCCGGGAAAACCTCTGATACCTAAGTCAACAAAAAATCCTTAGATAATGCCTGTAAAATGAAATTCCAACGAGAGAGCTTCTAGCCATCTAGATCGGTCCCTTTTACCTGATACCTGGGGGTCTTTTATATACCCTGCCTCGAGGGCCAAGCAGCCATGCCCTACGGCTTGGGGGAGGGGTGTCCTCTTGGGGTATCCTCCTGTAGTCCCCTCCGCCATACTTTCTTTATTGCGGCATAGCCTTATGGGGAAGTAATTAATGTGGTGTAATTTCCTAGTGAGAGCTTTTAATGCAGCGTAATCCTCTGATGCTGCTATAGAATTCTGTCTTGTCGATACGACGTGTTTCCTTTCCCTTTCATTGATGTAGTTTCCCACGCCCCTCGAGTAGCGTCCCATCTCTCGACCCGGAACCTCATGCCCAGTTTATGTGGGTCAAAAGTCCCCCGTTAGGTCACCGAGGGGCTTGACGGGCCTAAGTCTTTGGGTTCTAGGCCTAGCATTTCAAACCGCTTTGGGATGGGAGAGAACCCCCCCCCCCCCCAACGTTTAGTCTAGGCTTGTTCTCTTGGGCCTAATGCCCTGGGAAAAATCTTCCAACAATTAGGTTTGTGGTTATGGTGTATGTTTATGGAGGAGGTTGGTTGAGATGTTTATTTTTTATTAAAAAGTTTGTTGAGTAGAATATTATGGACTTCTTTGGACATTTTTTATTCTTTGATAAAAACTATGTAACTTTGTTGGTTCAGCCATGGTTGTGTTTAGGGATTATTGCGTTTGTGACTATTATGGCGTGTGTTTATGGAGGATTTTGCTTTCCTAGATAATTTATGTGGTGTGAGGAAGTTGTGACCAAATGAAAAACACGAGTTATATTATATGTTTAAGCAAAAGCCACGGCCACCTACACTCCTTGTTTTCTCTCCAGCGTTTCTCCATCATGCCCATCGCCTCTTCCAGAAAGCATTTTCGTTCACCGGGGGGAGGGGGGTTGTTGCTTTGGCTCCACCCACCTCCCCTCCTCGCCAGCCACCGTGGCTCCTTTACTATTTTTGTTTATTTTCTTAGTTGTTTTCGTAGCTTTTTCACCATAGTGCCGAATCTTGCCCATCTATTGCATTCTGGTTACCTCCGACCAACACGCACCCACTTTTCCATCTTTCCAACGGCCGATCTTCAACCTCACAGAAGGAATCCATCATTGGGCTCGAAGCGTTCACTACACGTACGGCACTTGCCATGCGCGTCTCCCATGCGCAATCGCATCCTGGAGCGGATTTTGAAGCCACGCGTGGCTCCGCCGGTCTCCGAACCTTCAGGTCTACCAGTTTGTTCACTTTCTCAGGTGGCACGTGTCTTGCACGCACAGCCACCGCTAGTTGTGGCCCTTCACTAGCGACTCGATTCAGATTCCGACTACTATACGTTACCGCTTTCCCTAACTAGTGATCTTGCAAGAGGGGTCGTGGGCCTCACCAAAAAGTATCTCTTGGCAACAAGTGACAGTGCACTCGCCACCTTCCCCGCTTCTAGCAGAGGTTCCACTTTCTCCAGCGGTGGTCTTTATCCATCTTTTTATAAGACGGCGTCCTTTCATAAGACATGGGTATGGACTAAGAAATTGATCCCAAATAAACCCTTTTTTTTTCACCACTTCGCATTATTATTTATTGCTTTGGGGTATTTGTTGGGCCACCTCACTCCCTCCTCATATATCATCTTTGTAGTTTAATGAAGTTAACTTGTTTAAAAAAAATTTGTTTAAGCAAAAGAGGGGCATTTAAAACGAAATTGTTTTAAAACTCTATCCAGTTTCTCTCCAGCATGCCCATCGCCTCTTCCAGAAAGCATTTTCGTTCAGCGGGGGGAGGGGCGTTGATGCTTCGGCTCCACCCACCTCCCCTCCTCGCCAGCCATCGTGGCTCCTTTACTGTTTTTTGTTTATTTTTCTAGTTGTTTTCATAGCTTTTTCACCATAGTGCCGAATCTTGCCAATCTACTGCTCTTCGATTACCTCCGACCAGCACACGCCCACTTTTCCGTCTGTCTAGCCGTCAATCTTCAATCTCGTAGAAGAAATCCGTCATTCGGCTCGAAGCATTCATTGCATGCGCAGCCCTTGCCGCGCGCATCTCCCACGCGCAGCCACGTCCTGGAGCGAATTTTGAAGCCACACGTGGCTCTGCCAGTCTTAAAGGTCTCCGACCCTTTGGGTCTACCAGTCGATTCAGCTCCTCAAGTGGCACGTGTCTTGCACGCGCCGCCACTGCCAGTTGTGGCCCTTTGCCGGCAACTCTGCTGAGATTTCGGCTACTATATGTTACCACTTTCCATAACTAGTGATCTTGTAAGAGAGATCGTGGATCTCGCCAAAAAGCATCTCTTGACAACAAGTGATAGTGCACCCACCACCTTCTTCACTTCTAACGGTGGTCTTTATCAGTCTTTATATATGACGTGTCCTTTTATAGAACATGGGTAGGGACCAAGAAATTGGTCCTAAATAAACCCGTTTTTTTTTCTTTTTTCCACTACTTCGCATTGTTATTTATCGCTTTAGAGTGTTTGTTGGGGAACCCCACCCCTTCTTCACGTATCATCTTTATAGTTTAATGAAGTTAACTTGCTTAAAACCAAAAAAAAAAAAAAAAAGGAATAGACTTACGTGATCTTTTCTAATTAATAAAAAAATAAAAGAGGGGCATTTAAGAAAACACATATTAGAAGCAAGATTATGGTCTGTGTGGGAAAGTGAAATGCTACAGTTTAGACTATGAATAATTTTTTATTTGGAATTACAAATTACTATGTATAATGTTGTTGTCCGCTTGGTATATATATTTCTTTATTCTTAATGCATTTATTAAAATGGTTGACCAAATAAATGAATATTATTGGTTGTGAATTATGATCTTCTAAGGAGCGGTTTGGATAGTGAGTTAAGATAAAAATTAAAAGTTGAATAAAATATTATCAAAATATTATTTTTTAATATTATTAATATTTTTAAAAATTAAAAATTCTGAATTGGTTATTATATTTTAAGTAGAAGTTTGTAAAAATTATAACGATGAGATGAAACAATTTCACTATCCAAACGGTGCCTAAATCATCCATAGTCTTGAATTGTACTTGTCTAGTGGTTTTGTCCATTTTGGTTTCCTAATCTATGAGCTAAAATTCGTATATATAATCCAATTTTCAATTATAAATAGTTTGAAAATTGTTTATCTTGTCAAATAAGGCTAAGAACGTAGAGCTAGCAATGAAGTTACTTGCTATGAGGGATTTTCATTAATTTTTAATTTGGTGGTTTTTCTTATTGATAATTTGCTACAGGTAGGTTGGTTTGAAAGTTGTTTGAATTTATTAAGGGTGGCATAGGAAGTACTGAACCTAACTGGGTTTTGAAGCAACCCCCAACTTGCCCACCAAATGCTTGTCCATATTATCGAAAGGGTAGTGTGAATTCAATTAATGCCAAACAAACTCTTACATATAATATTCGGGCATTAGTAAATTTGTAATAACTAATTAAATGCCCTCAACTCTAATTGACAACTAGTGAACAAGATAATATTCTTTAAGAAAAATTGTATTTGATTATTTAGATTTTTAGAAAAATTATATATTATGAAGAAGCATGACATCTAGTAAATAGTTTTCTAAAAACAACATTATTAAAAAAAATAAAGAAAAAGAAAGTGAAAAATTAATCCTTAGGTTTGAAATCTTGTTTGTTTTCGCAAATTAATAAGATTAGATAAAAGTTAAAATTTCAATAAAATATTGTTAAAATATATATTTTTAATATTATTTTTATTTTAAAATTTGGAAAAGTTGAATTTTTTATTTTATTTTATATAAAAATTTTAAAAAGTTGTAATGATTAGATTAAAAAAATTGAGAAGAGTTCTAAAAACGAGCTAGACTTATTGCATGTGAATCTTGTAACATGAAAAAGTGAGCATCGAATCAAAGTAAGTTAGACTATCTCCAATCTTACTTTGTTTTTTTTTATTTTTTTGACATTCTTGAATATGGATAGACAACAGAGCTACTTTTTGACCAAAGAAAACACTAAGTCCCGTTTGGTTGTTGAATTCTATTGAGTTCAATTCAGTTTAATTTAATTTTAATATGAGTCTAACATTCAAACACTAAACTCTCAAATTACTAAATTTATCTCAACTCAAAACTTTCTTACATATAAGATCTACAATCTTTTTGAACTCAACATATCTTTATAGGTGGGATCTATAACCTTAATTCTTAAAACTAAGGGAGGAAGGGCTTGATAATGATCTAGCTTCCAAAGGCAACAATTAAAAAAATAAGAAAATTAAAATAAAGATGAAAATAGAGACTATCTTCTACTTGTTTAAAGGTGAGGAAAAGAAGGGGAGCTTTTTGGGGTGATGTGGGGGCGACTCTTGAGTCTAGCATTCATTGACACTAGTGCATGTAACCACACATCTATCAAAAGATCAATGGTGGTGTGTGCTGGTAGAGGGAAGAGAATAATGCCAATAATGGAATATTCGAGTGTGAGCCATCTAAAAAATGACCATTTGAGTGGTTTGATGGGTATTTATTCTTTAGAATTCTTATCTTAATTCTAGGACTAGATACCCATAAAAATGGATCATATCGTATTTTTTTATTATTTAATATTGTTTTAGAGACTTATGCGGATGGCAATAATGTTGTGAATACTTTTAGGAAAATGTTATTTGTAGCTATAATTTTTATTTACATAATAATACATGTTGACATGTTTATTTTTGATATGCTGAAAATTATTAAATTTGAATTAAATTTGAAATTGAAAATTTGAGTTTAAAAATAAAATTGACAAAATAGATCTTGTACGTAAAATTATAAATACATGTAGTGCTACTCATATTTTTATGCATTTCTCTCTTTCATTCTAAGCATAAACATTTGGACAAAAGTTTAAAATACCTTGATTCGATTGTTTTTTATGCCTCATTTGTTTTTGCAGATAAGATGAAAATTAAAAGTTGAATAAAATATTATTAGAACATATATTTTTACTATTATCTTTGTTTTTAAATTTGAAAATGTTGAATTTTTTTTTTTTTTGTGTAAAAATTTAAAAGAATTGTAATACTCAGAAAAGATGAATTGAGAAAACAAACGAGACTAAAAGGCTATGTTTTTTTTTTCTCTCTTTCTTCACTAAAGATGTAAATGAATCTAGTTTGAGCTAATGATGGGTGGTCAGCCATTGCTTATTTAAAATTTTTTTTAGCACAAATCAACTCAAGCTTATCACCAATATACGATTAATATTCATGAATAATTCATTTATTATTTAAGTAAATTTGAGCTTATTTGTGAATTATTTAATTTTGAAAAAATGGATTATTTATTTAAATTATAATGTCTTATAACTTTAACCACAAATTTTTTTATAAATATCTCTACATGCAATATAATTTATATGATTTTTTCTCTTTTTTTAAACAAAAATACGAAATTCATTGAATGTGGATCCTGAATTTTTGTCGATTTTTTTTTACGTAATGATTAAGAAAATGTTTTTTAATGATATTGAGAATTTTTTTTATTTTTAAAAAAATATTTAAGAATGTAAAAATATAATTAAAATTTTTTTTTTGAGTCTTCTCGGGACGAGCTCATGCTTTTAAGAACTTAAAATATTTTCACCATAAAGTCGAAGATAATACTATATAAAATAAAAACTACAAAGTTCAATAATTATCTATAATTTTATATTTACAAAAAAAAAAAAAAAAACTATTTAATAAATAAACAGAGTGGATCCACTTTAAAAAGCCGGTCTCCCTTAGACCGAGTCACCAAGACAGCTAGCTCTCTCGAGGAAACGAGAGTTCTGCGTTACATAACGAATTGTTGGCGCTGACTGGCCGTTCGTTGATTGAGGAATAATTGTGCACAACTGCCTTGTCCTTACTCACGTAATCCGTTCACGCCACGTCATACTCACAACAAGCTCAGCCTCTATTTCCCTCTCAGTGCTTACACGAGATGCTACCCCCACCTAAAACTGTCACATCCACCTATAAGTTGTATTGTGAAAAGTGCCAGACTGGCAACGTGAGATCGGATGCCTCCTCGAACGGCCGAAATCTGTATGCACATGATTATTATTGATAAATTTTCAAAGCCCTCCCCAAAGTTTGGCTTAATCCCAGCGTTCACCCTCAGGTGAAACAAAAATGACAATAGAAGAGAGATGGTCATTTGATTTTTGAATTTCAAAAGAGTTCACCAATCATCACAAGTTTCCGTTGAGATCCAGCAAGGATGAGCATTTTGAAGGATCAGCATGACTATCCATTCTAATTGAATTATATAATTCTTACGTTATAATATTTTATTTGTAAAATTTTAAATTTTAAATTTTTTTATAATTAAATTAAATTATATTATTTATGTAAAATGTGTGTTTTCCAAAACCACTTGAGGAGTCTTTTCCTAAACTTTGACTTTAGGTTGGAATTTTTTTTTTTTTTTTTAATATGGATAGAATTTTATTCATCATATACAAATCAAATCAGTCATTACTTGGAAAAGTTTCACTCAAAACTGAATTCAAGAACGGTACAAGGTTTTCCTCTATCTACACTTTCTCTTCCAAACATGAAAGAGTAACTTCGTCAATTTATGTGCCACGGTATTAGCCTCCTGATATGTAAAGCAGGCACTTTAGCTTGGTCCTTTAGTGAGCATGCTTCGGATATCAATAATCACAATTCTATAATATGTGTAAATATCTTCCATGATGTTTGTATCCTTCACAATTGTTTGAGAATTTCCTTCCAATATCACCCTTGACAGTCCAAGCTCAATACAAAAATCAATAGTTTTTCTCAAGGTCAGTGCCTCTGCTATAACAAGTTTTGTTGCATGCTTTATATTTAAACAAGTAATGTTATTCATTATCCTAATTTCCATTATCTCATGATGTGGCATTAAATTATTAGAGACTATTTATTATATTTCACTTGTAATAATGAAAAAATAGATGATGAATAGATTTTTTCTATTTGAACATAAAGTAGCCAAAATATCACCTACAATGTCTCTGATTATCACTCTAAAGTCGAACTTTCTTTTACTAATTATCCATAACAACATCATAGTTGGCCTTACAAAGCAAACAAATTGGTTCTTTCCGGTTGGTTAAGGGTCTCTCAACTCCTTTTGATAGCATTCTCTCCCGTTGATAACTCTATGCTAAAGTAAAATCCACCAATCGTTTTGCATTCAGAAACACCTTTCTCAGATGCTCAAATTTGTTCTAAAAAATTATGAAGTTTCTTCTTAACCATATTTTTTTCCTCAAATAAGCCACTAACTCAACCTATTCAGTATTTAGTTTCTCATTCAATTTCTTCTATAGATCTATAAAGTAGTTTCATTGCTAGACCACTTTTGCATTGGGCTACCAGTTTCAGCCCAAATATCTGAGGCTGTAGAACAACTCCACAAAGCATGCACAAATGACTCAACCTCTCTTTCACTAGCTAGGCATAAGCTATTATCAGTTATATTCTTCTTTAAAAGGTTCAATTTAGGTGAGAGTAATTCTTGTCCATGTTTCCCCTTTCATCAATCTGTTTCTATTGTGCTCTAAATGGTTAACACTTTTAATAGTAAACATCTCATTATTAGTATGTATCCACATAGTTTTATCATCAACACCCAATCTACTGAAGGGATGCACTTAATAATCTCAGCTTCAGCCTTGTTGAAAGTCTCATTAATCATATTTTCCTTCAATCTATCAGTCCCCTGCTCAATAAGTTCACTTACAGTTTCTTCTCTGTCTAAATTTTTATTAGGGAATTGAACGTGGTATGATGTGAGCATAGGCAGCTACTTGTCCTTCCAAATACTAATGTGATCACCCTTTCCCACTCCTCACATCAAACATGCATTAACTAGATCTATAGAGGAAAACAAACTCCTCTATATTAGTGAAGGTCCATTGCCTAGTTTTGCATTTAACAGATCACCTTGCTTGAAATATTTGTCTTTTATAACTTTGGCAACCAAGGAATGAGGTTGTTTTAGCATTCTCCAACATTATTTGGCAAGCATCTTTGCTGAAGCATTCAACATCTCTAAAACCTAATTCCCCTTTTTTAATTCTCCCATTTTAACTCAGCTCTTCCTATGTACTCTATTCTCACTTGTGACCCCTATCAAAATTTTGACATGAGTGTAGTGATTTCCTTGCACAACTTCTTGGGCAACTTGAAGAGACTCAATGGGAATGTAGGTATTGTTTGTATTACAATTTTGATCAACACTTCATTCCCTACCTGAGACAAAAACTTATTCTCCCAATTGTAAACTTTTTCCCATATTCTTTCTTTAAAATATCAAAATATATTATACTTGGATCTATCCACATTCCTTTAGTCCAGCTTCTGTATGATTTGGCTTCTAACATCCATAGCAGTATTTGAGTTGAAGAAGACAATCGTCTTTTGCTTGTTCAAAAACTGATCTGAAGTTTTCTCATATCTACTCAGTAGCCTTAGACCTGGATTGGTTAACTAAAACTAAAAATCTCATATCATTATTATAACTTTTTTAAATCTCTATACAAAATATAATAAATAATTTAACTTTTTTAAATTTCAATACAAAATTAGTATTAAAAAATTATATTATAAAAATATTTTATTAATTATTATTCAAAACATATTATTTCATCTGTGTAACCAAAACAATATCCAAACTTCTAGAATGAAACAAATTTTATAAAGATACAAAATATTGCATGTTTATTTTTTTATAAATAATTTTTAATATTAATTATTAATAAAATTATATTAAATATAAATTTAAAATGTACAAGTCTAGACAAGTGCTGGCATAATTTTAGTATCTAAATAAACAAAAATGACGGTGAAACAAACATAAATAAAATAAATAGAAAAGGGCGAAATCAATAAGGGAGTGAATGTGAAGATTTTCTGATTTTGAGGGATAGAGCTTGACATTCGGCTAAACCTTGGGGACGTTTTTGAAATTGACTATAAATATATGCTTCCCGGTCTGTTATTCTCTCCTCCACATACAAGTAGCTGGCACTCAAGACCTCTCAATCCTCGTACCCAATTACGGCCGGAGGAAACTTCCCCACGACCGAGTGCTGGTTGTGGGCCGTCTTCTTCTGTTGGATTGTGATCTCACCTACATTGTGTTTTCTCCGGTAAGTTCTCCTTTCGTTCTCTTTTGAGTTTTCAGGTATATTTGTAGATCTGGGTTGTTCCATTGTTTTTTATTTTTCCTTTTCGTTTTACAAGTTTTATTCGGGACATTTTGTAGATCTAGGTTTTTATCTGTGTCTTTATTTTTCTTTTTCGTTTTGAAGTTTTCTTGGGGAGATTTTTTATTTTCTTGGGGAATTTGGTTTGATATTGTTTGTTGGGGTGGATTTTTGAATTACATTGTGGGGTTTTGTTCCTGAATGCGTTTTATGCTGCTGCTTGCTCTCTCTCTCTCTCTCTCTCTCTCTCTCTGTAGGCTGGCCTAGAGTATTCTCTCGAAACCTGCCGTTTGATTACTGAGAAAACTTGAAAATTGAAGAAGATAAAAATGAGGATTGTATATCTTCTGATTTATATGCTGTGTTGTTTTGGATTCTGAACCTTGGTCGATAAGCAATCAAATCTTTATCTTTTCTTTGAAAAAAATAATTTTCTTGGGGATTTTGGATTGATTTGTGGTTTTGGAGGATGTTTACATTTTTGGGGTTTTTTTGAAAGGCGTTCGTGGTTGCAACTAGCTCTTTATTTGGTTGCCGAAAAAATATTGGAGAAGGGAAGAAAATAATAAATCTTTAAATTTTGTTGTGAATTGTTTTTTGATTTTCCGGATATTTTTACGTATCAAAATTTAAAAGAAGAAGAAGATTTTAGTTGAATTTGACATCATAATAAAGAAGCATGATTTGTTTTCACAAGCATATTTGAATTAAGATTTTTAACGTATTTGATTTGGAAGGCAAAAAGCGTTTTTTATTTTTATTTTATATAAATCAGCTAGCTGCTACAATCTAAAAAGTTATATGAGTTGTGCTGTCATGCTAAATTGCTTTAAGTTCACTTTTCACCCTTTTTCCTTACCTTTTATGTTCATTTCCCTCCAGCTATCTTTAAAATCTGACAAGATGGTTGCACAGGAGTTCACCGTAGATTTGAATAAACCCCTCGTCTTCCAGGTACAGTTACATGTCCGCACAGATTTACCTTGTATGAAAAGACACAAGTGTCAGCTACCTTAAACATGTTCTTGTTCTTTTCATTGCTTTGGCTTTATAGCTTATCTAATTTTTTGGATGTAGCGTGATAAAAGCTTTCCATGTTATAATCCAGAAGTCACCACTTTTATGTTCTCATCCAATTTTTTCAGTATACAGTAATTTATCTTGTTGATTTTTTAAAGCGACATTGACGTTCAGGAGCCCCCAAAAAATAAAATGACACCACATTTTAATTCAAACATTCGCAATAATTGCCATGCGCTTATTGCCGTGCTGTACATGATTATTTATGGCAATCTTTCACAGGTCGGCCATCTTGGAGAAGCTTATCAGGAGTGGGTTCATCAACCCATTGTTAGCAAAGAAGGCCCTCGATTCTTTGAAAGTGAATTTTGGGAGGTAAAAATATCCTTGTCATAAGAACCATAGTGCCATTAGGTCTAGGTTCATCACACAAATATCTATTTGTCAGTATTGTTTATGCACTTATTTAATCAATAGTTGAATTTTTCATTTTTTGAGAATGTATAGAGCCGCAAAATTGAGTTGTTGCTATTTGAAACAGTTCTTGACCCGCACAGTTTGGTGGGCAATTCCAACCATTTGGCTTCCAGTTGTATGCTATTGCATCTCCATGTCAATACAAATGGGCCATACACTTCCTCAGGTAGCTCTGGTGGTGGTAGCTGGCATTTTTGTGTGGACACTTGTCGAGTATACCTTGCACCGTTTTCTTTTCCACATCAAAACGAAGACGTACTGGTTAGTTATTACATTACTCTCTCTCTCTGACATATTCAGAATTTGTATGATGTTCCAGTATGTTTACCCAACTAAGTTGCGTTAATTCAAAATCTGATAGTAATAATTCTGTTTGGCATTTACTTAAGGGGAAACACCATGCATTATCTTATTCATGGCTGCCATCATAAGCACCCAATGGATGGCTTGAGACTTGTTTTCCCACCTGCTGCAACAGCCATACTTTGTGTACCTGTATGTCTATTCTTTCTTATCCTATACTCTTCCATACGAATTCAAGCTGATGCTTTTTTCCTTCATCTTTTCTGATTCTGTAGACTTTAATGGACAAAAATTACATGAGTTTTAGTATCTTTTTCACCTTCTAGATAGGTGTATATTTTGCACTATGTATTTGAGTTTCTCCTTTTACACTAATCAATGAAGAATTATTCTTTAAAAAAAATCAATTAGTGGAAAGAAAAACTTACATGTCCAAAGTATACAGACTGTAATATATTGTCTACATTAAGTCATTGACTGGATCGTGTTGGTCTTTTACTGAAAACACTTTATTGTAACCAACTTGAGTACTATTGCGTATTCGTATATGCGGCTCAATAATCTAGCATTCTAAACGGTTCCATGTGTCTTTATTAAAATTGATGGCGTATATATTTATGAATGCCTGGAGGTCGAGATGGGTGAAGATTTAGGATTCAAAAATTAAGTTTGGATTTACAGAGACCACCATGGTAGAAAATAAGATTTATGGGTGACCCGCTAGTGTGCAGCCTAGTTGTCAAAGGGTGAGCTGGGAATGAGCTATAGAATCAGACATCATTTCTTTGGCTATGCCTATTTTCATATTAATAAATGCTTTCTTACTTATCCAAAAAAAAGAAAAGAATCAGACATCATATGCTGAGTTCCGGCACTGAGAGTTCTCTTGGATTACCCTGATACATGGTTCTAGCGAATGAGATCATGTGTTTGGGGTTTACTCCCTAAAAGTAGGTTTGAAGGGTTATAGACCCGTGTTGATGATATTTGACATCATCAAACAAATTAAATGGGTGGGATCAATATTTAAATGCTACACGCCATGTAGATTTATGAGCGTTCATGGTGTACATACCTTTATATTCGAAAAGACAATACAAACTTGTGCACTGTTCCTATACTTATTATTCTATGAAGTTCCAGGCAGTTGAGATTTTTAGTTGTGATAAGTTTCCCTCATTTTGCATATTGAGGTTTGTATAAGTTTGTGTCTACTGATTTGAACTGTTACTTCCCATCACTGCCAGTTCTGGAACTTCGTCAAGCTTATATCTACTCCTACAACCACTCCTGCGTTGTTTGGAGGTGGTTTACTGGGTTATGTGATGTATGATTGCACCCATTACTACCTTCACCATGGTCAACCATCGAGCGATGTGCCTCGAAATCTCAAGGTAAGAGCAGCTTAGTTCAGATTGCAGACTGGCACAGATATTTAATTATTAAACGTACCGCTAATATTGCCTGATTAGAATGTCCATGTTGTTCAATCATGTACATATTTTCGCATGGTCATAAGAATTTAAAGAGGAGTTAGCTGTCAAGTAGAGGATATGTAATTACATTTGAAAAGTCATACACCAATAGTAAGTCTGGAACTTCTGCTTCCGGAAATTTTCTTTTGTAGACTTAGCTAACGATTGATTTTTTTCTTTTTTTTCCTCTTTTTTTTGGCAGAAATACCACTTGAATCATCATTTCCGGGTTCAGACAAAAGGGTTTGGGATCACATCAGCGTTATGGGACAAGGTGTTTGGAACACTTCCTTCATCAAAAACAGCTGAGAAAAGTAGATAATATATGGAATGTAGCATTTATTTCATGGGCTATGAGTAGCTAGTTTCAGGGTATTCAACAAATATTTTTTTAAGCGATCTTTCATCTGCTGTGAATTTATTTTGATATTGTATGTCTCTGCTTGATGCCTTTTAACTGTGGTGGAAAGTACCTTATAAATGGGATGTATGTTATCGGGTTTGTTTGTGAAGGG
Source organism: Carya cathayensis (assembly GCA_011037825.1). Taxonomy (NCBI): domain Eukaryota; kingdom Viridiplantae; phylum Streptophyta; class Magnoliopsida; order Fagales; family Juglandaceae; genus Carya; species Carya cathayensis. Next base: position 90,526 of record QGSO01000164.1, on the reverse strand, counting down.
AAAGGTCTCATACTTGTCTAGTTACCAGTTTGTCTAGATTGCTTGTTCATTGTTCTGAAATTCTCTCATTGGTTTACAACTTTTAGAAGGAAAGAAAAAAGACTTTGGGATTTGTTGTCAAGATTCTTCTGGGTAGTAAGTCTTTTTTCTTTCTTTCTTTTCTTTTCTTTTGCATATGCTTATATGTTCTACTTCTTTTTATATATATATAATATATATATATATATATATTTTTTTTGGGATACATTTATATATTATTTAGTTGCAATGGTGCAAGTTTTGAGAAAGGAATTTTCCATTTAACACTATATAGGGTTGGCTTGTGATTGTTGTTATTATAATTACAGAACATTATTTGTTTTTGTTATCCAAGACTAATTTCAAGCCCATAAACCCACGACATGTGGGCCTACAAAGAGACCCAACAAAGATGCTGTGAAATTAAGGGACAGAGACTCGACAGAATGGAGGAATTTCGAACATAAAAGAGAAGGAAAAAGCTAGTTTGCCCACTCAAGTGGATCACTTAGCAAAAAATATATATATTTTTTTTTTGACATACGTAATTTTTAATATATTAATGTATTTTTTTATTTTTTTAAAAATATTTAAATATATTTAAAAAATATGAAAAGATAAAAAAAAAAAAATGACATACGCCTAACGGTAACCGCTGGGGGCAACATAGTAGATCGGCCCAAAAGAGTATAACCAAAGAGAGAAATCTGAAGGAAAATCAAGAGAGAAGAGAGGATCCCATTAAAAAGAAAGTAAACAGAAAACCTGAGGAAGATTTAAGGAAGATTTAATATAATAGGGGTCCTCTCTTGAGATGAGAAGAGAGGACCCCTATTGGGGGCTTGGAAATCTTCTCTCAAGTCAAAGGAAAAGAGCGTGTCATGTGCTAAAATAATAATAATAATAATAATAATATAAAATAATTGTGCTTCTTCAGTTTTTTTATGCCAAAATAAGAGATGATTTTTGAGAAAATATAAAAGAACATATATTTGTAAAAATATGGGTTCTATAATAATAATAATAATAAAAGATTTGTTTACATTTTTTTTATTGTGGATTTCACTATTTTATAAAGGATTGGCATGCAACTTGTGCATTTGAGACTTGTATATATCATTTCTCTATTTTCATCTCCCTTAGTTTTTTAATATTAAGTACATGCCAAGTCAACAATTTCTATAGACACTTGCGGAACTTTTTTTTATAAGAGAAATGTTTAGGCTACATACAAATTTTATATAAGAAATTTTACATCTACTGTCGTTTTTAATGCGATCCAGTATATTATAAAACTCTTTTTATTGTAAAATAAATCTAATATATTTTATTAAATGATATCAATATAATTTTTTTTTTAATGTAAAACTTGTGTATAGACTTAAAACTTCTCTTTTAATATATTAATATTATCTTAGAGATCGTTTTGAAACATTTTTTTTAGTCCTAATTTGGATAGCAAGAGCCTACCATCCAATCTCATCTCAATATTTAAACACTACAAGTACAAATATTTTTAATTTTAAATTTTTAACTTTTTCGTCTAATTATTGTTTAATCATTACAACTTTCCCAAGTTTTCAAACAAAATATAAAAAGTAATTCAGCTATTTCAAATTTTAAAATAAATAATAATAATAAATTATATTATAACAATATCTTAATTTTATAATCTTTTTATTTAACTTTTTCTCTTTCCTTATTTAAAACTTCATAAAATATTTTAATACAAATTATTTCATTATTATTCAGAAATCATCTTATATAATTGTTGAAGGGATTTTTGTCAGGGGCCTTAAAGCCCACGGAGTCCAGTCCAAGCCCAACATCAAGCATGTCCCCCATACCTTGGGTAGCATAAGGTGGCTTGGCCCAAGCTCGTGGGAGACCTCCCAGTGGTTCAGAATGGACCCATGACTCGCATAGATCAGGCATAACTGCCCGAATTGAGATGATATGTTACAGAAGAAGCTCGAGAAACTAAGTCGGATGAAGAAAAATGAAGCACCCCAAGGGCAAGAGACTAGACTACCCAGAGATGCCAGAAGACCATGCCCCACATTAAATGGGTTCACCATATAATCACGTTGCATTAAATGGGTTCATTAGATAACCACGCTGTATTAAAATGATTAATTTCAGAAGGCCACGCCGCATTAAAGACATAAAAGCGGAAGGAGTTTTGGGAGAATTTTCCATTCTCCCAAGTCGCATGACATGGCCACCTGACTCTTCGAGTCGAGTATAAAAGGCCTCTTCAACTACCAGGTAAAGGGATCAAATCTTCTGGCTAAAAAGACATTAATGCCCATCATCTCTTTAATTCCCCCATTACTTAGTAAATCAGGCTAACTTAGGCATCGAAGGTTCCCTAGGCCACCCCAGGGTTGCCTTTCCCGATCCCATCTTCGTTGTTGCAGGCCCTTGAAACAGAAGACCCGGACCGCTAAAGACATGGTCTAAAGGTGTACGAACACATCGTTAACAGTTTGCGCCGTCTGTGACCACGTGGTTTGGTTTAACAAGGACCAAGATGACAAGAGGACCCCCATCTGGCTCAGTTTAACAAGGAGTGAATGACTGCAAAGGGTCAAGACAAAAAGATCACCCTAGTAGCACTCCTCAGGGGAGTTTGGCCTCGATTGGCATTCTTGGTAGAACTGGCCAAAAGGACCCCCACAATCCTCCAAGAGTTCATGGATAAAGCTGACAACTTCATGAACGCTGAGAATATCCTACACGCATTGGCCGAATCCAGCCGACAAGAGCTAGAGCAAGTAGACAAGAAAAGGAAAACCCACACCAAAAGCCACACTCGGGAAAAGGCTAAACAAAAGCAACGGGAGGTAAGGAAAGAAGAGCTCGCCGTAAGGAACCTGCCACACCGGCACAACCAATCAACATTCACCGTCATGAAGGAGGATAAACAACCAAACTCGGAGGAGCGTCATTACTACACTATCAGTCGACCTAACACAGCAAGGAGCAATGCTGTTCACATTGGGGGGACTGGGCTTCACCCCAATACCCCTTGTCCTGACAAGTGGAGCGGCCGTGGAGGGAGTGTTCTTGGGAGAGGAGTCCCGGCAGAGGATGTTAGAAGAGGAGGCTGGAAAGCCCGAGAATGAGGGAAGTCGACCGGGGACAACCGCACGCCCCTCCCCAACAACCACGCCAAGAGGTGCCCCCGGTAGGAGAAATCGTACAATCGCGGGAGGTTTTGTCAGTGGAGGAGCAACTTCATCTGGAACAAAAGTGCATGTGAGAGAGGCCCAATATTGGAAAATTTACTCAGCCTCATGCCGCCCCACTAAGTATCGTAGGGGTGAGCTCACTCCCTTGATCTCCTTTGGAGAAACTGATGCAGAGGGAGTCTTCTACCCTCACGATGATGCATTAATGGTCATCATGCAGATCACTAACTTCACCATTAGAAGAATCCACATCGACAACGGCAGCTCAACGGATAATTTGTTTTGGGAAGCGTTCGTCCTCATAGGAATAGATGCGGCTTGGCTCCTGCCAGCCCTAATGCCATTCAAAGGCTTATCGAGGGAAACGGTTCAACCAGTGGGGACAATCACCTATCTCTCATGGTCGACTTCTTAATAGTAAGAGCTCCCTCGTCCTATAATAACATCATTGGCTGACCAACGCTCAACAAACTGAAGGCAATTACCTCCACCTACCACCAAAAGGTAAAGTTCCCAACGACCCAGGGGGTAGGCAAGCTCCAAGGAGAACAAGTCTCGACAAGAGAATGCTATGCATAGGAGCTAAAGCCAATGGTGAGAGGAGCAACGCCTAGCACGAGTATGGCCACTCATAAAGCCGTGACAAGCTCTTATCATCACATGAGCTGTCCAGTCTAGGGGGAGGAAGAGGGGCACATAAGAAGGAAAAGGAAGAAGGACCTCGGGTTTTTAATCTCTTTTGTATAAATTTGATCCCCTTTTTGTATGAACTCTACTTAATGAAAGTGTTAGTTCTTTTTTCGGGAAGTCAATGAAACGATTCTCCAACTGCAATTACTTCTAAACTCCAACTCTACATCAACCAATTACCTCCTCAAGGGGTAATAAAAGGATGAGTGTAATGCCAAAGGGTTGCTCTACCCCTCCAGTGGCGGAGTGCGGGTTTGTCCTTAAACAGCCGACACACACTACCTTCCTCGTGGGCATCGACCAATGGGAGTGGGTCCAGTCATACATACTGCCCGAATAGATGATCTCCCCTCGGGTTACCAAAGGGCGGGAAGAGCCAGAGGCCATCTTGACCCTCCCATAGGGGAGAGCGGGTCTAGCCTTGAGGTTGCCCGAACATACCCCATTCTGCCACGACAAAGAGTGGACACAGCACCAACCTGACCCTCATCTACCTTTCTTGCAGTATCAACGGATGGGAGCGGGGTCCAGTTAGACATACTGCCCGAACATACTACCTCCATATAAGGGTCAACATGTGGAACTAACCCTGAATTAGACCGACCTCCTTTACGGAGGAGAGCGGGGCCATCCTTGAGACTACTTGAACATTGACCCCATCCTATCGTGGTAAAGGGATGAGAACCTCCCTGGGGGCCTAATAAGGGAGGGTGTGGCTTGAGACACCCTTACCCCTCATTCGGCGGAGTGCGGGATAGTCCTAAGACTACCCGTCTCAACCACAGAAGATGTCACATTCCCTAAAAATGAGCAGAGTCCCCAAAATCTCACCATGTCAAACCAGCAAGGCAGGTTGGTAATTGCCAAATAAAGTATACATATATCTGAGCTTTAATTTTACAGCACGTCCACAAAGAATCTGGGTGAGTGCAGGTTTACATGCCACTTGCCCCCTCTTACCGAGTGCAAGGGTCAACGAGGAGCCCCCGATCTTACATACCGCCTGACCTTCACAAAGAATCTGGGCGAGTGCAGGTTTACACGCCACTCACCCCCTCTCGCTGAGCTCTAGGGTCAACTAGGCTCCCTTGATCTTACATACTGCGTGACCTCTACAAAGAATCTGGGAGACTTTTGCCAAGGCCTAGCTTATGCAACGCAGAGCCTCAGCGGGAGTTAAAAGGGAGCAAGACATCGCGTAAAAGGAATTTGAACCGGTGTAGGCTTACACGCCAGCCACCCATTCTCGCTGAGTGTGAGGGTCAACGAGGTGCACCCGGTCTTACGCGTCTCTGCAAAGGATCTGAGCAAGTTCTGGCTTACGCGTCACTCGCCAAGCATGAGGATCAGCTAAGTCAACCTAGTTTTACATACCGTGAAACTTTTGCAAAGGCCTTGCATGCGCAACACAGGGCCTCAATAGGAGTCGAAAGTGAACAAGACATCACGCAAAGGAACTCAGACAAGTATTTAGTCCTCATAGAGATAAGCGGACGAAGAAGCTGTTATACTCGGTGGGGTGCCGCCCGAAAGGTTATTAATTTATCAAGATTGAAAGGAAAACGTCAAGTCTCAACAAGCAACCAACATAATACTGCTTGAGAGGGTCATGCGCAAAGCATAGGCAAGCAATATGGAAAAAGATAAAGTTTGAAAGTCTAAATGGAAGAACGTTTTTTTCATCAATTGTCAAAATGATTACAACGAAAAGATTACAACACATCCGCGAGAAACCATACAAAGAAAAAGTCAAAGTAATCCGTCAGCTACACCGGCTCGGCGGGGTACCATACGGTATCATCGATAAAAAAAGGTGGCATCGATAGGGTCGTTGGAGAGGCACCATCACAGAAGTATAAAGGGGTCGCAGGATAAGAATCACCTTGAAGATGAGCTTGATAGGGAAGGGGCTGAAAGCGGCCTCAGTCAACTCAAAATCTCAAACCACACAACCGTCGAGGACAATCAAGGGGGGGAACCAGCCTTAGTCAAAACCACTTATGTACAGGCTTGGGGGCCCATATGGAAGTGACAAATAGAGGCCACCCCTTAGTCCACAGAAGAAGGCGGGACAGTGAAGAGCTCAAGTTGAAGGTAAAATCCTCCGCGGTCTTTATAAAAGCCCCCCCACCCCCTCGGTCGGCACAAGAGCCCTCTCTTTCTCCTCCCCTAGCCGGCGAGAAAGTGTTTGGGCCTGAGCAGGCTCAGGACGTCAAAAATCTCATTCAATAACGGGACCTGGGGGAGAAGCCCAGCTCCACCTCGGATAGGGGGTGACCCGAGATGTAAGGACAAAACGTGAATTGCATGGGGAGTCTTGAGATAGAAAAAACCATCGAACAGCCCAACTGTGAGATTGAGAGCATGCCTTCTTTTCAAGGCATATTCTGGTGATAAAAAATGACACAGTTTTCGAAAAGACATTCTTTTAAAGCCCTAAGAAATTGCCAAGCACATGTCTCCACAAAAGCCCACCTGTAATGCTAGGAGGCTGGCCTAAGGCCGGAAGATCCATTAGAACCAGAAATGGCTAGTAATAGCACAAAAAGACAGAGCTACAAAGCGCTTGGAAAGTAGGTAGGGAGAGGTGATGACAAATGACAAAGGCCAAGAGGGCTATTTGTAGGTAGGGAACAACAGTCACTTTCTGAAATTCAAGGAACCTGTGCACCAAGGGCCTCATCAAATTTGGTGCGAATCTCGCAAAGAGCCTGTCACGAATCCCATGACAAACATGGGGCGTTATCCAATGCCATAAACGTGAAAAGACCAATGAGCGTACATTAAATGACTGACTACTTAAGATCATTGCAAATTAAGGATGGCACATTGGCCATTGAACTGTTCTCATAGGAAGACTAAAAGATAGCGTAAGACAAGGGAACCAGAGGGGCAAGAACACGAGGCGTCTCCTCAGAAGAAGAAGGTCTATGGTAGATAGACGAACAAACAGATAAATAGCATTAAAAAGGAAGCACAAATATCGGGAGGCAATTAGGGCATAAAGAAAATATTTTATTAAATTAAGAAGGCATGCAAGAGTAAAGAGACACATGGTGTACATAATCCCTATGGGCACAAACCTAGAGTAAAAAGCTATAAAAAGAAAAGATAAAGACAACAGCGCCAAGTGAGGTCAAGGCCGGGAAGCTCTGCAATCTTCCCCAAAATCAGAAGGGCCCATCTCGACAGAGCCAGGCCCCTGTCTAGGCTCGGCAGGGTTTAACCTCCTCAAAGCTCCCTTTCCCTAAGTTGGCACTGGCATCATCTCCGGGATGGAGGTCGGGGGGATCATCATCCTCCAGGCAGAAGGCATCTGGGATCAGCTCCCTCCCTATCTTGCTAGCATGGTTGAGGGCAGCCATGTCAGGCTCGAGGTCTCTGAATTCAACTACTTGCAAGTGCGCGTCTAACTCCTCGAATCCTTTTGGGGATTGAGGATGACATAATCGCACATCATCTCGAGGCCTTCCAAGTACCTATGGGACCAGGCTTCATCAAGGACGTAAAGAGCCTTCCCCAACTGTTGGCTCAACTACGTGGCAACCTCTTGCATCTGCGACAAGTCACTCTGCAGATCCCGGATGACCACATCCTAGGTAGCAATCCTCTTGTGGGCCACCCCTAGGTCAGCCAGAGCCTCCTCCTCACGAATCTTGACTGTGGACAACAAGGCCCCACAGTCCTCCGCAATGGCCAACAAGGCTGAGCGCTCCTCCTCTAGCATTTTGAGTCGTTGGGCATTGAAATCCCGGAGGCCCCTTAACTCTTCGCTTTCCACCATAAGCAAATCCTGCGACTCTTGAACCTTGCTCAACGACTCCTGCGCTTTCACAACCCACTCCCTAGCCATAGCCAACTTTGCCTCCAAGCAGATCCTCTTCTCCCTCTCCTGCTCCACAAGGGACCGGAGACCTAGGTTCTCTCTCTCTATAGCCTCCCGGCCACTCACTATATCCTCGGCTAACCTCCTAACTCCCTCCGAATCTCGAAGTTAAAAAAGGAAGAGAGCAGGTTGGAACTAAAAGAAAGAACACAAAGCATAGAGTATGAAGTAAGAGAAAGGACCACAATGCGGAATTTCAGCAGCAGATCGACCTCCCGCAAGTTAGACCGTCCTCACCCCCAAGGTTACTCTGGTCTCCCTCTTTGGGACTCTTCACTGCCGTCACAACCATTCCCGGGCTCAAGCGGGGTCAAAATGGAAGGTTTGACTCTCGTGGCCCATTTAGGACTCGATAGGGTAGGAACACTGTGCTCGACCCCCAACTGACCACTCTTGGTTACATCGATGTCTGCTTCCGACATCGGCCCAACAATGGTGGCAATGGACGAAGCACCACCCGCAGCAATGTTAGTATCGGGAGACCTACGAACAGACGTGCACTCATCGACAAGTCCCAAGTCCACCCTAAGATGGCCCGAGACTTCTTTAGACTCAAAAGCCTTGACCAAGGATTGAACAGTGGACATCGAGGAAGGAGACATCTCCACGTTTAGTTCTGGGGGCTGTGTCAGCACTCGAGTTTGGCATGGCGCCCTGTCTAGAAGAGCACCCCAGAAGTGCATGCTGACCACTTTTGCCCTCTGAGAGACATCTTGCGCCCCCGCAACGGTTCTGAGACACCTTGGGCCAGGCTCAACGACTTGGGCCATGGAAGGAAAGGGTGCAATGGATGTGCCCAGATTCGAGAACTCCCCGTCTCCACGACCCTAGGCTGGCATCATAAAAGAAGAAGGGACAAAGGGTTGCCTTGACCCAAGGCGTCATGCACTAACAGCCCTTAGAGCCAAGGCCTTCAGATGTGACAGATCATCCCCATTGGGCTCCGAATGGGCTCTCTTGCCCTTGCCTTCAGGAGGAGACTCCAAGATTCGTTTCCTTGAAGAATCTAGCAGCGGATGAATGACAATACCCCATGCAGAAGGAATGACATGAGCTATTGGAGGAAGAAAAACATCAAGGCTCTCCTTCTAAAGGAGAACCTTTGAGTGTACAAGAAGGGGGTTTTTGGTTGCCCAGTCTTGAATGGTCGCGATATGGTGCAGCTCGCCTGAGGTGGTGGTTTGACTCACAGCTGCATGACCCACCCCCAAGGAAGCCTTGATTGGAAACTCAGCCAGGCTAACCTGGCCCATGGGAAACTCCCATCCATGGCTAGACAGGAAGAAGAACTTGTCGGTCCAGTCTGACACCTTGCGGTATCTTGGCTCCAGTACAACCAGTGTAGGCATTCCCCCGAAACTGCAAATTTCCCCTACGCCCCTCTTCACATTGTGGGTTTGGAAAGATTCACGGTAAGTAAGGTCAGCATGCTCCGGGTCAAACTTCGACAACACCCGTCTCCACAAAATACAGCAACATATCAGAATTCGCCAGGCGTTCAAATAAAGTTGAGTGGGAGCCAGTCCCAGGCAGTACAGGATTTTGCTAACTGGGGGGGAAGGGCAGTCTTAGTCCGCAGGAAAACATGCTGGGGAAGAGGGTGACACGCGTCTCTGAGTCGTCGGCACTCATGGCCCTTCGTGCGGCGCCGAAACTTCGAGAACCACTGAATCCAAGATATGATAAGTCAGGGCCAGCAACAAAAGAAAGTCAAAAGTGGCCTCAGAATGCTAGGAGTGACCTGTGTAGCCCAGGTCCGACGATCCAACCTTAGGGCAACCGCTGGAACTCACAGGGTTAGTAGATTTCTGGGAGGCCATCCGGGTAGTAAGAGTCGAATTGTAGTGGGAGAAGAGTGAAGGGTTGAAAGCAAAGAGGAGTAAAGAGAAGAGAGACAACGAGAGTATTGTAGAAGCTACCGGTTCTCAATGTATCACGAGTGCAAAAGTAGAAGGATTTATAGGCCCCGTGCGGCAGCACAGTCGCAAAAAAGAGGGAATGTTTGACAGTCATCATTGCGGAAAAGATAGAAGGACAGCCTGCGAAATGTCGAGATTACGTCCTAGGGAAAAGCAACAGAAGAATCAGAGTTGGGCACGTAGAATCATTAAACTCCTAATGTTTTCATTCAACGACGAGAGGAGTAACTGGCAGCACTAAGCGGGAGCAAAGGAAATTCCCATTGGTTAACCTGATGAGAATTGTCAGGGTAACTGTTAGGAGATTTTCGTCAGGGGCCTCAAAGCCTAAGGAGGCCAGCTCGAGCCCAACATCAAGCATGTCCCCCATACTTTGGGTAGCCTAAGGTGGCCTAGCCCAAGCCCACGAGGACTACCCAGTGATGCCAAGAGATCATGTTGTATTAAATGGATTCACTAGATAACTACGCCGCATTAAACGGGTGCACCAAATAACCACACCGCATTAAATGACTGATTTTAGAGGGTCACGCCGTATTAAAGACAGCAAAGCGAAAGGAGTTTGGGAGGATTTTCCCTTCTCCTAGGTCGTAGGTCATGGCCACCTGACTCTCCAAGCCGAGTATAAAAGGCCCATTCGACCACAGGTAAAGGGATCAAACCCTTTGACTAAAAATACATTAACGCCCATCGTCTCCTTAATTTTCCCACTACTTAGTAAATTCAGACTAACTTAGACATCAGAGGTTCTTCGGGCCACCACAGAGTCGTCTTTCCCGATCCCATCTTCATTGTTATAGGCCCCTGAAACAGAAGATCTGGCTCAAAAGTATACGAAATACGTCGTCAACAATCATTTTACTATCCAAACGAGGCCTTAATCTCTACGATAGTTTGAAAATTAATCATATCCATAAGCGGCAAAAATAATTTAAAATATTATTAATTTTATAAGATATATTACAAAAATACCTCTCATTTTAATGGAAAGTGTTAAAAGTATCGTGTGGTTATATTTTTTAAGCAAAATGTGGCTACGAATACGAAAGTATTTGATAAAAGAAACCTTGCTCCACAACAATCGCAAAAGCATCTCTTTTGATTAAAAATAAATAAATAAATAATAACGATCTGCGAAGAGTAGCTTCAAAAGACGGTGCCCGTCCGAGCGGGGTCCAACTATACGTGATTGCGAATATTTTTCGGTTGATTCTGTTAAAATTTTCATCTTCGATTACTCTGTCTCGCGCTCTCTCCCTCCCAATTTGTAGAAGGAGCATAGGAACATGTTGAAGTTCTTGAAGGGAGTAGTGGGTGGATCTAGCACGGGAATTAAAGATCTACCCTACAACATTGGCGACCCTTATCCCTCAGCTTGGGGCTCCTGGACACACTTCCGTGCCACCTCCAAGGTTCCATACCGCATCTCTCTCTCTCTCTCATCCCTACACATATAAGTGTGTGTTTATTTGTTTAATCAATTCCGTGGTTTTAGTGGCTTTAATGATCTGCTAGGGTCAGGTTTCGTTGATTTGCATCCCTGAAACGTAGTTTCGTTTATGGTGTTTGTTATGGGGTCCACAATTGGATTAAATTCCACTGGATTTTGTTTCATAGAGTTGATTTTAGAATTCACTAGGAGCTACACTTCAAAATGAATACTTTTTTTTTGATAGGTAACACTTCAAAATGAATACTTGGATCTTATAGTTGCAATTCTTCTACTTTTTGAAGATAACGTGGCTTAATTACTAAATTGCTTTGCATTTTGCTATGTAATATTGCAAAACTAGAGTTCTTTTGCACCAACTTTGAGATCTGAATTTCACATGAATTATTATGGAGCCAGTATGCACGTAAAAGATATACAGAGCACTCATGTAAATTTACTATATTCACTTGAAGTGATTGTAATAATTTCCTATCTATAGTATTTAGAGGATTAACTTTTTAAACCCTAAGAAGTCAAAGTTCCTTTATAACCCCTAGGGATTGGCTCAAGTGGTAAAGGTCTTGAGTTTTGGAGTATGCTCCCTCCAGGTCTAAGTTTCAAATCCATTTGGGTGCAAACAATCTCTAGGGGCCCCTTGGACTGGGGGATTTTTCCCTTGAATTACTTGAGGTGTATTTGCGGGAAACTCATTGCCGAGGGCCTGTGCACCCTTAGGATTAGTTGGGACGTTGTTCCTGGGCACCCGGTGCCAATTAAAAAAAAGAAGAAGTCAAAGTTCCTTTCTGTCTTTTTTGTTCATCATTTTCATCATTCAAGCTGAAGAACTGTCTAAAATCTTGCTTGATTTTCAGGATGATGGGTCTCCAGTGTCTATATTCTCTCTTTCTGGCAGTAATGCCCAAGATGGACATTTAGCTGCTGGTCGAAATGGTGTCAAGCGTCTCCGCACTGTAAGCTTTTTATAGCTATGGGGTTAGATTTAATTGAATGCTTATAAATTTTATCCCTTGCCAATTTTACTTTTTGATTTTTTTGATTGATATTTTCCTTTCTATACAATTTTTTTAGGAACATTATGCAATGTAGATGATTTTGTTTTCCAATTTCTGATAACCCTGCCATTTGTAGAAATCTTTTCATGGAATAGGTACATTTGGAGAGTGTATGTGATATTCAACTATATGCTTGTGTCTCAAAACTACATCGAAACAATATTCTGATTGCACCTTAGCAACTCTTTATATGATGTAGAGTATGAATTCCATGACTATAGGCTGGATTTGCATTCTCCAAGGCTGGATTCAGGGTTTGGGTACTCCTGTTTTCATTGTTTCATTGGTAGTTATTCCTGCCAGAAGGGGCAGGAATAATGGGTCGGAATGGTATAGAATGGTTGATTGCTATGGTGGGAGCAGCATTAAAGGCGGGGGAGAAATATAGATTATACAAACACTTGCGCGAAGGTAACAGAAAATTCATGGCCCAACGATGCTCCAACAAGCATGGTTGGTATCTTACTGTCACCAAATATGGTGGAGGAGGCCAGTGGAGTAGTGTTGTAATTCCTAAAGGGCATGAAGGACAAGGTTGGGAGAAGTTTGCAGCGGAATTACACAGAGCCACGGATTTGCTTTGTGATGAGGGGTCAAGAAAGGAAAAGAAGATTGAGAACACCAAAGACCCAAGCACATCCACTGTGGCGACGCGATTGTATGAGGTAGCTCTGAAGATGGGTCATGCTTATGTGGCTCAGAGTAAGGGAAACGGTGAAAGTGGTCTACAAATCATGCAAGCTCAGAACCAGCTTGAAGCGATGCAAAATTCTCTAAAGGATATGGAAACCCAACTTGTCGAGTTGAAGACAACGATAGTTTTCTTGTCTACAAAAATAGACACGCTTTCAGTTGGAGGCAACAGGGTTGTTAAGACTAAGATAGCCCCGATTCCTTTAAATTTAGATAAAGGAAAACGGAAGAACGGATTCGGTCCTCTCCCTATAACTAGATCCAGGAGAGCGTGGCGAGTCAAAAGGAAATCTAGGTTATTTGAAGTGGGGTCTACGTCGGGTGTTGGTGTAGACAATGCAGTAATGAAATGTCATTCGCCTTAGGTAACACAGGATAAACCGTTAGGCGGTGTTACACCCTTGCCCGAAAATGGTATAGGAGATGTAGGATCCACTGAAGTTGCACGTATAGGGTCGCCTGAGGTGAAGGGACTTGCTGTCACCCCGGAAGCTCAAATGGGGATGGAAAGAAACAATGGAGTTGATGAGGAGGTACGGGACTTTTCGTTGGTGCCTTGCATAGAAGAAAGTCCAAAATTGGGAATGCAATTGGTTAATGTGTCTGAGGATAATGTTGCTCCCTTGGTCTCTTTTTCTGCGATAGCGGATTGGATTCTGCCTAAAGTTAACGAGATACTGCCTTTCGTGGGGATTTCACATGGAGGATGCGAAGACCAGTTCAATGAACTAATCACCGCGATCGAGGCAAGCCACGTGCTTGAAACCAAAAGTTTCAAGAAAAACAGGGAGTTACAGCGTCTTTCTTGGGCAATTAACTACGACACTAAGGGAGGTAGCTCAGTTAGAGGGAAGTCTTAAGGGAGGGCAATGTGAAGACGGGAAACACCAGGGGTTGGGGTTTGGCTTGGGTATTAGTTATATGGGAAACAAGAGGTTGAGGTTCAGTGTAATTTTTGGGTAGTTTTGGGATTAGTGTATTTTGGGTTGTTTTTCTCGGGCTTTTTTGGGTCATTAGGGGTGCTTTATTATGGGTTAGGTGTTTTCTTGTATACGTTTAGTGTACTTTGTTACTCCTTTTGATATATAAAATATTTTTACTTATAAAAAAAAAGTTATTCCTTCCAGTTGTTGAGGTTTTCCATATGCAATTTGAGAGATTACATGTGATAGTAGACAACATAATTGAGATGAGGTGTTAGAGAAGAGAGTGAAGGCTAGTTATGTGGAAAATGTTGTATTTGTCTAAAGGGGGTTAGATTACCTTAATAAAGAGTACCCTCTCAAACCTTCCCACATTTGTTATCATTATTTCCTCTCCCAGCTAGTGTTGCCTTATGGATTGAGAAGCTCCAATGAGATTTTCTGTGGAGTGGACTTGGCGACGAGTTTAAGCTTCACTTAGTTGGTTGGGACAAGGTCTGCTCTCCAATGAGGGGTGGCAGGTTGTGGGTTTGCAATTTGAGGGTTTTCAATAAGGCTCTCATTGGGAAATGGCTGTGGAGATATAATTATGAGGGGGAAGCATTATGGAAGGTGGTGATTGATACTAAGTATGGGGGTATAAGGAGGGGTTGGTGCTCTAATGAAGTTAGGGGAGTATATGGAGTGGGGTTATGGAAGCATATCCACAAAGGTTGGCAGTCTTTCCCTAGCTACACTAGGTTGTGTTTGGGGGATGGTAATCGAATCAGTTTTTGGCATGATGTTTGGGTTGGAGATATGGCTCTTAAGGATGCCTATCCCTCTATTTTCAGAATTGCATGGGAACAAGATGCTTTGGTGGTGGACTTGAGGGAAATTACTAATGGCTCACAACAATGGAATGTCAAGTTCATTAGGGAGGCACATGATTGGGAGGTGGGTGTCCTTGTTGAGTTCTTTAACTTGTTATACACCATTGGACCTGTTGATACAGTGGTGGATAAGTTGGTTTGGTCGCCTTCCAGCAAAGGAAAACTTTCTGTACGCTCCTTCTATGAGGTTCTCACTACTCAAGCTAGTAATCACTTTCCTTGGAATAGCATTTGGAGGAGTAAAGCACCTCTTAAGGCTGCTTTTTTTGTTTGATTTGCATCCTTAAGGAAGATTTTAACCATTGACAATCTAAGGAAACGTGGGCTTATCATTGTTGACTGGTGCTGTTTGTGCAGAAATAGCGGCGAAATAGTGGAGCATTTACTTCTACATTGTGAGGTTGCAAGGGCCTCATGGAATTACTTTTTCAGCAAAGTGGGATTAGCATGGGTTATGCCCGGGAGGGTGGTTGACCTGCTAGCTAGTTGGAGAGGGATCATGGGGGTACCGCAGATTGCAGCTGTGTGGAAGATGGTTCCCATTTGTCTACTTTGGTGCATTTGGAGTGAAAGGAATGACCGAAATTTTGAGGATCTAGAGCGCTCCTTGGAAGAGTTAGAGTATTTTCTAGAAGACTTTATTTATGTGGGCCATTGACCATTGTTATAGACTTTAATGGTCTCAACTTTCATGATTTTCTTGTAACCATTTCTAATTCCTAATTAGGTGTAATCATATGTTTATTTCCTGTGTACTTGGCTATGTCTATTCCTAGATCAATAAAATATCTTCTTACTTCTTAAAAAAAAAAAAAAGTAGGCAACATATTTGAGAGCTCTCAGAGCTTTGTGGAAACAATATTCTAATTGCAATTAAGCCTCCCTTTCTATGATATGAATTTTAAGTTCCGTGATTCGAGGTTAGAGTTGCACTTCTTTTTAAAAAAAAAGTAAAATTTTATTAATATTAATAGGCCTAGCCAAGTACACTAGATGTTATAAGAGAAAAAACCTTGCTAGAGTTGTACGCTTTTTTGATAGGTAATCAATCAAGAAGTTTTATTCATAAGAAAAGAAGGTATATCCGAAGTACACAGGACGTATATTTTCTTTGACCTATTTGGTTGTTTGAGATATTATTGAATCCTTCGTGTAGAAACCTTTAATTCTACATTTTTTTTTTTTTTGATAATTTATAAGAATTTTTTTTACCAAGAATAGGCACAGCCCAAGTACACAGGATGTATACAAAGAAAATACCTACTACACTCTAGAAAGCAGGAAAACTGAAACAGAAACAGATTCAGTACATTATCATCATTCCTTACAAAGATCTTAGCCCACAAACTCAAAGTACAAAAGAAAAAATTCCGAAGATCTTCAAAAGAACACTCTTTGTTTTCAAAACATCTCCTATTTCTTTCCAGCCATAGATGCCACGTTAAACACACAGGCATTATTCTCCATCTGGCAGCTACACATTTCCTTGCCTCAAAACCATGCCAAAATGCAAGAAGATCCACAACCTCCTTAGGCATCACCCAATATAAAACTGTCTGACCAATAACCTCATTCCACAAAGACTTTGCTACCTCACAATGTTAAAAAGATGGTTTACAGATTCACCATCCTTCTTGCACATGATACACCAATCAGCTATACACAAACCACGTTTTCTAAGGTTATCTGTGGTCAATACTTTCCCTAGAGCAACCACGCAACTGAAAAATGCCACCTTAGTGGGAACCTTCACCCTCCAAATGCTTTTCCAGGGGAATACACAGCCAGAATGACAATTCAGCATCTTATAAAAAGAACTGACAATTCCAGGGAGTGTTTTATTAAACAACCTCAAATTTCTCACCCCCAATCCTCCACAAGAAACTGGTTGACAAACCTTGTTCCAACTAACCAAATGAAACTTCTTTTCCTCTCCTATTCCTCCCCATAAGAAATTACGATAATTTTCTCAATTCGTCTAGCAACCCCAGCCGGCAAAGGAAAAAGTGGAAGAATACACGAGGCATTTACCAAGTACATCGGGTGTATCCATGACAAACACCTATCATAAAAATGGGAAAAGAATACACAAATCATGAAAATTTTGAAATAGAACCAAAACGAGCATGCGCACAATGATAGAGGAAGAAGAAATCTTTAAGGGTCACAACCATCTTTTCCTTATCCCAATAGTCATGCACGATTTTTTTGATGACAAGGAACCTGGAGACCGTGCACACATCATTCCTTTTACCCCGTCAAAACCCCCAACCCATCTAACGTGCCCTCGTCACCCGAACTGGGTAAATTATCAAATTTTCATTAATGGAACGTGGCCCTTGGAAACTGTTGGCACCCAAGAGTTTGAACCTTAGAACCAGGGAATACCCCCAAGAAAGCCTTTATCACTTTAGTCATACACTATTATTGGCTAAATATATGTAGCGCTTTTCCTATAATTAATTACTTGTAGTGCCAGACTAACTAATATAATTGCTTAGCATGAAAAAAGAATGGAATTGGTGCTGCTTTTCCAGTTATGTTTGTAAAAAGCCTCCCATGTACATTAATCTATGGGTAATGCAGTTGGTTTACCCCTCCTTGTGGTTGAGAGAACTCATGTCTTGTTGTGTAACTTAAAAAATTGAACCCAGCACAGCACTCAGTGAACCATTTATTCTGTTAATGTTATTCACATCTTAGAAAATGTGAAAAGAAATTATTCAAAATCTTAGAATTTGTTTGATTGCCATCTTTGGGATTTAACCAGTTATTCATTGATAGTATAGGCCAATCCAATTTATAGACTTTTTGAGGTTTAAAACTGCCGAAACAAATTTACCTAGGCCATTTACTTTGAGGAATCTCTTTTTATATTGCCAACTGAAGTTGATTCTTCTCATTCTCACTTCCAGCATGGAAAGTGTTGCCAACATTGCTGCTAATGCCTATCAGAAAATACTTTGCATCTTTTAAAATATTCATTAGAAGTGTTTTTTTTTTATTTTTTTTTATTTATTTTTTAATCTTGGTTTGCCATCTATGGAAGTTGTTTTTTATTCTGTACCTTCGAGCATATAAAGCTGCCTTTGCTCTTTTTCCAGGTCAGACATCCCAATATTTTATCATTTCTTCACAGTACTGAGACTGAAACATTTGATAGTTCTACTACAAAGGTTACTATCTATATTGTCACAGAGCCTGTTATGCCGCTGTCTGAAAAGATCAAGGAACTAGGTTTAGAAGGTACACAAAGGTACGGACACTCTACTCAGCTGGATTTATTTTAGCTATTTCCATGTCTATCACTCCTAACAGGATCATCTATTTTTATTTCTTTTCTGCATAGAGAAATGCTTGAGGCACATGCATAACATGATTGCACATGGATAGTTTCAGATCTTTTTTTTTTTTTATAAGAAACAGAATTCATTCATATGAAATGAAACAAATACAAATGAGTTCAGTTAAAATACAGCATCCAAGATCAATTACAAGGCAGCATCCAATAGCAGCCTAGACAATAATAAAATCTGGGCATTGATGCAACCATTGTACTGTATCTTCCACTGGGTAGCATGACAAACAAGCAAGTGGGCAGCCTCATTACCCTGACGATCAACATGAAGAACCTCATAGTCCTGAAATCTTCTAAGTAGGAGCTGAATTTCCATAATTAACAGACCCTGCTTAGTGAGATTAGGTTCTCTGGATTTCATAGCTTTAATAATAGATAAAGAGTCGCCTTCCAATATCAAACTAGATATACCAAAATGAAGAATCATCTGTAAACCCCAAAGAGCTGCCAATGCTTCAATATCATCCACTTCAAACACACCCACTTCCTTTCTACTCATAGCCAATAGAACTCCACCCTTATCATTCCGTAGAATAACCCAAATTCCAGCGGTCAAAGAATGTCAAAATAAAGCCCCATCAAAATTGAATTTAACCTTACCCAAAGGTGTAGGCTTCCAAGAGAGAACCCTCTCCTTATTAACAATGGGCTGGTTTGGTCTAATGGTAATGAAACTTTCCACATACCCAAGGCAATTATCAACTATCTCTTGAAGAACATAATCTGAATTTTCAAAGATGCTAAGATTCTTATATTTCCAAATACCCCACGAAATAGTGAGTACAAAAGGAACAATAGGGACATTAACCTCCATTACAGTCCATAACAAGTCCTGAAACTCCATTTCAGCATGCAAAGATTGAAAGCCCAAGGGGCATCTAGTTTCCCATACCTGCTGAGTAGACAAACACCACCAGAAAACGTGATTACAACTCTCCACGTTCTGCTTGCATTGATCACAGATTGCATTGGGTAGAATGTGCCTTCTCATCAAATTCAACTTAGTGGGCAAACTATTAGTACAAGTTCGCCAAGCAAAATTCTTCACTTTGTTTGGTAACTTCAGGTTCCACAATCTAGTCCATAACTCAAGGTTATTTTGTGCACCAGAACTCTCAATGTTACCTTCTTTATCCAATAAATTCATGGCGGAGTGATAGCCTGACTTCATAGTATATACACCACGTCTATTCTTATCCCAAACAAGCTGATCATTAGATCTTAAAATCAAAGGAATCTGAACTATCTGGTCTTCCACATATTTGGGAAAAACAGAATGGATTAATCCCTTCTTCCAGGTACAAGAAGACTATAGATCAACTCACTAACATTGGAATCCACCTGTAAAAATAGATCGGCAGCAAGAAAATAAGGTAACAAATTTACTAAAACTCAATTATCTTGCCAAATATTAATGGAATCCCCTCCACCAACCTGCCGTGTGCACCCTTAATTTAGAATTATCTTTGCAGTATAAAGACTCCTCCAAATATATGAAGGATTATTACCCAAAGTTGATTTAAAAAAAGTTGGGTGAGGGAAATACTTCGCCTTAAAGGCTTTGAACAATAAAAACTGAGAATCATGCATAAGTCTCCACCCTTGTTTAGCAAGATAAATTGAATATTTCAAAGTTTTTAAATACCTCCATGAAACTTAGAAATACACAACTTATTCCATCCCACCCAATGCATCTTATGTTCTGTGCCACATTGTCCCCACCAAAATCTGGCAAACATATTTTCCAAATCCTTACAAAAGGATTTAGGTAACTGAAAACAACTTATAGTATAAGTAGGTAGAGCTTGAACCACTGTCTTTATTAGAATTTCCCTCCCAGCTTGTGAAAGTAGCTTTCTTTCCATCCTTGCTGTTTATTCCAAACCCTTGTCTTCGACTCCCTAAAAGTAGCATTTCTGGACTGACCTATAAATGATGGGAGCCCCAAATAACAATCGTGATGCTGGACAGATTGTACATTCCAAATTGCCTTAATTGCATTGACTTCCTTGATCCCGACATTGTTACTAATCAACAATTCTGTTTTATCTAAATTCAGTTTTTGCCCTGAAGCATGTTCATACTGTAGTAAAATCTGCCGAAGACACTCACTTTCAGACTTAGTAGCTTGGCAAAACAATAGACTATCATCTGCCAAAAAACAAGTGGCTGATTGTTAGAGCACCATTGCACTCCTTCCTTCACACCTTTAATTAATCTTCTCCTTTCAGCATCTTTAATAAGACAAGATAATCCCTCAGCACATAACACAACCAAATAGGAAGATAAAGGATCACCTTGCCTCAAACCCTAAGATGTCCCAAAAGATGAAGTAGGCAAACCATTAAGGAGAACTTTATAAGAAACTGAACTATAGAAGATAATATCAAATCCACCCATTTTTTAGCAAAGCCTAATTTAAGCATGACCCTTTCAAGAAAACGCCATTCAACCTTATCATAGTTGCTCATATCAAGCTTCAAAGACATCACACCCCCCCTACCCCTCCTCCACTTACAAATAGAATGGATAGTCTCAAAAGCAACTAAAACATTATCAGTAATAAGCCTCCCCAGAACAAAAGCACATTGGCTATCAATAATCACTTGCGGCAAAATAAGTTTCAGCCTATTAGCAAGAACCTTAGCAAGGATCTTATAGACCACATTACACAAACTAATAGGTCTATAATCAGTAACCTTCTCAGGTTTTTTCTTTTTGGGAATTAAAACAAGGTAAGTCTTATTTGACTCATGAGGAACCTTACCTTGGTGAAGGCAAGACAGCACTGCCTTAACTACCAAATTCCCCACAATATGCCAATATTTCTGAAAGAACAAAGGAGGCATCCCATCCAGACCCGGTGCCTTCATAGGTTGCGTTTCGAAAAAAGCTTGCCACACCTCATCTTGGGAAAATGGCTTCATAAAATCATTATTCATAGATGCTGAAACTTTAGTCTGTAAATTGTAAAGTACTAAATCCATACCCTGTGGGTTAGAAGTGGTAAACAGTCCTGAAAAATATGACCCGATAACTTCTTCTATATCTAACCCCTTAGTCCACACACCGGAATCATCCTTGAGCTGAATTATGGTATTTCGAACCCTCCTTTGTGAAGCCTTGTAATGAAAGAACTTAGAATTCTGATCCCCCGAATGTAACCATAAAGCTCTAGAGCACTGTTTCCACATTAACTTCTCTCTTTCTATTAACAGATTGATATCGTGTCTTATGGATTTCACAGCAGACAAAGAACATGGTAAAGAAGGATTCGCCATTAATCGATTTAGCTCTCTCCTTTTAACTTTCAATCGAGTCTGAATATTACCAAAATGAGAATGCTTCCATTCAGCTAAGTTACTTCGACGATTAGACATAGCAGCTGCCAATTTCATAACATCATCAGATTCCCCCCTTCCAGACCAGGAATTAGAAATCACTTCAACACACCCTTCAGCCGCTACCCACATTGCTTCAAATCGAAAAGGTTTCTTACCCCTTCTTGGAATGCTAACAAAACCAGTAGTGTTGAGGATTAAGCAATTGCGATCAGAATAAGATGCAGGTCAATTACTAACCTTTGGAGATGGAAACAATGTTATCCAATCTATAGTTGCAAAAAACCTGTCAAGCCTTTCCTGGATATGAGCTTCCCCTACCTGCATGTTAGACCATGTAATATCAGAACCTTCCATTGATAACTGCTGAAATTGACAGTAATCTATCACATCCATAAACTCTTGCATCTGTCCATCCAATCTAACCTGACCTCCCTTCTTCTCCTTATCAAAAGCTATCTCATTATAATCCCCAAAACACAACCAAGGACAAGCAGAAAATTTAGATAAATGCTTCAGCAACTGACATTCCTCTTTGCGACACTCTGTCTCTGGATGGCCATAAACCCCAGTGAGCCTCCATGTGCATACCTTATCAGCATCATGAATCCAAGCATCAACATGATGCTTTGAATAAGAGCTAATTTCTAAATTGACTTCCTTTTACCAAAACATATTAGGCCACCACTTTTGTGACGCCCCCAAATTCCGCTTGGGATTGAACGGACATTTGAAGCGTCGAGACATGCAACACAAGGTTACCTGCCCCCGTTCATGACATATAAGATGCAATGTTCCTAACATGCATCTAACATTATGCAATATTCGCAGCGGATAATCTTTTTCTTTAGCAATACTATGCACCAACTAAATATATCCCAAATACTTGAAACATAATTCATACATAAAGGCATACTAAAAAGCCGTGATCACCACACTAGTCTAAAATGGTTGTGATCAAAAGAATACTTGAGATACAACTCCAAAAGTACAAGTATTAACCTAAGTTAAATACTATACCATCATCAACATCGCACCGTGGCCTAGTCGACCGTATTCAGTTGGTCAGATTCCAATTCTCCTTTGGGTCCTGTAACAAGATCTACCATTCGGGGGGAATGGTAGTTGGGACTACCACAGTGAGATTTGATTACAAATCTCAGTAAGTTAACATAAAACTTATACACAGGTTAAAAATGCATGCATGGCAGTAAAAGCATAAATGCATAATTATAGTCATACATAAACATAGTATAACTTGACATATAGCATGACTTAACCAGAACTTAAGCGTGAACTGAACTTGACTTAACATGGCATGAACTTAAGCTTAAAACATAACATGAACAATCAACATAACATGAACGTGAAACATAACATGGACATGAACATAACATAACATGAACGTGAGCTTGAACGTATCATAAACGTGAACATAACATGATGTGAACATGAACTTGGAACATAACATGAACATGAACATAACATGTACGTGAGCATAACATAACATGAACTTGATCTGAAACTTGACTTAACATAAACTTGGAATCTTATTTAATTGTCTTGATTAATAACGTGCATTAATACGTACTCCACAGTTGTTGTGGCCCCACGTATTCAAGTAACATAAAACATAATACGTACTCCACAGTTGTTGTGGCCCCACGTATTCTACATGTCACAATTGCTGTGTCTCATGTAGTGTATGCTCCACAGTTGTTGTGGCCCCATACTTCATGCTCCACAGTTGTTGTGGCCCCATGAATTCACATAACATAAAATATAATACGTACTCCACAGTTGTTGTGGCCCCACGTATTCTACATGTCACAATTGCTGTGTCTCATGTAGTGTATGCTCCACAGTTGTTGTGGCCCCATACTTCATGTAACATAAAATATAATACGTACTCCACAGTTGTTGTGGCCCCACGCATTATAAGTAACATAAATATAATACGTACTCCACAGTTGTTGTGGCCCCACGCATTATAAGTAACATAACATAAATATAATACGTACTCCACAGTTGTTGTGGCCCCACGCATTATAAGTAACATAAATATAATACGTACTCCACAGTTGTTGTGGCCCCACGCATTATAAGTAACATAACATAAGATATAATACGTACTCCACAGTTGTTGTGGCCCCACGCATTATAAATAACATAACATAAATATAATACGTACTCCACAGTTGTTGTGGCCCCACGCATTATAAGTAACATAACATAAATATAATACGTACTCCACAGTTGTTGTGGCCCCACGCATTATAAGTAACATAAATATAATACGTACTCCACAGTTGTTGTGGCCCCACGCATTATAAGTAACATAACATAAGATATAATACGTACTCCACAGTTGTTGTGGCCCCACGCATTATAAATAACATAACATAGATATAATACGTACTCCACAGTTGTTGTGGCCCCACGCATTATAAGTAACATAACATAAATATAATACGTACTCCACAGTTGTTGTGGCCCCACGCATTATAAGTAACATAAATATAATACGTACTCCACAGTTGTTGTGGCCCCACGCATTATAAGTAACATAACATAAGATATAATACGTACTCCACAGTTGTTGTGGCCCCACGCATTATAAATAACATAACATAAATATAATACGTACTCCACAGTTGTTGTGGCCCCACGCATTATAAGTAACATAACATAAATATAATACGTACTCCACAGTTGTTGTGGCCCCACGCATTATAAGTAACATAACATAAATATAATACGTACTCCACAGTTGTTGTGGCCCCACGCATTATAAGTAACATAACATAAATATAATACGTACTCCACAGTTGTTGTGGCCCCACGCATTATAAGTAACATAACATAAATATAATACGTACTCCACAGTTGTTGTGGCCCCACGCATTATAAGTAACATAAATATAATACGTACTCCACAGTTGTTGTGGCCCCACGCATTATAAGTAACATAACATAAATATAATACGTACTCCACAGTTGTTGTGGCCCCACGCATTATAAGTAACATAAATATAATACGTACTCCACAGTTGTTGTGGCCCCACGCATTATAAGTAACATAACATAATAAGTGATTGCTGTCGGGAAATAATCCAAAACTGATAATTTTAGCGGGCTGTTACAACTTTGCCCCTCAGAATCAACAGCAAGACACCCATGAAACCCCAAAGAAAATTTCAAATTGAACATACATCGGGCTAACATTTGGTTTCCATCACAAAAACCACGACGGGAGCTTCTCTTCAAACTAGATCCCAAAGAACACGAAAACCCCCTGGCCAAGCCCACAGGAGTTCCAACTCATAATTTTCATGGTTCTTGGCGGGGCTGAAAGTCAGCCTCTGCCAATAACACTTCCACATCCACCAAAGCATGATCATCAGATTGTTTAACCCTCTTGAAATTGAACAAAGAAGAGGAAGCAGGAGGAGAACTAACCTCAGATTATGTAACTCACATTCGCATATTGGGGCATCAATGCATCATGATTTCCTTCAAACCCGTAGGGATGACTTATTTATATTGTAGCTTGCCCACTATTCTCCTTTTCTTCTATCAATTCAATGTAATTGTTCCAACTCTATCATCGTTTTGTTGATTTATATTTGGGCAGCAGATGCCCAAAGTCTTTTGGTCTCTATATATGATGTCAAATGCAAAACGTAGGATTAGGACAGCTGTTTGAAGCATCATTATCAACTGGTTTGTGGATTTTATTCATCTTGACTTATAATCTGAGTTGGTTACAGGGATGAGTATTATGCGTGGGGATTGCACCAGATAGCCAAAGCTGTGAGCTTCTTAAATAATGACTGTAAGCTTGTACGTATCCTAGGATTTGGATTTATATATAGATATACCTCTCTCTCTCTCTCTCTCTCTCTCTCTCTCTCTCTCTCTCTCTCTCTCTCGTTTTAAACTTCAATTTTACTTTTTGAGTCATTTTTACTACAGGTCCATGGTAATGTAAGTTTGGCAAGTGTTGTTGTCACGCCAACTTTGGATTGGAAGTTGCATGCCTTCGATGTTCTGTCTGAGTTTGATGTGAATAAGGAAGCATCCACGGTACCAATGCTGGTAATCTTTGTGTTTGGATTTGACCTCTGAGTTTTAATTTCTTCATGACTTAAATGGTTTGTATCATACCATTTCTGTGAACTCAAAAATTTTGCATTTTTCATTCGTGGAACTTAATGTGCTTAGCTTGTTTTGCCACTTATTTTAGCTTACACAAAACCAGGTGCTGTCACTTTTCTGCACTTACTCAGTTTGCAGTTGGGACTTGTCAAACAGCATTGGCCAAGTGAAGAAAGCCACTTTTTTCTGAAAACATAGCCTGCAAAATATTATTGCGAGGAAATCGAGCTCATTCCCCTCTTCAAGACTCAATGAATACGTTTTAGCCTCAAAATCTGGTTCCTAAATGATTTTTACTTCAATTAGTGAATTTGGATTTTAGCCTAACCAACCTTAATGAACTTCTCTGAAGTATCCATATTTGAATCCCTACCTTCAGCAGTGCATCACCAATCCCACCCAACCCACAACTTTGAAAATGTGATTCCTGTAGCCTATCTATATGTGTGAAGTCTATTCTTAGTTTTCATGGTTTGTGGTGGATTCAATAAAAAATGGCTTAGTGAGAGTTAGTTTGGGATTTTTTTCTCACATATTAATTTATTATATTTCTTTCAGCCATATGCTTGGCTTGTTGGAGCACAATACAAACCAACAGAGTTGTTAAATTCCGACTGGGCCGCGATCAGAAAATCTCCACCATGGGCTATTGATTCTTGGGGCTTGGGTAAGCCTCTCATAGATCCTTTTTCGGGTAGAATAAAGCATGACTGTTTGGTACCTGAGGTGGATTGTAAATTCCCTTTTTGACGTTGCCCTAGCATGATTGTTGGTATACATGTCTTTTAATCCTTGTTGTGAGCCCATATATGTTGAGCTGATCTGTATCAATCAAACTTTTAGAGATTATATTTTTTCTTGCATGAACATGTGAAAGGGAGCTGCCATGGTTATGGCAAATGACAATTACTGATTGTACTGATAGCAGCTGAGACCAGATTGCTTTGTAGGCTTCTGTTTATATGCCTCTAGTTCTCTCTAATTTTGAATTATTTGTTCGTCGCCATAAATTAATCTTACTGTTGATTAGTAAATGATTTATGAAAAAAAAAGAGAGACAACCGAGTATGCAGATCTGTAGATTAGATTCCCTAATGAATTACAGTCTGAAATTCAATCCTTTATAGAAATCAAGAGAAGAAGCCAATAATAAATTAATAAGATTTAACCCCTAGAGGTTGTTTCAAGTGGTAAGGGCTTTGGTCTTGGGGGTATGCTCCCCTAGGTCTCACGTTTAAACCTTGGTTGCAAATAATTTCTAGGGGTCACATCCCATTGGTGAAAATCCGATGATTTACCTGATTTGGTGATGTGGGCGCTTTACACGGGTCCAAGGTTGAACCGGGTAAAAGACGTTACATTTTCATGGTCTTTGAGGTCCACGTTATCAAAAAGTAACTTATGTAACAGGATTTTCTATTCAAAGTTTGTTTGAGTCCAAGGGCTGGTTTGGTTGGTGAAGTATTCAGAATTCTTCACTACTATTCATTATTTTATCATTACTTTTCACCTAGTTTTTACTATTTTGTACTACTATTCACTACTATTCAATACTTTTTCATTATTTTTATTATTTTTTCATCACCATTCACAGAGTATCTGAGATCATCTCACTACCCAAACACAACCTTATCTTTGGGCACATGAATTGCTTAACATGGAGAAACCAATCTGAACCTCTGCTAACTTATGCAAATTCTACAGCTTCACTAGATGTTTGTATATGTCATATCTTGTTCCTTAATTATTGCCTTTCTTTGGCAGCCTTCTGTAAGTCATCTAAGTTTATTGGTGGGGTGCACGGGACCGGGGTTTACTCTGTAGGGGTGGGTCCAAAGGGCCCTGCCTTGGAGAGGTTCCCTGTCATCAAAAAAAAAAAAAAGTCATCTAAGTTTATTATTATAATTGACAGGCTGTCTTATATATGAACTATTCTCTGGCATGAAGTTGGGCAGAACAGAGGAACTAAAAAACACTGCTTCCATTCCAAAGGTTAGTCTCTTAATTTTTGGGACAAGTAGATTATTGCTTATCTGCTTCTGGGGTTCAAGATCCCTACTTTTTCCCAATCCCCACTCCCTCTCCACCAACCTTTACTTTTGGAGTAACATACTTTGCTGTGGCTGCTCTAGTGTGCAAGCATTTGGTTGCTATGATTTGATTTTCATTTGCGTCTATTTATTTTCTTGCCTCACAGTCTCTGCTTCCAGATTATCAGCGGCTTTTGAGCGCTATGCCTTCTCGTAGGTTGAATACATCAAAGCTTATCGAAAATAGTGGTGAGCTCTTAACTGTTTTTAATGGTGTTGCAGAAACTCTAGTCCTAGTAAATGTGGTACGCCTCATGATTGGAGATTTCTCTGCATCATTATGCTATTATAACGCCTTATCCTGGATTCTTTTCTTTTTCCCAATCTGATAATATATTATCCTCGATACCTGTTTATTATAGTATAGAGTAGAACTTATGGTAGTTTGTTTTGATCAAAATTGTATCTTCCTTTTATATGTAGAAGTTGTAGTAGAATTTCATAGGATGCTTTATTTATAGATATGATTATTTTTGTGTCCAGCTTCGGTAAGTCCTATAAACCTCATGTAAAGTTTATTTAAAATCATGTAAAGTTTATCTTTTTGTGTCCAGCTTTGGTAGGTCCTATAAACTCATCCAGTCATCTCTTTTTATGTTTGTGTTTTGTCTCTAATATTTCTGCTGTAGTATTGTTTCTTGGTTTTTCTTTTCTCTGCCATCTTTTTCCTTGTAATATGAGGTCCAATGGATTGGCAGAATATTTCCAAAATAAGTTGGTGGACACAATACATTTCATGGAAATTCTAAATTTAAAAGACAGTGTTGAAAAGGATACTTTCTTCCGCAAGCTTCCGAATTTAGCAGAACAGCTTCCTCGCCAAATTGTCTTGAAAAAGGTGACTTGGAAATTCTAATGTGATATGTCAACTTTAAATATATCATCTATATTTTGAACCCCCATTTCTGCTTGTTTGTTTTTTCCACAGTTGCTTCCTTTATTAGCTTCTGCCCTTGAATTTGGTTCAGCTGCGGCCCCTGCTTTGACTGCAGTGTTGAAAATGGGTTCTTGGCTTTCAACTGACGAATTCAGTGCCAAGGTCATGCTCTTTCTGTACCTTTACAGTTCCTTATTTTTTGGCCTTTTTTTTAAAGCATGTGGAGCTCTTTTTTGCTATGTTACTCCCCTCCTTTCTGTCATTGTAGATTTTTTTTTTTCTTTTTTTCACTTGACTCGAGCTAATTTCTTGCTTTTCTATATAGGTAACGCCAACAATTGTGAAACTCTTTGCCTCCAATGACCGAGCTATAAGAGTTGGTCTTCTGCAGCATATTGATCAATATGGAGAATCATTATCTTCACAAATTGTTGATGAGCAAGTATGTAGTCAATGACAGATTTTAATGACTCTTTCTTATAAATGTGAATTCTAGTTACTTTTCTTCAGGTTCCAAGTCCTGATGATATTATTTAATCAAATTATCAAGATGAAAATCCTAAAATTCCATTTGGTATTTGCAATTAGGTTTACCCTCATGTTGCTACAGGGTTTGCCGACACATCTGCTTTCCTTCGGGAACTGACTCTCAAATCTATGCTTGTTATATCTCCTAAGGTATGTGTATCATATTTTTAGGTTTTAGACTCTTATTTCCTGCTGTTCCTGTGTAATAGATGTATCGATGAAATCCACTGTTCATGCAATGAGAACCCTTTACTATATGAGATTTACCACGACAGTAATGCTGATTCTTATTATTGTTTTGTTTTGTTATGCTCAACATCTTTTCTGGTGCTGAATGATGTGAAGATTTCATGGTTTAATTTTACCTCTATTACTATTTGGAATCAGGCAACAGTTAGCATACTTGTTCTTTTTTGGGTAGGAATTGTTTTTGGCAAGTTTTTCTAAATGTTTCTATTTCACTTATCATTGCAGCTTTCTCAGCGCACTATTTCAGGGTCACTATTGAAATATCTCTCAAAGTTACAGGTAATAGCTTCAACCATTTCCATAGAGATGTGAAGCCTATAAAGATTGGTTATTAATTTATACTTTTAGCACACTGTTTAATTCTTGAAGTTGGCTTTATTGATTATGAAATGCGTCAGTTGAGATAGTTTAATGCATATTCATAATTTTGATGTGGTGCTTTTGGAGGGAAAGAAATGACCAGATTTTTGAGGATCTTGAGAGGCCAGTGGATGATCAAAGGGCCATCTTCCTTAATTCCCTCTATTTTTGGATGTCTGATTATTGTTGGTTTATTTCTAGTTCATATAGATGTATAAGAGATACTCTGTGTATTTGGGTAGCACCTGTGTTGTTTTTTTAAGTACAATCTTCTACTATATCAGTACAAATAGAATAGCTTATTTATACAGAAGTTAAAGTGGCCCCTGCATGATCAATGATCAGAGAAATTAATAGAAAAATTTAAGAGATATTTTAATCCTTAGAACTTGATATTGTTATATTGTTGCCCCAGGCAACAAACATGCACGAACTGTTTAACAAAGTATTATAAATAAAATTTTTAATTTATAGAATAATAATTTTTCTCTTTATATTCTATTGGTTCTCAATCTTGTAAGTCTTGCAGGTTGATGAAGAGCCAGCAATTAGAACTAACACTACCATTTTGCTTGGGAATATTGCAAGCTACCTAAATGAAGGGGTTAGTATCCACAAGTTACAGCTTTAACTGATTAATTGATTTTCTGAGTAACTTGAATGGGTTGTTTCTTTCTTTTTTAAGATGGTACTATTGGCCATTCTCTGATCAACCCTGAGCAGATGTTGTGTTGAATTTCCTTTTGTGAGAATCTCAACTGATGGGTTTGGATCTACATTGCAGACAAGGAAAAGAGTTTTGATTAATGCATTTACAGCTCGTGCATTACGCGATACTTTCTCACCAGCAAGAGGAGCCGGTATATTAGAACTCTATATGATGTTCATCTCTTTCACTTTGGTTCTTGGCACAAAAAAAATTGTGCGTTTTGGGTTCATCTTCCTCTGCGTTGGATGTTTATTAGTTTCAATATCATTTTATCATTTGTTCATTCACCAAAAAGTATACTGTACCAGGCATCATGGCTCTTTGTGCCACCAGTTCTTACTATGACATCACTGAGATAGCGACTCGGATTCTTCCAAATGTCATCGTACTTACGATTGATCCTGACAGGTTAATTATTATTCAGATGATTTATCTAATTTTTTTTTGTTTTTTTCTTGATATAAATATTCTAAGTAGTTATCATGAATCAAATCTTAGTAGTCAAATATGGAGTACACCACTGAATCAAATGCACATTTCTTAGTGCAGCAACAGGCCACTGAGCAAGAAATAAAAAAAACCCGTCGAAGAAATCACGTTGGGAAAGAACTTGATAAAAGAAAAAAAAAACTATTTTGATAACCACACATTACATTATAGTTCTTAAAGAACTCTTTTGGTGGATTAGAACACCAACCTAATTTGATGTTTATGCTATTAACATTACTCCTGTCATCCTGGGACTTCCTATGTCATAGAGGTGTTAGGCTTAAATAGTTTTGCTTCTATCTGTAGACAGTAAATAACATTCATATTCATAAATCAAGATACGGCTCAAACATGTTATAATTTTTTACACAAACTTGAAATTTTCTTGGAAATCTTTCGTCAATTTTCTGTAAGCATCTTGGGGACATTTGATTTTAAAGATATTTGTTTTGAATGATTGTAAAGATGGGGTCTGCTCTTTACTAATTAGTCTATTGAATAGTTTGTGTGTGTGTGTGTGCATATTTTTCTTTTATAGGTATTAATGAATTGTTTGTTACTCTGCTCTAAAGCTAGGAGGAAAATGATATTTAAGGCCCAATGTGGATTTTAGAATGAATGAAGAGAGGGGGAAGGGATTTGTTTTTTTTTTACATTCTATGAGAGAGAATTTCGTGGAATGTGATCACTTGTTAAAAAAAAGGATCCTGGAACTTGTTTATGATTCTTTACCACTTACAAAAAAATTGTTTCTTTACCTTGTCATTTGCTATTTTAGGTGTTGTACCATCACACACATATGGATTAAGTGTTGCCTGACCTAACTATATTACTATAGATTTTTTCTTTATTAAGATGAGAAGTTAAGCAACTTGTATGACGTGATACACTTAAAAAAAGTGGTCGAGATTAATAAATTAGGGATCCTGAAAAAATCACGCACTTTAGGAAATGAACTTGATCAAGTGTTATTTTGCATCATCCATAGTTCTGTCAAGACATTTTGTATAAGTTGAGTTCCTCTGACATTTCAAACCCCCCTTCTATCTCTCTCTCTCTGATCCCTTTGATGCAAATCTCATGGTTGTAGTTTCCTAAGAATGTGTACTTGTATTATTGTTGTACCTTAAAGGTGTTCGTTGTTTGAGCTATTGAATTGCCTTTTAAAAAAATTAAAAAATGAACAGTGATGTAAGGTCCAAGGCATTTCAGGCGGTTGATCAATTTTTGCAGATATTGAAGCAATACCAAGAAAAGGTTTGTATGTAAATCCTTCGTTCTTTTGATTTGAAGTACATCTTCTGTTTCTAAAATCTGCATGTAGATATTTGAGAAGAAAAGCATTGCTTGAGTTCATAGCGGCTTATGTTTATACTCTGTCTTCCACTTATTTTGTGAATTAATGTTTCTTCTGTTGACATGTCACCAATGATGGAACACTTGGTAAATTTGTGGTTCGAGACAACATTTTTGTATGGCATTGTAGTACAAATATCTTTGCTCCTACACAGGCCTCCCCATCTCACTCTTCCCTTGGTTGACCATAGCACCCTCCAAGCTGTTGTCTTTTGTTCTGAACTCCAGCATCCTCTGTTTGAAGAACAGCACTTGATACAAAGTGATCTGAGTCTTTTTTAAGTCAGAATGTTAGTATTGTCAAAGTGTTCCTTGCTTGTTTAAGTAAACCTATCTCTGCTTAACAAAAAGAACGGAAATTATTTCAATTCTATGTATGATGCTTAAATGAGTGTGTGGCCATCTACATTATAAAACAGGGTTTCCTGCCTTAACCTTTTTGCTATGCCGTGGGTTTTATTTTAAATGTGATCATAGATGATGTTCTTGGCAAAATGTAGAAAGGTACATATTCTATTTTAGACTCAGTGGCTCGTGCATTTCTAGTGGTGCTTTTGATATCAAAAGAAAGTTTTATTTCTATCCTGTTCCTTCTCTTCATTTGTTTCGTTTGTTTTATTTGGAGTCTGAAATGGTTGAATCGTCAGGCTAAGAAGGCTCCAATAAATTTCAGTGATGAACATGTTTCATTCCGTTCCTTTCGTTCCTAGTGTTTAATGTTGATTTTTTACCTCACTGGTCCTTTTTAGGAAAATTCAGGAGATACCACTGGAGCTGCAGGCCTTGGAATGCCATCAATTCCAGCGAATGCTAGTTTACTCGGGTGAGTTATTTTGGAATTCTGAGTGTATACTTGTCTGTGTATATTTGTATGCACGTGCATTTCTTACATTCAAAGGAATACACGTGGTTAGGTTAATTGGAGGCAATTAGCTTAGTTAGAATGATTCTGGGTGGGTGTCTTTTATGCGAGACTGGGAAGTAAGGGGGCATGAGTGAAGCCATCTCGTGTAATTAATGTCTTTTTTTTGGAATCTTCTACTTTATCTTGCCGATCCTACGTGTAACTTGCAATTGGGATTTTGTCTTATAAAATCAAAAATTATTTTTCCAGAAACCATAAGGTATCCAGACGTCCAAACATGCCCTTAATTTACTAATCTCAATTGCTTCCAGATAGTTTTATTGAGATCTTACCTGATTCCATTCTTCCATATTTGGTTCTCAACTAGGGATAGTAGAAAATTCATATTTAACTTACTATTGTCTTGAAACGTGTGTAAACTATACAGATGGGCCATGAGCTCCTTGACTCTCAAAGGCAAACCTTCTGAACAAGCTTCTGCAACTTTGAGCGTACCTCTAACTTCAACTTCTTCCAATGCCAGCTCAGGTAGGCATATTGATTGCATTTTTCATTCTACTTTATCAGCTTATTGTAAATCTGGGCTATGTGGTCTCTTGTTTTACTCTAGCACACGGGCAGTTGAATATGCTTGCCTTGACTGTCGATAATTTTTCAAAAATTTGGCAGAAAAGATACTAATTAAGTTATTATGGCTATTAATAGAACCATAAAGCTGGTTTTATCCAACTTTGTTAATTGGATAGTTTATAGATCTTTGTCATGTTGTCAATATATATATATATATATATATATATATATTTTGATCAGTAATCAAAGTATTTTATCATAAAAGTAGGTAAAACCCAAGTGTACAGGGAGTATATATGGGAGATACCTAACTAGAGTTTACAACTAATAGTAAAAGGTCATGGACACTTAGTCTGTTACAAACAATGGCCCCCACCCATGAGAACAATGTTTTAAAGAAAAAGACTTTCAGCTCCTCCATTGTCTTCTCACAGTTTTGCTAGAAGATACAAGATACTGATATGTCTATATGTACAAGATACAGCCTTATGTGTCTATCTTTTGCTAATTATGAAGGAAGAGGGTAAAAATGAAATGTATTGGTTAATCATTTGGGATATGCATGTGGATGTAGGCTCCCTTTATGGTGTTGTGGAAAGAAAATGGGGGTGGGTCTGCCAAGAAAGGCTTGCTTTATGTATAGTACATTTCTAAGAAGAGGATAGAGCAAATATATTTATCATACTCATTTTATCTTTTATTCTGGAAGTTATATTTGCACACTCTGCACTAGTATTAGATTGTGCAGTCAATTTATTACTAGTTCCACTGTATGCATATTTTGACACGGATGCATTTATTTATTATTATTATTATTTCTTTATCAAAAAATGCATGGATGCATTTATTCAACTAGGCATCTCAATAATATTAATTTTCTGCTACAGTCCTAGTGATGGATACTCCAAGTACAGGACCTGTCCATGAGCATTCCACCTCTGATTTTGCTGATCAACCTGTACCGGAATCCCCTACATCAACGGATGGTTGGGGAGAGCTTGAAAATGGAATTGATGAAGCAAATGAAGCTGACAAGAATGGGTGGGATGATATTGAACCCCTTGAAGAGCCAAAGCCATCTCCAGCTCTTGCAAACATTCAAGCAGCTCAAAAGCGGCCAGTCTCACAACCTGCTTTGCAGCCAAAACAAGGTAGATTGTCCATTCAACTAGCCAGCAAAATTTTGTGGGAAGCGGATTTGAGAGTTGAGCCGCTGACCCAAATGTCAAGCAATTGGTCTGTGAACCGAAAATTTATATATGGAATTTCAATAAGCATGCTTTCCACTTGTGTCATCATAAGATCTGCAAAGGCTGATCAATTGATGAATTTGTTGTAGAGTTGTTTGTTGTCTACTAGTCCAGCTTTGAATATGATGGTTGGTGGTAGGGAATCTAATGACTTAGAAGTTCGAACTAAGATGCTCCATTAAGCTCCTGTCATTTGGCATGTCTTATATGGACTAAGTCAATTGAAATCTGGGCTAGGATTGTCATTTTTAACTTCGATGTTCTGTTAATTGCACAAGACTGTGTTTCTTCTCTAGATTAATAGCAGCTTAGATTTGCCATGTATCTGAACTTCACATGTTAAACGAATTTAGCAAAATATTTCCTTTGGAGCGGGTAATAATTCTGCCATGTATTACATTTTCTTTTGGCATTATAGCTGTCTTGTGACTCAAAATATACACATTAGCAACTAAAGTCTAAAATATACAGTTGCATAATCTTTTTATATTTAATAAGTAACTGTTGTAGAATGTTTATAACTACTGTTATTTTCTTCTATCTATTTTCTCATTTCGACTTGAAAATTCTTCTTATCACCTGTGCACACATATTCAAGTATCAATCCTTCCCCATATATACAATTTTCTGTTAATTGTTTTATTGTCTAATTTTTCATTCAAGAAGGCTCTCAATGGTTTTTTTTTTTTTTGTTGTTGTTGTTGTTGTTTCTCTATAGTTGCAAGTTCACAGCCTAAGATAACAGCCAAGGTCACCAAACACGATGATGATGATTTGTGGGATTCCATAGCTGCCCCTGCTCCTAGAACAGCATCAAAACCTTTAAATGTGAAAAGAGCTGGGACAGCCGGTGATGATGATCTCTGGAATGCCATTGCTGCTCCCGCACCTGTAACCAGAGCCCAGCCTTTGGCTGCTGGCAGAGGCCGAGCAAAGCCTGCTTCGCAAAGTTTGGGTGCCCAGAGAAAAAACCGGACATCCTAATCTGGCATGGGAATTACAGAACAGAAAAGAGTGAGAGAATTATTTTGTACATTTTTTTTAATTGTTCTAGTGACTGACCTTCACATCATTATAAAACGGATCCATGTCACTGTGAGTTGTATTTGCAGTCTGCTGTGAGTGTTGACTATGTTATTTGATTTGTAATATTGTTCTTTTGCTTCTTTTTTGTTGTTTTCCCCCGGGGGGGGGGGGGGGTGTGGTGGTGGTGGGCTGTTCAAAATTCAAATAGATGCCAAGTAAGCCAAGGAGTTACACAAGGAAGAGGCAGGTTATCAGCAGGTTATGTGCAGCAATATGTAATTTAGATTTTTGCTGTTGAGAAGTTTGAAATGAGGAAGTAAACTGTTCCTATAGCAAAGAATATTGGTATATTGAAGCAATAGTTGAATTTTTTTTTATGGGAAAAAAGTTATTGATTCTCTGTAATTTGATTTTGGTCACAAGTACCGGGTGGGTTCACAGTATGGAGTAGTATCCAATGTGAACTTCTAAATCCAAGTGGATCGGTAGCAGTTGGTTGGACGATCTTCAGATACCCTAATCCGGCCAACATAAAGGTTGCTTCCTCGGCAAGGGCCACCTCACCACGGCTCTCACTAGTTTAATGGCCCAATTTTGGCCCCTTGGATGATGGCTATCCATAGAGGCGGTAGGGGGTCGCCCTCTCGCCATGGAGGCACCTGTTGAGACTTTTAAGAACATTGGCAATGGTCTAGTTAAAGGCAAAGGTACAATATGCCTAAAATTACATGATTTGCCTTTTGTCTTTGTTATTCAAGATATAACCCCACATTATTATACATCTATTAGTCAAAATAATAATAAAATATTACTTTTTAATAATAATATTTTTTATAAATTTATTTTTCAGATTTTGTAATTATACTAACCATATGTTAATTAATAACTTAATTTTTATTATTAATTACTAATTTGTGGGGACTTGGGAGCGAATTCACGAGGGAAATGAAATTGGAGCAGTTGGAGAGAGCAAGATTTGGAATAAAATAATTATTTGCCTATGAATAGTGTAATGCTAAAGATGGCATTCATTTTGAATTTAATGTAACTCAACGGTTTAACTTCTTCCTTTTAGCTAGTCCAATGCAATAGTTTTAAGGAAAAATTAAGCATTTTTTTGGAATGATTGGCATTTGGCTAAGTCAATGCTAGAACTCTAAGGTGGTAAATTTTTTTTTTTTAAATTAAAATTTTTAAGTTTAAATCTTCCAATATTAACTGTTTTTATATTTTTATCTTTTAAGTTTATATTTTAAATTTTTTTTTCAGAGAAAAAAAATTGTCACGTTTTTTTAATTGAGTGTTTCTTAGTTTATTTTCTAAATTCAATTTAAGTTTATTTTTTCTCCCAAATTTCTGAGTATTCTCTACTTAGTTTACAACTATTTTTAATCTCCTGCCCATTTCTTAATTTTATTTATCTTTCTCATTTTTTTAGATAGTGATTGTGCACTTTAGTATCTTTCATCACTTCATTAGTTTTAAGCTGTCAAGTGGGCGCAACTTCAGCATTTCGACTTTTTCAACTCATATAACTAACGAAAATTAAATTGAAGGAACACTCTTAGATTTTAGCTCAGAGCGGAATAGCTATCTAAATTGATAACTTTTTATCTCTTAAATTCATTGCATTGAAGTAGTTATAATTTGCTAACTTGGCATTTGAGCTACAATATATGTAAACTCGTCTCCATCTTTGACGTAATACTATTTATAGCTAAAAGAATATTTTATTCCAATAATTTAAGTTGAAGAAAAATAATAGTTGAGAAACAATAATTTAAGTAAAAATTAAATTATTAATTAATATATAGTTAGTGTAGTTGTAAAATATGAAAAAAAAATTATATTCTTATTTTGATTAATTCAATATGAAATTATATCTTGAATGATTCTGATTTTATACAAAACATGTATTTTTAACTAAATTTTAAATATCACTTTGGCTAGATCAATGATTTAAGGAGTTTGTTTGTTTTAAAAAATAAAAATAAAAATAAAAAATTACCCTATGGACTCTTTTAATAATGGGCAAAAGCTCGAGGATCAAGGAATGAATTTACCTTAATATTTAACCGTTAAATATATTGCAGGTGTAAAAAATCATGTTAAGCATTTATAAATGAGGAAAAATGAAAATATTAAATTTATCTTTTTCAAAAACTATAAACATTTTACTTAACATTATAACAAAACTGGTCTAAAATAATCTAACATGAGATCCTTATAGTTTATTTTTCTGTGTCTTCTTTTATGCTTTTATGTAATCGAATAATAATCATGACTTTCTCTCGCTGATATTATTAATGCCCGGTTTGGTTACCAGATACATATGAGATATTTTCATCTCATTTGTATCGCATTATAGTTTTTTCTATCCAAATACATTATATTTCATCTCTAAATTTTAAAAATATCCATTTAAATAAACAGTAATGAACAGTTAAAACTGACATGAATAGTGAGTAAACAGTACGTGAACAATGCACAATTAAGCTCTCTATAAAATAATGGGACCCATACCTTTTTTAAATCCTAAAAATTAAAAACCATTTTATCTCATCTCACTATCTAAACATACATTTTTTTACAAACTATTTCATCTCATTTTAACTCAAAAATTTTATTATTATTCAAAATATCTCATCTTATCTGAACTGTGTATCTAAATGAAGTCTAAATCACCTGTCATTTAATTTCTAAAATAAGTGAAAGTGTCTATTTTTTTAATACTAAAAAGTAGAGAAATTTTTGCATGTTAAACATATGAAGACCTGGTCTTTCTTCTTCTTCTTCTTTCAACCATGAATTTCTATTGATGCAATTTCTAGCAATGCCTTTTACTCTATCAACCGGCAATTGAAGTGAAAGTCTTAGGAAACTCTGTCGCTTGCTCCACCAACCTGCAATCGAAGTGAAAGTCTCAGGAAACTTGGTGGAAGATGCATCTGATAGTTAAGTTAGAGAGGGAATCACTTTTCTTCATAATCAAAACCAGAATCCCTTTATAATGTACATGGTAGGTATAGGGGTTGAGGTATTTTATTGTGGCTTACCTTTTCGAGGGCATAATTCTTGGTGCCTTGTTAGGAACGTTTCCTTCATGAGCTCGATTTTGCGATTGACAGTATCCTTCTATTTCAAGTATCTCGCCGCCGACAGTGCCCTTCAAGTGTGAATATCTCGTCGTTGATTATTTATTTTCAGCTCGAGTATCTCATTTGAACTTATCTCTTTGTATCCTGAAGTTATAGGGATACAGTTGATTGAGCTTTCTTACCGAGCATTATGTCTTTTTAGACTTTACTTTGAGCCTATGTGGTGTGTATGGCGTTATTTTATTCTTTGGTCATTTGTTGTCACGTGAATCTCTTACAACTTTGCCTTTTTCCGCCAACTAGCCTTTCCTTGCCAAACATATATATTCATGCCCAACAGTTACTCTTCAAGTTCTTGCCACACGTGTGTCCCTTTTTGTGCCATGCACAGTTTGTCTCCCTAGGCATTTTTCTTGCTTAATGGTTTGTTGGACACCCTTACACCTACCTCACCATGCAACATGAAATTCGATCTCTCGTTTGACAAATATCATTCTTGTCTCTTCATGCAACGTAAAATGCAGGATTTTGTTTTGCACACTCTCTCTCACTTCGCCATGTGGCGTCCTTCTCTTGGGTTGTCGCCTGCATCCTTATGTTGTCCCCCCATCTTCGTATAACCACCATTCTTTCCTTACTTATTTTCTACTTTTGACCATATCTCCTAATTTCTAGTTTTTCATCTTCGATCTTCTAGTTCTTTGCACTTCTCCTGCCTTAATAGCTCCTAAAAACCCTTCTCATAATACTTCTCGTTCTTCTCGTCTACATTGGTCATTGGACAGCTCTCGCAGAGTTTACTCCTCTTGACTATGAAGTCCCCGTGGTTGTTGTTGTTATTGGATCAACCAACACCTTATGGGGCGACGATGCTTATGCTAAGCCCTTAAAGGGCTCAACTTGTGGTTCCTTCACCAAACAAAGGAATGTCCTTCGAGGATGGCCTCGCTAGTGGACCTGTTGAGCAAGCAGAGCTTCCTCGCTCGAGGTAGTTCCTTAGGGGTTTGGTCCTACTTTAGAGGCTTCTAGTTACTCCTAGGTTATCCCCACTCTGTTTAACCTAGAAGTGTTTTAATCTTCTGATCCCTTGATCGCCTAAATAGCCAGGGAACTTGACTAGTTCTTCTCCCCAATATGTAACTCTGCTACTACCATACGTGTTGTAATCTTCCTTATGCCTGTTATAAATTACCTAGGTTGTTTATTGCAGAATTTATTTTCTTTAGCTCAATGGTTGCTCGACGTCAATCTAGACTAGAGGAGTAGGTGCAATCTTCTTGCTAGTTAATGAAAGATGTCCAGCAAGCCGTGTCTGAAGTGATAGGGGAGAGGAAATAATGGGAGGAGGCTTACTCCCGATTAGGCACCCACTTATGTGTGCAAGAGGCGGAGATTGCCACGCTAAAGGCTGAGGTATCAGACCTTTGGTGCACTTTGGCCTCAGAAGGATCTTCGTTGATAAAGGCCTAAGGTGACCAGGATTGGGCCTTAGAGCACGAGTAGGAGGCCCTATAAACTGCATAGTTTCTGGAAGATGAATTGGCTGCTAAGTGTCAATCCAATGGTGAGCTGTGAGCTGAATTAGAGGAGGCAGTGAGGGTT
Source organism: Carya cathayensis (assembly GCA_011037825.1). Lineage (NCBI taxonomy): Eukaryota > Viridiplantae > Streptophyta > Magnoliopsida > Fagales > Juglandaceae > Carya > Carya cathayensis. The sequence continues at coordinate 49,900 of QGSO01000164.1, read as the reverse complement.
GCTCCTAAGCCAAATATCTTTGCCTATGCAAAGAGAATTTCAAAAGCTAAGTCTCGCCAAAAACTTCATATAGACCTTGACATTGCCTGGGGGTAGGTGGTGCAAGTTGATACTAGCTAGCAAACTATTAGGGAGGAAATTTGCAAGGCAAACAAGCTCTATATTAAGTTATTCAAGATTAGTGAACCGTTGTGAAATAAGCTCACAAAGGCTAACAAATATGCCAACAAACTAGACGCCTAACTATGGTCAGCGATTTACAAGGTAATTCATCTTTCTCCCCAACTATCCATGACCCTTCAAGTTCACAATTGGGTGTGGGAAATTGGATATAACCTTGGTCTTTGGATGCTTTAAAGGTTCATGCTAGCTCATCCTAGAGAAGACTTTTGGTCCTTGGAGCTGCGTAAGTCTTTCTCGACGCGATGGCCTTGGCCATCTTGAATTCTCTAGAAGCCAACGTGATGCTTAACTCCTTTGCTTCCTCCTCCTCTTGATGGTAGCTGGAAAACTTATCCTTGAGGCTAGCTCCTTCCTTTGTTTGAGTTGGCTACAATGTTATTTGATTTATATTTTGTAATGAACTTATGTAAGGGATATACCTTGTTATAGATATATTTTGTGACTAATGGCTATTGTGAATTTTCTTTCAAGTTTATTGCTACTCTTGTTTTTGCCCTTCCTCTTTCTTTTTTTTTTTCATTTTTTTTAATTGCTTTTATCTCGCTAGTTTCCTCTACCACAATGGTTGCCAAAGCTAAGCCTGCACTTTGCTAGGCTTGGTCTTTGGATGCAAGTTGGTCGCCAAGGTGCTTGTCAACCTTGGTCGCTAAAACTTAGCCTCCACTCTACAAGGCTTGGATTTTTGGATGCACATTGGTTGCTAAGGTGCTTGTTAGCCTTGGTGGCTGAGCTTTGGTTGCGAGTTGCTCACCAAGGTGAGTGTTAGCTTTGGTCACCGAAGCTCAGCTTCGGTTTTGCTAGAAACTATTAATGCAATTTCTAGTGGTGTCTTCCACCAGTTCCATGTACTCTACCAGCATGGACTTAGAGCAAAAGTATCAGGGAACTTGGTAACCTAGTGGAGGATGCCTCCGATGTTTAAGTTAGAAATTGAATAACTTCTCTTTGTAATCAAAACCATAATCCCCTTATAACATATCTAGTAGGATATTTATAAATGTTGAGATGTTCTGCTGTGGCTTTACCCTTTTGGGGGCTTAATTCTTGGTGCCCATTTTGGAATGTTTTCTTTCTTAGCTCGATTTTGTTGATGATATTGTCCTTCCAATGCGAGGGCTGATAAGGGTAAAAAGGTGAACCGGTAAACTGGACTGGACCAAACTGGGTTTGGTCTCGTACTAGTTCTATTTTTCTCAAAACCAGTCGAAATCGGTCCAATTTTAGTTTTCCTTTTTCTAACATCGGACCAGTTCATATATATTTTTTAATTTTTAATTTTGTATAAAATATTTTTTATGATTTTTTATATTATATATAATTTTTATATATAGTATACATAATTATATATAAAATAATTTTGTACAATATGATAAATTACTAATTAATATAATATTAAATTTTAAAATCCTATATAAATAACTATATATTATAATATATCACTATAGTCTATAATATAATTATAATATATTATCACTATATTATTATATACTATAATATATATACTATATAATATACCAGAAAAATGGCACCGAATTGGACTAGAATCAGTAAAATTGAAAGTACTGGTTTAGGGATATAACCGGTATGGTATCAGTTCTTAAAATCTCAAAACCGGTATATACCAATTCAGTTCTAAAATATATATAAAACCGGACTGAACTGGATCGATTACACTCCTAGCCACTGATAGTATTCTTTCAGTGTGAGTATCTCGTTTAGACTTATCTCTGTGGATCCTGACCTTATAGGAATGTGGTAGATTGAGCTTCCTTACCGAGCATGATATTTTCCAGGACTTTACTTCGGGCCTGTGTGGTGTGTATAACATCATTCTATTATTTGATTGCCAGTTGTCACGTGCATCCCTTGTGACTTCACCTTTACCCGCCAATTAGCAATTCCTTGCCAAACATATATATTCATGCCCAACAAAATAGTATACTATTTTATTTTCAAAACTTACAAAAAAATTAAAAACAAATGCTTTGAAAAAACTTTTAAGATCACTTCTTTTGATTATTTGTAAAACACATTTTAAGTAATTTAAGATTTGTTTCAGTAAAATAAATAAATAAAAGGGTAAGGGCTTGTTTGGAAAAAGATAATCTTAAAATTCTCATCTCATTTTCTTTCCAAACATCATTCAAATACAAATATTTTTAAACTAATCATTACAATTTTTCTAAACATTCAAACAAAAAATAAAAAAATAATTTAACTTTTATCATATTTTTAAACAAAAATAATATTAAAAAATTATATCCTAACAACAATTTAATTGAATATTTTTTTATTCAACTTTTAAAGCAAATGATCTCATTGTTATTCATAAATTATTTTATTAATATTCACAATTTTTTTTCCTCATGGGCCAGTTTGGTTCCCAACTTATCCTAATTAATCATTACAATTTTTTCAAATTCTAATACAAAATATAATAAACAATTCAACTTTTTCAAATCTCAAAATAATAATAATATTAAAAAATAATATTCTAACAATATTTTACTCAACTTTTAACTTTTATCTTAACTCAACTCAACTCAGTTAAATATCGCAGCCTTAGAATGGAACCCTAGGTACTTGAGCATCCCCATCCCCTCCCCTATTTCACTGTTATCCCTAAATTATGGGGAAAAATTTTAGGATTTTGCTGAAAATCCCCTCTCATCCTATTCCCTATTTTAGGGTTTTGCTATTGGGAACAAACAGTGATTTCCCATATATGGGGAAGGACTATTCATCCCCAAAGTGATATTTCGGTTGTTGCTCCCACGTGTTCTCTCTCTCTCTCTCTTTCCATTTTTTGTTGCCCTCTTCTTTGACGTTCGAAGACATTCCTCTCTCTTACAATGCACGTACCATTGACGGTGCTTTCTCTTCATCGGAGCGAAAACTCTGTAAGTATTTCTCATCTTCGAAATAGATTTTTACTACTGAAGCCCTCTCCCATGGCTGGATCCCGTCGTCTCTGCCGCACGATTTTTGGGCTCTTATTTCTGAATCTTTGATGCATATTTCTCATTGAATTTTTTTCCTTACCTTTGAGTCTAACTTTGGCCTCTGAAATCTTTGCTTATGATATTTACGACGTTTAATTTGTGCTCTAGGGTGTGCCATTTTGATGTGCCATACGTGAAAATGGATTTTCTATTATCGGGACCTTGTCATTTCGTGAATTTGTTTGTGATTTTGGGTCTATGATTTAAATCCACCGCCCAAGTTTCGATTGCCCAATTTGTGATTTTGGGGCTTTTGTGATCATTTTGGTTAGACTGAATGGCATGGATCAAAGGGCATGTTGTGATGAATATGATCTGTTGTGATCATTTTTGATGATTTGTTCTTCTACACATACTGTTGGTTTATTGAGGCAGTTTGCCATTTCTAGAATTGGCTGTTGGTGAGTTTGGGGCTATTGGTATTTTAGTCAAATTGGTTGTGGAGAATATGTGTTTATATCTAAGTGCCTGTTGTGATGAAGAGGCCGTGGAATTACAACCCTTATTTGCCATTTTGATGAACAAGTTTTTTATGAATCATATGTTTGATTACTACTGTTTTTTTATTGAAGGGCCTGTTGGTTAGAACTTGTACATGTTCTATTGTATGAAGGGGCTGTTGGTTATAAACATTAGGCATTTCATTAACTATTAAATGTGATGAAGGGGCTATTGAGGAGATTGTTGGAGGTTTCTTAATTACTGAAAATTTCTCTATTTGTGGTCTGTTGGTTTGTGTTGTGTTGAGGGGGGACTTCTTGAGTAGATCCCAATTCGATTGCTTGTTTTTATGAAGGGGTTGTTGGGTAGAGCTTGTACATGTTCTATTGTATGAAGGGGCTGTTGGTTATAAACATTAGGTATTTCATTAACTATTAAATGTGATGAAGGGGTTATTGAGCATGCTTGTTGGAGGTTTCTTAATTACTGAAAAATTCTCTATTTGTGGTCTGTTGGTTTGTGTTGTGTTGAGGGGGGACTTCTTGAGTAGATCCCATTTCGATTGCTTGTTTTTTATGAAGGGGCTATTGGTTAGAGCTTATACATGTTCTATTGTATGAAGGAGCTGTTGATTATAAACATTAGGCATTTCATTAACTATTAAATGTGATGAAGGGGCTATTGAGAAGATTGTTGGAGGTTTCTAAAAATTCTGTTATCCCCCTTAGCAGATTGTTGAAGGGGTTATTAATTACTGAAAAATTCTCTATTTGTGGTTTGTTGGTTTGTGTTGTTCTGGGGGGGACTTCTTGAATAGATCTCCATAAACATTTTACAACCAAGAACATGTTCTTCACATGACCCATAAGCATATGCATCGAGTATTAACACATCAAGTATATGCATCAATTCTCGTACTTCTCTATTACTTGTGAGTTGGACTAACTTGTTTGGTTGGCATGAATTTATTAACATATCAAGTATATGCATCAGTTTGTTTAGAGGAGCTATTGTTACAATGGACTTAGTTGTTGTTTGTTTCAATTACCAAGTTTGTACTAAACTTGCTGCTGTTATATTGATTTCTACCCAATGCCTTTGTATGCATTCATGAAGGGGCTGTTTGATACTGCTTTATGCCTGTATAAGGCTGTGATGATGGTTGAAATGACTCCATGGAAGGGGGTTAATTCACAAGTATTTTTAATGGGGCTCCAACAAAGGTGGCAAAGTAATCCGATTTACCCCAGATGGCCACCAACTATTTTGTGATTCTTTTTAAAAAAGGCAACTGTAGTTAAATCTCCTTGTAGCCATTTTCACAGTGCAGCTCCATTCTCATACATGATGTAAATTCTGTATAAAATTTTGAGCCACATTAAAAAACGCATAAGTGTTTAAGTAAGTGGATGGGAATGCTCTTATTTTCTATGTTATGTACTTATGTTCTTATTCATTTTGCAAACTGATTACAATTTGATTTGAATTATCTAATCCACGGCTGTAATGATGAGAAATTCTCGTGGGCACATTTGGCTGCCTAGCACACACCTCCATGACATGGCAACTCGGATGGCCAATAATTTGTGGCAACTGATTGTTGCAGCCATGCTAGGAAGGATGTTTAGCAAGTATGGTTATATGTTACCATAGGATTCCTGAGCCGGTTAGCAAAATGACTTATAGCAATTGATCTTAATTGTCTAACATATGTACCAATTCTTCCGTGTCTACATTTTATTAGAGATGGATTCACCCAACCATTAAAATATGTTCTTCACGAGCCTCTTGACTCAGGAGCCTGAATTTGACCACATTTATAATGGTCAAAGTGAACAACATCCTGTCACTTTGGATGACTCTCTACCCGTCCTCCCAATCCAAATAGAGCCTCCCTCACAAAAAAAATCAACTAGGGGGGCAAACTTCACATCCGAAGAAAACAAGTTACTCATTTCTGCATGGCTGAATAGTAGCGTTGATGCCATTACGGAAATGGGCCAAAACCATTCTCAACTTTGAAAAAAATCAGTCAATACTTCAATGAGTACAAAGAAAGTACTCATGACCAGATTGTTGGGTCCATAATCCGTCGGTGGTCTGCCATTCAAAAGGTAACGAACAAATTTTGTGCTAGACTCGCCCATGTTGAATCCTTGAATCAAAATGGCATGACTGAGCAAGACAAGGTATAAACTTCCACTTTTATTATTTACTCTTATTATGATATTTATGCGTTATGTTGGGTTTACCTTTAATTGATCTTAATTATTTTATTTTATGATTCAATTGGAAGTTCGACGAAGTGAAGATCATGTACCAATCGCTTGAGAAAGCTCCATTTCAGTTTGAGCATTGTTGGGAGTTGTTGAACGACCAACCGAAATGGATACATCGTGGCACAAAGGAAGAGATCAAGCGAAGGTCCATGATGTCCCTGACATATTCGCGTACCTCATCTCGCACAACTGATTCACCCAGTGGTACAGAGGCTGAGAATGTTATAGAGAATGATGTCATCGAATTAGATAGGCCAATTGGAAGAAAAGTTGAGAAATGAAAGCGTAAGGACTAAGGAAGGTCAGTAGATGAAATTCTAGAGCTAAGTAGGTGTAAGTATACTCTCCTGAAGGAGTCGCGTGAGTAGGAGAAAGAGCTTCTCCGACTCAAGGCGAGAAGATGGCATATGAGAGAGAGAGAGAGAGAGAGAGAGAGATAAAAGTAGACAAGAGGACGAGAGACTGCAATTGAAAAAAGAGAAGGTGGAAATCGCCTGGTGGGAGCAGGATGAGCAAATAATGTTGCTCGATGTGAGTACGTTGCCCGGCGTTCAGCGGATATATTTCCAACAACTTCAGAGGGAGATATTGGCGAGACAAGTTGGTTTGGATGGATGATTACCGTTTTTTTTTTTTTATCTATTTATTCTTTTTTCACAAAGGACATTTGTATAATTTGTAATTTTATTGTTTCTCTAACTCATCAAATAGATAGATATTGTTCTATTTTATAATTTGTTTGCTTAGCAATTATGCACAAGAGACTACGTAAATGGATAGATATTGGTTGTCATTAATTTCGATATTACATGACCCTTTAGACTTAATAAAACATATAATGCAAGCATGTTAAACTGGATAGATGTTGAAATAGGAATACATAGTCGCTACTAATGAAAAGATAGAGAATCCAATAATAGGAAATTGCCTTCTACTGATGGGAATAAATCTCCCATTGATGTTCAATTAAATCTGCTTGCAGCTAATGATGTGCTGAGCTATCTCTAATTTGATGATGGCGTTGAATGAAGTTCATAAATTCTGAGGTTGGATTGCGCGATAGTTTTGGAATTTGATCATCAACTTGATCGTACTCCATGTTCGGATCCCCACTATCATTATGCTCGTTCTCAATGATCATGTTATGTAGAATAACACATGCTTTCATTATATTTATAAGCTCATTGACTTTAAAATTTCGAGAAGGTTCACGGATGATTGTAAATCGTTGTTGAAGTACTCTGAATGCACGCTCAACATCTTTTCTTGTAGATTCTTGTGTTACGGCGAAATTTTTCTTCTTATTTCCCAAGAGTTGTGGAATCGTCTTCACAAACGATATTACATGACCCTTTAGACTTAATAAAACATATAATGCAAGCATGTTAAACTGGATAGATGTTGAAATAGGAATACATAGTCGCTACTAATGAAAAGATAGAGAATCCAATAATAGGAAATTGCCTTCTACTGATGGGAATAAATCTCCCATTGATGTTCAATTAAATCTGCTTGCAGCTAATGATGTGCCGAGCTATCTCTAATTTGATGATGGCGTTGAATGAAGTTCATAAATTCTGAGGTTGGATTGCGCGATAGTTTTGGAATTTGATCATCAACTTGATCGTACTCCATGTTCGGATCCCTAATATCATTATGCTCGTTCTCAATGATCATGTTATGTAGAATAACACATGCTTTCATTATATTTATAAGCTCATTGACTTTAAAATTTCGAGAAGGTTCACGGATGATTGTAAATCGTTGTTGAAGTACTCCGAATGCACGCTCAACATCTTTTCTTGTAGATTCTTGTGTTACGGCGAAATTTTTCTTCTTATTTCCCAAGAGTTGTGGAATCGTCTTCACAAACGTTGCCCACTTGGGATAAATATCATCTGCAAGTACCCTATAGTGTACTCGTTGCCGTTTATTGTGTAATTGAAGGGAGGAGCACGCCCTTGGGCAAGTTCCGTGAAAATAAAATATCTTTCTAACACATTAATATCGTTATATGACCCGGGCATACAAAAAAATGCATGCCATATCCAAATATCATATGAATCAACAATTTCTAAAATAATGGTTGGTTTACAGATGTGGCTGGAGTACAAACCTTTCTAAGCAGCAAGACAATTTTTCCACTTCCAATGCATACAATCAATGCTTCCAAGCATTTATGGGAATCTCCGTTGTTCATCAACTTCAAGCAATCAAGCAATATCATTGGCATTTGAAAATCGCAAATATTCATATGAAAAAACACTTACCATTCTCTTGCAAAATTTCTTTTGGCTCTCCATTGAGGTGTTTTCACCAATACGTATGTATTCATCCATAAAATCTGCAGCAACCCAATACGCCAACATTCTAAAGGCTGCAGTTATCTTTTGCATAGAAGATAACCTTAGTCTTCTGGTATTATCTTTTTTCTAGACGAAGTACAGCTCGTAAGCCTCTACTTCATTTAGAATACAGAGAAATATGGGATGTTTCATCCGAAATCTCATTTGAAATAGATTCGAGAGATATACTGGATTTTCTGCGAAATAGTCGCGGAATAGGCGCTTGTATTCTTGAATATGATCACGCCAAATAAACTTATGATGTTGGTGATTGCCACGACGCCTCGATGACTCTCAATCGGCCTCGATATTAAGAATAGCCTCCAACTTATCTTCATATAACAAGTATGTGAGTAATTTATGAAATATTGAACGAGCCATTTGATGAAAGGGAATTGAAGATGAGGGGGGGAATGTTAAATTTCAGTTCTTAAATCAAATGAGACTTGGGTTTGTGAGAATGTGAATGCTACTAGAAGACGGATTTATAGAGTAAAAAGTTACCGTTACATATAGAACAAAACATGTTACTATTGGAAAAAAGACAAAACATGTTACCTTTGGAGACATAAATTGAAAATGTTACCGTTGGAACTTGGAGAAATGACAAAAAATGTTACCGTTGATAGAGGGAGGACATAAAATGTTACCGTTGAAGAAATGACAAAAAATTCTCGAGATGATATGCGGATGCATGGTGCCGTTAGAGAAACTGGAAAAAATATTACTGTTATATGAAAATGAAAAAATGTTACCGTTAGACAAATGCAAATCAAATATTACTCAAGTATATGCAGATAAAAAAAAAACACCATCGCATTGGAAAATTCACATATTACTCAAATATTAATGTTGGTTTGAAAAATAATACTCTATCCAAGGAAAAAATCGTATAAGTATTTATAAATGAATTTAGAATGTGATATTTGAAAAGTAGAGAATACTACAAAATAGAAGAAAAAAGTGTGAGAAAAAAATAAGAAAGAAAGAATAAAAGAATATTATTTTAATAGAATAGAAAAATGATAGGGAATGAGATATAGAAGATTTTTTGAATATTTGGAAAATTTAGAATAAATTTATAGAGTGTATTTTTTAACTAAAATTTAGGGAAAATTTAAAAAAAGGAAATGGGATGCTCTTCCGCCTTGTCTATCAGTGCTCTTTAGAAATCTTAGGGTTTAGGGTTTTTGTCTCTTATTATTACGTCATTCAATGGAGCATCTCATCAACAAATCCATTCCAGCACCATAAAAAACCCAGTAACTCTCTCTCTCTCTCTCTCTCTCTCTCTGTTTTCTTGCCGAGAAACTTTAGGAAAGAAAATTTACAGAGAACAACATTTCGAAACGTTACGCTTCTTTATCACACTAAATATTTTGTTAATGTATTTTTGTGGCTTTTGGACTGGTTTATTTGTTTGAATTTGTTTCCCAAAGTCGTGAACTTGTAGAAATGGCGGCGGATTTGGCAGTAAAGCTCGAGGCGGAGAATCCCTGCTGTAAAGCGGTATGTTTTTCGCTTATGAGTTCGTGTGTGTGTGTTTTTAAATGCGTTTTTATTTCATGCTTTTCTGGAAATCTGTTAGTTTTGACCAAAAACAAAATCTTGGTCTTCAGTGGAGGGAGAAATACTCGAATCTTGAAAAGAAGAGGTATGCGCTGCGGCAAGCGGTGAACATCCTTACACCACAAATCGATACATTTCAATCTGAGAATGCCAATCTCAAGAAAGGTTAGTGGGTTAAATTTTGATTTTATTCAGTCAGTTCCACTTTGTGGGTTCAACTGTAGATGAGATAATTGGGCCGGAGATAGGTGCTCATTTGTGAAGCTTATTCTGGGGTCTACCGAGTAGCTTTTGATTTCAACCTAAATGTGTTTGATTTATTTACATGTTTTATACTTTCTTGTTTCCTTGTATGAATAATTTCATGATAGAGTGATATAGCTATGGCATAGTATTATGGCGTAATATCGCACTCATTCATGTCAAAGACAACGATGTGCGTGTGATAAGAGATATGAAGCGTCTGGACATGCCACTAGGCAAGTGTCTTGACATTATATGGTATAAAATTTCTAGGATAGAAACAAATAGAAAAAAAAAAAGAATAAATACTGGCAGGCCAAAAAGGAAAAAATGAGCAAAATTTTATGAAAAATACTTGTGAAACAAGTCTTTGTGCCTTATATTTTGCTTTGTATGCATGTGTGTGTGGGTGCACACTGTATCTTTGTTATTACATTGCACTTGTCTCCCCTTTTTTATAACTTTGTGCTTTTGCAGCATTTGAGGAGGAGCAGACACGAGCGGACAATGAGAAAGAGGGGCGGGTAAAAGAATCTATAGCTAGAGTATCTTTGGAGAATGAAATCTCTGTTTTGAAATCTGAGATCTCTCAAGTAAAGCAGAAAGCAAGCTTAAATGCTGTAGATATAGATAAAAAAGTGAGGCTTCTTCAAGATTGCATTTCTGAAAGGGAAAAAGAAATAAATAGGCTGAAGGAGGTTCTTGAGAAAGAGAAAAAAAGGGCAGATACCGAAAGGAAGAATGCTGAGGGGGAGAAAAAGAAAGCTGCAGAAATGTTCAAATCTTTAAAAGCTGAGAAGGATGAAGAAAGAAGGATTGCCAGAACTGGAGGAGAGAAGGCTGAGCAGTTCAGGCTTCAGCTGGAGATTTTGAAGAAAGAGGCTGATGAAGCAAAGTCAAAGTTAGCCGCTGAAACAATGAAGTTTGAACAAGCAAACAAAAGACTTGGAGAAGAAAGAAAGAAGGTTCTCAAAGAGAGAAAGCGTGCAGATTTGGAGATGGCCAAAGCAGAGGAGCAAAGGAAGCTTGCAGAAGCTAATGGGAAGACGGCTGTTGAAGAGAAATGTCGTGCTGATAACTTGTATCGGCAGTTGGAAGAGAATAGACAAAAGGTAGAGGAGTTACAGCGGGTACATGAGTTTCAAACTTTGGCTTTTCTTGGTGGCCGGGCTGATACTAAGTTGAATCCTGAATCTGTTAAAACGAAGAACAGGCTTCAATGCGAGATATTAAACAGAGAAGTGGATGAACGCAAATCGGTTTTGGAGCTCTTGAAAGAGTCAAACAGAATGTTTGAGGTTGAAAACCAGAAGGCAATCAAGGAGAAGAAACTTGCAGATTCAGAGATGGCAAAAGCAGAACAGCAGAAAAATCTTGCAGAAGTGAATTGGAAAAAGGCCATGCAAGAAAAATGTCGTGCTGATCGGTTGTCTCAACAGTTACAAGAAAACAAAAAAACTATTGAGGAATTGCAGAAGAAGATACATGAACTTCAGCCCTCTAGAAAGTTGGCTGAGAGATCTTCAGTAGCACCAGTTAAAACCGTCACTTCTGAAAATGCAAATGTGAAGCTTTTGAAAAAAGAACTGAAGTTTGAGAAAAAGCAAGCAAAGCATGCCAAAAGAGTGGCCAAGTTGGAAAAAAGTCGTAACCGCATCCTTAAACAGGAACTTGGTCACTTGAAGCTGGATTTTGATCAATTTGCAAATCGCTTGGATATACTGAATAAGTCATTATCACCTAGTGCTGAAGGTGTAGATGACCCAGAAAAGGTTAGTTTCCTGTTTCATTCTATAGAATTCTTTCATTTTTTTTATCTGATTTTCGAATTAATGTTGCTTTCCATGGGAATTATTTTATTGGAACATAGAGTACAGATTTTACTGTCTCTTACTTTCATCTGCTAGTGGTTGATTTTTTTCTTAGATGCGCGGTTGACGAGAGTTGAACCCAACTATTCAGTTAAATGGCTTTCTAGTGTAATAATCTTGTCGGTAGAGCATAAGTTTACTTTTTAAAACTAATATTAATGCATTGACGGCTTCAGAATTGTTCTCAGGTTACACAGCCTAAATAAACAGTTGAATCGGTTTATTGAAGTAGCCTGCCTTCTTGTCCCTTCTCTTCTTGGTAATCAGGAAGTAATAGTCTTATGTCTCATTTATTCTGTTAAATAAGTGAATAGTCCCAAACCCCTAGGGGTTGGATCAAGTGGTAAAGGCCTTGGGCTTAGGTGTATGCTCCCCCTAGGTCTAAGGTTCAAATTTCTTTGGGTGCAAACAATCTCTAGGGGCCATCGGACTGGAGGATTTTTCCCTTGAATTACTCAAGATGCACTTGCTGGAAACTCCTTGCCGAGGGCTTGTGCACCCCTGGGATTAGTTGGAACGCTGTTTCAGACACCTGGTATCAATAAAAAAAAAAAAAGTCAATAGTCCCAATTGTGTGCAGATTTTCCTTCTTTTTAGCTACAATAATTTAAATGCACTAGCTGTTTGCTGCACAGTTATGAGCATTTACATTTTAATTCTTATTATTGGCTTGAAAATTTGTTTTCTTGTTCCCTACTGCCCTTAAAACATGGACAAGTATCTACTCGTTTTTTTTTTGTAAGTGCAGCTACTCATGTTCTTATTTACTGGATGGTTTAATGTGCTTTGCAGAATGTGTCAATTGCATATATGCAAAGGTTAAACATGATGAAGAAACTCTGCAGTTTGGAACCAACTCAGGCACACCTTCAAAGTGAAAATGAACTTGTGAGACCTAGTTGCATGGATATGGATGTTTCATATCCTTTCAGGCAAAGCCTCCAACATCCTGCACAATTGCTACCTATATCTGGAGGAAATTTTGATGAGTCCATTTCAGGTATTAATTCTAAATTGGAGTCTCCACTTGGATGCTCTAACTGGAAAATGTTACAGACTTCTGCAATAAATTCGAGTATGGCATCTTTTTCTGATGGACAGTTGATGGGCTCACAGGAGAAGGGTGATTTTTCTGGTACTACGTCCACAAAATTAGTTGAAGAGAACTTGAATGCACAACCAACAATATCCAACTTGTCTGGCGAAGTTACTAAATTGAGGTGCTGTAAAAAATCCACAGTGGTGGGTGAAAATAATGTCAAAATTGCTGATAGCAATGATGTTGGCAGAGGTTGTGATTGTAGTAGGAAGAGAAAGTGGTTACTTGATTCTGCTGCGCCCATTGAATATTTGTATTCCAAGGGTAAGAAGTTGTGTGTGCAGATAGAAGAGAATCTATCTTTGTTGCATGGTATGTTAGACAGACGAATAGGCAATCCCTTGGAAGAAGTAAGATGTCTGGCTCCTAATCCACAATGCATTCCACATGATAAGCTTGATGAGTTGCACAAAAAGAGCAAGGTATCTCCTGAAGAGGTACATGAGAAACATTTTTGTGTCAGTGACGAGCAAAAGAAGACAGAAAAATCTGAAACCAAAGTCTTGGAGGATTCAAGTGATATTGAAACTATGGCAAGTTTTGAGGATGTAGCTGATGGTGACTACATGAAACTGCTGGACTTGGATGATGCTGCTGACGAACAACGTTACAGGATGGCGACCGAAAGGCCTGTGTCACCAAGTCTTCCTATTATTGACTTTGATAACAGGCAAATATTTGATGTGGATGGTTCTGAAGCTTTAGTAGTGGGATGGGTCTATAAAGAGGTATCAACTGATAAAGAAAATCTGTTGCCTAAGCACAGCTTTGATGTTATTAATGTTGAAATTGAGTCCAATAAGCTAAAGCATACTGCTCTAGGAACTTCCTGTAATCTGTCACTGCATAAGAATGTAGCCCCTGTTGATTCCGTTGCTGTCATTGGGGATGGTTTCTGGACTGTAGAGGTGGGAAATGCTAGTCCTCAGCAGGTCCAGGACTCAGGTCTGGTTGTGGGCATTAGTAATTTGCCTAGATCAAGAGATGAGGAAGTTAATTTTCCATTGGATGGTGAATTTGGATCTGCACGTGATACTGTTCCAAAATACTGTGTCGTGTCTCCAAACATGAGAGATCGTAACATCATTTCTAGGATATTTAAAACTACCAAAACCTGTATAGCTCGGTGCTGTTTGCTTTCTCAAACGGAGTGGGTGGTGCCAAAGATTCTGCTTGCTCTTGTGATGGAAGAAAATCTTTTACTTGTGTAAGTGATTCATTGCCATCCAAGTTGACATGATTTTCTTGCTGTTAATAAAACTATACCAGACTCTTTATGGTGGATCTTAGCCATCAATAGTTTTTCATTTTGCTAACTTTGTAGAATTTATGGGTGCGTTTTTGTTCCTCTTTATAAGGGGGGGTTTCTCTAGTATATTATTTCATGTGTATTGTGTTGCCAATCTATGCTTTGATAAGATTGATTTGTTTATAAAAAAAACTGCATGACTGATCTTTAGTGGTATATGGAGGCTTTGAAGTCAGTGAGACAATGAGTTTTCTAAGGTTGGAACTAATTCACTTTTCATATCATTGACATGTTTCAGGGAAAAGGTCTGTGTGTTTTTTACATTGGTGCTGCTCAATTTGTCCACTGCTGCTCCAAGGAAACTTGGAAACTGTTTGAATACGGATTCCATCCTCTGGTTGGATTCTTTCTCTGGGCACATACGTTCAGGTCTGTTCATTTATTACGCATTATATGTGATTGCCATAGTTGATACAATTGCTTGATTTGATTGTTTAGATTTCTGTTAACTGGTCATTTTCTTTTTTCTTATTCTTTTCTTTTTGGCAGTGATGTCTGATGTGGAGACAAGAACCATGCTTGCAGATTTTGATTTTTTGGATGAACTTCTTAGTCTCATTGAGGAATTCCTTATAGACGGAAGAGTTATGGTGTACACTAATATATCATCTGAGACATTTATCGAATGTGATACAAGAATTAACTTCCTCTTGGATGGTGTGCCTATTAGTTTGTCATATGAAGTTTCTTCTGCTGATCAGTTGGTGGCTGGGAGCATTATATTAGCATCAATATGTGCAGCAATAGACCAGATTGGTTTTATATGTGAGGCATCCTACAACATCTTTCGGAGGCATGCTTGTGATTCTTCATTGGTGCTTAGTATTCTTCATGTTTTTGCTTATCTGTGTGGAGAAAAGCTTTTCAGCGTCACGAAGTATGGTTTGATGGTGACTGTCTTCAAATCAATAGTGATGTTACTTGAGGGAGTAAATTCTTCAGATCCTGCTGCTTCTCATTCTTTATCTGTAAGCGAGGATCAATTTCTTTTCCATCCATGCACCAAATGCCCATTTTCGAAGGATGCTGTTTCTATAGATACTGTAACATCATTGCTCTTGAAATTCATCTGGAATAATGCTGGGTTGGAAACCACTAACTATGATGTGATTAAATCCTTTGATATGTTGAATTCTGAAGTTCTGTATGACAGTTCTAAATCTGGAGTAATTTCAAGTCATGAAGGGTTTTATTGTGCCACTGATGTGAATTTTGATGCCTCCTGTTGCTTGGAAAAGTATGAGATGCCCACTACTCAATCACACTTCATTGCTAGTATGCCTCTCTGTCACCTTACTGATGTTCTATCTTTGGTGGAGCTGGTTGCATGCAACACGGTATGGGATTCACTTTCTTATTGTTCCGCTATCTTATCACTCTTTGCTTTGTGTGTTTTAGTTGTGGGATTGACCACTTATAGCTTGCCACTTTCAAATATATTTACACGGCATTAGGTTTTAAAATTAAACCTGAAATAACTTCTAAAAAAAAAATAAAAATAAAATCAACCTTACATAAAAGAGTTATTTACTTTTATTGTTTAAGAGAAGAATTTCTTGTGTATAAGGAGGTGATGTGCTAGCATCCTTGCTAAGTGGTTATGTTTGAATTGGGCTTGATAATCACATGAAAGGTAATATATGGAATTTACTGGTATTAGGTAATTAGATTTAGAGGTCAACAGGGGTATATGTGTAGTAGCTCTCATGAAAATTAAAGAGGTAAAAATGTGCTTAAAAATAAAAAAACAGTGATTATTTTATTTTACAAAAAAAAAAAGGTGTCTATTTAAAATTAGCTCGATGGGAATGATTTGTGCTGCTGAAACACGATTACCGGATCCTATGCTATAGTGCAGCTCATTGAAGTGTTAAGACAAAAATTTAAATAATTAAATCTGCATTTTCCCATCAGCTTAAACTTTTGAGACAAGTGGTGATTCAACGTGTTATTAGAGCGGAGGTCTTGAGTTCGAACCTTGACTCTACACTATGCCATTTAGTTAACTGTTTCACATGTTGGATCTACTTATTGAGGGAGTCTGGACTGGCCCACAAGTGAAGATTAGTGTTGAGACAAAAATAGAAATAATTAAATGTACCTCTTTCTATTAGCTTAAACTTTTGGCACAAGTGGTGATTCAATGAAGAGCATAATTATTTTGTATTTGCAAGGTTGAAAATTCTCTTTATAAATAGGTGAATAACTTTTATACGCCGTATTTGGATTGTGCCTTTTGCACTTCTAATGATTTTATAATGCTAGCAAAAAAAATATTTTGTATGTCTTGACGTGTAATCTTAGCTGCTGGCCTTGGAAACTTGGTCTTCTTGTTTGATGTGGTGGCTTTCCAATGTTGAAGGGCTTGTTTGTGGTTGTGATAGGGGTCTTAAAAATTGCTTAAATAGTCTTAAAAGCTCTTTAACGATAGAATTAGGTTGTTTGAGTGTTACATATTAAGTACTTTTTAATGTCAAATAAGTTAAAAAGTCTCAAACGTGTTTTTCTTGATAATGCGGAACGAAGTTCAAATTTTAGAAAAGACTGTTGATGGGTAAAAATATCTATACAGCTTTCAGATGACCTTTTATGTCATTTCTACCTCAAAAAGTATTTTTTTATATTGTTTTTAAACAAATGTAATATGTTTGAAAGTGCTTTAGACATATGGCTACTAAATAATAAATAACTTTTTAATAGTAAAACTTGTTACTTAAGCTCTAGAACTATAAACCTTGAGCTAAAAGCTATATTACCCAGCATAATCCCAAGCATGCACAAAGAGTGCTGGATATCACTTTTAGGCTTTGTTTGGTTACACAGATGAGATGAGATGTGACATTTTTGAAAAATAGTAAGATAATTTGTGAATAGTAGTGAAATGATTTGAGTTAAGATTTTTATAGGGTTTTGGGAAAGGAGGGAGAAAAAATTGAATAAAAAAAATCATAAAGTTAGTTAAAAGAGGGTTAGAATATAATTTTTTAATATAATTTTTGTTTTAAGATTTAAAAAAGTTGAATTGTTTTTTGTGATTGGTTTGGAAGTTTGGGAAATTTGTAATGATTAGGTGATGATTAGTTGTAATTAAAGTTAAAATTTGAAATTGAAAAATGTTTGTGTTTGAATGATATTGAGATGAGATGTGGGATGAGATGGTTTGAAAGGTTTGTGAAATCAAACCAGGCCTTAGTCTCACTATGCAGCATGTTGTCAGTTGATGTTAAAATTGTGAATCTTTTGACTACAATGGGACTTGTATTGTGACATGTTGACAAAACTCAGTCTTATAAGCTAATGCTACTTTTTTTTTTTTTGATCGTTAATAAGAATTTTATTACCAAGCATAGGCACAACCCAAGTACACATGAAGTATACAAAGGAAATACCTACTACACACTAGAAAGCAGGAAACTACGATAGAAATAGATTCAGTACATTATCACCATTCCTTACAAAGATCCTAGCCCACAAACTCAAAGAAGAAAATGTCAACTACTTTTTGGATAGCTACTGCTACTTTTTGGACCAATAAAATGTCAACTACAACTAAAAGTATTTTTTACCAATCAAGTCCCGGCAACAGAATTTTACCTGTCAAAAAAAAAAAAAATGTTGCAAATCAACAAATTATGAGAAAATAAAGTTAATCATGCAACAGCTATAAATCTTTCATTTTGATATAGTCCTTTTTGTGCTTACAATGATAGAAACTGACAGGCTTACCTTATGCTGGTTGTTATCATTTTAATTACTTAATTACTTTGATCATACAAATCAACAAAGAAATACTCTTCTCCAGTTTTAATGCGCAATAAATATGTAGTTCATTTTTCTCTGATATCAAAATTCTGTATATCTTATATACTTGTATTCAAAACATACAAATTATATTGAGAAGAATTTATGTTTGAGATCTTATGATCTATGGCTGGTGATCAGAGCGTGATTAATTGAAGAGGATCTGTTCTATAGGTTCGTACCTCTGTATCCTTGATTGCTAAGGAGACAGGACCTCAAAGTCTGGTGGATGAACTATGGTCGTGTGATTAGAGCGTGATTAATGGTTTCATGGTCTTTGGGGTTATGATGCAGTAGAGGATTAACTATACAAAAAAAAAAAAAATGTTTGATATCTTATGAATTGATACGAGGTTGATGTAGTTCATGTGTTGAAAGCTAAATTATTTAGACACGTAGTTCATGTGTATTGGGCTGTGCCTTTTGCACTTGTTATTAGAAGTTAGACTTATATTCAAAACATATAGACTATATTGAGAAGAATTTATTTTTGATGTTTAATGAATAGATACCAGGTTGATGTAGCTCATGTGGTGAAGGATAAAGACTTAGTTCATGTCTTGAAGATTTTTCCTTGAGCCGAGCTGTTCTTCTGATTGTTATCTTCTGCCTATTTGCTCTTTTATCACAGAGATGGGACTGGACAAGCATCAAAATGATCCCTCAGCTGTTGAAAATTTTGGAGTTGTGTGTGTTGGAGGACTTTGCTGCTGCTATTGTTGTTCTTCTTGGACAACTTGGGAGGTAGGTTTATGTTTAATTTACTTTAATTTTTTTTACGGGTAATTGCTTTAATATTAGCTGACATTTATGTTTGTGGTTTTGGATATTGCTCCACCTTATGCTAAACTATCAGCCTTTTAAGTTCCTCCTTCTGGTTATCTTTTTGGCTTGTTTCTTTGGTTTTTTTTTTTTTTTTTAATTAAGATTTGAAATAATTGTATGTTGATAAAAAATTATTGATATGTTATTTATCACATAGCAAGAAACAAAAACTTTGGGCTTATCTTGATTTCAACCAGCACTGAGACATTGAGCTTCATATTGGGCTGTCAGACTTAGTTTCATTGATGTACTTCCTTTCATCTAATAATGTAATTCTGATTTTAATTTCAGGCTTGGAGTTGATGCTGGTGGATATGAAGATAAAGGAGTTGAAAATTTGAGATGTAATTTGTTTACTTTTCTGAATCGTTATACTATCTTGAAAGCAGGTCTACACCTTCAAATAGCCACTGTCACCTCTTTGCTTGGGCTTCTTCCTGATGATTTTGATACACTCATTCAGAGTAATGTGAAGATTCAGGTAACTGCACGTCAGTCTCTTCTTGCTGATTCTATGAGGAAGTGGTTTTCTTCGCTGAGCAAGAAGCAACAGGACTTGTCAGTACGGCTTTTACAAACAGCTGGTGCAAAACAAAAATAGGAACAGAAGTTCTCTACAGAGTTGCGACTGGGTATTACTGCTTGGGTATTCTTATCTGAGTTTGAAGTGGGAAGTTTTGCAAGTTCTTTTATTCAACTGGAATTGAAGTAAGAAATTTTATCATTCACCATTGAGAGCTAGTGTATCACCAAAAGATAAAGATTCTGGTACGGATATTTCAAAGGCATTATTTACTTGTTTGCTCATTTGGTGGAGAAGTTTTTGATCTTTTAGCCACGTCTATGGTTGCATTGTTTTGATGGCATTGAGAGCTAGCATATACGAAGATTCTGGGACAGATTATGCTTGAGAAAAGTTTTGCTCTTTGTGCCACTGCCTTCAGTTGCATTATGTCTCAACTTACCTGTTTCCCAATTTGTAAGTTATTTGTGAATAATTGTTCAGAATATCAGTGAATATTGACATTTTGTGGCGGCTCTTACTTTATTTTGGTGTACCAGATTTTTTTTGATGCTTTTACTCCCAAGATCTTTACTGCAAGCATTACGGGTTCATGTGGCGGTGTCTTATGACTTTTAAGGATTTTCTGGTACTTCCAAATTAAAATACTTAATAATGCACAAAGACTTCACTCTGTGCAGTCTTTGTTTCTAACTTTCTGGGCCTGTTTTATGTGATTAACTTTTCATTCAAACTTGCACTTAGGTGGCATTGGTTATTATTGCTTTTTCTCATTTTATTTTTTCTGTTTTTTTTTTCCCCTTCTGCAATTCAGTGCTTGGAATTTAAGGGAGCGAAGCTGTAGATCGTTACCTTTCTTTGTATGGTTTCTTCATGGTATCTGTAATTTTGTTCTCTCCTCAATACAGGTTGTCGCTATCTGTTTTACATCATTTGTGGACAAGTTTTTGGTTCTGGAAAACACTTGCTTCTTCCACCTTTCTTATGTTGCATTGAGAGTTCGCCTGATGTCCTCGAATAAGGTTAACTTCTTCCTTGGGCATTTTTTTTGTTCTTTTATTTCTTCCAATTGCTTATAAATTTCCTGACCTATGATGATTAAGCCTGTTGAATTGTTGGTCCCTTCCTAGGATTGGTCTTCAGAAGTATCAGAAGCTAAAAATTGACATCTAATCATGTCATCTAATTATCTTTGAACTGTAGCTTTTCACCGAGCGCGATGCACATCCACCAAGATATTTGGAGGCTTAATGGAAACTTTGTTTTTTTTTTTTTTTTTTTTCCCTTCCACCTCAAAGGTCCTGTAACCCAGCATGACAAGAAATAGTCGCTTTATTGTTTTTTCAGTTATATTCTTTCTCAAATTGGCACAAGTTACATTGAAAGGTCAAAGGGTTACATAGAGGTCTAAAATAAGATGGGAAATAGTGAAGTGAGAGTATGCATATATTGGAGCAAGAAGAAGAAATATTTAGCATTCTCAAATTGTTGATCAAGGGTTTATAGAACCGATCCTGATTAATTAGAAAAATATGTAGTTGAATTTAGTTGAAGGGATGAATTCAAAAGCCTGGGTTCAAACTTGGGCTAGTTGACAGCCTTGAATAATGGTATTTTGATTTTCTATTAGAAACTTGGGTTCATTCATTTGTTTTCTTATTTTAAAAAATACAATTTGGGCTCATCTGCTGTCAAGTACACCCGTGACATGCACATATTTTCTGGCTAGATCATTCTATTTCTGATTGGGTATCCCTCTTGTAAACATCTTGTGTACTTGTACAAATGAAAAAGAAAAAAAAAAAAAAATTTGCCTAGATCAACATAATTTGGTATCTGAAATGTGAATCTTTTATGGTCATGCTACGAATTCTCCTTGTTACGAGTCATATAAGCTGAAAGCCAGGAAATGAGCGATTTTATTGTCAATTTAATTGCACCCGAAGAAATTGGGTGCAGTACACACAGGAATGCTCTGTTCATTTATGAAGAAATTGTCTGGATCAACCTTGGTCTTCACCTTCGTCAATCTCTTGAAGTTTCCCTTGAAGTACTTTGTGCCCCAAACTCTTGCGTCCAAGTAACTTGTGTTACCTGGCTTGTTGGCACCTAAATCAAGATCCCTGTAGTTGAGATAGGCAGCCCTAGGATGTTTGGAAACATAAGGCCTCATGTAGTCATAAAGCAATCTAATCCAGTTTATGTGCTCGCTGGATGCCATAATCCCATTTACTTCCCACTTCACTAAGTACTGTATGTTGTAAATGTAGCCTTTTCTGTGAGGAAAAGGAATTTCAGATTCGGAAATCTCATTCATCTGTTCTCCAGAAGGATCCATGATGATGAACACTAACTGTTCTTCCAGAAACCTTTCCCATATCTCTTCCAGTATAAGTTCTGGTATGGGTTCCTGCACGAAGTCAGATTTTGCCTTGAAGAAGCTCTTGCAGAGAGTGCTCCTGTCCAGTAAGACCTCCAGGTGATCCCCCTTTTGGTATCCGGAAAAATAGAGTACGGACTGTATCCAATTCATTTCATTGCAGTCTTGGGCCTGCAGTCCCAACTCTGGGAAGCTTTCATTCATCAATGGGATTAGTCTCTCAATTCCTCCAAGAAAGAGTGAATTGAAGGAAGCTTGGACAGTTTTTTTTTACTCCCATACCCACAGCCTGAACTATGACTCTAATAAAGAGATCTTCATGTAGCTTATCTGCTATGTATTGCCACCCGCTGACAAGCTTGGTGGCACCTTGCTCAAGTGTTTTAGAAATGGTGAAACCTGTTACTGTTGGTGGCACTCGAACCAGCTTGATTTTTCTTGAAAGAATGATTCCAAAGCTTACTCCACCTCCCCCCCTAATGGCCCAAAACAAATCCTCTCCCATTGCTTTTCTGTTAAGAACTTTTCCATGAACATCAATCAGGTAAGCATCTAGAACATTATCTGCTGCAAGGCCGTACTTCCTTATTAAGGTACCAAATCCTAGGGGTGTGCATGTGACCCGAGCACCAGCTGAACCCGATTAGGCCGACCCGAGCTGACCCGTATTTTATCGGATATTACTTAAGCGGGTCTCCAACCCGACTAAATAACGGGCTTATTAATTGGTATCAACCCGTCCGAAATTCCTCAAACCCTAGCTAGTAGCCAGCTCCACGTCCTTTTGGCCAATATGGATGCCAATGGCAATGGCACCGTCGAGTTCGACAAACTCGTCTAGGCCATCTTGCCCGATATGAACACCAAATTCCCTATTTGGCTAATAACTGGCGCGCGACATCAGCAAGCATGAACAAAAAGGAGAAATTCACAAAAGGGAAAACACAATGAAATAGAAAATGGTGAACAAAAAATTTTGGGTTTGCTATGCAGAGAAGAGAAAAGAAGAGGAAAACGCAGAAATGGAAAATAGCCTATATATATTGCATGCATAGGCTTCTTTCATTAATTTTTTCCATCACCTCTTCCTACCAAAATCATCTTGCAACAACCACCATAAATTAAATTCCGTAGTAGTTGTCCACCATTAGTATAGCCACCCTCCTTTCCAAAAACAAAGCCGGATCTGAGCCCCCAAGCTGAGAGAGAAGCCAAAAAGCAGATCTGTTTTAAGTTTGCTATGCAAAGAAGAGAAGAGAAGAGGCTAGACGTAGCCGTTAAATGCCTCCGTTTACAGATATGCTTCTCTGCCTTTAGCATAGCGTTGCTCGAGCTAGACGCCACTGTTTACAGATCTTCTACCGCCACCTCTGCTGCTGGTGCTCAGATCCCAATTAAGTTTAGAAAACAAGACAGCTTTGCTTTCGTTTTTTGGAGTATATATACAGATTAATAATACTATCATATCCTTAAGATACCAACATCACCAATATTCTAAATTTTAGAAAAAAACCGGAAATTTAAGAATGCGGTTGCTCGTAAGACTCTATATACTTGGGGAACAAGGCTGGGCATCAGGATCAAACTCCCAGTGGACCCTACCTTTGGGACTATTTCATCTGTAAGGATGTTCAGGATGCATCTTTGGTACGGCATGGGTTGATATGATCCGTGAAGACACATTCGATTAAGGTACCACTTCTCTCTCTTCCTCTCCCATGGTCTGTAAATCTTTGAAGGATTTGAATCAATTTATGTTTCTGGGAGCATGGACAACGACCGTGGTTTTAAAGTCGGGTCATACGGGTTCGACCCGGTTTGCTTTTGTTCGGGTCGAGTCTGTCCGTGTTGGCTCCTTGGATGAGATCCATCGGCTCGGGTTGGGTTCAAAACCGGCTTTGCAATGCTGGGTTGCAAGCCTACCAAATCCGCCGGCACTAAAATGCCCTCCTACCCCTACACTGGGGCATATCCCTGCTGGGAATCCATGGATTCCACTTTTATTGGAAATACTGTAGTAAAGCTCCCCAAGTGTTGCCCCCAGACTGAACCCAGGCTGTTTCATCTTCAAGATTTAACTCAACTGATCGAAGATTGATGAGGTTGACAATTATAAATGGGGTTTTGCAACAGTAGGATAGGCCTTCATGGTCGTGGCCTCCACTTCTCACTCTGATTTGCAAGCCAAGCTTTTTGCTGCAGAGAATGGCTGCTTGGATTTCACTCTCATGGAATGGTGTAATGATAAGTAGAGGTCTTGCTGTTGTTGAATTCAACCGTCTAGGGTTTGTTTGAGAAGATTGCAACAAGTTTGAATACATAGAGGAGTTTGATGTGTGGAATACATTATTTGGACAGATTTGGTGTAGGCATCAAATTGTGTTGACATGCACTGCATAAAAGTTTCATGAGTTGGATTGGAAGTTGCAAATGAAACTGAAAGCCAAAGAAGAGAGGTTAGTGCTATGTAGCTGATCATTTCTCTCTTCTGTCTTTGTAGGATTAGGCTCACAGATTTGGGTTTGGCTATTTAACACTAGGAGTTGCTTTGTCTTATGGCCGAATATCTGTGCATATAAGCTCTTCCTAGATCGGCCTGTTATAAAAATCTGCGTGCAAACAAAAGTGGAGCGATAATCCCCGTGAAGAATTCCATATTAATGCCAATTTATTATCTGTACCCTAGTCGGCATTGTTTTTTCCTTTTTAGTTTCCGTGCATCCCCTGATGGGAATCTGTCAATGTGGTATGATCCTTCTTGATATATTTAACTGGAATTCATTGGAAAATCTTGTTCAGTTGAGTATTGAAAAGATTAATTCTACGATAAACAATAGGTTGGTTTTGTTTCAACGTAAAATGAGAAAGTGTTCAGGGTTACTAATTTGAAGGGAAAAGTGCTACGTATCTTATTATTTGATACCACGTAGGGGAGTGATGAGAATATGGTG
Organism: Carya cathayensis; assembly: GCA_011037825.1. Lineage (NCBI taxonomy): Eukaryota > Viridiplantae > Streptophyta > Magnoliopsida > Fagales > Juglandaceae > Carya > Carya cathayensis. Next base: position 25,079 of record QGSO01000164.1, on the reverse strand, counting down.
ACTAAGAGGATGATAAACAGCATTCTTATTTTAGAGATAAATGAAATTGTTTTCCTTTTGTTTGGTGGAGAATTAAAAAACAAAGGCTCAATTATGTTTGTGCGTCATGCAAGTCATTTGTAAATACCACCATCAAGTATTCCGGTTGAGGTGAGCGAGTTTGAGAAGTGGCAGTGAAAAGCGAAAGATGGAAAGTCCGTAGGAATCGGAGGCAGTGTGGTTTCAATAGGATAAAGGGACGAGACGAGGCAGAAAGTTGTGTAGGAAGAGCAGTGGTGAGTGAGACGAGTGATAGCGGCAGGGCAGCCGGGTAATGGCTAGGTGGTTGGATGTCTCTACAAAGTTCCAAGGATTGAAAAGTTTGGTTGTCGGATTAGGGGTGAAGGGAGAGAATGCATGGTCTGGAGATTAGCTTATGCCTTCTGTATGGGACATTTTACATCCTATGGCCTAGAGAGTAGGGACTTGATTTTATTGCTGACCAACTTAGCATTTGTCCTTGACCTATCAAACACTCAAAAAGTTGAAAACATTTTCAGCCCAAATCAATTTACCATCTAAAACTGATTTATTGTTAACCATGACATTTTAAACGTGCTAAGGTGACATTTTTGACTTCATGGTTCTAGCTCTCATTTTTTTTTTAATGAAAAATATAATAACGGGGGAATCATCTCACGGTAGAGTCCTTAGGATTCATCCATAGAATCTAAACTCTTACGGAGACTAGAACAACAATCCATTGCTATGACCTCCCATTTAAATTGGGGTTTGATCCAGCAAGAATCGAACATGTGACATGGGCTCATGCATACAAGTTTTACCTCTTGGACTACTTACGGGTGGGTATGGTTCTAGCTTTTATGGAAAGATGTCATGCTATAATAAATGTTTAAAAATGTGAGAAGTTTAATTTAATCTATCTCTTTGATTTCTTTTTTATTTTTTAAATTTTTTGATGGCCAAAATTATGATATTATTTATAAGAATATAAAATTGCAGGTACAACACAACAAATAAAATAACAAATTGGGAAATTGTAGCAAAATAAATTGTTTGATTAATATTTGAACCGACTCTTGTTTGTGGATCCCATAATTGAATTTATATTTGTTAAGATGGCAATTGAAGATCCCAAATTCTGTATTCTCTATAAACGAGCACTGATGTGCTCTAAAAAAGTAGAGAGACTTGGACAGACAGCTCCAAAAGCAGCAATGGGTGAGCTTTCAAATCTGCACCAAAAGACGAACAAGAAATGGACGAGGAGGGTGGGTTGGGAAGTTTAAGAATAAGAAAGAGAGAGAGAGCGCAACTCAAGTAATGAACTTTATGAGGGGGAAAATAAAGGAAAACCATAAGATAAATTTCATACGAGACTTACAATACTGAACATTTATTAGACCATGGGGGAAAAAACATTGACCAAAGTTGTGTAGCCATATACTGCAACATACCAACCCTATCTTCTAGCCTTTTGCGGAATCTTTAGAAAGTTGAAGTGGTGGAATGCTCTGTTCATGCCTGAAGAAGTTGTCTGGATCAACCTTGGTCTTAACTCTCACTAATCTGAAGAAGTTGTCCTTGAAATAGCTCTTACCCCATGCAGCTGCCTCCATGAAGCTGGTTTCTTTGCCCTTGTTCATCCCCAGATCAAGATCCCTGTAATTCACATATGCAGTCCTTGGCAGCTTTGAAACATAAGGAGCCATGTAATTGTAAAGCTTTCTAATCCAGTCTACATGAGGCTGCTCCTCCGCCTTATTCCCATCTTTCCAATTCGATAGCCACTGGATTTTGAACAAAGTTCCATTCCTGTGAGGAAAAGGAATTTCAGACTCTGAAATCTTGCTCATCATTCCTCCGTATGGATTCCAGATTGTCAGAGCCCCATCCTCTTCCATTAATCTTTTCCAGAGTCCCTCAAGTGCTGTCTCTGGTATGGGTTCTCTGACAAAGTCTGATTTGGCTTTGAAATAGTTCTTGAACGTGGACTTCCCTTGGAGCAGAACTTCTGGGGGTGTCCCACTTGGGTAACCAGCAATATAAAGCACTGATTTAATCCAGCTTGTTTCGACGCAATCTTTTTTTGTCAAACCCAATTCTGGGAAGCTTTCTCGCATAACTTGGAGAAGCCTATCAGCACCACCAAGAAACATAGCATTGTACGAAGTTGTTATTGTCTTTCCACCTTTAGCTCCAGCAGCTACCGGTTGAATTATGACCCTGATGTAGAGATTCTCATCAATATTTTCTGCAACCTGTTGCCATTTGTAGAGGATCTTTGTTCCTCCCTGTTCTAAGGTCTTGGTGACAGTGAAAACTGTCATGGTTGGGGGAACAGGAACCAGCTTTATCTTCCACCAAAGAATGATTCCAAAGCTTGCTCCTCCCCCACCTCTAATAGCCCAGAAATGATCTTCTCCCATGGCTTTCCGGTCGAGAATTTCGCCATTAGCATTAACAATTCGTGCATCAACAACATTGTCAGCGCCAAGGCCATATTTTCTCATCATGGGACCATATGCACCTCCAGTAATGTGCCCACCAACGCCTAAGCTGGTGCAAAGACCGGCAGGGAAGCCATGGACGTTGCTTTTCTCGTAAATTCTGTAGTAAACTTCCCCAATAGTAGCACCAGCCTGAATCCATGCACTGTTATCTTTGATATCAACGTTGATAGACCTAAGCCTGGCCAGGTCGACAATGATGAAAGGTGATTCAATTTCGGATACGTAAGAGAGACCCTCGTAGTCATGGCCTCCACTACGGACTCTGAGATGTATTTCAAGCTGCTTAGAACATATTACAGCTCCTTGGACATGGGATTCATGCACCGGCATGAAGATGAACTCGGGCTTTGGCACTGAAGGGACTAAATACCTGAGGTTTTGTGCAGAGGATTCGAGGACAGTCTTAAAGGAAGTATTACTTGGGCTGAAAAAAGCAGTAGCCACTGGAATGGAAATCTGAGAATTGAGAGTGAGACACTCGATGAAACTTTCTTGGATCAAAGCTGAAGCTGCCAATGAAGCAGACAGCAGGAATAAAACTGCTGAAAACAAGGAAGTAAGGCTTGGGGACACCATTGTTATGGTTCTTACTCCTCTGTTTTGGTGCTGCGGGAAAAATGGTGAGCCAATCCCCCTTATTTATGGGCAATCGGTGACACCGACGTGTGCTTGAGCTAAGGCCAACGTCAAGGTTGTCACTGTACGTTTTGATGATTTACGTCAAGGGTCTTCATCGTAATTACATACCCTCTTTGGAAAACGACCTTAATATTGTGGCACTTCTCTCCAATACATCACCGCGTATACAACACTTTCAGAAACCCATTTCAATCTAGAATCTGCTACATCTGTGACATGGCTTTCCATTCATGCCATTCACAAATTCTAGAAATCCCAAATGTTTTCCATTCATCTCCCGTTAAATGATCATGGCTTTCGTTGCTTTTTGTAGAAAAAAAGGAATGTGGAAGTTCTTTTTCACATCCTACTTGTGAAAAAAAAAATGAAAAATTGTCATATAAACGACTGATTCACGAGAAATTGAGTGTCCCTTGATGATTATGCGTTGAGATATTTAGCCAAAGGCTTGTAAATTTGAGTGGATTTGTGTCTAATAGATGTGACCAAACCTTTGTCCGTTTCATTTTTTTCCCTCTACAGGCATAATTCCGTGAAGAAACTAATATTTTCTTTTAAGAGAAATTTCTCAAAATTGACCTATGATTCAATTAGAGAACGTGCAAGTTATGCAAAGTTTAAGTCGCGTTATTGTTGCTTAAAGTTTCTGGAAAAAAATACCTCTACTCCACGTTTGACCTGATGTTGGCCAGAGTATACATGCATGGGTATGCGTGTTCTTAAAAGCAAATTTTAATGATCCATGTCTCTCCACGCTTAAGGGAAGTTTTTAAGAAAGGAATTCTTTCTTCAATTGAAATTCTGGTTTGTTTATGTCAATCAATTTGAACTAACTTTCTGGTTTGGCCATAAGATGTTGCCACCTGCTACTACTGCCCCAGTTCATTGGGATAAGCAACATATAATTAAAGCAACATAGGCCATAAGGAACGGGAAAAATAGAAAGAAATAGAAACACATGGGAAGCATTTGAAACCACTGTTGTCTTTGTGCAGTTATAGTATTCAAATCTCCATAAAAATATTCCACGCTTTTTCAAAGCAGCTAAACTCGAATTCGTATCATTAATCTTTTTAAGCTTAATGTACCCTTTTTTCCTGGCAGCCGCACGTAAGCTTTAAGAATTTTTTTATTTTTATATATTAAAGTAGTCTTCAAATAATTGCAGAAGAAACAACTTACATAAACAGGCATAAACAGCTACAAACATAGGTACAAAAATATATGAGGAGTGACGAAGATACAAAAAGTTTATACAAAAGTAAATTTATAAATTGATATGATTTTATGTGATCTATTTGATCTATTTTATGATAAAAATAACTTTATAATCTAATGTATTACGTTAAGCTGCATTACTTTATGGTGATTTTATCAACGGATCACATAAAACTATATCAGTTTTTAGGTTTATATTTTTATACTTTTTTTATATATGTAACACTTCTCTTTATATAAAGAATTTCTCAAAATATATATACGGTTTAGGGCCCCGTTTGATTGTTAGATTCAATTGAGATCAATTAAGTTTAGTTTAATTTTAAACTAAGTTTAACATCGAAACATCCAACTGTCAAATTACTAAACTCATCTCAACTCAAAACCTCTTTACACTTGGAATTCATAATTTTTTCAACTCAACACCTTTCTATACGTGAGACCTACAACATTTTTCAACTTCTCATAAATATCTTTAAACTCATCTTAACATCTAAATTTATCTTAGATGGGTTCCATATAATTCACTCTACCAATTCAACTTATTATTATTCATAAAGAACTTAACTCAGTTCAACATCCAAACGCAACCAGAATCAAGTGCCGAGGAAGGAAAAATGAGTAGATAGTTCAGCTCTTAAAAATTGTTGAACTTTGAAGTTGGAGCTGTGTAGTTGTAAAAAGGTAAGCACGGTAGATGGGAAGTATGAATATATAATGAAAGATATAACCTTATAATCTCAAGTACTATCGGATGAGTTAGCTTTGATACAAAGTAGGGTATAGAATCTGGAGGAAAGAAAAGAACAAATAAAGTGGGTAATACAATGCTGTTTTTTCTCGATTAATATTAATTAATTAGATCATATCAATCAAATAAAGTATAGAATTTACTGTTCAAGAAATTAAAAAAGAATATAGGTAGGACGTGGACATGCATGCCCTACATGATTATTGATCAATGTAGGACAGGGAAGCTTTCTTTTTATTGGACAATGAAAAGAGCTAGCTTGGCCTAGGAGGCAAAATTAATAGAACGAATTAACAACAATCAAAATTGATGAAATTAAAAAGCAGCTTTCAAATTCTATATTTATATTTATATATTTAATAATACTGTATTTTAACTTAGTGATCATCAGTAGTGTCGTTGTCAATATTGGATAGTGTCGGTGCCTATATATATTAAAACAAGTTTAAGATGAAACTGGGGAAACCTCTTTTTAACAAAAAAAAAAAAAAAAAGAAGAGAGAGAAGGAATTATGGCTTGTAATTAATTAATATTATGCTCTTTCTTTTGATTTTAATTAGTAAAACCTCACCTTGAAGACTGGGAAAGATTGGTCCAAAAGAAAGGGTGAATTTAGAAAGACTAATGCGTGTAATCGTTGTGTAATTATTTTTAAAAAGAGAAATTTATTAATAATTAATTTTTTATTAAACACTATATTTACTCATTTTTTAAAAAGTAATGTGATATTTATATATTATATGACTGTAAATATTAATTCTCATTGAAAAATATATTTTAATTTTTATTGAGGAATTAAGGTGGTGATGCTAACACATTTTATGAGTCATGAATTACGTACCTACCTACAGGTAGCTAGATAGCTAGGGATACATGCACCTTAATTACCACGTCAACCTTATGTAATGCTCACAACTTACTTATTATTTCTTAAAATTAGATCAATACACCTTACAACGCCAACCTTTCACTTTTATATTTTTTTATTATTAAACTATAATTATTAGGTGATTGAATATGTATCATGTAACGCTAGCTTAGTGATCAATATTAGTACGTAATTTCTTGGAAATTACTAAGATACATTATACATATTTAGAATTAGCTTATATAGGAAAGGTTAATTGGATTTTTAAGTATATAGTTTAATTTACTCCAATTTCATGTATTTTTTTATTGTATATATTTATACTTTACTAAGGCTAATACATGGTGTTAGAGTAATAGAGAAATTAAAGCTTCTTCATCTTTTCCAAATACTTCTGTACAATTTGCGAATATAATTTCCCCTGTACTTAAAATTATGAAGTTCTATTTATGGTTTCTTTAGTTCAAAAATTCTATGTGCAGTCACTTTTGCGTACTTTTTTGTACACTCTAGTGATATGATTGGTTCTGTATTAAAAAAAAATTAATCTCTTCTTTAGTTATTCCTTTGGACAGTCAACATGATGCGAGAGCCATTCTGCCTTAGTATTAGATCAGCAATACTATTCTTCGTATAGCTTTGAATAATACAATATACAGTTATGGAATGTGCAAGCGATTCGTAATATTTCTTTTGAAAAAGAGTGGAGTCTACTATTAAAAAATTAATTTTTTTTATGTGGGTCACGTATTTATTTATTTTTTTAAAAAGGATTGTGTATATTCTACGACTGCAAATATCATTTTTCTGTAGTTATAATTATCGATGTGGTATTATATTAATTAGTCTATTAGATATTAGAATAATACTACTTTTCATCCTAAAACTCTCATCTCTAATCACATTTATTCACTTGACATATATTTCAAGTGACTTCATCTTTTAAATGATAACAACATCTATAAAACATACTACGTACAACAATATTATGATGAGATGATTAAATTTAAAGCATACATATACATATATATGTCTTATAAAGACCATACACTCTTAGTTAGGGGTAGATGTTCTTCTAAAATATCGAAACCCTAGAGATGGACAAGTGACACTGAGAATGGATGCCGGTTAATGCGCCAGATCACATGCAAGACTTCTTAGCCCAGAAATAGTACTGCACGGCAACTTATGCGCGCCATACCTACCAGAACCTGCAGAAGAAGACCAAAATGAAACTTCATTTTCAACCTTTTTGAAAGCACCAACCCTCTATATATATCGTGAATAGTCAAATAAATCAACTCAACTCACCTACCATGCGCATATATTAATAATATTTGTTGATTTGAAACCCTCTTTCTCTGTATAAATACACATGATACCTGTTTGATTCATATATGCATGATTCAAAACTCCACTACGCAGTCCGGCCACTCAGTGGCGACCGTTAATTTTACATGTACAGATTAATTATTTTTCGTAGATGATCTCCTGTCATCATGGGAATACAAAAGATGCTCCGGCATGCGGAGGATTCAACAACGCCACTATTATTTGATATGGGAAAATGCTAGTATGCCATATGAGTTTGTCTCGATCCTCATTTTGACCGTGTATTTATTTTTTTTTAAATTGTTTTTCTCTGTTTAATGATTAAGAAAATGATTTTAAATGTATTGATATATATATTTTTTTTAATATTTAAAAAAAAAAAAAATCAAATTAGATGTACTAGTGGGCACGATCAAAGCTGGCTGGGCGGCACACTAACATCACCCTTTGATATGTATCATAGTAGTGCATGCACGGATTAGTGTTATCTTTATTTGAGCTTTCTTTTAACCATGGCCACTCCTTTATGGATCCCGATCCATATTCCAAGCCATTAATTAGTGGATGATTGTTGTACCAGTTTTGCCTCCTCGTTCTAAGGAGACATTAATGCTAGCTAAAAGTATATATGCCAAGTAAGATCACACTCAGTACTTTACAATTAAATTAATGGTACGGCATGCATTTCAAATCATAGGACTGCAATTAAAGGTAATTAAGATCATCATCATGTGGATATGCAATTAATAAATAGCCAAGGAATTGTTAAATTAGATGATTAATTTGACGGGATTGCGTTTGGATCAATCCTCTAATTGAGTACGTGATAATTGCATATATATATGGTAAAACTCACTGAACCATTTTGGGTAAAAGATCAACGAAATCAAAAGAAATGAAAACAAAAATTAGTAGCGGCTTTTTGGATCAAGAATACTTAGAATAGTACATCATTGTGATATTTCATCTGTTTGGGCCGTCACGTTTGGTTTTCAATAGATCGAGGGTCCAAATGGAAAACTTGTGTCATGTCAATGTACAACCTATACATAGCGCTACATATTCAGGATCAATACCATATACAACGTACCAAACAAGATCGGTCATGTACATATATTGCAATGATGACTTCCAAGTATTCCGAGGAGTTTGGCATTGATTGTGCACGGTTTCAACCCGTCCAAAATTTCAATTTGTGTGAGGTTGACTTCAGAGGTTTCAAACCGTCTGGAATTTCTTTTGATCACATGGTAAAATTACATGCTGAATTTTGAAACTTGCCGGGTGTGAACGAGTACCATTGAAGATGCCATACATGTACATATCATGTCAGGGGACCATGACTTGTTAGAGTACGTACTCTTTATAAGAGTCATCATCATGTTCAATGGTTCATGCATGTTATTTAATTTATTAATTATTACGTTGTAAGGAGTTTTAATTTGGATTCTAATTACAAATTGCATGCGTGTTCAAATAAGCTGGAGTCTTATAAGTCTAGTCAAGTGGTGATCATCTTAGAGTCATAGTATTAATTGGCGTTTAGTGTGATATCCTGTATTTATGTGTATTTTAATTAAATAATTATTTAAATTATTATTATTAGTGGTTCTATTGTTTTAAATTTAACGTAATTTTTGTTGTATTATTTTATGATTTCCAAGTTATGAAATTTATTTTGACGTACTTTCTTGATATTAATTATTGTTTTTTATTTAAATTGCTCTTTACTTTAAATTATTTTATTGTTGGACTTTAAATTATTTTGTTGTTGAGTTTATTCATTTTATTTTATTAATATTTAGTTGTAGTGTTTTTAATTGACTTTTTATTTCTTGGACCTGTATTTTCGGATTGGGTTTGTTTCTAGTGGGTTGTTCTTTGATTTTGGGCCAAGCCCCTTCAGTTTTTGGGTCCAGCTCGTTGCACTACAAACCTAGCCCCCTTTCTTCCTCAAATGGCACCGTTTTGCGCTAGCCTGTAAGGCTTAATTCTTTCCTTCTTCCTTTGCCGCACATAGCTTCTTTTTCTTCTTCTTCTTCCTTCGTTTTTCTCATTTCTTCTCTTACATTCGGTTGCCGCAACCCTCTTCCACCATTCTCATTTGGTATTTAGCTTGCTTTTTTATTTTTTATTTATTTATTTATTTTTTTAATCTTTTTAATTATTGTCTCTTTTGCTGCAATTGGCCGAGCCATATCTTCTTCTCTCTCACATTTTTATTTCATCTGTTTATTTTTCTTGTAGGTCGGTCCAAAGCTTCATTGCACACCATCTTTCCTCTTCTTCATTTCTTTTGTATTCTTAGTTTGTGTTGTGCAAAACCCTTGCATTTTCATTTGTTTTTCCCCACAAATCGTGTCCTGTTTTAGCTCCCGAAATCATGCTTTGTTCTTGGCCAAAACCGTGCGTCCATGCTCTAGTTTCTTGGTTCTTTATTCAACTCCATTTCCACATTTTCCTTCCTCAAATTTGACTGCTTTTATTGCCCTGTTTTGCCCAAAAACGTGAGCTTCATTTTGGGTTTTGCTTGATTATTTTTGCTCTTGCCGTGAACCTCTTCCTTTCCAGCCATCATCTTCTAATTTTATTTTAGTAAATCAGTTATTTTTTTCCAAAAATATCACTTCAAATTTTATTGTTTTCGAAACCCATTTTCAATCCCAAAAATCGTGATTTTTGGTGATTTCATTTCAGGCTCCCTTTTGGCGTTAAACCAGGTGGTTGGGTGCTTGATCTTCCAGATTTTTCCTTTTTAGCATTGTAAGTGATTTTCCAAAGAAATTTATGAGATTTAAATATGTTTTTGCACTAATGATTTTCTGCAGTCTATTGGTTGTGTCGGGCCTTGGGTTTGAGGAGTATGAGGGTTGGATTGGAGAATGGGATTGCTTGTGGAAATTGGTTTATGCTTTGTGTTTTTATGTTGTGTTTGGTATCGTGTTATTCATTGCATAATTTCATGCATGTTCATGTGTTGTAAATGAAAACTGGGTTTTCATAAGAGAATGATTTTTGGGTGTGTGCGCATCATGACCCAAAGCTGAGATGAGACATTATTTCGGTGAAGCTCATTTGGTCACTTGAGAGCGTAATATACTGAGTGACGTCCCCTGGGTTATCTCTGGGCGACAACGGAATTGAACATGATGATAATGCTCTCGTGCCGACTCTCTGACCTCTCTATTGGCGGGGCTAGAGGTTGTTTGGCCACGAATGCACTGGGCGCGGAATTGGACATCGCTTGTTATGAAGTCACATGTATGGTCGTTACTTGTGGTGTGACGAAAGGAGCCAGTATGTGCGGATGATTTATAGGGGAGATCATGGTGCATATGGGATAATTTGGATAATGGTTCACTTTTTGGGAAAATGGCCAGTTTTGATAAATGGTTATGTGAACCATTTTTTGGAAAAATTGTGGTTTTATGCTTGGGCCGTTTTTTGGAAAATGGAGGTTGTTTATTTTAATGGACTTGTTTTGGGCTAAATGAGATTTTGGCGTGTGTTGGAAAATTTGTCATTTTGGTCTCATTTATGTTTCAACATGTGCATCCATTCATATTGGTTGTTTAAATGTGTTTTTATCTCGTGGGTTGTTTGGTTGATTATTTACTGAGATTCACAATCTCACGTGATATTCAAACTCTACAGTTCCATTTTATGGAATCATAGATTTTGATGCAGATGAGAACGTGAGCCTGAGGAATCGACTCCACCAGAGGAGCGACCTGGGGTCGCTTTCTTGTGTTTGGGATTTGTTTCCCTATTTTGCTGTGTAGCTTTGATTTGTATTATATTTTTTATTGGATTACTATATAACTTTTGAAGGCAATTCATTTTGGGAGACTTGTATTTAAAATTCTGGTACTTAGTCGACTAAATTTAATTTATTCGCTGCGACTTTTGATTTACACTTGTTGCATGTGCACACACTTAGCACTTGTCATTGGCGTGCGTGATGTGTGTTGTCAGCACCTCAACGTCATGATTCCTGCATTTTTGTATGTGGGAGTCAAGACGTCACATGTGGTATTAGAGCGATTCAGCTCTGGATAAAACCACATGTCTTGTAGGTGCAGTAACATAAATTTTTTAAAGATTTACTTTGAATTTATTTTATGTAAATTGAATTTATTTTATTTAACTTGAATTTATTTTATTTTATTTTGTTTTGTTTTATCTTGTTTTTTTTTTGTTTTGTTCGGTTTTATTTTTAATTTAAAAAGTGGGGCTAAGGGTTACGCTATAGCAGGAAGATGATACGATCGAGAATACCATTGTTAGGCATGAACATTTAGTATAGTAGGTTTGAACTCTTAGCAATGTGGTTTGCTTTTATGATATTGAGACTTGAAGGGAACAACATAGTCTAAGTGATCTCTCTGGAGTAGGACTAAAAGTCACAACTAAGGAGGAGAATAGCTTTAAATTATTGAGGATACTGAGGTCTTAGATTCTGTAGAGTTTATGGTATGAGTTTATAAATTGGGAGGGTGTAAGTTCATGAATTTCAATGACAGATTTATGAGAATTTCATTTAAGGTTTGAGGCCCTATAGATTTTATGAATCAAGTTTGTGGGATTTAAGGTGGTAAGTTCAACAAGCACTTGAGGGATCAAATTAAATTAGAAGTTTTAGATCTTGTCGACTCCGATGAGCAATTTGATAACTGTTGCCCAGATGACTAACACAAGAGGGGGGGTGAATTGAGTTGTATTTGAAAAAAAATAACAATTATAAATCAAATATACAATATAAAATATAAATAAAATATGAAACAACAATAAATATAAAGAGTAAGGGTAAGAGAGAAGCAAACTCAGTATGTTAACGAGGTTCGGTCCCACTGCCAACGTCCTCGCCTCAAGCTACCCCTTGACGATCTCCGAATTCACTATTCAATCTCCTTCAGGTGGAGATAGAAACCTATTACACATTTGAACAACACTGCTACAAAGGATCCGTGTAGAACACCCTCTACACTTGCAATCACCTTACACGTGGTGATTCAACGATTCCCTGTGTAGAACACTTTCTACACGCACAAGGGTTGTACACACCCTTTTACTGATATAAGAATTGATAATGGGTAGGATATCAGAAAACACTTGTAACAGCCCGCTAAAATTATCAGTTTTGGATTATTTCCCGACAGCAATCACATCTCTCTTGTCTTTACCCTCATCTGGAATCACGCGTATAGTTTATCTTTTCCGTAAATCACGTATTTTGTTCTTCACCGACAGCTGTAAAATCATGAGTCTTCCAAGACCACGCCTAGCCTTTCTCAAGCCCAAACTACCACTTTATGTGGTGGACAGCCACCGTACGCCGCCACGTACGTTCCTCCGACGCATGTTCGTGACGAACAACGAGCGACGCACGGGTTATCCCGTCGATGGTATAACCTTCTATCTCTAGTTATTTTACGTTTAAAATAGTTGGTTGGTTTGTGGATTGTGTAGTTGTATTTGTGGAATTCGTTGCGTAGTTGTGAAGCGAAGTGTGGTTGTGAAGTGTTGCGTTTGATTGTGTATTTTGTGGACTGTGCTGTGAAGTATAGGCGTGAGATGGATGCCGTAGATGTGATACGGCGGGTTGTGTGAAGAGAATACGCGTGTAGCGTATTCTGTGTAATGCAGCGACGCGCCGCGCGACGTGCACTGTAGTGATGTGTGTCGTAGAAGGAAGGGAGTACGCATGTAGTGTACTCCGTGTTGTATGGCGATGCATCGTGTGATGTGCATCGTGTTGATGAGAGTTGTAGCGAAGGAAGTACGCGTAGCGCGTACTCCGTGTCGCGTAGCGATGCACCGTGAGACGTGTATCGCAGTGATGGGTATTGTAGTGTGGATGGAAGAGAGTTCACGTGAGTGTACTCTGTATTAAGTCGTGATACATCGGATGGCGTGTCACGAAGGGTTGAATGGCGTAGCAGAGAAGTGTGGAGCGTATGGTGTAATGTTGGGAAACTGTATGACAGTGTCCCGAAGCAGTGATGATATGGATTATAGTCCGGGATGACTGGTGTCATCTTGTGGTTGACTATGGCTAAGAGTATATGGATTGAGAAATGAGTTGTTTGTTTGGTTGTTATTGATAATTTTAATGAACTTGTTTTAGTGCAAAGGCTTTCTGAAGTCAATTTATCTCTTCCGAGTATAGTGAAACCTCAAGTTGGCCGTGGTGTTGCAAGTGCTTACAATATGGCAATTGAGTTCAGAAGTGAAAATCTTAAGGACTGAGTGTTCCTCTTCCAGCTGTTGTGCAGTTCCTCGTGTCTCGCGCTCTATTCTCATAGAACGCGACGATCGAGGTAAGTTAGCCTCTAACTTACTATCAGTTTATTGTGTATGTGTGATGGGTAAGGGAACTACAATTTATGTATGTATGTTATCGTATATGCCATGTCATGCTATGTCATTACATGTTTATCTGTTACGTATGATTTAATCTCTCATGAATAATTATCTGTTAAATAATCTTTTCTGCCATACAATGATGTATGTTATAAGTATGCCATATGATACATGTATGCCATGAAATGTTTATGATTAAATCATATTATGCCATTTACAAGTATACGCCATGTTAGAAAAGTATATAATATCAATTAATATCTCATGCATTAAGAAAGATAAGATATGTTATGTTACGTATAATACGTGGGGCCACAACAACTGTGGAGTACGTATTATATCTTATGTTACTTATAATGCGTGGGGCCACAACAACTGTGGAGTACGTATTATATTTATGTTACTTATAATGCGTGGGGCCACAACAACTGTGGAGTACGTATTATATTTATGTTACTTATAATGCGTGGGGCCACAACAACTGTGGAGTACGTATTATATTTATGTTACTTATAATGCGTGGGGCCACAACAACTGTGGAGTACGTATTATATTTTATGTTACATAAATTGGGGCCACAACAACTGTGGAGTACGTATTATATTTATGTTATGTTACTTATAATGCGTGGGGCCACAACAACTGTGGAGTACGTATTATATTTATGTTATGTTACTTATAATGCGTGGGGCCACAACAACTGTGGAGTACGTATTATATTTATGTTATGTTACTTATAATGCGTGGGGCCACAACAACTGTGGAGTACGTATTATATTTATGTTATGTTATTTATAATGCGTGGGGCCACAACAACTGTGGAGTACGTATTATATCTTATGTTATGTTACTTATAATGCGTGGGGCCACAACAACTGTGGAGTACGTATTATATTTATGTTACTTATAATGCGTGGGGCCACAACAACTGTGGAGTACGTATTATATTTATGTTATGTTACTTATAATGCGTGGGGCCACAACAACTGTGGAGTACGTATTATATTTATGTTACTTATAATGCGTGGGGCCACAACAACTGTGGAGTACGTATTATATTTTATGTTACATGAAGTATGGGGCCACAACAACTGTGGAGCATACACTACATGAGACACAGCAATTGTGACATGTAGAATACGTGGGGCCACAACAACTGTGGAGTACGTATTATATTTTATGTTATGTGAATTCATGGGGCCACAACAACTGTGGAGCATGAAGTATGGGGCCACAACAACTGTGGGGAGCATACACTACATGAGACACACAATTGTGACATGTAGAATACGTGGGGCCACAACAACTGTGGAGTACGTATTATGTTTTATGTTACTTGAATACGTGGGGACCACAACAACTGTGGAGTACGTATTAATGCACATTATTATCAAGACAATTAAATAAGATTCCAAGTTTATGTTAAGTCAAGTTTCAGATCAAGTTCATGTTATATTATACTCACGTACATGTTATGTTCATGTTTATGTTATGTTCCAAGTTCATGTTCACATCATGTTATGTTCACTTTTATGATATGTTCAAGATCACGTTCATGTTATGTTATGTTCATGTCCATGTTATGTTTCACGTTCATGTTATGTTGTTTGTTCATGTTATGTTTTAAGCTTAAGTTTATGCCATGTTAAGTCAAGTTTCAGTTCATGTTTAAATTCTGGTTAAGTCATGCTATATGTCAAGTTATACTATGTTTATATATGACTATAATTATGCATTTATACTTTTACTGCCATGCATGTATTTTTAACCTGTGTGTGAGTTTTATGTTAACTTACTGAGATTTGTAATCAAATCTCACTGTGGTAGTCCCAACTACCATTCCCCCGAATGGTAGATCTTGTTACAGGACCCAAAGGAGAATTGGAATCTGACCAACTGAATACGGTCGACTAGGCCACGGTGCGATGTTGATGATGGTATAGTATTTAACTTAGGTTAATACTTGTACTTTTGGAGTTGTATCTCAAGTATTCTTTTGATCACAACCATTTTAGACTAGTGTGGTGATCACGGCTTTTTAGTATGCCTTTATGTATGAATTATGTTTCAAGTATTTGGGATATATTTAGTTTGGTGCATAGTATTGCTAAAGAAAAAGATTATCCGCTGCGAATATTGCATAATGCTAGATGCATGTTAGAAACATTGCATCTTATATGTCATGAACGGGGGCAGGTAACCTTGTGTTGCATGTCCCGACGCTTCAAATGTCCGTTCAATCCCAAGCGGAATTTGGGGGCGTCACAACACTCCTCAATGAGTGAAATAAGAAAACAATACAAGCACAAACTATATCTCTCAAAATGAATAAGAGTTAAGGCTCAATGTTTAGAGAAGAGAGAATGAAAGCTTTGAATGAATATTGTATACTCTTGGTGTTGTGAATGTGAAGCTCTCAAATGATCTATTTATAGGCATATGAGACTTCATATTCAAATTTAAAAAGATTCACATGTCAAAGACATCATCATTCATTTTTCAAAAATTCAAACCTAATCTTTTTACTTTTTGCATATGACAAAAGGAGCACACTTTGCTTTTCAAAAATTTCAAACCTAATCTTTTACTTTTTGCATATGACAAAAGGAGCACATTTTACTTTTCAAAATTTTCAAACAAAGACATCTTCCTTTTACATAAGTCAAGAAAAGTATCAATCACTTTTGAAATTATTCAAATAAAACATGCACATGTGAAAGATGACAATCAATCATCTTTAATATTTTCAAAGTTCAAACCTTTAATCATGGCATGCACATGTGAAAGATGACAATCAATTATCTTTCAAAATATTCAAATTTAATTTTCAAAATATTCATGCACATGTGGAAAATGTATTTTAATGCTTTATGATAAAATATTAATTTTTGAGCCTTAATCCTAATTTCGAATTTTGAAGAGATTTACAACATTACTCTATGACTTTAATGTGAACTTGTTCCCTTCTTGCTCATGCTTGGTTCCTTGATGTGCTTGACTCCATTGTGTGGACAACTTGAGCTTGAGACTCCTTCATTCTTTGAATTCATTTGTTATCATCAAAATCCATGTGTAAATATATAATTACACAAAACTTGAAACCTTAGGTTCAACAATCTCCCCCTTTTTGATGATGACAAATACTTGATAGAACCTGAAGCCTGTATTAATACTTAAGCTCCCCCTGAGAATGTGCGTTAGTTTTTCAAGCAAAAATATAAATATAATTCCAAGCATATATAACAAGTTTAACAATTTAAACAATATTAATGTTCTAGTCTAAAACTTCTCCCCCTTTTGGCATCATTAAAAAGGATCGGCAGCAAGTAAATAGACTGAAGAAAACGGTGCGTTAATATATACTGTAGATAGTTGAAAAAAAAATTGGATCCGTCCGTGACCCGACAAGTGTGGCTGGAGATTTGAAAAAATCGCCTGATGTTGTTGACAAACGAGATTGAAGGCTCCGAGTTTCTAAAAAAATGTCATTTTCACCGATCGGGAAAAAAAAACATTGCTCTTTGACTTGGATGATAGCACGTCTTTGTTTTTTATGCTATCTCTATAAAATCAGTCTTAAAGTTCATCCAATCCACATCAAGTTTTCTTCTTATCTCTATAACTCATCTGCATTCCTTCAACATTCTCGCTTTAAGTTTTCAATTCTTTTCTCAATGGCCAATTCTTCTAACATTCCTCTAGATCCATCCATGAGGTATTCTACACCTCAATCTCCTGTCCTTTCTGCAGCTACCATTGGTGCCATGTTGCAGCAAGAAAATAATAGTATGGCTAATAAGTCAGACTCCGATGCTATCTACGACTTGGTGAGTCTCGGGACTCGCTACTCATCCTCTATTGTTGCTTTTTCCCAGCGGGTACAAGCCAAAAACCATGAGGTTGAAAAGCTTAAAGAACAAATTGTTGTACTTCAACGAATTGTTCAAGAGTCTCACACAAGGGAAGGAATCCTTCGGCAGAAGAATAAACAGTTGAAATCTTTATTGAAATCTTCATTCTGCTTGCCAGTTCCTATGGATAGGGATGACATGATATTGTATGAAGAGAATGAGCGTCTCAAACATGAGGCTAAGAACCTCAAGTTTATGTAAAAGTATTTAAAAAATATCTCTCTATTTTTATGAACTCTGATCTGTCTTTTAAGATATATTCATAATATGCATCATACATATTTCTCTTCTAATCATAGATAATCTATCTTCTGGTAAAGGTTTTGTGAATATATCTGCTAACTGATCGTGTGTGTTTGTGAACTCTAGTACTATATCGCCTTTCTGCACATGATCTTGAAGAAAATGATATCTTATTTCAATATGTTTAGTTCTAGAATGTTGTATTGGGTTCTTTGAAAGATTTATAGCACTTGTATTATCACATTTGATTGGAATGTGATTATACATGAGTTTAAAATCTTCAAGTTGTTGCTTCATGTAAAGAACTTGAGCACAACAACTACCCGCAACAACATATTCTGCCTCAGCAGTAGATAGTGCAACAGAATTTTATTTTTTACTAAACCAGGAAACTAGTGTATGTCCTAAGAAATGACATGCTCCACTAGTGCTTTTTCGATCTATTTTACAACCAGCATAATCTGCATCTGTGTAGCTGATTAGATCGAAAGGTGTGTGCTTATGGTACCATAACCCTAAGTTAATTGTACTACTAAGATATCTAAGAATGCGCTATGTAACAGCCCGCTAAAATTTAGTCTTATCTCCTCACCCTTCTCTTTCTTTTTCGCACATATTAGACAGCACGGCAATCAGTTTTGGATTCTTTCCCGACAGCAGTCACTATCTCTCTCGTCTCTACCCTCACCCGAAATCACATGCATAATTATCTTTTTCCGTAAATCACGTTACTTTGTTCTTCACCGACAACTGTAAAATCATGAACAGATTTATCCTAAGCGTTGTACCTCGATGGCGTATTCCGGATCTTATCCACCGAATTTCAAAGTATTAGATAAGCTTGTTTTTTTTTAAAGTAGCACAATTATAATAATTTAATGAGCTCTGAAAATATTATAATTGTGGATAATTACTTAGATTAAATATTTTAGTTGTTTTAAGATATTAAGAGGTTTATTTTTACGTTGAAAACTCTTTTTTAAATTAAATGGTTTTATCCTCTTTGAGTGATTAAAGATACTTTATCATTTTATATAATGATGAAGAAAATATTATTTTATAAACCTTAGTTTGTAAAATAATATTCTATCTTAATTCCTCTCAGTGTTGTATTTAAGTGTTTTATTAATTTAAATGATTTTATCCTCTTCGATTAATTAACGGTACTTTATCATTTTAAATAATGATGAGAAAATATTATTTTATAAACTTTAGTTTATAAAATAATATTCTACCTTAATTTCTCGTAGTGTTTTATTTAAAATGTTTTATTTAAAATAAAACACTTACGCGTTTTCAAATCAGTGTTTTAACTCATCGTTGGTTTATTTTTTTTTGGATCCCGGAAGTGAGGATTGAACCTCATTTCTTTTTCTCCATCTTTTCTTTTCTCCTTTCCCTTTTCTTTTTCTCTTTTCTTTCTTTCTTCCCTTTCTTTTCCGTGTTTTCTTCTCAACACTCTTTCTCTCTCTCCCCATGCTCTTCCCTTCCCCATTTCTCCTTACCGTCGCCGCCCCTTTGACCGCCCGTTTCTCCGCCGTCCGGTGGAGGTGTCGTACACCACCCCCACCATTCTCTTCCCATCCCACCAAAGTTCATCCCCACCAATTTTCAGAGCCATCGGACCAGCCGTTAGCCGCCACGAGCCCCCGGAAGTTGCTGCCCCTGCCCTGTTTTCTCCCCTATTGCCGATTTCTTTCTCCGCCCAGAACTGCCGCTCGCCAGCGGCGTGGCCTACACCACCCACCCAGATTTCTTCCCCTCTCACCGGTGAACATCCCCACCAAGTTTCACCTCCATCCGAGCCACCGTTAGCCACCACTCTCGCTGTGACGCCCCCAAATTCCGCTTGGGATTGAACGGACATTTGAAGCGTCGAGACATGCAACACAAGGTTACCTGCCCCCGTTCATGACATATAAGATGCAATGTTCCTAACATGCATCTAGCATTATGCAATATTCGCAGCGGATAATCTTTTTCTTTAGCAATACTATGCACCAAACTAAATATATCCCAAATACTTGAAACATAATTCATACATAAAGGCATACTAAAAAGCCGTGATCATCACACTAGTCCAAAATGGTTGTGATCAAAAGAATACTTGAGATACAACTCCAAAAGTACAAGTATTAACCTAAGTTAAATACTATACCATCATCAACATCGCACCGTGGCCTAGTCGACCGTATTCAGTTGGTCAGATTCCAATTCTCCTTTGGGTCCTGTAACAAGATCTACCATTCGGGGGGAATGGTAGTTGGGACTACCACAGTGAGATTTGATTACAAATCTCAGTAAGTTAACATAAAACTCACACACAGGTTAAAAATGCATGCATGGCAGTAAAAGCATAAATGCATAATTATAGTCATACATAAACATAGTATAACTTGACATATAGCATGACTTAACCAGAACTTAAGCGTGAACTGAACTTGACTTAACTTGGCATGAACTTAAGCTTAAAACATAACATGAACAAACAACATAACATGAACGTGAAACATAACATGGACTTGAAATATAGCATGAACGTAAACCTGCATAACATAAATAAGAACTTGAAAATAACATAAACTTGAACATAACATGTACGTGAGTATAACATAACATGGACTTGATCTAAAACTTGGCTTATCATGTATTTGATCTGAAACTGTACTTAACATAAACTTGGAATATTATTCAATTGTCTTGATTAATAACGTGCATTAATACGTACTCCACAGTTGTTGTGGCCCCACGTATTCAAGTAACATAAAACATAATACGTACTCCACAGTTGTTGTGGCCCCACGTATTCTACATGTCACAATTGCTGTGTCTCATGTAGTGTATGCTCCACAGTTGTTGTGGCCCCATGAATACACATAACATAAAATATAATACGTACTCCACAGTTGTTGTGGCCCCACGTATTCTACATGTCACAATTGCTGTGTCTCATGTAGTGTATGCTCCACAGTTGTTGTGGCCCCATACTTTATGTAACATAAAATATAATACGTACTCCACAGTTGTTGTGGCCCCACGCATTATAAGTAACATAAATATAATACGTACTCCACAGTTGTTGTGGCCCCACGCATTATAAGTAACATAAATATAATACGTACTCCACAGTTGTTGTGGCCCCACGCATTATAAGTAACATAAAATATAATACGTACTCCACAGTTGTTGTGGCCCCACGCATTATAAGTAACATAAATATAATACGTACTCCACAGTTGTTGTGGCCCCACGCATTATAAGTAACATAAATATAATACGTACTCCACAGTTGTTGTGGCCCCACGCATTATAAGTAACATAAGATATAATACGTACTCCACAGTTGTTGTGGCCCCACGCATTATAAGTAACATAAATATAATACGTACTCCACAGTTGTTGTGGCCCCACGCATTATAAGTAACATAAAATATAATACGTACTCCACAGTTGTTGTGGCCCCACGCATTATAAATAACATAGAATATAATACGTACTCCACAGTTGTTGTGGCCCCACGCATTATAAGTAACATAAATATAATACGTACTCCACAGTTGTTGTGGCCCTACGTATTATACGTATCATAAAATATAATACGTACTCCACAGTTGTTGTGGCCCCACGTATTATACGTAACATAACATATCTTATCTTTCTTAATGCATGAGATGTTAATTAATATCATATATTTTTCTAACATGGCGTATACTTGTAAATGGCACCATATGATTTAATCATAACATTTCATGGCATACATGTATCATATGGCATACTTAATATGGTATACTTATAACATACAGCATTGTATGACAGAAAAGATTGTGTAACAAATAAATATTCATGAGAGATTAAATCATACGTAACAGATAAACATGTAATGACATAGCACATGGCATATACGATAACATACATACATAAATTGTAGTTCCCTTACCCATCACACATACACAATAAACTGATAGTAAGTTAGAGGCTAACTTACCTCGATCGTCGCGTTCTATGAGAATAGAGCGCGAAACACGAGGAACTGCACAACAGCTGGAAGAGGAACACTCAAGTCCTTAAGATTTTCAATTCTGAACTCAATTGCCATATTGTGAGCACTTGCAACACTACGGGCAACGTGAGGTTTCACTATACTCGAAAGAGATAATTTGACTTCAGAAAACCTTTGCACTAAAACAAGTTCATTAAAATTATCAATAATAACCAAACAAACAATTCCTTTCTCAATCCATATACTCTTAGCCATAGTCAACCACAAGATGACATCAGTCACCCCGGACTATAATCCATATCATCACTGTTTCGGGACACTGTCATACAGTTTCCCAACACTACACCATACGCTCCACACTTCTCTGCTACGCCATCCAACCCTTCGTGACACGCCATCCGGTGTATCACGACCTAGTACAGAGTACACTCACGTGAACTCTCTTCCATTCACACTACAAAACCCATCACTGCGATACACGTCTCACGGTGCATCGCTACGCGACACGGAGTACACGCTACGCGTACTTCCTTCGCTACAACTCTCATCAACACGATGCACATCACACGATGCATCGCCATACAACACGGAGTACACTACATGCGTACTCCCTTCCTTCTACGACACACATCACTACAGTGCACGTCGCGCGGCGCGTCGCTGCATTACACAGAATACGCTACACGCGTATTCTCTTCACACAACCCGCCGTATCACATCTACGGCATCCATCTCACGCCTATACTTCACAGCACAGTCCACAAAATACACAATCAAACGCAACACTTCACAACCACACTTCGCTTCACAACTACGCAACGAATTCCACAAATACAACTACACAATCCACAAACCAACCACTAACTATTTTAAACGTAAAATAACTAGAGATAGAAGGTTATACCATCGACGGGATAACCCGTGCGTCGCTCGTTTTCGTCACGAACATGCGTCGGAGGAACGTACGTGGCGGCGTACGGTGGCTGTCCACCACATAAAGTGGTAGTTTGGGCTTGAGAAAGGCTAGGCGTGGTCTTGGAAGACTCATGATTTTACAGCTGTCGGTGAAGAACAAATACGTGATTTACGGAAAAGATAAACTATACGCGTGATTCCAGATGAGGGTAAAGACAAGAGAGATGTGATTGCTGTCGGGAAATAATCCAAAACTAATAATTTTAGCGGGCTGTTACATCCTCCCCTCCTAAAAAGAAGATTTCGTCCTCGAAATCGACGCAAGTACAAACGTAAAACACCGACAAGTGCTGCAAAGTCTCGGGCCTACTCTATGAATTTAATACAGCTGGCGATTTGAACAAACGCCTGATGTTGATGACAACCGTGATTGAAGGCTTTGAGTTTCTATAAAGAAACAGGATCATCTTCATCCATCGGAAAGAAAAAACATCGCTTCTTGACCTGTGTTTTGTTTTTCCATAACAAAATAATGGCTGGGCAAAACTCTTCCACTAATGTTCCAGACTTGAATCAGGAACCCTTGACGCATCAACCATCAATCTTCTCTCCTGAGGTCGTCAATACTACGATAGGAGCAGCGAACTGTTCTTCT
The DNA here is from genome assembly GCA_011037825.1 of Carya cathayensis. Taxonomy (NCBI): domain Eukaryota; kingdom Viridiplantae; phylum Streptophyta; class Magnoliopsida; order Fagales; family Juglandaceae; genus Carya; species Carya cathayensis. Next base: position 1,670 of record QGSO01000164.1, on the reverse strand, counting down.
AGTAGGACTGATTCTGAGATTATTACAGAATCATGGAAGCTCAGTAGTCAATATGCTGCCTCTGTTACGATCATGTCTCGGAGGTTACTGGCGAGGGTAAGTGAGATTGATCATCTTAACATCCAAATATCTGATTTACAACAGAAACTTGCTAATAAGGATAGAGAAAATAAAAGGCTACAGCAAGAAAACCAAGAGTTGAAGAAATTTGCAGATTGGTATGCTCATGATCTGCAACCACGAATAGAAGAACTGGAACGAGAAAGGATTCAGATACAGGGTCAACATCGGCAGATAACAGCAGAGGTTCATCGTTTTCTAGAGAAATAGGGACAAACTACTGTTAATCTAGCTGGCTTAGTAAGAAACTTTTGACAAAGCGTGTCCAGCAGATCTTGTATTTCTTTTGACTAAAATAAGATTTGAAGAGAAACTAGTTTGTCTTCTTCTTTATGTTATCTCTATAAAATCAGTCTTCAACTCAATCCAATATGCATCAAAACTTATTCTCATCTCTATAACTCCTCTGCATTCCTTCACATTCTCGCTTTAAGTTTTCAGTTCTTTTCTCAATGGCTCAATCTTCTAACATTTCCCTAGATCCATCCATGAGGTATTCAGCACCTCAACCTCCTGTCCTTTCTGCAGCTGCCATTGGTGCCATGATGCAGCAAGAAAATACTAGTATGGCTAATAAGTCAGACTCCGATGCTATCTATGACTTGGTGAGTCTTGGGACTCGCTACTCATCCTCTATTGTGGCTTTTTCCCAGCGGGTACAAGCCAAAAACAATGAGGTTGAAAGGCTTAAAGAACAAATTGTTGTACTACAACGAATTGTTCAAGAGTCTCACACCAGGGAAGGAATCCTTCGGCAGCAGAATAAACAGCTGAAAACTCTACTGGATTCTTCATTCCGTTTGCCAGTTCCCATGAATAGGGATGATATGATATTGTATGAAGAGAATGAGCGTCTCCAACATGAGGCTAAGAACCTCAAGTTTATGTAGAAGCATTTTTAAAATAATATCTCTCTATATTTATGAACTCTGGTTTCTCCTTTAAGAGATATTCGTAACATGCTTCATACCTATTTCTCTTCTAATCATACGTAATCTATCTTCTGGTAAAGGTTTTGTGAATATAACTGCTAACTGATCATGTGTGTTTGTGAACTCTAACACTATATCGCTTTTCTGCACATGATCTCGAATAAATTCAAGCCTAATGAAGACTAAAATTTCAAGCCTAGTATTTGGTGCATTTCCTAAGGACATGTGGATTTACAACCCAGAGACGTATTGCTCTGATACCACCCTGTGACGCCCCCAAATTCCGCTTGGGATTGAACGGACATTTGAAGCGTCGAGACATGCAACACAAGGTTACCTGCCCCCGTTCATGACATATAAGATGCAATGTTCCTAACATGCATCTAGCATTATGCAATATTCGCAGCGGATAATCTTTTTCTTTAGCAATACTATGCACCAAACTAAATATATCCCAAATACTTGAAACATAATTCATACATAAAGGCATACTAAAAAGCCGTGATCATCACACTAGTCCAAAATGGTTGTGATCAAAAGAATACTTGAGATACAACTCCAAAAGTACAAGTATTAACCTAAGTTAAATACTATACCATCATCAACATCGCACCGTGG